>JAJHSJ010000010.1:17161345-17565485 GCA_021015155.1 Magnolia officinalis | reverse complement strand
TTTTTTTTTAATTCGAAAAATCATTTTTTATTCAATGTATTGTTGTTTCCATGGTAGAATATGATGTGTTAATCATAGTAGAACATATTAATGTTCATTTAACATATTATGGTTGTGACTTTATATATTTTTTAATTTTTTTCTATTTTCGGATTAGTGACTTTATGTTTATATTTTCTTATTTTGGACAGGTTTTGGAGCTTCTTAGGGTTTAGAACATAAAATCATCTTTATTGATTAGATTCAGAAGTTCAAACTTTCTGTTATTAATCTATTTACATTAGGTTTCGAGATTTTAATTAATTAATTCATTCTCCTGTAAAAAGTAAAAACTGTATATAAATTTAGAGAATCGAGTAGAATCACAATCTCACATAGACATAGGTCATATCTAGTCTACCTAAGGAAATGTCTGGGTCTGGCCAACAAGTGAGGATATTAGATGGCGGCATTGTCAGAGAGTTGGTGGTACTAGGCACTAAATAAAGTGCAACTATTGTGAGAGACTAATAACTGGTGGAATTACGCGTTTCAAACAACATTTGGCACATCGAAAGGGTCAAGCTGCGGGATGTACTAGAGTACCAAAAGAGATAATGATTTTAATGCAAGCCAGTTTGGATGAGTTGAAGGGTAAACGTGTTGCTGGGCAGAAAAAAAAAACGAGATTTTTGGACTGGCCCAACTAGACGCAGCATGATCAACTTCATGGTGTACTGCCACTTGGGAACTGTATACCACAAGTCAATTGATGCATCAGCCGCAACAAAAAATTCTGATTATATTTTTGGACTAATGGATAAAGTTGTGGATGAGATTGGAGAAGAGAATGTGGTGCAGATTGTGACAGATAATAAAGCATCATATAAGCTTGCAGGACATAAGTTGATGAACAAGAGACCACATTTTTTGGTCACCATGTGCTGCCCATTGTATTGATCTTATATTGGAAGATATTGGGAAGAAGAAGAATGTTAAGGAAATGGTCGAAAGGGCAAGAGAACTGACGACGTTTATTTACAACCATAATTAAGTAGTCGCAATAATGAGGACGTTCACGAAGGGACAAGAATTGTTGAGGCCTGCGACAACTAGATTCGCAACAAACTTTATATCCTTAGAGAGTTTACATCAGCATAGGGGAGAGTTAAGTGAGATGTTCGCTTTCCGAGATTGGCTCAACACAAAACATGGGTAAAAGACATCAGGGACACCGGTTTAAGTAGTGAACACCATACGGGACAACAAATATTGGAAAAGGGTCAAGTCGATCCTAAAGGTGATGAAGCCACTAATGAGGGTACTCCGTCTTGTTGAAATCGACGAAGCACCAACCATGGGTTTCCTATACGATGTCTGCATAAGGCGAAGTTGGTAATTCAACGTGATTGTATAAGTTGGGAGTCTTATTGGAAGATGATCGACAAGAGATGGACAAAACAACTCCATCATGATCTTCATGCAGTAAGTTACTACCTAAATCCTATGTACAGATATGCCCAATCATTTCTTGTGGATAATGAAGTTCGTGTCGAGCTAAAGAACGTGATAAAGAGATCAGAGCCAAACTTAAATATGCAAATAAAGGCGTTGAATGAATAAATATATTTGAAAATCGCCTTGGCAACTTTGGAGATGCTCTTGCACAGCATGCAATATCTTCTTTTTTTTTTTGAAAGATCACTTATATAAAAAGAGAAAGGGCAAGAAGAGAACAAAAACAGCAACAGAGAAGAAAAACGAAGAAAAACAAAGCTGGCCCCCAGCACAAAAGAAAGTCCGCCGAGAAGGTGGACCTTACATCGCAGATAAAAAGAAAAATCAAATTTCTGAAACAGTCCAGAGAAGATGCCCACTCAATGAGAAGAGATTTTAGCAGAAGCGATAACGCTGTTCACCGAATGAGAAGAATTATCAAAGCATCTGCTGTTACGTTCAGTCCAACCTGCCCACCAAATTGCAATAATCGACATCCGCCATAACCGCTTTCGCTGCTTGCCTAGGCTGACCCCATACCACGCGAGGAGGAGGAGATCCACAGCCGGATTACAACACCAGCTTATCCTGAAAGGGAGCAAAAGGCGGCCCAAATAGGCGCGATGAACGGACAATGGAGAAGAAGGTGATCATGGTTTCCTCGTCCTTCATACAACATAAAAGATGCTGACCAGCGGCAAACCCCTTTTTCTCAAATTATCAACCGTCAGAATTTTTGTGTTTTGCCCCAATAGCCAGCCGAACACCAGGAATTTAGGGGGAGCCCCACATCTCCAAAGATGGAAGAAGACGGAGGATGGAGCATGGGGGGGGGGGGGGGGGGGGGGGGGGGGGTGGGGGGGGGGGTGGGGGGGGGGTGAGGGGATAGCTTGTGGATAGAAGGACTTAACAAGAGAAAGCACCTGATTTATCTCTCCATTGATACGATCTGCAGAGGAATGATCCAGCTTGACGCTCTGGAGATTTTGAAGAAGGTGAACATATTCGGAAGCCTCCAAATCCTGAAGATGCCTTCTGCAGTTCACTGTCCCCACTGTATTCATGCCATCTGATGTAACACAGCTGCTTATGGGAATGTCAGTAGTCGGGGTTACCTGGAATATGGAAGGGTACAGGTCTTTGAGGGGCGCATCTCCCAGCCAGGTGTCCTCCCAAAACCGAACATGATCACCCTTTCCTGGATGATAAAAAACAATGCCTTGAAAGACCTGCTTGCTCATCAACAAAATTCCCCTCCAAATAGCTGACGTTCTGTAGGCAGAGGAGGGCCTAGACCACCAACCCCCAAAAGAACTGCCATATTTAGATTTGATCAGCTGATTCCACAAGCTATCATTTTCAGTCCCAAGTCTCCAAGTCCATTTTCCCAGAAGAGCTCCATTCATCGCCTTGAGGTCCCTTATGCCTACACCCCCATTTTTAAAGCTACAACTCACCTGCTTCCATTTAACAAGATGATATTTGCTTTTTTCAGACTTGCCGTTCCAGAAAAAATCCCGCCTCAGCTTATCGATTGACTTCAATATAGGAGGAGGGCATCTGAGGAGGGACATGAGATGCACGGGCAGATTGGATAAGGTTGCCTTTATGAGAGTGCCTTTATGAGAGTGAGCCGACCGCCCCTTGAGAGGAAGCGACACTTCCACTTGGCCAAATAGGATTTGATATGATTGATCACCTTGTCCCAAGAAGAAATAGGGGGGGTCCCTACACATAAAGGGAGGTCAACAAAGGAGGACGGGAGAGAAGCCGTAGTGTAACCCATCTTTTGAGCATATTCAGAAACCTCGTTAAGCTGTAAATTTATACCACATAATTTGGATTTGGCCAGATTCACTTTCAACCCCGACACCACCTCAAAGCACCAAAGAATAGAGTGAAGATTCTCCACTAGCTCCTCGTCCGCCATGCAAAAAATGAGCGTATCGTCTGCATATTGGATGTGAGAGATTGCCTTTGGCATGCCCTTAATACTGATTCCTCTAAAGAGACCTTCCTCTTCTCCTTTATTTAACATTCTAGAGAGAGCCTCTCCAATGATAAGAAATAGCAGAGGGCAGAGAGGATCACCCTGCCTTAGGCCACGCGAACCTTTGAAAAAACCTTTGGGGGAGCCGTTTAGGAGGATAGAAAAGTGAGGAGAGCTGATACATTCCCCTATCCATTGTCGCCATTTTGCACCAAAACCCATCCTTCGAAGCATGTACTGCAAGAAGTCCCAATCGATTTGGTCATATGCCTTTTCGATGTCTAGCTTACACATAAGAACTTTGGAACCGGCTTTGTACGATGAGTCTAAACATTCATTAGCAATGAGGGCGCCGTCGGTAATCTGCCTACCTGGAATGAATGCGTTTTGATTGCCCGAGATGATCTTACCGATAGCCATATTTAGCATGCAATATGGTTATGGTGGATGAATTTCGGAGAGAGTACGAAGGTTCTTTAAAAAATTGCAGTAAAAGTTGGAGCCATACAACGTCTTCCAGTTGCGAAAGGAATTGGAGTTAGTTTTGCACTTATTCATTCAAAGAATAGGAATAGATTGCAAATTAGGACGTTGGATAGACTTGTCTTCATGCACTACAACACGAAGCTAAGAATGTGACGACATCGTAAGAGCATTATAGGCGCCGATGACACAGACTACTGTCACTTGGACAATATTTATGATGAGGACCCGCTTTAACCTTGGTTGGAAACAAGGGAAAAGCAAATTGAAGAGGATAGTGAAGAATTCAAATTTGATGACCCACTAATACGCGCAACACAACAAGAGAGTCATGCAGCTGTGTTGGACCCACAAAGAGGGGCAACTTTCATGCAAAGTATGACTCAATATCAACGGAAGAGTACGAGCACGACTCAAGATCAACAGAAGAGTACGAGCAGTAGTAGCAGCCCGACCGTGTCAGATGATGGTTATGACGCCCCTACCCCTGGTGCTGGCACTTCTAGTGTTGCTCAGCACACCATACAGCTATCTACAGATTGTGAGGCCGATGAACATCGACAAGGTAGTACAAGAGGTCGGACTTATGAGTGTACTGAGTCACGATACAGCCAGCAGGAGGATGGTAGTTCTAGTGGTGCACCGGGTCCGAGAGGTCCAGAACATTAACAGACAACACATGGTCCTGGGCATTATGATGGATATTCTTATGGCCAATTGGATTATGATGGTTATACTTATATTGAGCCTGTTCCATCACATTTATGTTGGAGTACTCCCGATCCATATCAATATGATTATAGATATACAGATCCAAATCCAAGTTACTCATCACAGACACTCTTAATCTCAAGATTCTCAACAGCCTGAGTATGGGCATCAGTATGGCTATTCGACGGGCACTGGTGGATATCCTTACTCGGGATCGGAGTCATTGCCTAGTCAGGATCAGTCATCCTCTGGTTTCATTGACCTAGTATTTCCTTTTGGCATTGGATATTATCGATATGCAACACCACCACCTATTGGATAGTCGCAGCCTGATGATGATGATGACGACGATGTGGAGGTCGAGCAACCACAAAAAAGCAGATTTTCATTTTGGTGATGACTTGTGAATTTTATTATGGTAATTGTAAGTATTGTAGTAGTACTATTGTTATATATCGATTAGTCCATTACCCACACATTCACCAAGCAAGCACACACTTGACATTGCCAAACTTGTATTTAAAATAACTCCCTTGACAACCAATCAAGTAATCCTTAATCAAGTTGCAGGGGAGTATATCAAACACTACTATTTTTTTATTTATTATTATTATTTTTTAATATTCTTGACTTGAGGATGATAGGAGTCACAGGACAGGAATCACAGCCACAGGAATACAGGATAGGAGGAGAAGTCTTTGACAAGTGACAAGTGATAACATGTTGAAGAATGAAGACTTTAAAATAGAATGAACATTGTAATTTATGCAAGTCTGAACTCTAGTCTAGACTCTACAGACCTCACTCCTCCTCAGGTATGTTAATAACTTAATATAGAATAAATTATGAAAAATAATTGCAAACACCTACACATGTAAGATATTTTGATATTACATTCATTCTAATATATCTATCATTGATATTAGATAGTTAGAAAATTAAAATATGAGTTTTACAATCAAATCCAGGTTGTCTAGTTCATAAATTCATCAGATAGTCTGATACAACTTCTCACCAAAGAGTGGACCGTTACACCATAAACATGTTCCAAATTATAAACGAATGCATATTTGGAATATTTAGAATATTCCGGATTTAATGGATATTTTTCCATATTTTTATTTTTATTTGCACCGTTACGGCCCCGTATCGATAACGATGGGCACCGTTACATCCACTGATACCGATACAGAACACCTTGTGTGCCACCAATTTTCAAGCACCCGAAAATGTGACACGTGTCAATGTCAAGGTGTTCAATAACAGTATGGTAGCTATAACGGCCGTTACGACCTTTTTTTTTTTTGGAAAAAAATGTTACGGCCTTGTAATGGACTGTTATGGGGTTATAACAGTCGTTATAGGCCATTTTTCAGTAATGGTTGTTAACAACACTATAATGTGTAACAACGGACACTATTACCATGATTGTAATGATTGTTATGTCACCATTTTTGGATACTTTTGTCAATGTGCTATCATCTATATTATGTTCCCCATATGTATTGCAAGCCATTCTTCCTACCTATTCCAGGGGGTTTGACAAACAAAGAAGATACAACTAGCCGTGACAACATGTACACAAACAATTAGTGGCGACATGTCCATGGATAGCCTGTTGCGAAACAACTTGCGTCCACAAACAATTAGTGCCGACAAGATGTCCATGGATAGCCTATCATGACACAACTTGGCTCGAATCCAAACAGCCCCTATAGTGGGCCCCACAGATGCAATGGCCATTGTAAGCCATGTTGGTTGGACATA
Source organism: Magnolia officinalis (assembly GCA_021015155.1). Taxonomy (NCBI): domain Eukaryota; kingdom Viridiplantae; phylum Streptophyta; class Magnoliopsida; order Magnoliales; family Magnoliaceae; genus Magnolia; species Magnolia officinalis. The sequence continues at coordinate 17,559,058 of JAJHSJ010000010.1, read as the reverse complement.
ATTAGGCCCCAAATAATTTGCACCAAAATAAAGTACGAAGAATTGTTGGATCTCTCCAGATGTACCCCCCCCCCCCCCCCCCCCCCCCCCCCCCCCCCACCCCCCCTCTTTTTCTGTTTTACCCTAATTCTTTCTACTTCTATATTTTAAATTGTCTACTTAGGATGCTAGCATGACGTCATGGTCTAACTGGATCAAATAGACAATTGAACCCATTCCAATCCAATTTCCAGTTTGATGACTAGTTCAACTTCACATTGATGTATGATGGAGAACTGGGGTAGGCGCACAATGAGTTGGTTAGTGTAAGGAAACTAGTGTTGGAGACCACATGCACCCCGTCAACTCATCTAAATTGCAACGACTTAGATGTCCTGAAGCCATGCTTGGGACAAACTTCAAGAAAATAAGTCTTCAAAAGCATTGGAGTCATGGTTATACAAATGGTACCAAAGCTTGGAAGACAACGACAAAGTTCAAATCCAAATTGAGTTTGCAAGTCTGTCATAATCATATCTACATCCAGTGTTTGAAATATCGGTATTGCATTACGTATCATACCCTTGGATACGGGTATGTATTGGTTATCGCATGGGATATATCGGTTGTATCGTGTATTGTTTCGCTATTGTTGGAAACATGGGGAAACGTTGGAAAATTGGTCGAATTTTTCAATGAAACTTCAGTGAATATTAAAAAAGACATCAATACACACTTATAAATCAAAACATTACAAAAAACAAGTGCACATAATAGGTTTTCCTTGTATGGGGTCCTAATCTATGCGCTGTCTAACGGAATTGATATAAGTATATTCAAAGTCTATTCATATAATTTATAAATGTAAGAAGACGTGTGGAAACACAAGCAATACATTCAAAAGCAAAAGAAGAATCACCATACATGTTTAAATTTATGTTTGGACACAAAGATTGCAACAAATTTGTGAGAAATTGGGAAAATTTTGATTTTATTTTTTTTCACTTTTCCGTAACTCAGTCCATCTTCTCCAAATCTCGAAATCGAAGCTCTCAATCCATGATTTTTCATGCAAAACATGAAAAATGTTGGATTTGTAACAATTTGACATTGGTTTAACATGATTTATAGAAAAAAGTATCGAACATCGAAAATGCTCACCGGATCGAACATGTGGGATATATCCCAGTGCTTGTGCGTTTCATATCACATAGGTGGGATACAAGATATATCGTGGGATATATCGGCTGATATCATTGATACTTAAAACACTGTTTACACCTAGTATAAATGTAAATATTATCCAATGGATGAATGTTCCATACATTGCTTTTCCATGCACACATGTTTCCACTAAGGAATTTGTGTATTCTCTATGGTATAGAGTTGGTGAGCAGCTATAGCCCTGAGTTCCTTCTGCACGAATATGCAAAAGGAACAAAAAACTATTCCATGTTAACCATTTTTATTATTCTTTAAAAGCTGCAACTTTGAGGGAGACATTCAATATTAAATCAAAGTAGGCATCCATCATCATCATCATCATCATCATCCACAGTCTTGTATCAGCTAATTGGGTTGCCTTCAGGAATCTTGTTCTGCCAATCATTCCTATTTAAGGCCACATCCTTGGTAAGTGAATAAGCTTGCACATGAATAAATGAAAACAAAAGCTCTTCATATTGACCATTACGTTATTCTTTGAAGCTGCACTTTTGAACAAGACATTCAATCTTAATGAGCATGGGCAGCCATAGTCATCATCATAGCATTAACCCAGTTATTTGGTGTCAACTTTATGAATCTTGCTCTGCTGATCATTTGTAAGGCCCTATCCTTAGTGAAAAGGCCTGCATATACCTTCTCACCATCGTCCTTACAAGCTCTTCCATCAAAATCTGTCACCTCCCTTACTTGGTGGTCTCTGATTTATGTAGCACATTACTGAATAATGTCATCAGCTCTCCATCATTTTCTTCTATTGGAGCTGCTGCCAAGCTGCCTTGTATGTCCCACTCTCGATTCTATCCCTTCTGCACACCCATCTTAATATACTCATTTATGCAAAGGTCAACCTTTGCTCATATTGCCTCATCATTGCCCAATTTTGCCCCATGCAGTATGGCCGGTTGTTATATTTTTTTCTAAAAAAAATATCTCCGAGTTCAATTGGAAAACAACACACTAGAAGCACATCTCCACTTCATCCAGCCAAGTCTACTTTTACTGAAATAATCCTCATTGACTCTTATCTTTTCATGTAAAGAGCCAAGTAATGAAACAAGTCGCTTTGATTAATCTGCTGGCGATTTATATTAACTAAACCCTCACCCCTCTAATTATTTCTTGGAGTTGATATAGTAGCATTCCAGTTACCTTATTGGTTATGCAACTTTGGAACGTATAATCTAGTTCCTTCCTCCAAACCTCCAATTTAGCATTCTCCCCTTCTCTAGTATCATCAACCAACACCACATCATCCACGAAAAACATAGACGGAGGGACCTCTTCTTGATTACTAACGGTTAATTCATCTGTAAAAAGTGCAAAACTGTACAAGCTCAATGCCCATCCTTGATTGAAGGCCCAACTCTACAATCAATTGTCTCACCATAGGCCATTATCACCCAAGCAACAAAACCCTCATAAATGAATTTAATGATGTTAGTTTATCTTCCTAGGATCCCTTTACACCCCAGAACTCACCAAATAACCACCTTAGTTACTCCATTGAAGGCCTACTCAAAATCCATACAAACCTGTGTAGATTTTCTCCCTTCTCTTTATACTTTTTCATTAATTGTTTAAATGAGAAAATAATGATGATTGTTGACATCTAGAGGTGTACACGAGTCGAACTGAGTCGAGCTTGGCACAGCTCGACTCAACTCAACTCGACCACTAGCTGACCCCAGCTCGAACTCAGCTCGGCTCAGTCCTCGAGCCTGACTGGCCAGCTCAGCTCGGTTCGGTCAGCAGCTCGGGCTAGTTCAAGCTGAGTTCGAGCCAAGATCGAGCCGAGTTCTCCTGTGCAGCATTTTCACAAACACATGGACTGCACCTTCAAATTCTCACTGTATGTAAAAACAACAACAGTGGTTTTACAGGTATTTCATCAAACACCTTGTAGGTAACATCAAAATCAGGAAAAAAAGGTATTTGTTTCATATACATACCTTCCTTGCCACCAGCCAACACTTCGTTGAGTCATTTGATCAAACACTTGGTGAGCAAACATCAATATCAAAGTAACCGAGTCACCGAACTAGTTCGATTTGAGTTCAATTCAAGTTGGGGTTCGATCCGAGTCGAGTCGAGCTCGGGCAAGCTCGAACTCGGTTCGAAATTTTTTCGAGCTAAAAAAATCAGCTCGACTTGGCTCGAACTGAGTCGAATCGAGCTTTTTCGAGTCAAGTCAAGCAAGCTAACCGAGCTAACTCGGTTCGTGCACAGCCCTATTGACATCCCTAGCACTAATTCTCTATTGGTTCTATTTTACTCATTCATTCAGCACCCTCTCTTATAGCATTAAAATGCAACTCATTTGACTCCCTGCTTATTCGTGCACCATTGTGCATCTCCTTTGTTCTTTAAATAATTACAATTATCCTACTTCTCAAATCATTTTACACTTCCATTTATACAATTTTGTTGAAGAGACTAGTTAACCAAACCAATCGAATTTGGCATAATGTCCTCTAGACCACTATTGGTATTTCATTTTCCCCGCAATTTACTTTCCATTTTTCATCAATGATAGAGCTACCTTTACTACCCACACTCTCCCAACTCCCAAGGGTCTAATACTCATTCTATCCTTTCACAAAAGCCTTGATTTAACAACCTGTGAAAGTAGCCTCTCCATCAATCCCAAATCTCATCATCTCTCACCAAGACCCTCTTGTTGCATCTAGTATGGTTTTGGCCTCCACCATTCCTCACCCTTATTTTTGCTAGCCTTTTTATATCATTCTTTCTTTCCAGTATTTACCTTGGCACGGTTAATCATGTCTTTTTCTTACCCTTGTTTTTGCTAGCATTTGCGCGTCTTTCTCAGTTCTTTACCTATCACACAATATATCATGTCTCATTACCCTTATAGCACAACAAAACACCTTTTACATCTTCAATTTCATTCTCTAATTCATCCATGGGCCTAGAGTTAATAATAATATCATGCATGCATACATGAAACCATATGAACCATTGAACAGAATTAGAAAATCTATAAAGACTGCACAAGCATAAAAGACTAACCCTTCTATGAGCAAGTTGTACTTGTTCTTCTCCTTGTCATGATTAATAACCGCACGCTCAACAGTAGGGATGCCCTGTGCATTAAAACCGAAAAAAGAAGTTAAATTAAAACAAAATATCCACTTCAATTCCAATCAACAGTAACCCATTTACAGTTTCCCTTTTTAAAGACGATCTTTGACAATTTTTAAGAGAGTAAGGCCTTCAAGAATCTAACCTCCACAATAACGTCTAAAAGCATTTTTTTCAAAGAATCCAGTTTGAATCGAAGAGTGTATTTATCAGCTTCAGGAGGAAAAAGTTTCAACTTCTGCGGGCTCAGAATCTCAATATGCTGTGAGATGGCCATAAACTTGAGACGTTAGCATACATAGGCAAGTAAACTACAGAGGATTTAAATAATAAACATGCCATTCCCTCACCTGTTGTTTTAATTTTATTTTTGGATGCTGCAAAATTGACTGTGCAACAGTGTAAGCAGAAATCTTCATCTGTAAATCTTCAATCTTTGCCTTGTCAAGCTTCACAGATACAAATTCCCGCCTAGGCAAATATGAAACCTTCAAACTTTTAGCAACCTGGATGGAAAAGCATTGATCAGGGTCCACGCCGAACACCTCATGGGAATACTGCAAACTAGATCACAAATTTTGAAGCCATACTTGCAAATTAATAGTAAAAAAGAAAGAAAAGGAGAAGAAAAAATGCAAATTAAGTAAACCAGAATTTAAATATCAAAATTGGTAAGTACAATTTGCCTCATGAAGTAGGTGCTGCTGGGATTCAAATTCTACAAAATGTTTGCACTTAAATTTTCAGCCAGCTATCCGATCTAAATCTAATGCCTTTTGAAGTAATGCATTTATTTATTATTATTTTTTGAAGAATTAATATTTCATTCTCAATTACCACTAGCAGCTTCTTTTGGACTGGCAAATCATTTTTAAATGCATTGCATATACTCTAGTGAGCATAGGTTACCAGACAAAAATCTGATAACATGGGTGCGATAGAGTAATGTGGCATATCAAATTCTATGTAGGGGCGGCAACAGGTTGGGTCAACTGGCCCGACCCACTTTTTTGGTGGGTTCGGGCCAAGCTAAATGGGTAGTGGGTCAGGCTCGGGCTAAAAATGACCCATTTAAGTAAATGGGTTGGGCTTGGGTTGAACCATACACCACCCAACCTGTCCACAAGCCTACCTATCAATGGGTTGGCAAAGATGACCCCGGCCCAATATCAAAGACAAGTAGAGATTATTTATTTATGTTTGTCTGCATGTATCCATTAGTTGGGTCAGGTTTTGCATACCCATAACCAGTGTTCAAAATATCGGTATCGTGTTACGTATCGCATTCTTGTGATACGGATACGTATCATTTATTGCATGGGATATATCAGTTGTATCGTATAATGTGTGGTTGTTGTTGGAAACATGGGGAAACATTGGGAAATTGGTTGAAATTTTCAATCAAACTTCGGTGATTGTTAAAAATGACATCAATACACACTTACAAATCAAAATATTACAAAAAACAAGTACACATAATAGGTTTTCTTTGTATGGGGTCATAAATTATGCGTTGTCTAACTGAATTGATGCAAGTATATTCAATGTCTATTCATATAATTTATAAATATAAGAAGACATGTGGAAACACAAGCGATACATTCAAAAGCAAAAGAAGAATCAGTAGATTAGGTTACTGTAACGCCCTGAAAATCGGGGGTCGAGCAGAAGCTCAACTTCCGAGTTCCAATGCATCACTTATGCAACATAGATAATGATGATTAAATGTTGTCCGTATTAGTGAATTAAACATGAATGAGATTATACCAAAACAACATATCATACTCCAGAGACAATTGAATTACGCAAGCGGAAGACTGTGATAAGTATATAAAGCATATAAGTGATTGTGAGTCTCCTGAGTATGATCATGTTACTAGGTCAATTGATTACATGTAAGATTCCAAAATATACAAAATGTGTAATATCATCTAGTCAGCATCCCAATAATCCCCGTCGATCAGAACATGGTCTACATAGACCCGCCTGAAAGTTGCATATAGGAGAACTCCTTCTCATCATCATAAAAGTCCGGCTCCGCTACGTAAGCCTTACCATCATCTGCAACTACAACAGGGTCTGGTTGGTGTTTAAAACACCGTCCCAGAACGTGGGAGTGAGTGATCAACTCAGTGGAGCTAAACGGCAAAGGTTAACATGTTATTAATTCAATCAAGCAGTAATGATAAAGCAATACAATCAAACATCCCTAAGTACTCTGGTTAATGCAAACATGATATGTATTAATGATGCATGCCCTCGCCTACACTCCCTCTGCGATCTTCCTCTTACGGTCGCAGCATGCACCCCTTCCTCTATGCTTAACACCAACGCCAAAGGCACATGCAATGTGGTGCATGAGCGTGATTACGAGTTCTTATTAGACTTTTTCATACAGCAGGATTGAGAAGCTAAGGTACCTCCCTTTATATCATTAACCCAAACAATGATCCATCTAGGGTCGTCAATCCTAGTTAATCACATACGATAGACAAGTTCGCAAGTTTACATCATAGGTCGCTACGAGAGGCTCGTCACCATCAGCGTAGGCTTAATTCACACTCGAGGTCACCCCACCAACGCCCTACCAACAGACAGTCTATTTTCGAAGGCTCGTCACCAACCCGACTGGGGACCACAGCCAGGCTGCGCCGGGGTAGGCCTATTTCATACTCGAGGTCACTCCGCTAACGCCCTACCAACTGACAGTCTATTTTCTAAGGCTCGTCACCGACCCGAATGGGGACCACAGTCAGGCCGTGCCAGTGTAGGCCGACAGCTCAAATACAGTGTCCATACCACCGTATTCGGCTCACGAGTTTGGGTTGCTCACTGGTCACTACGGGGAGGCTTGTCGCCCCAGCGTAGGCCGACAGCTCGACCACGGTGTCCCATACCACCATGCCCGGCTCATGAGTCTTAGCGGATCGTGGTACCAAGGTTAAACGGGCTTTGCACTGGTAAGTCGGTACCTTAGATTCAAGCAGTAGTGTCCATACATGGTAAACACATAATAGGCCAATCGGGTTACTTGACAAGTTTGATTGGTACGAGCCTACTCTGAATTAGTCGACATGGTACCACTGTCGACAATCATCGTACGACTCGGATTCACCGAACTCATCTAATGTGGTGAGACTAGTTCAGCCACTTAACCAGGAATTGTTACCGATTGCCTAGACTATGTAGTAGTCTCAATCATATTCAAATGCAACATATGGAGACATGTGATAATCATATAGGCATTTAACAAACAATCCAAGTACAACACTCATTTGAGCATTTTATCAAACACATAGGGCACATGTTAACATACAAAGGCATTTCATCCATAAATCACGAAATAGCAAGATAGGTTACATGAGGGAAATTATAACTATAGATAAGGCAATTGAGAATCTTATCTCAACACCCTCATTAAATACATCTCAAAAAGCATTTCCTCATTCAGGCATTTTATTAAACACTTAGACTACACATTTCAACATACATGTATTAGACTAGTTATAACATATATCCTGGCAAGCCCTTTTACAAAGGAGTTGCCACATACACAACAAACATATCTTCATTGTTAATAATCATGGCAAGCACAGATCCAAATTCCATATTCATTCAGACATTTTTACAAGCACTTAGACTACACACTTCAACATACGTGACGTATGATGGTTATAACAGGTGTTAGGGCAAATCCTTTCACCAAGGAGTTGTCACACGCATAACAACCATATATTCACGACGAATAATCATGGCAAGTACGAATCCAAATTCCATACTCATTCAATCATATCAATAAACACATGGAATACACTATATTCAACATAGTTCATATATATGTGTAAAGCACAGGAAACATCGTATCTAAGCATGTGATAGCAATCAAGTCAGTCATAAATCATTAACTAACATTGAAAGCCTTGAAAACCATAACCTAAACGTTTATAGTCCGCACCTTTCGCCAGTAGACCCGTAACGAACTCAGTTTAACACTAAGTCCTTGCCTACGGCACAACGACAACCTATAGCATGAAATAGGTTACTATTTCACTATTTACTCTATTTGAATCCTTAAAACAGATTAGGGTTAGGATTTCTTACCCGAAAATGGAATCAGAATCGTCGGTATAGCGATACAGTAGCGATAGTTAAGCACGTCGAGGGGTGGGATCGATTCCCAGGAACAAACTCTCACTCTCTCTCTCTTCTCCTCACTTTCTTCTTCTCTTTTCTCTCTCTTCTCCCCTAGGGTTTGAAATTTGTATGGAATGGGAGAGAGAGGGTTTTCGGTCCTTATATAGGCCCGGAATTGATGGGAATGGCCCCAGGGCCATGGTATACTTAGGTTATAGCCAAAACTCGTCTGTTTCGGCCCAACGGAGCGCATCTGGGGGCCCCTTTTCTGCATGCGATCGGACTTAAGCTCCCTGACATTGGATCTAGGTCAAGCTAAGTTTTCGGTTCGATCGGATTTACAGATCGACTGTGGGGGACCAGTTTCAGTTCAACGGTCACCGGTACTCGATCAGGGCCACAAGTACACTGATGTGTGTTGGAAATTTTCCCTGATCCAAGGGTATAGTTGGGTCAGATTCTGACGGTCTGAATCCTTAGATTTGGCCTGCAAGCGAACGACACAATTCACTTAAGCCTGAGTTCATTTTCTAAAGATATTCGCGTTTCTAACACACTTCGCTCCGGGCTCAAGTTGTGCATTTTTGGATACTATCTGGATCTGATTTCCGATGTAGTTGTCAAGTCCAGTGATGTGGTCATAACGGTATAGTTTCGTAGTTATCAGATTTTTGACGCGCGGTCCAGGTTCGATACAGAGTTTCAATGCGCTCCCGAGAGCACCTGGGTTTAGAGATTGATCCTAGGTTTCAGGGTAACGTAGCGTCAGCGATCCTATTCATTTTGGGTCTTGCAGTTCGTATTGAAAGCTGTCCAAGCTAATTCGATAGGTGATTTAGTTAAGCACTTAATTAATCTTCGTCTAATTTCTAAAGGATTTGGTCCTTAGTGATTTCTGCCTGAGGTGGTACTCGGGTCTTTGTACAATCTACCCCCTTAAAGAACAATTTCGTCCCCGAAATTGCCTAAGGGTAATACCTAAAGGTTTACATACGTGTTAGGGTATATAATAACTACATCAGCCTAGCTCATATTCGTCTACCCCCCCTTAAAAGTTTCTACCTTTGAGGTTTGAAGATAAATGTCCAAATCATTATTATCGTGCTAAGTGTTTGATGTTAAAGTTTACCTAAGGGTGATATAGTCTACTCTTTATGATCGGGCTAATACGGAAAGACAGTTGTGGTGGGCTCAAATCCGATACGTCGATTGTCTGCCTGACCAGGGCAGACAAGTCGTTGTATCCCTTCCTAATCCTGATGGATCTTGGTCTTCTGCTCGGTCAAAGCAGTGAGTCCTTTGGTAATCACCCAGGATTGAGAATTGAGTTAAGATGCGAATGCCTCGTAGGGATATGGTTCTGAAATTCCAAAACCTGATCATCCTAAGTATTTAAGGAGTATTATAATTCATTAAGAGGTTCAAGTCTCATGTCTATAAGGTTGTCCCTTGGGACTTGTTCAACAAGAGTTCTTGTTTAACCTATGTTTAACTTGGTGGATAATAAGTTCTTCCATGGTGCTCATAGTCAAAAGACTATACTAGAAGGGTTTTCAATCTCCTAAAATTATATTTGGGTGTCACCATTTCGGCCATGGGCAGATTGCATTTTGGTTTCATTAACTTCGAGAGGGAAGGAAGAGTCGAGAGTCCTAAAATATTTCAGAGGTTTGGAATGCTAGCAACATAAGGCCGCAGGAAAGGAAAGAAGATGGATATCTCCTCGACGCGGTGTGAACCTTGAATTTACAAGGGAAATAAGAAACTTATAACATTTTCCTGTAGTCCGCCTCTAACATGAGCTTACGGAGTATTAAACTATGAAACTCAATCCTACCCGAGGGTTCTAATTTAATTGTACAAAAACAACTAAAAATATATCTTTATGTATAATCAAATTTAATCACAGGATAATTCCTAGTATGATTATAAATAATTCTTAAATAGACATCACATACTAAACTTTAATATGAAAAGATATGACCAGCCTATTGGCAACTCGAAGTTGTAGAATTTTTTTTTTCGTTTCGACCCTTCTATTATTTACGACATATTTGCCACTTCTAGTTACCATATTATTATTTTATAGTTGTTATATTAATCCATTGTTAGGCCTATTCTTTCATATGAATTGGTTTAATAGACCCAGTGTCTACCAATAGAAATACAGGTGTACCTTGAATGTGGGCAGCGACCTCAAAGGTCAAAGGCGCTACAGTTGTTGACTCAGGTGCTTCAGCTGCAAGTGCATGCACATGGGCTTGTTGAGGATGGTTTGGTTGCACTGCCATAGGTCGTTGAGGTGGCCTATTCTGAGGTACAGGTAGTCGGTAATATGGCTGCGCTGGTGGTGCAAATCGTAGGGGTGGAGTCGTTACCCCGTGACGGCTGACGGTCGATCTTTTGAGGTGGCGTAACACCGTTGTCTTTCATCTTAGTGAAACAGAAGGGGTCAGTGTGTCCCCCTTTGTTGCAGTATGTACACCAACGTTTCGCTCGCCTTTGCTGGGTCGGCAGAGCTATGGGCCTGGGAGGCGAGTCTACATGTGGCCTCTTACCTAGGACTGGCCGGTGCTGCAATTCGGGATGAGGCCTCGGGCCCATTGGTATACATGTCTGAGAAACTCTGTCTCCATCTTGTTCGGCTCATAGAGACACGTTGACTAGCTCGGCGTAATTGGGAATGTTAGCGCAACACGTCTTAGTGCGGGTATCGGGCCGCAACCCATCTGAAAAATGCCGCATTTTCATCGGTTTATCTGTTAGTATCAAAGGAGCGTATTTGGCTAGCTCCGTAAATCTGTTCTCGTATTCTGACACGGTCATCCCTCCCTGTCGGAGGCTAAGGAACTCACCCTCCTTTTTATCACGATACGTGAGAGGGAAGTACTTCCCATAGAAGCGTGTCTCAAATGCATCCTAGGTCCACACGTGTCCTATGGGAACTGTTCGCAAGATGCTGTCCCACCATAAACTAGCCTCTTTCTCGAACATATAGGTGGCTAGCTCAACTTGTTCTGCCTCAGTGCAGTGTAGCGGCTTCAACATCTTAGAGATGCGATCTAGCCAGTAATCAGCCTCCTCGGGTCTATGAGTACCCGCAAAAGTGGGAGGACAGAAATGCTGAAAGCGCTTAAAAAGTCCGCTGGTATTCGTGTTCCCAGCAGGGTGCGTAGGTGGTGCAGGCATAACCACACCCATACTCCAGGCAAAGACCCTTGCGATGGTAGCCAGAAACTGTTGTTGCTGTATCTGTTGTTGCTGCATCAAGAGCATCACCTGCTCCAACCTATCAGGAGGAGCCGACTGAGGTATGTGTGGCGTCGATGTGGACGCACGGTTTTTTTTTATAACCGGTGGTGCATAAGGTGTTGGCCCATTGGTGGGGCTAATGGCTGGTTGTGAATCCGGCATCGTTTCAAAGTCCGGGCCCAAGCTAGGGTCCGTATGGCTACCGTTCAGGGGAGATGCCCCGTCAATCAATGCGTCAAGTGCAAGACGAGTCGCACTCTGAGGGGTTTTCGGAGGCATTCCCTATATACAACATAGGGTGCAACATGTGTAAGATTTAGCATAGCATTACTCAACTTGTCAAGCATTCTACACATTCTATAACAAAAGGAGCTTCATGCATTTCATTTAACCAAAATCGTCATAATACATGGGATGTAGCCTTACATGGATCATGACAGAAGATGCATGTGAGCTAACCTAAACAAGCTTTAAACACTAAAACACACCAACAACTAACCAAGCCTACCAAGGCTAGTACAAAAGACTAGCAACAAGGCAATCTAAGAGACGACTACACATATGACTCGTCATCCGAATCTGGTGGAGGGGCACCCTTGTCCTGCATGCAGCACAGGAGAGCCTTCAAGGTGCGAGACACCTTCTTGAATTTCTGTTCCATGAAGGCCTTGGCTTTCTTCAAGCTTGGCCCGGGTCTCTCTAACCCCTTGTTGCAGGGTAACCTGGCCCTCCTCAATTTGAGCCAAACGGGCTTCTAAAGCAGCCCGATTACTGTCGCGCTCATGTGTAATAGGAGGAGAGCCCTCATCAGTGTCTTGGGCCTCCTCTTCTTCCTCTTCCTCGCCTTCTTCCTCCATCTCATCTCCGCCTTCTTCATCACTCTCTTCCTCTTTACTTTCCGTCTCATCCTCACTCCCATTGAGTCGGGCTTAACGTTGTCGTGGCCTAATATTCATGTTGTTGAGAGTGGTGTCGTTGATGAAATGTATCGGCGCAGGAATTTCTGCGCCAAGTCTGCAGCTGAATTCATGAGCAAGCTTGCATATGAGTCGGCTGAATGGGAGTGAAATGGTTGTCTTAGTAGAGCGTGCGGTCTGAATTATCTGTAGTAGTACATACGTAGGCAGGCACAGCTTGTCTCCCTGCCCAGCTTGGTACAGAAAGTCTACCATCAGACGCGTGCGCTCGCTGCGATTGCTCCACCTGGGATACACATTGTGGGTGAAGATGTGGTGGAGCAGGCGGAAGTCAGGAGTCATTCTGGACGCCAGGAGGCAATTACCTGGATTTCAGTGGACCAGTCGGCCACAAAGAAATCGCGTGCGGCGATCTCTTTCACGCACGCTCCTGAGATTTCTCTTGCTAGCACGTACCTCTCCATGCGATTAAGTCTATGTTGACAATGGCTTCCCACTTTGTCACGGAGATCTTGAATTGAAGAGGCTCCAGCGATGGGTCTTGAATATGGGTGTAGAAGGCTCGGACAATGTCCGCAGTCGCCCGTGACTTGCCTTCAAATATGGGCCCCCATCCAGCATCAGACAGGTGGTCCATCAACGGTTAAAGCCCAAATAGTCTCTCATCTACATGTGCCTTGAAAAGAACCCTACGGCCTCGAAATCTTCCATGTGACAAGTCCGTTAGTAGAGTGCTTGCGAGAGGAGCCTGGGGATCGAGGTCCCGCTTTGTCCTTATCTCCCGATCAACACTTGCACTTGCGGCGACGCCTGATTTTCTCCTTGGATGAGTAGGGCGGCTAGTCCCGGCCTCATCCGTGGAAGCCCTCTTCTTTCCCATGAGAGAAAGAAGCGTGGAAAGCGAAAAGATGGCCTCCACGAGCTCAAAAAGAGCCATGGAAGTGAAATAAAAGGAAAGATAAAAGGGATTGTTGGACTTTGAGGTTTTTGGGACACAAAGAAGGGTTTGTGCCTTCAAATGGAAGGAAAAGAGAGAGATGGGAGGTGGGTTTTGATGAAAACGGTAGAGGGGTGTATGAAATGAAGGGAAAGAGAAATTTTTGAGAATGGAAGGGAGATTTGAGAGGGGAAAAAGGGATTTTTGAGAGGTTGGAAGGTTTGGAGAGGTGGGAATGGGAGAAATGAAGCCAAAGAAGGGATTAAAAGAGGGTTTCACACGATTTCGTGGGCCCCACACGTGTTGGGAGGCCGGCGCGGCCCGAACAAAGGGGGCGGCGAGGCCTCGCCGATCCGGCGATGGCATCACCGGTCCCTGGACCTTTAGGCGAGCCCTCGCCCCATGGCCAATGGCATCCCCCCCCCCCCCCCCCCCCCCCCCCCCCCTTGGGGGTGCCGTATGGGTGCGGGGTCCACTTTGGATCCCCCTGTTTTGCACCGATTTGGCCCTCGACTCCGTTTGAGTCATTTCGGGTCCTATCTCATGTACATTCGCGTTTTCCAGGTTGTTTGAGGTTGGAATGGGTTAAATCTTCGTCTAAACACGTTGATTGACGGTCTAGAAGTGATCCGGGATCGCCTCAAGTGATCACGGGTGTGTACGGGCCCGATCTCGGAGGTCGATATCGGTTAATTTCGCCGATTGGCGAAACTGGGAATCCTATGCCTGTTCCTACATTTATCTCACCCTCCTAGGTCAAAGTACGTCAGTGTGCATCGTGTGACCATAACCCAGGTCCAGTTTAATCCAAATCATGCTTTGATACAAACTTGTAATGCCCTGAAAATCGGGGGTCGAGCAGAAGCTCAACTCCCGAGTTCCAACGCATCACTTATGCAACATAGATAATGATGATTAAATGTTGTCCGAATTGGTGCAATAAACATGAATGGGATTATATCAAAACAACATATCATACTCCAGAGACAATAGAATTACGCAAGCGGAAGACTGTGATCAGTATATAAAGTATATGAGTGATTGTGAGTCTCCTGAGTATGATCATGTTACCAGGTCAATTGATTACATGTAAGATTCCAAAATATACAAAATGTGTAATATCGTCTAGTCAGCATCCCAATAATCCCCGTTAATTAGAACATGATCTACATAGACCCGCCTGAAAGTTACATATAGGAGAACTCATCATCATCATAAAAGTCTGGCTCCGCTACGTAAGCCTCACCATCATCTGCAACTACAACAGGGTCTGGTTGGTGTTTAAAACACCGTCCCAGAACGTGGGAGTGAGTGATCAACTCAGTGGAGCTATAGGGAAAGGTTAACATGTTATTAATTCAATCAAGCAGTAATGATAAAGCAATACAATCAAACATCCCTAAGTACTCTGGTTAATGCAAACATGATATGTATTAATGATGCATGCCCTCGCCTGCACTCCCTCTGCGATCTTCCTCTTACGGTCGCGGCATGCACCCCTTCCTCTGTGCTCAACACCAACGCTAAAGGCACATGCAATGCGGTGCATGAGCGTGATTACCGAGTTCTTATTAGACCTTTTCATACAGCAAGATTGGGAAGCTAAGGTACCTCCCTTTATATCATTAACCCAAACAATGATCCATCTAGGGTCGTCAATTCTAGTTAATCACATAAGATAGGCAAGTTCGCGAGTTTACACCATAGGTCGCTACGAGAGGCTCGTCACCATCAGCGTAGGCTTAATTCACACTCGAGGTCACCCCACCAACGCCCTACTAACAAGCAGTCTATTTTCGAAGGCTCGTCACCAACCGACTGGGGACCATAGCCAAGCTGCGCCGGGGTAGGCCTATTTCATACTCGAGGTCACTCCACTAATGCCCTACCAACTGGAAGTCTATTTTCGAAGGCTCGTCACCGATCCAACTGGGGACCACAGCTAGGCTGTGCCAGTGTAGGCCGACAGCTCGAATACAGTGTCCCATACACCGTATTCGGCTCACGAGTTTGGGTTGCTCACTGGTCACTACGGGGAGGCTCGTCGCCCCAGCGTAGGCCGACAGCTCGACCACGGTGTCCCATACCACCATGCCCGGCTCATGAGTCTTAGCGGATCGTGGTACCAAGGTTAAACGGGCTTTGCACTGGTAAGTCGGTACCTTAGATTCAAGCAGTAGTGTCCATACATGGTAAACACATAATAGGTCAATCGGGTTACTTGACAAGTTTGATTGGTACAAGCGTACGCTGAATTAGTCGACATGGTACCACTGTCGACAATCATCGTACGACTCAAATTCACCAAACTCATCCAATGTGGCGAGACTAGTTCAGCCACTTAACCAGGAATTGTTACCGATTGTCTGGACTACGTAGTAGTCCCAATCATATTCAAATGCAGCGTATGGAGACATGTGATAATCATATAGGCATTTAACAAACAATCCATGCACAAAACTCATTTGAGCATTTTATCAAACACATAGGGCACATGTTAACATACAAAGGCATTTCATCCATAAATCACGAAATAGCGAGATAGGTTACATGAGGGAAATTGTAATTATAGATAAGGCAATTGAGAATCTTATCTCAACACCCTCATTAAATACATCTCAACAAGCATTTTCTCATTCAGGCATTTTATCAAACACTTAGACTACACATTTCAACATACATGTATTAGACTAGTTATAACATATATCCTGGCAAGCCCTTTTACAAAGGAGTTGCCACATACATAACAAGCATATCTTCATAGTTAATAATCATGGCAAGCACAGATCCAAATTCCATATTCATTCAGACATTTTTACAAGCACTTAGACTACACACTTCAACATACGTCACGTATGTTGGTTATAACAGGTGTTAGGGCAAATCCTTTCACCAAGGAGTTGTCACACGCATAACAACCATATATTCACGACGAATAATCATGGGAAGTACGAATCCAAATTCACTTAAGCCTGAGTTCATTTTCTAAAGATATTTGCGGGGGACCAGTTTCAGTTCAACGGTCACCAGTACTCGATCAGGGCCACAAGTACACTGACGTGTGTTGGAAAATTTCCCTGATCCGAGGGTGTAGTTGGGTCAAATTCTAACAGTCTCAATTCTTAGATTTGGCCTGCAAGCGAACGACTCAATTCACTTAAGCCTGAGTTCATTTTCTAAAGATATTTGCATTTCTCACACACTTCGCTCCGGGCTCAAGTTGTGCGTTTCTGGATATTATCTGGATCTGATTTCCGAAGTGGTTGTCAAGTCCAGTGAGGTGGTCATAACGGTATAGTTTCGTAGTTATCGGATTTTCGACGCGCGGTCCAGGTCCGATACAGAGTTTCAATGCGCTCCCGAGAGCAACTGGGTTTAGAGATTGATCCTAGGTTTCAGGGTAACGTAGCGTCATCGATCCTACTGATTTTGGGTCTTGCAGTTCATATTGAAAGCTGTCCAAGCTAATTCGACAGGTGATTTAATTAAGCACTTAATTAATCTTCGTCTAATTTCTAAAGGATTTGGTCCTTAGTGATTTCTACCTGAAGTGGTACTCGGGTCTTTGTACGGATTTTTCCGGGACGTTACAGTTACATAAATGTTTGATTTGATGTTTGGACATAAAGATTGCAAACAATTTAAGAGAAATTGGGAAATTTTGATTTTCTTTTCCAATTTTCCGCAATTCGGCCCATCTCCTCCAAATCTCGAAATCGAAGCTCCCAATCCATGATTTTTCATGGATTTGTAACAATTGACACTAATTTAACATGATTTACAGAAAATAAAGGGATCGAAATTCAAAAATGCTCATTAGATTGAACATGTGGGATATATCGCACTACTTGTGTGTTTTATATCACACTAGTGGGATACAAGATATCTCGTGGGATATATCAGCTAATATTGTCGATATTTAAAACACTGCCCTTAACCTCATATTCCATTCTTAAACTTGAGTTGGGTTGTCAAGCTTGAACCAATTACTATTGAATGGGTTGGGTTGGGCCACAAGGTAGTGGCCTAGTCGGTACTAGGATTTAGGGTACAATTCTTGGCTGTATGGCAAACAGGTCGGTCATCGGTTGACCCTCGGGGTGGAAATGGATGGGGCATGGCCAAGCAAGGCCCAAGCCATGGCTTGGCAATTTGTTGATACATTGCATTGAATATAGTTCATCACCCAATTCATATATTCATTCGGGCTAAAATTTGGAAAGTATGTTGCCATGGAAAACCCCATCAATTTGTCTAGTCATCATCTCGAACGGACACCCATTTGTACAATCAAATTAATGGAATGATATGCATCTACGATGGGAGCACTCTAATACCACTTTTGAGGTAAATTTTCAAAAAACATGCAAGTGTAAGCATGAACAAATCAATGGTGATCTTACCTCATATTTGTTGCTTTGATCATGAGTGACTTTCAAGATGCCGTTCCTCCAAAATCGAAGGTCTCCCCGATTTACCCCAATGATACAAGAGAGCAGGCAACTGTGTCACGTGCCCACTATAGGGATGAGCATGTGCACCTAGGATCCGTCCATAAGGTTGACCACACACATTTGCATGTGTAGTTAAAGGGAGGAGAGAGATGCTTCTCTCTCTCCCCCTCCCCCTCCCTCTCTGATGGGATCTATTTATAAGGAGTTCAGGTTTTAGAGGGATACACATGTACAATGGTCCTCAGTCCTACAAACTTCGATATGACCAACATAATCAAAAGTTTGTAAACATGCCTTATCCATTCACTCAAATTGACCCAATCCCTCTGTCAAGTGGCATCCACTCTTGACCATTAACCCATGCCGACCTAAGAGATGGACCACAACATCTCAACCACCAGGTACCCATCAAGTATGATAAAATCATTTTAAGGGTAAAAGATCAATGGTTAAAAATCTTCAATTAAAATTTTAAAACATTTTAAGTGTTGGACCTAGCTAGAAAGCCACTTGATAGACAGTTGGATCATTAATCCCGTCCAGACATGATAGCTCAATCAGATCAAAGAATGGATGTGGGGTAAGGTAGGGCACCGGTAGCTTACTGGTGAGACTATCCATCCCACAAGATGACAACTAAACATGTTCACAGGTTGCCCAATCCCGGTGTTTGTAATATCGATACTATCAGCCGATATTATCGTTATCGCAGGCCAACGATACGAAACCCCTCAGAAGTCTCCCGGAAATTTTATAAAAAAAAACTTGAAATCCCGTGTATCGTGCGATATATCGCAAGATATCGCAGAATATCGTGAGATATTGTCAACATCGACTAATATATCGCAAAATTGAGATATATATATATATATATTATATATATATATATATATATAGAGAGAGAGAGAGAGAGAGAGGAGAGAGAGAGAGAGAGAATATATAGAAAATTTTTATCTTACCTTTGTGATCTGCTTGAGGTGGCTTTCGACTGGATTTGGTGGGCCGCAATCGACATCCTCGAATCATGTAAGAAAAACCCTAAGACTCTTTTTTGTTCGAAGATAATTATTCTGGAAGGAAATTGAATTTCTGCCAAAGATTATGGGATTTGGGTTGGGATTTGCCAAATATAAATATTTTCGAAGAATTTTCGATGGATTAGGGTTGCGGACTTCGGGCTGTCTTTGACGGAGAAGAGAGTCTTTCGAACTCTCTCTCCCTCTCTCGGTCTTTAAGTCGAATAGCGTGCTGAGTTACTCCGTACGCTCTGTCGTACTGAGCAAACTCAATTGGGGCCCCCTTGAATGTATATGGACTATCCACGCCGTCCATCCGTTTTTCCATCTAATTTAAGGGGTTGATCCCAAAAATGAAGCATATCCAAAGATCAAGTGGATCATACCACAGGAAACAGTGGGTATAATGATAGGCCCCACAGTGATGTTTATTTGTCATCCAACCCGTTCATGAGATTATAAAGAAATGGATAAACAGTAAACACAAATATAAGCTTGATCCAAAACTTCTATGGCCCCTAAGAAATTTTCAACAGTAGACGTTCAAATCAACTGTTTCCTATGGTGTGGCCCATTTGAACATTTTATATGATTCGTTTTTGGCCTAAATTATTATCTGGGAAAATGGATGGACGGAACGGATAAAATAAATAAATCAAGGTGGACCTCACAAAGTTTTGTCAGTACGCTAAGCGTAGTGAGTTACACACTACGCAATCCGCATCCCTTTTAAGTTAGGGAGTGAATTAGGTGTTACACAGGTAACAACTCAGTGGGTGTTAACCTCACCGTTTGGGGCCCATCTTGACGAGTTTTTTGAAATATCCACACTACCCATCCGTTTTCTCAGATCATTTAAGGGCGTTATGATATAACTTAATCATATCCAAATCTTGAGTGGACCACACCATTGGAAAACGTTGTGAATCACCATTAAAAGCATTTTTGTAGGCCACAAAAGTTTTGGGTCAATCTAATCTTTGAATTTTCCCTTCATTCAGTTCTGGTTGAGCTTATCAACAGGTTGGATGACAAATAAACATTAAGGATCTGCTTGCAATGGGCCTTGGGAAGTTTTTAATGTTGAGCGTTCAATCATCATTGTTTCATGTGGTGTGGTCCACCTGAGATTTGGATGTGTTTAATCATTAAGGGCCCGTTTGGCCGGTCGGATTGGAAGGGATTGGATGGTATTGGAAGGGATTGGAAGTTAAATCCCGAGATTGGCCAGGCGTGCCAAACAGAGTCGGTGATTTGATCCCAATCCCATGGGTCTTAAGACAATCCATTGACAACACCATCATTACCTTTAAATCCCATCCAATCCACCTTAATCCATTCAAATTTGCCTGAGACGTGTTTGGTTCGAGGAATTGGAAGGGATGGGAAGGTTTAATCCCGAGATTGGCCGGGCGTGCCAAACAGACTGGATATAGCAATCCAGGGATATAGCAATCCCATGTATCTCAAGACAATCCATTGACAACACCATCATTACCTAGAAATCCATGCCATCCACCCTAATACCATTCAATCCCTTTCAATCCACCCGGCCAAACGGGCCCTAAGACTCTCCTAAATGGGCTTGAAAAACGAATGGACGGAGTGGATTTACAACATATAATCAAGATGGGCCCTACAGTAAGGGTAACACCGAGGGATCTATTACCCGGGTAACACCTAATCCGCACCCCTGGAATTGGTGCAACTCGGCTGTACCAAAGACGGTGCTTTGTGGGCCCCACCATGATGCATGTGTTATATCCATGCCACAAATCTATTTTTTCATATTATTTTACGCCATGATCCAAAAAATGAGGCAAATCCAAATCTCAAGTGGACCACATAACAAGAAAACAATTGTGATTGAACGAACGCCATAAACAACTTCCTATGGCCCATTGTAATGTTTATTTGCCATCCAACTTGTTGATCAAGTCAAAAAGACCTAAATGAAGTGAAAACACAAATATCAACTTCATCCAAAACTTGTGGCACTGAGAAGTGTGTAACAGTGGGCGTTCAATTACCACTGTTCCTTATGGTGTGGTCCACACGAGATTGGAATCTGCCTAATTTTTTGAATTATATTATAAAATTATCTGGGAAAATGGATGAACAAAGTGGATTAAAAACATACATTATGGTGGGGCCTTTAGACCACCATCCAGTGGCTACTAACTACTGACATCATCATTAAGCAATTCACGAACATCATCATTAAGCAATCCACATCCGCAGGGACCTAGCCAAAGACGGACGATATGTGGGGCTCATGGTGGGACCCACCATAATGTTTGTGAGAAATTCACTCTATTCATCCATTTTTCCAGAGCATATAAAGGCATAAGCCCAAAAATCCAGAAGATCAAAAGCTCAAGTGGGCCACAACACATGAAACAATGAGGATTAAACATCCATCACGCCCGTTGTTTCTTGTGGTGTGGTCCACCTCAGAATTGGATTCGCTTTATTTGTGGGCCCATGCCCTAAAATGAGTTGGCAGGAAGGTTTGAATATAATGGCATTAATTTAGTCAGACGACATAGCTTAGGATGCTATACAAAGGAAACTTATTATGTACACATTTATTTTTGAGATGTTATGATTTAAAAGTGTGTATTAAGGTCTTTTTTAACAATTCCTGAAATTTCATTGAAAAATTCAACCATTTTCCCAAGGTTTCCCCATGTTTCCCAAAAAGTGCAATAAATTATGCGATACAAACAATATATCCCGTGCGATAACCAATACGTATCTATATCCCAAGGGTGTGATACATAGCGCGATACTGATATTTCGAACACTGGTTGCAGAAGAAGGGATACTAAAAAGGATTTCTTAGATTTTAGACTATTTCGAACCTTCTCTCTCTCTCTCTCTCTCTCTCTCTCTCTCTCTCTCTCTCTCTCTCTCTCTCTCTCCTTGTATGAATATTGATGCATATTTAGGAATATCGAAGATCTCTATTTCATTTTTTATGAAAGACTGAGCGTAACCATTAATGCAATATGCAAAAGATGTATCTACTCTTTCTAACAATTGCCGATTGTTTAGGTTCGACGATTCTAGTTTGGATCTCTATTTTTCTTTTCTTTTCTTTCTACTTTAAGATGTGGCCTTCTTGTGAGAGGAAGCCATATCCTGCCTCAACTCATCAACCATGAAACAGCTACGAACAATAGCTTCCTCCGAGCCATTTCCAACCTCAACGACCAGGCTTAGATAGAAGAGGTGTGGGTTCCGGGAACTTCCAACCCCCAATCCCCCTTAATTCACCCACCATCCAGTGGCTGGAATAAAACTCCAAGGGATTTGAATTTAGCTGACAGTTGGCCACACACCCCATTATCTTGAGGATCCAGTGGGAAATCATGATCGGTGCGATTGGTCCTCTTGCACACTAGTTCTTCTTCTTCTATAAGATCGGACCAAGGGGAGCATAAACTAATGAATGACAAGGGGAAACAGGAATGGTGCTCTTAGTGGTGTTGGACTTCAAAACAAACTCAGGTTACGTATGTCGTGTCCATCTGTTTGCTGTTTTTGTCTTACTCATGTTATAAGTTACGAACTCTATTGAATGAACTGCTTGAAGATAGTAAGCAGCAGGTGCTTCATGGTAGCTTATGCTGCTAGTACAAGATAGCAGGTTTATTGCCCTCAAATGGGCAGCAGAATCATTATTTGGAAATAACATGTTTAAGGAAACAGAAGATGCATAGATGTAGGTGATGGCTCTCTTTCAATATAATTTTTTGATTTACTAAATGCACCTGCTGCTTCCTTGTAGACTTCTGTGTTGTTCAAATCTATATTTAATGGATTATTTTCAAGATAGGAAGCAGTAGTTGCATGCATGACATCAGTGTTTTAAATAGCGGTAGCGTGTTGCGTAGCGTTCAACCCTCCGTAGCGTGTAGCGAAATAGCGTAGCGTGTAGCGTAAGCTACACAAAACTTCTATTTTTTAATTTTATATATAATATATATATATATATATAATATATTATATATATATATATATATATATATATATGATAAATATTAAATAGTAAGAAAAAAACAAAATATATTGTAACACCCCGGATTTTTGCCAACCTGGAGTTAGACGTCCTTGGGCAATGAGTCGATCATAACACCTTAATTGACTTCTCAGAACTCAATCCTAAAGCCTCAAATCCCCTTTCAACCCATTTCCTTCAAAATCTTACCTTTGCCACCTTATTCGTTAAAATTTTCCAAAGTCCTTTCATATTAGACACTAAGTCGCAAGATTAATGATGGAGAACAATTCTTAAACTAAAATTTACTGTAAATAGTAAATATGTGAATAAAATGGGTTTTTGACCATTAAACTTATGGGATCTCACAAAACAAATAGGTTATTTGGATAGAGCAGCTTCTCCTACCCCAAAATCATATATTGCATATCGAATAACTCATTCCGGTTTGCAAAATACACTTGTTTCAAATATCGGACGGTGAAACCACCCCCAAACTGTCCAGCGAGTGGCGATGGCATCGCCGTGACGGCGAGGCCTCGCCAGCCAGCGGGGACCACAGCGGTTCGGGAAGCCCGTTTTCTGCAGTTTTCTCTAGTTTTTTTCGTCCGACTTCGAAAAGTCATATCTCCCTCAATATAACTCCGTTTTTAGGTGATTCAAAAGCCAGATTGAAGCTCGATGAGTCTAGTTTCATATAAAAATAAGTGAAAAATATAATAAAATGTTTAATGTAGTTAAATATAGGTCGTTGTGATAACTCCCTGAAAAATCATTTGTTTGGACAGCTGCTGCTTCTAGAATTTTTCTACAACACGAAATCTAATGAAATTTGGTAAAGATGAAGTAGACTTGATGACGAACTACTAGAAAAATAATTAAAATAATATACTAATTAAAAGTGTTAGAAATGGACGTAAAACTGCCCTAGGACCTTATTCTGTCGTAATTAGGGCATGATTTAGTTAAGTACTAAACTAAATAATCTGCAAAATTACCTTGAATCACTTTCAATACGAACTACAAGACCCAAAACTTGTAGAATCGTTAACGCTACATTCCTCTAAACCCGGTTGCTCTCGGGAACACCTTGAAACTTCGTATCGAACCTGGACCGCGCGTCGAAAGTCCGTTGACCACGAAGCTATACACTTATAACCGCCTTACTGGGCTTGACAACCATCTCAGGAATCAAATCCAGATAGTATCCAGAAATGTACAACTTATGAGCCCGGAGCGAAGTGTGTGAGAAACGCGAATACCTTTAGAAATTGAACTCCGATTTAAGTGAATTGGGCCGTTCGCTTGCAGGCCAAATTTAAGGTTTCAGACCGTCATAATCTGACCCAAATACACCCTCGGATTAGGAAAATTTCCCTACACAGGTCAGTGTACTTATGGCCTTGATCGAGTGCCAACGACCGTTGAACTGAAATTGGTCCGCCACGGTCGATCCACAAATCCAATCGGACCGAAAACTTAACTCGACCGAAATCCAATGCCAGGGAGCTAAGTCCGACCGCATGCAGAAAATGGGCCTCCAGAAGTGCTCCGTTGGACCGAAACTGTTGCCCTTTGGCTATAACCTAAGTATACCTTGGCCCTGGGGTCATTCCCATCAGTTCTGGGCCTATATAAGAGCCTTTACCCACCCCTCTCATTCCATACGAATTTGGAAAACCTAGGAGAGAGGAGAGCAAAGAGAGAAGGAAAGAGAGAGAAAGTGAGAGAGAAAGTGGGAGAGTTCCTGGGATTCGATCCCGCTATTCCACGTGCTTAACCACCATTATCGTATTGCTATTCCAGCGATTCTGACTCCGTTATTGGGTAAGAAAACCTAACCCTAATCTGTTTTAGGGTTTCAAATAGTGTAAGTGATGAAATAGCTAACCTATTTCATGCTTTAAGTGGCCGTCGTGCCGTAGACAAAGACCTGGCATACAAACTAAGTTCGATATGAGTCTACCGGCGAAAGGCGCAGACTATAAACGTTTAGGTTATGGTTTTTAAGGCTTTCGATGTCGGTTAATGATTTATAACTGATTTGGGCGCCATTTCACATGCTAAATGCGAAGATTCCTTCACTTTACAGATATATATGAACTATGTTGAGTATAGTGTACTCCATGTGTTAGTTGAAATGATTGAATGCGCATAGAATTTGGACTCGTGTTTGACATGATTATCCGTCGTGGATATAGGGTTGTTATATGTGCGACAGCCCCTTGGCGAAAGGATTCGCCCTAATACATGTTATGGCCAACATATGTCATGTATGTTATAATGTGTAGTATAAGTGTTTGTTGAAATGACTGAATGAATATGGGATTATGATTTGTGCCTACCGTGTCTATGGAATGCAAATACATGATTGTTGTGTATGTGACAACTCCTTGTTGGAAGGGTCTATCCAAGTATATGTTATAATCAACATATGTTATGTATGTTGCTATGTGTAGTCTAAGTGTTTGTAAAAATGTCGGTATGAGTAAGTATTTGGTGCATTGTACTTTATACGGGTGTCGAGATAAGATTCTCAACCACCTTAACTGTGTGTATAAATCTCTCCATGCAACCTGCACTATATTGTCTGTTTTACTTATGGAATGCGTATGTGGGAATCCATGTTTATGTTGTATTCAGTGTTTTCAGTAGTGTGCGTAGCGTACGCTACATAGCGTAGCGTAGCAAAATCGCTACGTAGTGTAGCAGGTAGCGTATATCCCCTGTAGCGTGCGCTACTGGGGTCGTAGCGTGCGCTACCTGTAATTTTGGGGAGAGCATCGTAAATGCCAAAAAATAAAATATAAAACATAAAAAAATTGTAAGAAGGTGATTTCGGTACCTGTGGAAGAGGTACGCCTGATCGAAAGAAGAATTCGGTTGGCCTTGATCGACAACAGTTGAGTTTCGGTCTTCCGCAGGTATGAAAAAACCTCCCTTTTTCTTTTTTTCTTCGAATGGATGAAAATTTTCAAAATCAACGAGAATTCCGGCGAATAATTTGCGATCTCTCGGGAATTTTGGTTCGATTCGGAGATTTGGGTTCGAAATGGAAACCCTCATATTGGGATTTGGGTTCCAAATAGAAACGAAAACCCTATTCCCCTTTCGAAAATGGCATCAGACCCTATTTTTCAGGCGTGGATTAGCTACTGACAGGTTTAGTAGCTAGACTCGCTACTGAAGTGACGTCACCAAGTTCCGTGGGCCCCACCATGATGTATGTTTTGTATCCACACCTTCCATCCATTTGTAGATATCATTTTAGGACAAGATCCAAAGAATGAGTTAAATCCAAAGCTTCAGTGGACCCCAGCACAGAAAACAGTGGGGACAGTGACGCCCACCATTAAAAACTTCTGAAGGCCACAAGTTTTAGATCAACTGATATTTGTATTTTCCCTTATTTCGTGTTTTTTGGAACATTTGAACAGGTTGGATTTCAAGTAAACATTATGGTGGGCCTTAGGATAGTTTCAACGGTGGGAATCACTTTCCCTACTGTTTTCAGTGCTGGGGTCCACTACAGCTTTTTATCTACCTCATTCTTTCGTTCATGCCCTAAAATGATATTTCAAAATGGATGGACGGTGTGGATACAACACATACATCATAATGGGGCCCACGGAACTTGGTGACGTCACTTTAGTAGCCCACTCGCTACTCAACCTTTCAGTGTCTAATCCGCGTCCTTTATTTTGGGGATGCTGCTCATGTTACAGTCGTGAGTCGCAGCATCATGGGGCCCATTATGATGTAACGTATTTTATCTGCTCCGTCCATCTATTTTGGACACTCATTTTATGGAATGAGCTAAAAAAATGAGTTAGATCCACATTTCAGGTGGACCACACCACGAGAAATAATGTGATTGAACGTTTGCCATTAATTTTTTTTTTAAGGCCCATTGTTCCTTTTTTGTTGAATTTTTTTCGATGTGGAGACAAAATAACTTGGTATTTTCAGTTTTTTCCTGATTTTTTCCCTTTTAAAATGCCGGTTACTGTCGGTTTTATGTTCTTTATACTTGTATTGTACTTAATGCTCTTAACTTTGGGATTTTTATTTTGAAGAATGTGACATTTATATATTTTGCTTTTTTCTTACTATTTAATATTTATCATATATACATATGTATATATATATATATATATATATAAAATAGAAGTATTGTGTAGCTTACGCTACACGCTACGGTATTTCGCTACACGCTACGGAGGGTTGAACGCTACGCAACACGCTACCGCTATTTAAAACACTGGTTGTATTTCATAAAATGCTTAAATGGTTGTACGATCTGAATTATTTGTTCAATACTGCATTTACTACTTCATGTGATTACATGTTGGAATCGAGTGTGGTTGGGACTATGAAATAGTCCAGGCAATCGGTAACAGGTTCTAATTTGGTGGCTGAGATTGTTTCGCCACATAGGACATGTCTCGAGGAATCCGAGTCATATGCTGGTTGTAGATAGTGGTTAGGCCACGCGGAGTGCTTATGCATTTCATGTCGATCAATTCGATGTGCGCTCGTACCAGTCGAGCTCGTCAAGTAACCTGATTGACTCGATGTATGTTCGCCATGTATGGACGCTACTGCTTGAACCTAAGGTACCAAACTCACCAGTGGAAACCCCGTTAACCTTGGTACCTCGATCCGCTAAGACTCATGAGCCGGACATGGTGGTATGGGACACGTGGTTGAGTTGTCGGCCTATGCTTGGGCGATGAGCCTCCCCATAGTGACCAGTGAGCAACACCGCCTCGTGAGCCGAATACAGTGGTATGAGACTGTATTCGAGCTGTCGGCCTACACTGATCAGGTGATGAGCCCTTTGTAGTGACCTCGAGCTTAATCTGAGATTGCATTGAGGCGACAAGCCTTTCCGTAGCAACTAGAGTATAAACTAGGCCTACACTGATCAGGTGACGAGCCCTTTGTAGTGACCCAGAACCGCAACATCGTATGAGATTTACTAGGATTGACGACCCTAGAATGGATCATTGTTTGGGAATTGATATAAGGGAGGTACCTTAGCTTCCCAATCCTGCTGTACGAAAAGGTTTAATAAGAACTTGGTAATCACGCTCATGCACCGCATTGCATATGCCTTTGGCGTTGGTGTTGAGCACAGAGGAAGGGGTGCATGCCGCGACCGTAAGAGGAAGATCGCAGAGGGAGTGTGGGCGAGGGCATGCATCATTAATACATATCATGATTGCATTAACTAGAGTACTTAGGGATGCTTGACTGTATTGCTTTATCATTACTGCTTGATTGAATTGATAACATGTTAACCTTTGCTCTATAGCTCCACTGAGTTGATCACTCACTCCCACGTTCTGGGATGGTGTTTTAAACACCAACCAGACTCTGTCTTAGATGCAGATTCTGGCGCGGCGTATGAGGCCGAGCCAGACTTCTACGACGATGAGGAGGAGTTCTCATACATGCAGTTATCAGGCGGGTCTATGTAGACCGCTCTGATCGACGAACTTACAGGGATATATGATTAGTTGGAAATTCACATTTTGTCATTTTGTATTCTTTTTGGAACAAATATGTATTTATTCAGCTCAGTAATGCCATCATACTCGGGAGGTTGGGAAACACATCTATGTATTTTATATATCTATCTCAGTCTTCCGCTTGCGAAAATTTAAATGTCTCTGGAGTATGATATGCTGTTTGGTATAATCTCACTCATGTTTATGGCATTAATACAGACAACATTCAATCATCATTATCTATGTTGCATAAGTGATGCGTTGGAACTCGGGAGTTGAGTTTATGCTCGACCCCTGAATTTCAGGGCGTTACATATATAAATGCACATCCACTCCTTCACGCACCTCAGTGGGCCCCACGTGGGCCACACCATAGAAAATAATGCACATCCCACCCCTTCACGCACATCAGTGGGGCCCACGTGAGCCATACCACAGAAAAAAAATATAAAGAACAAAAAACCGATAGTAACCGGCATTTTAAAAGGGAAAAAATGAGGAAAAAACTGAAAATACCAAGTTATTTTCATTGTACATCGAAAAAATTCAAAAAAAAAGGAACGAGCATACCTATTTTTGTCTCAAGATGAGATTGAATCAGTGAAAACTGCAAATGTTGAAGCTCCACAGTGATGGTTTGCGTCTGGAAGCAGTTTTTCCAACTCAAGATTGAAGAGTAGGGAGAGGAGCAACGTCAGCAACGTTAGTTTGCGCCTGACAACAGATTTTCGACCTCAACATTGAAAGGTGGGGAGAGGAGCAGCATTGACAGCATCGGTTTCGGCCTGTAAGAAGATTTTCGATCTCCAGATGGAAGGGTGAGGAGAGGAGCTGCGTCAGCTGCGTCGGTTTGAGTCTGGAAGCCCTTTCGAATAGGTTTTTTTTATTTAAAAAAAAACTTTAGTTGTGGCTTGTGGTGTGAGTTCACCACTGTTTCATGCAATGTAAAAAAAAAAAAAAAAACACCAGACATGCTACGTATCCTGTAGCGTGCGCTATAGGGGATAAACGCTATTTGCTATGCTATGTAGCGATTTTGCTACGCTACGCTATGGACGCTACTGAAAACACTGCATGACATTGCTGCTTAAGGGTAGCAGTACTAGTAAAGCGGACAGCTAGTTCACATGTTTTAAATCGAGTGACAGAAGCAACATAAATGTTGATTGATGCCTCCTTGGATATTAATCAAGGATCAGCCATGTGTACCTGATGCTCCCTTATTGATGCAAGGACATGTGATGACCTAATCCTAGATGCATGTATAATCAGGTTAAAGAATGTTCAAATAAATATACTAATTAACTAATTGTTTCCAGTCAAAGGGATTAGGTAAACTTCAAAACAAAGATGAGGTCATTCCGTCAGAATCATGCCCCTTAGCATAAAATCGCATAAATAGTAAAAAGGAGGAGACCTAGGGATATGAGGATATCCCAAATCTAGCATAAGTCAGTCCACTATTAAGTTTGGATCTGATTCTACTGACTAACCATCCCTCTTTTCCGTTCAGACTAGAAAGAGGATATCAAGAGAGGAATGAAAGGGGTGAAGAATGAAGGTGATGTAGGACATGAAAATTAACTAGGATATGCAAGATCTCAGGCTATAGATCAAACTAGTTCAGAAACATTCACATAAAATTTCCACATTCCACACAAAAGTCAAACACTCAAGCAAGGGGAATCGGTGCGGGTCCAGGCATACACATGTTAGGGCTGGATCAATAAAAATTATGAGCCAAATGATACTCAAATGGAAGTAAAACTCATCCACACATGCACAACAATCAGTCCCTAATCTAAGGGATTCACCAGTTTCGGTTCAGAGAACCCTAGGATTAGAAAAGGGGCACATAAATTGAAAGTAATGCAATCTAGGGTTAGGGAAAATAGGTATGAGAGGAGTAAAATAGACAGGAAATCTGAACCTAGAAACAGACCCCCGCGCGCAGGGGCCTGGCCGCACGTGCGAGGGAGCGCCGAATGCGGTAAGCGCCTCCTTGGCTCTAATCGGCCAGGGGAGGGCTTCAAAACCCCAAAGTTTCGTGTCGATTGGATGCGTGGTCTGTGCGTGGTTCTCCGTCGAAGTTTCAGCCCTCCTACAGGGCAAGAATCTGAAATTCTGCTCTAAAGAAGAAAACTGTTGCAATAAATGACAGATTTGAAGCGCAAATGGTGGTAGGAGATGAGAAATAGAGATGGTAGAGGATGGGGGTGAATCGGGATCGATGTGGCTTCGTACCACGGTAGTTAGCCCTTCGATGAAGGGAGGGTTTCGCACCCAATTGGATTTGCACAACTCGAGAACTCAGAGGAGTAGGAAAACGCAGAATTTTTATTAAGCTTCAATGAGGAAAAAAAAAAACTTACAAAGGGTGCCTATTTATAGGAAAACCCTATACCCCAAAACTCGCGTCATGTGCGCAACCTATTACTTGGCGATGAAGTAAACAAAAATAAAAACTAATCAAAGAAATCTAAACCGTCCATGATACTCTAAATAACATTAATAAGCAAAACCTAAAATATGAGATTAATGGGCTTTACTTGACTATCGGGCCCACTCCAAGGAACCAAAACACCATCATCTAGCTAGGAGGCCCTCCTTGGACGTTGTCATCAATCCAGATCGACGGTGGGGTCCTCCTCCTCCTTGCGTACGTGCGTAGGGGGGCGGTGTGAATGTGTGTGTGGGCGTGATGTCCCTATTAAAAGGGTTCGAGATGAAGAAAGTACATGTTATTTTATCATCAAAAGAAAAGGAGGATGATTCTTTCCTTTTCTTGCACGACGAAGATATAGAAAGAAGGAAACCTGAATTCGAGGTGGAATCCTAACACCCAAGGGTCAATCCTGAAACCCTAATCTCTTAAATAAAGATGAAGAAAAATATGAATTTCTATTCATCCAATAATAATGAAAATAGGGTTTCTCACAAGGTATATATAAGCTATGGAAAAAGTAAAAGTGCACTAAAGCCCCTGAAAACAAGAAAAATAACAAAAAAAAATGAAAAAATAAAGAAAGTGCAATAAAGCCCCTGAAATAAGAAAAAAAGAACAAAAACGCTTGAAACTAAAACACACATGTGGTAGGGTGTGAAATTCGACCCATGGATCTATGGTCAGGGTGTGATCATGCCGCTCCTGCACTCGTAGCACATCAGAAAATGGGTCCGATGTACCCAACATCCATCCACTTCAACCCCTCCACTCCAGTACTTTGTCGGTAACGCCTCCTCCTCTGGTACACTCTAAAGGGTGCACCACTGATGTCCGCACCAATTCTCCCTGGGTAGGAAGAATTCGTTACTGGTGAAAGTGAACTCCTATATCTCTCGAGCAAATCGGGGTCGATGCACTACAGCTCTGCTTCTGTGTTCCAAGAGTTATCTATAATGGGCCTGTTCCTCCATTACACCCGGAGCGAGTGGAAACCACCTTGGAGTCCAAAATTTCCTCTATCTCATCTCTTCTCGGTGTAGGTGGAAGAGAAGATAAGATGGGTACAAGAAGATTAAGTTGTGGCCAAGGTCCATATATAGGGGGGGTCTGGGAAGAAACAGGGGAACCAGTGGATAGAGGTAATGGTTCGTAGAAGGGAACTAGATCTTCCACATTAAATGTGGAACTAATGCCCATGGTAGCAGGGATATTAACAACATAAGCATTAGACCCTAACCTTTTCACAATTTTATGTGGGGCCTATGCTACGGGCATGAAGCTTCTTCATGGATCCAGGTAGAAACCGATCAGACCTAATACGAACCATGATGTCATCTCCAGGTTGAAATTCCTTAAATATCCTGTGAATGTCAGCAGAAAGTTTATAATGTTTATTACTTGAATTAATCTTCCTCCTGATCTCACTATGCAATGCATGTATATGTTGGGCGAAGGACTCTCCTAACTCTGAAGGACGCTGTGGGGTAGTCATGGGGATCAAATCTATGGGGGCTCGGAGTCTATGACCTGAAACAATTTCAAACGGGCTCATTCTTGTGGACCTGTTCACTGAAGAATTATACGTGAACTCTGCTGTGGGGAAGAACAGTGTCCCAGGTCCTGTGGTGGTCTCCAACCAGACATCTTAACAAATTCCCTAGGCTACGGTTCACTAACTCTGTTTGACCATTTGACTGGAGATGACATGCTGAAGAAAACTAGAGTCTCGTACCCAAAAGATGTCAGAGAGTCTTCCAAAAATAACTAGTGAAGCTAGTATCTCTGTCAGACACGATGGATCTAGGTACTCCATGGAGTCGCACAACCTCCTGAAAGAATAACTCAGCAACATGAGAGGCATCTAAGGTCTTATAACAGGGTAGGAAATGGGTCATCTTAGAAATCGATCAACAACCACGAGTATGCAGTCGTGCTTACGAATAGTCTTGGGAAGCCCAAGCACGAAGTCCATACTAACATCTTGCCACGGAGCATGTGGAACTGGCAAAGGAGTATATAAACCTATATTTTGCTTCCTCTGCTTCGCTAGTTGACATGTCCGACACTGCCCTACAATCTTAGCCACATCTCGCTGGAGATTAGGCCGATAGAAACAATCAGATACAAGGGCAATTGTTTTATCTCGACCAAAGTGACCTGCCGTCCCTCCAGCATGCAACTCCAAAACTAGAAAATCGTGGAGGGATGTTCGTGGGATACAAAGCTTGTCCCCTCTAAAAAGATATCCATCTGTAAAGACGAACTCCGCACTCCTCGTGGGAGGGTCACTAGACAATGACGCATAAATGATCCCAAAATCAAGACAGTTTGAGTACTCACCCTTGAGTTGCTCAATGTCTGTAACTTCAACTCATGGACCGCAGCGTCATGATACGACGGCTAAGCGCGTCAGCAACCTTATTCTCTTTTCCAGCCTTGTGGTTAAGCACAAACGTGTACTCTTGAAGAAATTGTGCCTACTTGGCATGCCTAGGGCTCAACTTCTTTTGAAAGCTCAAATATTTCAAGGCCTCATGATCAAAGAACATGACGAATTCTTGCGGTAATAAATAATGCCACCAATGGCGCAATGATTGCACAACCGCATAGAACTCCTTGTCATAAGTGGAGTAGCGTTGTTTAGCCTCGTTCATCTTCTCACCGAAAAAGGTCACAGGATGTCCCTCTTGGCTTAACACTCTGCCTATGGCAATTCCTGACGCGTCACACGCTACCTTAAAGGCTTTGGTAAAGTCAGGTAGACGCATGACTGGCGCTTCTGTCATCTTCTTTTTAATTTCCGAGAAAGCCCGTGCCGCGGCTTTAGTTCATTGAAACTCCCCTTTTCATATGCAATCTGTGATGGGAGCCATAATCGAGCTAAATCCACGAATGAACCGTCGATAGAATGTAGCTAGGCCGTGAAAGCTTCGCACGTCGTGTATGGTACGCGGCTCAGGCCAATTGATAATGGCCTTGATTTTCTAATGGTCTGCAGACATACCCTCTGACGATACAACGAACCCCGGGAAGATAACACGGGAGGTCAAGAAGGAACACTACTTGAGATTTGCATAGAGCTTTTCTACGCACAAGGTGTTACAGACCTGCCACAAGTGCTCGATGTGCTGGCTAGGAAACGTACTATAGATGAGGATATCATCGAAGTACACAACTAAGAACTTGCCCATAAAGGGTCGCAGCACCAAGGTCATCACCCTCGTAAACATACTTGGCGCATTGGTTAACCCGAAGGGCATAACCAACCACTCGTACAACCTGTCATTCGTCTTGAAGACAGTTTTCCATTCATCTCCCGGGCGAACACGAATTTGGTGATAACCACTCTTAAGGTCAATTTTCGAAAAGGTAGTAGGGGTGACCATCATGTCAAGCATGTCATCAAGCCTCGGGGATGGGAAACTGATACTCGATAATGATCTTGTTTATGACTCTAATATCAACACACATGCGCCACGTGCCGTCTTTCTTGGGCATAAGAAGCGCGGGCACAGCGCACGGGTTCAGACTCTCACGAATGAATCCCTTTTTAAGTAATTCATCTACCGGCCTCTTTAACTAGGCATGCTCGATGAGGTTCATTCTGTAGTGAAGGAAGTTTGGTAGGGTCGCCCCTGGGACGAGATCTATCGTATGCTGAATGTCTCACATCGGTGGAAAGCTCGTCTGGAAGGTCCTTAGGGAAGACATCCCTCAAGGTTCGAAATTGTTGATCCATTCTCTTAGTTAGGCCCTCCATAGCCTTGGCAAATTGATCGGAGTCCATGGTGTAATGGAGACCAAATCCACAACCAGTGCGTGTGGGCATACACCAGGAATGACGAGTGAATGGTCCTAGATCTATGTGCGAGAAAGGGTAAAAACAATAATACTAATGCAATAAAACTACCTTATATGGCCTCGATCTATATGGGGACTCAACAAAACCTAGGAAAAATGGCTGAATAAACTCAACAGAATGTCCCCTTCGTAGAGTCGGTCACGCGAGTCGAGCTAGAAGAGACTGAACATGCATAAATTGCTACTTAAAATCTTGTTGTTCATTTTTTTATAGTATTAATGACTGAATATCTTGAGATTAAAGAGATTGAAATCACCAATCGAGGATCGATACTCACTTATTGAAATCTTCACGATCGTTTATAGGATTCACTGATATCAAGTATAGACATCTAACTTGTGTACCACTGGAAACCTAAATGATTTTTAAATTTTGGGTAAAGGGTTTCCGTAGAAAATTTTCACCACAGAGATGGATTGACAATAAACTAACCTACGCTAAAATTGATCTCTGATACCAAATTTGATGCAGGGACATGTGATGACCTAATCCTAAATGCATGTATAATCAAGTTAAAGAATGTTCAAATAAATACACCAATTAACTAACCGTTTCCAGTCAAAGGGATTAGGTAAACTTCAAAACAAAGATGAGGTCATTCCGTTAGGATCATGCCCCTTAACATAAAATCGCATAAACAGTAAAAAAGATGGGACCTAGGGATATGGGGATATCCCAGATCTAACATAAGTCAGTCCACAATCAAGTTTAGATCTGATTCTACTGACTAACCATCCCTCTTTTCCGATCAAACTAGAAAGGGGATATCAAGAGAGGAATGAAAGGGGTGAAGAATGAAGGGTTCGAGATGAAGACAGTACAGGTCATTTTGTCGTCAAAAGAAAAGGAGGAAGATTCGTACCTTTTTCCTGCACCTCGAAAATCTAGAAAGAAGGAAACCTGAAATCAGGGTGGAATCCTCAACACTCAAGGGTCAATCCTAAAACCCTAATCTCTTGAATAAAGAGGAAGAAAAAGTACGAATTTCTATTCATTCAATAATAATGAAAATAGGGTTTCTTACAACGTATATATAAGCTATGGAAAAAAGTAAAGTGCACTAAAGCCCTTGAAAACAATAAAAATAACAAAAAAGATGAAAAAATAAAAAAAAGTGCAATAAAGCCCCTGAAATAAGAAAAAAAGAACAAAAACGCCTTAAACTAAAACACCCGTATGGTAGGGTGTGAAATCCGGCCCATGGATCTATGGTCAGGGTGTGGTCATACCGCTCCTGCACTCGTAGCACGTCAGAAAATGGGTCAGATGGACCCAACGTCCATCCACATCAACTCCGCTCCGGTACTCTGTAGGCGACGCCTCCTCCTCTGGTACACTCTAAAGGGTGCACCACTGATGTCCGCATCACTTATATGTTGCTTGTTAGTAGACAGCCGTTGTACTGTATGATTGCTACATTCATCTGCTACTTCCATTTTAATTACACGTAGCATGTTAGTAGACAGCTACATATCATATGAAAAATCACCAAACATCTGCTAGTAGTCCATCATATCAGTCATGAAATTGATAAAAGGTCAATGTTTAGTTCATCCCATGTTCATTGTGTAGTGATCAGGTACTCAAGTCCTTAGAGGCAGTTGGCATACCTCCTGTCTGTATCAAGGTTGTATGGCAAAGTACCAGTCCTAATAAACAAGAACTCCTATGTTAAAAAATTGCAATCCAAATGGAGGCGATAGAAAATGGAAAACAAACAACACCTCTCCATTTGGAATCCACAAATTTACATTTCCTGAGTATTCCATTTTCCTTTTCCATATCCACATTACCAATTCAACGAGGAAGCACTCCTTTTAAAGTTTAAATAAGGATGAATTTTACAACAAAGAACCTAAAGAATCCTCATAAAGGTAATGTAGATCTGGTTCTCTAACATTAGGGTGCAGTAAAATCCATAAACAGTATAAGTTTTTAGATCATCTCTTAAATGTTCATACAAAATCAGTCCTTTCAAGGCAAATTCTTTAGAGAAAGTGATTGGTCAATTTGCCTTAATGGATGGAAATCCAGTGAGTTTATTCCACATTATCATGACTACTATAAGGCTCACAAAAAAGGGAACAGTATCAAGATGATGAAAGCAAGAACTATTGAAATGAATAAATACCATACCTCACCCAGAATGGTCTTTTCAATGCGTCCTTTCACTATGCGGGCAGAATGTACATCATTATCACAGACCAGTGTGGCTGTAATAATAGGAGTGCCGATTTTTTTAACGGCATTTATTATTTCTCTGATGCGGGGAACCCCAAGTGTGACATCTGACACCCATTTTAAGGAATCACTTCTAAAGAGTTTACAAGTTTAACGTCGAAGGAACCGAAAATAAAGAATTTCTTAATCAGCCAATTATTAAATTCAATGTAAATGAGCAGTTATTCGAAAATGTCAAGATTGATATGAATGCCTCCTGATATATTTTTCAGGTTGTAACTTACCATTCCTATCCTGAAACAACCATAATGAGCATGAGAAAATAAAAGCATTCAAATTACCATACTGAGCATGAACATATGTGAACGATGTGAAAATGTAGTGAGTGATAGAAATTATCCAGTTTTCAGCATGCACAAAAGGTACAAAAAGTTTCAGAAGTTAAGTAATTAAAATTTGTGGACCTGTTTGTATTTGTATTAAGTTTAATAGACTCTAAGCAGTGAGGCATAGTGAAAATGCCAAATGATTTGTACTGCATGAAGATGCTAAGTGCTAGATGATGCCATCATAGTTCTTGCTTACTTGGGAGTAATGACTCTCTGGTTTCTATAGTCTATAATGAAAGTGCCCTGGTTTATCAATTAGCGTGAGTGTTGAGTCGGCTAGACAGAGAAGCGCCATAGGAAGATCAATCAACCGTCTGCCTCAACCGGATGTGTGCCCGAACTCGCCACATGTAAATCTAAGCCTCACATCTCATGTCCCAAAACACTAGGTGAATAAAACCCTTAAAATTTATTAGAATATCATAGGGTTTTTGAGTTAGAAAACTTTTTTACAAAATTCAGAAAATTTCTAAGTTTTCTACCTCTGTCGATTTATCGATAGACTGATCGATATAATCGATAAGTGCTGTCGATGTCCTCGAAGATCACTCGATAATATCGAATGAGGACATAAGTTGTCCAGCAACTGCATATACTTCTGGACGGAATTATCGATGTATCGATAGGTGTATCGATATCATCGAAATTTGAATCTCGAGTCTATCGAAGTTGACCGATAAAATCGACAGCAGAGCTTTTGTATCCATATTTTTCTCAAGAAAATCATGAAGACCTTCGATATATCGAAGTACTCCTCGATATCCTCAGAATTCAAAAACCGATGATATCAGAAGGCCTTCGATGATATCGGTCTTGGACACAGGTTTCCAGTAACATTTTTCAGGTGATTTTTTATCTTGGATCGAGGGTCACTTGATAGAATCGATATTCAAATATCGATGATATCGAGGTCGGATCGATTGCATCAAGAAAGGACATAAACTGTCCAGTAAGCTCACTGGTAAAATCTTTGGATTTATCGATGTATCAACATGACTATTGATATCATCGACATTCAAATTCCGATGATATCGAGTTTACATCGTTCTAGACCTGAAAAATTTCAAAGGCAGTGTCTATCTCATTTTCAAATGTCGAGGAATCGAACCTCGTATCGATACTATCGAAGTTCGAAATCCGATGATATCGACACCTGTCTCGATTCCCTCGACCAGCTGGCAAAAGGTTTCAATAGCGTATGACATTTGAGTTTGTATCATCGAGCGGCCAGTCGATGCAATCGAGAGTATACGCTCGATGATATTGACCCTACTCAATGATATCGAACTCTGTCATAAATGCGACCGTTTTATATCTGTCGGAGCTTTTTGCCTATAAAAAGAGAGCTTGTCTTTAGTTGCTAGTAGAGAAAGAAGAGAGTGCTTTTGAGTGTTTAAACTTAGATCATATACCCAAAGCCCTTTCTCTCATAAAAGTTCATCCTCCAATCCACCCTCACCATTGATATTCAATAAAGTGGATTGGGTAATGAACTTCCGCATTCAAGGATCCTCCAGCTATCATCTTAATGGCAAATCATTAAGCTGGGATGCCTTGAATGCATAGATGGTTGGAATCGCTCTACCTTCCTTATAGGAAAACATTTAGGAGAGTAGGATTCCATCACAGCCTTGACCCAACCCGTCGCCATGCATTGATACATCTTCTGAGTTGCGGATCAAGGAAGCTGAAGTTCTTCATCAAAGGAGGAGATCTTCAACAAATGTGCTAAAAGGGACTCATCTGCTTATCTGTAAGTTATCAGAGTCCAAAGGACCCTTGTAATCATTCCTTAGTAGGATTGGGTCTAAGGTGTTTCTCACCCCTTGCAAGTCCTCTAGGAGGGCTCCGGCGGGAGTGTACGTAGTGGGTGCGTTATGTTGACCCTTGCTCTGTGGAGAGCATAAACAGTTGGGGTCTTGTGGAAGAACCTTGGCCAGTGTGCCTAAAAGTGAGTGCGTTGTGTTGACCCTTGCTCGTGAGAGCACAAACAGTGAGGGTCTTGTGGAAGATCCTTGGCCAGTGTGCCTAAAAGTGGGTGCTTTGTGTTGATCATTGCTCGTGAGAGCATAAACAGTCAGCCTAGGTGTAGGTTGTAAAGGTTAAAGGTGAACCTGATTTAAAACCTTGGGTTTGGGGTGAACCGTGTGAAACCTCCTTATTGAAATCCGGCACACTCAAGGGTTGAGTGCATCTGCCGGGAGTGGAGTAGACAAGTAGTTGAACCACTATAAAAATGACCGTGTTTGAGATTGTTATTGTCTTTCATTTGTTTATGTGATTTCCTTAAATACTTTCATATCTATTTATCTGAGATCACACCTCACACACACACAGTCATATCCATCATAAACTAGTTTGCATATTGATCATCTCTCAAATTGTTTGTGATTGGATCCTCTACCGGGCTAGGAAGTCAGTAGAGTTACTCTTGAGTAATCCTAATGTATGCTTGTTGTTAGGATTAGAAGTGATAGGATTTTAAGTTGTTATAAAATTATTAAAAAGTCCTATTCACCCCCCTCTAGGACATACTGGCATATTCCTACTTCAACTAAAGCGGTCTTTACCACAATTTCATATAATACGAAATCTATCATTTATACATGAGCTAATGAGGATAGTTGAAGATGAACAAAGATGATAGTCGATATATCATATCAATATATGAGAATCATCAAGGACTTAGAGGTCAAGACTCAGCAATTCAGTTTTGAACAAGTTAGCCTGGCAGATATCATTCGTACCAAAAAATGATGCACCGATACACCATCCAGGATATGTCCGAAACACCAAAAAAAAAAAAAAAAGAAGATTTTCTTGTTTCCCATTTTTATTTTTTTTTCTTTTCTCTGATATTTTCCATAAACTTTTGGCATAAAAAATTCGGCTTATACATGTCATGTAAAACCCAATATGGCCCATATCATATCGGTTTAGAGCTGAACCAGTACAACCCCAAAACCAATATTCATAAGCTTGGTCTGTAGTTGTACATGCACAATGGGCACCAATATGAGATGATTGCATTGAGGCATGGACTGACTACTAGTATGGATGAAGACGAATGGCACACCAGTGGAAGTAGCTGCAATATTCAAAGACAAGTACTCATATAAAATGGAAGAAGTTCTAAAGGTCATAAAACCTTTAATGAAGGTTCTTTGGTTTGATGCCAATGATAAGCTTTCTGTGTGAAGCCATGGACAGAGCAAAGTTCTCTATAAAGCGTGATTGTCAAAACTACAGAGATATTCGAAAACCGATAGGCAATTCTAGAGCAATATGCTTGACCATGAGCTTTTCTGTACTTTTCAATTTTAAATACTTGTTTTGCACTTATGTAGCTTTTCTATAATTTTTTTTTTCTTCTTTTCACATGATTGTAGCCTATTTTCTAAACCCACTCAATTTTGGCATGCACGTATGTTGATGATGACGACTTTCGTATTGGACTGAGCATTTTAATAAAGAGGTAGAAGTTGGACTCATGAATCACCAAATAGGTTCCATTAATAAGGTCAACCAAGGTTCAAAACCACCATTTAAAATTAAGATGAGATAGACATTGTTTGGAGTATCCCCAATATTATCCGTATCTCCAGCTAAGCGATATTGATAACATTGGTAGTATTAGAAATTCAAGGTATCGGAGATATATCACTAAGTATCACTCGTGTATCGATATTGTCAATGTATCGCCAATATTTTCGACCCAGTAAATTCCAAGTGTCGCTTGTATTGCCAATGCATCAATATCGCCAATGTATCCAATATTTTTGACTATGTAAATTCAAGGTATCACTTGTATCGCCAGGAAATCTGCTTATTAAAAAAAATCAATTTCAATTTTTTTTATTTTTTATTTTATGGGCACATGGTTGAACGATGAAAGATATGTTTGTATGTGTGTATATGTATACATGGATGGATGGATCATGGATGGACACACACATAGGGAAAAGGTACTCATGGGAAGCTTCACATGAGGATGAGCTCTGCGGGTCCCATCGTGATGTATCATGGACATCCATCCCATTAATCAGATGCACCCTTCCATGGTGAGCCATGGGCCTAAAAATCAAGCCAATCCATGACTTAGGTGGGGGCCACACCACAAACAACAATTGAGAGTGGATGCTTGCCCATTGAAACCTTCTTATTGTATATAGGGCCCAATGAGATGTGGTTTAGACATCCAGCCCATCCATTCTGTGTATCCCACTTGGATGAGGGGTCACTCCAAATTTTAGGCCATTCCAAAACTCAGGTGGGCCCCACCAAGTGCTTTTAGATGTTTTAGGCATGATTTCCCATGGTTTCAAATGGTGTGGCCAGCCTGAATTCCAGATACAACTGATTTTTGGCACATCCCATAACCTAGAGGGGACCTAGCAAATGCATGGCGTGGATGTCCATCACACATCACAATGGGACCCACAAAACTCAACCTCATGGGAAGCTCCAATGAAGTCAACCTCATAGTACCATTGCCCATGTGTGTGTGTGTGTGTGTGCGTGCATGCACACGCATGCATGGATTGATGGGGTGTGTGTTCGCGCACACATGCATGGATGGATGAATCCCTCACGTTTGCATGTATGTATGTGCAATGTTTTAAATATCGTTATCGCATAATGCATCGCACCCTTGGGATACGGATATATATTAGTTATCGCATGGGATATATTGGTTGTATCACGTAATGTATCGCTATTGTTGGGAAACATGGGAACATTGGAAAATTGGTCAAATTTTTCAATGGAACTTCAGAGATTGTTGAAAAAGACATCAATACACACTTAGAAATCAAAACATTACAAAAAAAAAAAAAAGTGCACATAATAGGGATTTCCTTTGCATGGGGTCCTAATATATGCGCTTTCCAACTGAATTGATGCAAGTATATTCAAAGTCTATTCATATAATTTATAAGCATAAGAAGACATGTACAGAAACAGAAGCAATACATTCAAAAGCAAAAGATGAATCCCTATATTAGGTTACATACATGTTTAATTTTGTGTTTGGATACAAAGATTGCAACTGATTTGCAAGAAATTGAGAAATTTTGATTTTTCTCAAATTTCCATAACTTGACCCATCTCCCCTAAGGGCCTGTTTGTTTTTACATTTCACAGGTAATTGCATTCTCCCTGAGCATTTATTATTTGCTCGGGGAAATGCATCGGTTATGTAATCAGGCATCATGACGATTTCTCCCGTTTGAAATTACTGGGCAGGATTGCAAATGCCCAGGCATGACACTCCGCGCGTTTGTTTTTGGCCTGTGACCCACTCGCTGGTAAGCGGTACGTGCGATAGCAGAATGGTTGGTGTACCACACGTACACCTGCCGTATTCACGTCAGCCAATTATTTTGTGGCCTGATCATCAAGGATATGTTACATCCAAACCGTCCATCCATTTCGCAGTGGTAGTCATAATGCAATGCTTGAGGACAACTAATAACACAAAGTGGGATCAGGTGGACCACACTACAAAAGCCAGTGGGAACTTTTCAACCGTAGAAGTTAAATTCACACTGTTTCCGGTGGTGTGTTCCACTTGATCTTTGGATATGCTTCGTTTTTCGGCTAACCACTTACAATTAACTAGTAAAAAGGCTGGACAGAGTGGATAAAATGAATACATGACGGTGGGCCCCACAATCAGTTTACTCAGTACGCAATCCGCTTCCGTGCACATAAACAGATTGGCTACTCCCCCCTGCCACCAGCCAATGGTTGGTGGTCGGTGTTATGTGGTCACCATCATGATGTAAGTGTTTCATCCATGCCATCCATCTATTTTATCAGATCATTTTGTGGTATGAGAAAAAAAAATGAGATATATCCCAATCTCAAGTGGACCACATTACAGGAAACAATGTTGAATGAGCGTTCGACCATTAAAAACCTTTTGGGGGCCATAAAAGTTTTGGATCAAGCTGATCTTTGTTTTTTCCCTTCATCTAGGTCTGTATGACCTAATCAACAGATTGGATGTCAAATAAACAGTACAGTAGGTCTTAGGAGGATTTTAATGGTGGATATCCAATCACTATCGTTTTCATGTGGTGTGATCCACCTAATACTTATATCCCTCTCAATTTTGGTATAAAGCCCTAAAATGATCTGTAAAAATGGATGAAACACATTCATCATGCTGGGGCTAACAGATGAAGACATCACCGTCCTGTCTTCGATACATGCAGCAGATCTCGCCCGGATAGCCCGAGGTGCACTGTGTTTTCCCATCCACCATCTGCACGCCGCCCTTCCATCAGTCAAACGGGCGAAAGCGTCATTATGACCCATTTCGCCGGGATTTCACCAGACCACTCAAAAACAAACACGCCCTAAATCTCAAAATCAAAGTACCAAATCCATGATTTTTCATGAAAAATATGAAGAATCATATATTTGTAACCATTTGACACTAGTTTAACATGATTACAACAAAAAACATGGATCGAAAATGCTCACTGGATTGAATAGGTGGGATATATCGGCACTA
Organism: Magnolia officinalis; assembly: GCA_021015155.1. NCBI lineage: Eukaryota > Viridiplantae > Streptophyta > Magnoliopsida > Magnoliales > Magnoliaceae > Magnolia > Magnolia officinalis. The sequence goes on along the minus strand of JAJHSJ010000010.1, from coordinate 17,515,126 downwards.
CCTGTGCGTTTCGTATCACACACGTGGGAAACAAAATATATCGTGGGATATATCAGCTAATATCGTCAATATTTAAAACGCTGTGTATGTGTATGAATGGATGGATGGATCCACCATTTTCTCCATGTTTCCTCAATATCTCCCTGTGTCAACGATTCATGCTTTTAGGCCCAATTAAAGGGAAACTTATTATTTGATTCCTAAATATGCAAATATGCGTCTTTTTTGCTATTATTTGATTCTTAAATATGTAAATGTGTATTTTAGCATCTCCTGTAGTATCATAGAAAATTTCATCAATTTCCCCCATGTTTCTCTACTATTTCCCTGAGTTTGCGTTACATGCTTTTTAAACCCCCATTAAAAAGAAACTTATTATCTATAGGTCTTTTTTACAATTATTTGATTCCTAAACATGCAAGTATGTGTATTTTAGCATTTCCTGAAGTTTCATTGAGAAATTCCACCATTTCCTCATGTTTCACCAATGTTTCCCTCACTCTGCGATACATTTCTAGGTATCAACAATAATATTAGCGATATCGATGTGTTTCTGTATTCCCAGCCAACGATACATGTAATGATACCGATAGTATGAACATTGGACATAGATTTGTCATCTGATGAGGAGACTTAGCTTAATTAGCCTAGTGGGGTGGCTAAGTGGAAGAATAGACATCCGGTGGAAGTTACTTGAGGCTCATTGCTAGAAATGAATGTCTTGTAGATCTTTTGGGGTGATGTAGTTATTACTGCACGTCATTTGATCAATAGGATGCCATCTTTGATTTTAGATGGTAAAACATCATTCTCTCTATTGTTTATTGATCGACCAGCTTTTCATGTCCCTCCCTAAGTGTTTGGCATTTGCTTCGCTCATATATGTGGGCGAAGTTGTGATAAACTTTTGCCTCGTTTAGCCAAGTGTATTTTCCTAAGATATTCTCATACTCAAAGGGGTTATTGCTGAGAAGCATTTTGTGACTAATGATGTCACCTTTTTTGAAATTGTTCCATTCTACATTCAAAATGAGCATACTGTCGAAGCCACATCTGTGAAAGCTACCTTACCAAGTGTAATTCCTTCAGAATCTTATGTTGAGATGCAACCACCACCTTAGAAGGATTTCATGCAAACTTACTATAAAAAAGGAGAAAAGACCAGGCATTGCATACTATTCCTCTTCAGTCCCCTCAATTGGCTGCTGCACCTACTAAGGTTCTCAGCCCCTCTAAGTTTCCTGAGGTTGTTAATGAACTTCTTATTGCGGCCTAGAAAGGTAAACGCTCTTGCATTACTCATTCTATCTCTAATTTTGTCACCTTTACCCTTTTTCCATAAATTACCGTAAGTTGGCCCTTACCTTATCTGCTATATCCATTCCTAAGTCAATCTAGGAGGCATTGTTGGATGAAATTTGGAAAAGAGCTATGGATGAAAAGATGGAAGCCATGTACTCCAATGATACCTTGAAGATGATAGATCTTTGTTCAAGTAAGACTCTAGTCAAGTGTAAGTGGGTCTACACAGTTATGTTCATGCCTAATGGGTCAATAGATCATTAAATAGGTAAGTTGGTCGCCAAAGGGTATACTCAGATTTATGGAGTAGACCATCTGGATAGGTTTTCACCGGTGGCTAAGATTAATTTAGTTTGGGTTGTTATATCATTAACTGCAAATCATGATTAGCATTTCTGATGAGGACATCCGAGCACCATACTAGAGGAGGGCTGCGCTAGTCTCCTTGGGGTTAGATGGCCATTACATGGGGTCCACTTGGCCCAATTCACATTCTTAGCTACGTTGAAGACCCCATGTGCATGTACATGCATCATTGAAGACCCTACACTGGGAAGATGCACATGGGCTGCATATAGGAGCTTGATAGATACATCGGACCGTTGGATCATCATCATCGGACATTTTGATCATGGACCCCCATGGGCCACGAAATAGTTTAGTTGTTTAGATTGTTTACATGCTTCATTATTTTTGGTATACCGTATATTTGTGTTGAGATTAGGGAATTAGGAACAACTTTTAATTTATTAAACGTTTTTATGTTGAGAATCTTATCTGACAGCATCTTTTTGTAAAAGGTCTTTTCAGAGACTATAAAAGAGAAAGATGGACGTGTGAAGCCCTAATGACACTATTTTAAAAAAAAAAAAAAAGCTTTGTGTTTTCTTTTCTTCTTGTGATTTGAAGAATACTCCATGTGATTTGGAGCTTGGGTGTAGTGTGATTCCCCCATTCAACGATGGTGCGAGGTCTCCATCTATCATCTTCCTTCTCTCTTCCTTTCTATCTAAAAGAGGTATTTTTTTCCAAAAACTTCATCTATTTTCTTCCATTCCTATCCAAGACCATCCAAATCATATTTTTCTTCAACTTCTTATCATCCAACTGCAACAACAACCAAAATCAACCATTTGAGGACCCAAAAAGCCTAGCCAACGACCCACACGTATGAGCCCCTAAGCTAACTGCATGGATGACCGCTCAATCCTTTGATTTCCCTTTATTCCCCCATAAAAATCACTTGATTTCCCATCCATAACCCTACTCTAAACCCTAGATCCCCAATTCCTATTTTCCCCAATTTCTAAAAACCCTAATTCTAAATTTTCGAATTCCCATGAACCCTAATTTTCCAAATTTCAGAATTTCCCCTTCCTAACCCCAATCATAAAACCTACAAATATGTCCCTTGGGTGTAGAACGTGCCTATGCTAAATTGGAAGTTTTATCCTTCCATCGGGCCTACTTTTAATTGATTTATGTGATTACTTAGCATGCGGGCATGTGATTTATGTTAAAATCAGATTTTATTGCTTATTGTTTACTCTTAATTACTCAGTGGATTAACATCTTTTGCTAATTGAATTACTTTATGGACTCTTTCATAATCTCCACTTTACATGCTAGCATTAAATCATGTGTCCTGCATCACTTTCCTTCAACTAGATGTGAAGAATGTGCTCTTGCATGGAGATCTACAAGAAGTCTACATTGAACAACCTCATGGGTATGTTGCTCCGGGGAAGTCGTCTAAAATATAGAGGTTGACGTCAATATATGGATTAAAACAATCACCACGAGCCTAGTTAGAGAAAGTTCAATAATGTGGTTGTCGTATGGATTAAAAAAAAAGTGTAGTAGATCACTTGATTTTCTTAAAGCACACGAACTCTGGATACATGAGAGTTGCTTTGTATGTGGAAGGTATCATAGTGTCTGCCGGTGTCTGCGACATCGATAATATCTGTCAATATTTTCGGTATTGCACCACGGCGATACGAAACCCTTGAGAAGTACTCCAATTTCTTAGAGTCGATGATATATTGCATTATATCGTTGATACAATGCGATATATTGTTGATAAGTCAGCATGTATTGATGATGTCAAGAGAGAGAGAGAGAGAGAGAGAGAGAGAGAGAAGTTTGGTTTATCTATAAAAAAAAAAATTTTTTTTTTAAAAAACACGTACCTCACTACAACGTCCATGCCATCATGTCTCTCGGTCTCTTTTTCCTCTTCTATCTCCTTCTCCTCCTCCTCTCTATCTGTTCTATGGTTTTAGGCTTGTAACTTAATTTTTTTTCAAAATGAAAAGCTACAGGTGGTGTGTTGTTCATCCATGGTATTTAAAAAGTGGTTCCCAACATGATGCTTATGCAAAATCCACCTTGACCACCAACGTGTCACCCCATGTTCATCCTAGGGAAAAAAAATCAGCCCTATCCATAGTTCTGGCGGACCACAGGATTGCCCAGATTTTTAGGCCCCTTGCCTAAATTTTATTGCGACATCTAATTGTTGGAGTGGATTTTACATAATCATCATGTTGGGCCTTGTAAAATCAGCGGTTTAAAGACTCTCCAAACTGGTTTTTTTTTTTTTTTTTCCTGGTGTGGCCCACCTGACTCATAGGTTAGCATGATTTTTTTTGCCCTGGGTCTAACATGAGTTTACACATCTAATGGTAGGAGTTGATTTCACACAACACATCACTGGGCTCTGTGAAAAATTAAGGGTGCGCATCCCTTTGGCAACTGTTCAAAAGGTGATATATATATATATATATATATATATATATATATAGATAGAGAGAGAGAGAGAGAGAGAGAGAGAGAGAGGGGGGGGGGGTGGGGGGGGTGGGGGGGGTGGGCATCTCACCCGTGAACCTTTGCACACGTGTCATGGGCCGAAAATCTGAACGGTCCATGTGATGCAGCACCCTCTAAAACCTCGAGGGCCCAACTTTCACCCTAATCCAAAATTCTGGTGGGTCCAAGAGAGGCAAATCAAGGGAGGGAACCGTTTCCTTTTGCCATGGCCCACTTAAGTTTTGGATCAGAGTAACAGTTGGGCCCTAGTGGTTTGATGGGGTGCTGCATCATGTGGACCGTTCGGATTTTAGGCTCATATCACGGGAGATGAGTTCTCAAAAAGTTCTAACAAGAACTCGTGAGAACTAGTGCGGAAGTGAGCGCGCGCGCGCGCACACACACACACATATATACATACGTATATGTATATATGTAAGGTATGGGACCCATCATCTTTTATGGGGCCCGCCTTAATGTGTATGTGATATCCATTCTGACCATTAGATGTGCAATCTCAAGTTAGGCCCAGGGCTGAAAAATCAGGCTAACTTATGATTCAGGTGAGCCATACCAAAGGAAACAATTTGGACTTGGAGGGACATCCACCCTTGATTTGTATAGAGCCCACTGTGATGTTTATATGAAATCCACTCCAACCATTAGATGCAACAACAAAATTTAGGCATGGGGCCCAAAAATAAGCCCAAATGTGATTCAGGTGGGCCACACGAATGGAAAGAGTTTAGAGGGTGAGTGTTTCCTTGTAAACTATTTCCAATCGTGTGGTCCACTTGAACCATGGATAGGGCTGATTTTTGGGCCTTGTGCCTAACATGGGTGAAACACTTGGTGGTCGAGGTGAATTTCTTATAAAAATCATGGTGGGGTCCACCTGAGCCATGACCCCTACCTCACTTTCCCAATGTCTATGATACTCACACTCATCACACTCGTGATGCACATGCACTATGAAAATGTACGTGTCATATATTAACTCAAATTAAAACAATTAAATTATGGAAACCTTGCAAACATTTTCCCCAACAGAAGATGACGGTAGTGTTCTTTCCTTTCGAGATCCCATTCATTTCCTGGTACCAATTTCCACATCCGTTTGAGAAGCTTTAGCCATTGATTAAGCTCCATAGCCCATAGCTTCAGTATCGGTATCGTTAGAAGTTTCGTTGGCTAGGGATATGGAAACAATATAGATACCGTCAATAATGTCGTTGATAACCAGAAATGTAGGGGAAACATGAGGAAACGGTGGAATTTTTCAGTGAAACTTCAGGAGATGTTAAAATACACATATTTGCATATATAGGAATAAAAAATTTACAAAAAGAATGCATACATAATAGGTTTCCATTTAATGGGGACTTAAAAGCATGTGTTATCGTGAGAAATCAATCCAACCATCCCATCTATGAATCTAACCTTCCATCCAAACATCCATCGATTCTTTTCAGAATATTGACAACACACGATATTTCGTCAAAAAATCGTCAACAACTAAAAAGGAAACGAAAAATTGTGGTCTCGATATATTATCGTCCATGTTGTAATAACGATAATATTACAATATTATCAATATTATTGTCGACAAATTGAACACTGTATGCAACCATGTGCCCATAAAAAAATTGAGAGGGAAAACTTTTTAATAAATAGATTTTTAGTGACATCGATACATTGGCGATATTATCGAAATATCACTAATATACTGGCAATACAAGCAACACTTAGAATTTACATTGTCAAAAATATTGGCGATATCAATACATTGGCAATACAAGTGACACCTGGAATTTACACAATTGAAAATATTGATGATCCATTGGTGATATTGACACATTAGCGATATCAATATATTGGTGATACTTAGCAATACATCGCTGATACCTGGAATATTCGATACTATCTATATTATCAGTATTGCTACCAGTGTTATCGGTATCGCTGAACTGGAAATAGAGATCATATCAGGGATATTTCGATAATATCGGAGATACACTGAACGATATTAGAAGAACCTAGTATGTATGGGAGACATGTTGGCAAGCTCATCTATTTGACCATCACCATGCTTGACATCACCTTCTTAGTTAACATGCGAGTCACTTTATGCAAGGTACGATGACACCACATCCAGTAGTGGCTATGAGGATCCTTGGGTATTTGAGATGTTCACCTAGGAAGGGTATCTTATACAAAGCTCATAGTCATCTTCAAGTAGCCAGTTATTCAAATGCAGATTATGCAGGGTCGAAATATGATAGAAGGTCGACTACAGATTATTGCACCTTCTAGGCGATATTGTGGTTACTCAAAAAAGTAAGAAATGAAATATGGTAGTTAGATCAAGTGTCGAAGTTGAATATAAGTCAATGGTATAACTTGTGAACTTATATGGTTGAAATGTCTTCTCAAAGAATTGGGATTCTAATGTAGGGGCATTCTCACATTGAGCTCAAGTGGGGTGGCTTGTGTGAAGCGAGGGCACAATTGGGGTAGGCGGCCCGTGTGAGGCGGGTGGCTCGTGTAAGGCAAGACCCATGAAGTGAGGCACACGAGGGGGGTTCGGCCGAGAGCTTCACCTGGGCTATGAGATAAAAGGGATTGATTCGCCACGCTCTATCAGTTCGAGCTTTTAGAGCAAGTGGTTAGTTGTCCTACATCAAAAGTGGTATCATAGCGGGACGTCTCGTGTTCGAGAATCCTCACCGGGGGTGATTATTACAGGTGCATTTTCACACCAGGCTCGAGTGGGGTGGCCAAATCCATACACCTTATATTTCATCTCTTGATCAAACCGCAGATTTATTCACCAAGGCTCTTGGAAAGTCATAGTTCGACAAACTTGTTTTCAAGTTGGACATGCAAGACATCTATGCTCCAGCTTGAGGGAGATGTTAATGATTATGGGTATGAGCCTATGTCCCACCTGGATATGGTTATGGGCCTACAACCACTTGTTGCTGTCTTTTTGGTATTGTGAGATGTTAGACATAGTAATATTTGTATTTTAAGAGTAGTTTTGTCATTTTTTATATTTATGACAATGTGCAAACCCAATCTCCCCTTTTCTTCTCTGAAATTTTCTTCTCTTCTTTTTGCTTCCTTTTTTCTACAAATCTTCGATAAAGATGATAATTAACTACATTACGTGATTCAACAGGCCAAAACATACAAATCATTAAAAAGGTGAAGGCTATACTTCCTTTGGGAGATGAATATACAACATTTGTATCAATCAACTTCGATCCTAAAGAAATATGCAATTGACCCAAATCTTCAATATCAAATGCCTCCTACAAGTATGATTCGATTTTCTGAGTTTCTTCATCACTACTACCTTTAAGGACAATATCATCAACATATACAACAATGATGGTTAGAGCAACCCTATTCTTAATAAATAATGAACAATTAGAAGCACCTTGCTGGAAGCCGAACTAGACCACTGCTGCACTGAACTTCTCAAATCTCACCCATGGAGACTGCTTTAGAACCCCTACCATTTGTCAAACACATTTCCTATGTCATTTTCTAGGTAGACACCTGGAAGGAGATCCATGTACACTTCTAGGTCACCATTTTTTTTTAGAAGCAACGGAAAGAGAATTCATTAAAAGAAAAGAAAACAACAAGAAAATGAAAAGAATAAAGAAAAGAGCAGAACTACTGAGGTAGCAGAGAGCTTTTTTGTTCACCATCTAATGCAATGGCAAACGTCTCTTGAAAGTCCACCCCATACTATTTGGTGAATCCTTTAGCTATAAGATGTGCTTTATATCCGTTAAACAATGCATCTGGCTTCTGCTTTAGGGTAAACTCCCAACTACACCTGATGATATGCTTGTGGAAAGATTTTGTGCAGATTTTAAGGACATTGGATGCAAGCATGGTGCGCCACAACTAGTGTTTTTAGTATCGGCATTGCTACAAGTTTCGCTGGCCAGGGATACGGAAACAATATCGATATCGCCAATAATATCGTTGATAACCGAAAATGCAGGGAAACATGGGAAAAAACGGTGGAATTTTCAGCGAAACTTCAAGAGATGTTAAAATGTACATATTTGCAAATTTAGAAATTAAAAAAAAAAAAAAAAAAAAAAAAAAAAAAAAAAAAAAAATTGTAAAAAGAATGCATACATAACAAGTTTCCATTTAATGGGGCCTTGAAAGTATGTGTTGTTGTTAGAAATCAATCCAACCATCCCATCCGGCCTATTTAACCATCCAACCTTCCATCCAAACATCCATCGATATTGCAAAATATCAACAACACATGATATTTCACCAAGAAATCAACAACAATTGGAAGGAAACAAAAGATTGGGGTTTCAATATCGCGCGTGTTGCGATATCGATAATATCGAGATATTATCAATGACAAATTGAACACTACATACAACCATTTGCCTATGAAAAAAAAAAAAAAATTGAAATGAAAATTTACTATTAAAATATCGTCGATACACTTATGATACAAGCATTACCAAGAATTTTCATCGTTGAAAATATTGGCGATACATTGGCAATATTGATGCATTAGCAATACAAGCGACACCTAGAATTTACATAGTTGAAAATATTGGTGATTATATTAGCAATATTGATACGTTAGCGATACATTGCTAATACTTGGAATTTCTGACACTACTAGCGTTATCGGTATCACTACCAGTGTTATCGGCATCGCTAAGTTGGAGATAAAGATCCTGGCCCGTCTTGGGCCGAGCTTAGGCTGGCATTTCAGGCCTAAAGATCGGGCTTCAAAGTGGAGCTTGTTTTCTAAAACGGATCGGGCTTCAACTTATTAGTCAAAAGCCCGTCTGCCCGGCCTAGCCCATCGCCATTTTAAAAGCTTTAAATTTTACAATAAAAAATTTCCCTCCTTGCCAATCTCCTCTTTCCTTCTTTTCAAAATTAAAACCATTAATCTCTCTCTCTCTCTCTCTCTCTCTCTCTCTCTCTCTCTCTCTCTCTCTCTCTCTCTCTCTCTCGCGTTTCTGGTCACAACCACAGTAAAAGTCATGTTGCTGGTCATGGCTATAGTAAAAGTCATGTTCTTCTTCTCATTATTAATGCTTGTTGTGGATCCTCAGGAAACGATACCATATGTACTCTGTAAGTATGAAGAAGTGGATTTCTTTTTCTTATTTTTCCTTTTATATATATATATATATATATATATATATATATAATAGAGAGAGAGAGAGAGAGAGAGAGAGAGAGTCCCGGTCTCCTGCGCACCGTGCCACACGGAGAGTAAATACGAGCTCTCATGAGAGCCGTTAGATACAAAACACGGCTGGGATTCAGCAGCCGTGCAGCAGGAGACTCTCTCCACGGAGAAGACTCACGCAACAGCTTTTTCGGACGCATGCTGCTCCTTCTGAAGTGACGTCTCCAAGTTCTGTGGGCCACACCGTGATGTGTGTTTTGTATCTACACCGTCCATTCATTTGGAGAGACCATATTAAGGCATGATCCAAAAAATCAATCAGATCCAAAGCTCGAGAGGACCCCACCACAAAAAATAGAAGAGAGAGTGACACCCACCGTTAAAAAGTTATGAGGGCCCGCAGATCTGCTGTTCGTTCTGGCATATTTGTGATTTAAGTCTTTCACGTCTGCTTTAACACATGATCCGGCTGGAATCTCAAATAAACATCACGGTGGAACTTTAGAAGGTTTCAACGGTGGGCGACACTCTCATCACTGTTTTCTGTGGTGGGGTCCACCCCAGCCTTGGATTTGCCTCGTTCTTTGGACCATGCTCTAAAATGATCTCTCCAAATGTATGGACGGTGTTGATACAACACATACATCATGGTGGGCCTATAGAAGTTGGTGACGCCACCTGTCAGTATCCAACCCCCCTCACGCACGAATCCTTCCTGGATTCGGATTGCATCCTAACCGCGCCCGGACGGTAGGGCTCTATGGATAGAAAGAATCTACAACATTGAAATGGAAACCCCATGGAAGGAATGAAATCGTGCTTCTTCTATGAATATGTTAAAAGATCAGTGGTCGAAGGGGGAGAGCTGTCTCTCATAACATTGGAAATTGATATCCACAATTTTTTAGGGAATTGTAAACAAATTCCCATACTTAAACTTTTTTCATAAACAATAGAGAAGTTAGATCCCATGAAAATTGAATCCATTTCCAGAATATCAGTGTATATTTGATCAAACCCAGCACTGATTCACAAAAAGGATCTTAAATGTGTTGTCATCTTGGCACTTAGTAAAACTACAAACCAGTGTATGACTCACTGTCTTGAAAGTGTGTATTGAATAACTGTGCCCTACTCTGGAGTATTCTTCTCTCTATTACTCAAAACTTGAAACAGAATAGTATATGGCTGATGGACAATACACTGAAAACTTGGTGTAGTCCATATACAACAGATCATTGCTTGTGTTTGTTTGGTAGCTAATGCAAGTTTAAAGGAAGAAAACAAAAGTTGAGTATGGCTGCCTGCCAGGATGGTGTTTGCAAATGGTTATATTATACAAACAAAAGAAAACAAAAGAGAACAGCACTGAGAAGATTCTGCACACATGAAACAGAACATATTTCATGTTTTATCATATTTCAGAACATGGGTAAAAGGGTCACCTAGATGAACAACTAGAAAGTCCAATCAATCGATATGGACCATCCATCATCTCCAGCTCATATTTCATGGGGCACCATATGAAAATCACACTGATTGGGAATTTAAAAATAAAACTAATTATCTAATCTTCTGTAGCCTGTAAAATGGCTGGTCCTAATTTCTTTTAGCAAGATCTAGTCAGTGTGGCGAAACCTAAAAGCTTACTCACACACCTATGCTCTTTTTAGCCCGTGTGCTTGCATTTAGATGGTAGGGCTATACCCACAAACCTTAAATGAAGAAAACCCATTGCTGCTTCATGTGAAGAACTTCAAGTGATTCCCAAACACTAAGAAAGATTCACCCCTACAACGCAAAAATAAATCTGAAGGTGCAAATGGGGTGTATTGGATACATTGGTTGTCCAATCATCAATCTGGATTGTCCACCTGAAGGGTCCCACCATGAATGTCCACAAAATGCTCTAATCAGATGATCCTAATCATCATGGACGGTCACAACAAAAGGGCTTTTCTATATTAAATTGCAGATCGTCCAACTGGTGTAATGATCACGATCAGTGATAGGACCATCCATGCATCCAAATGAGTTGAATGAATCACACTGATTGTATATATATATATATATATACACACAAATGGTGGGTGCGATCCTGACTGTGGGCCCACCGTGACGTATGTGAAAGACTTAAATCACAAATATGCCAGAACGACAGCAGATCTGTGGGCCCTCATAACTTTTTAATAGTGGGCGTCACTTTCTCTTCTGTTTTTTGTGGTGCGGTCCTCTCGAACTTTGGAACTGATTCATTTTTTGGATCATGCCTTAATATGGTCTCTCCAAATGGATGGACGGTGTAGATACAAAACACACATCACGGTGTGGCCCACAAAACTTGGAGACGTCACTTCAGAAGGAGCAGCGTGCGTCCGAAAAAGCTGTTGCGCGAGTCTTCTCCGTGGAGAGTCTCCTGCTGCACGGCTGCTGAATCCCAGCCGTGTTTTGTATCTAACGGCTCTCATGAGAGTTCGTATTTACTCTCTGTGCAGCACGGTGCGTAGGAGACCGGGACTCTCTCTCTCTCTCTCTCTCTCTCTCTCTCTCTCTCTCTCTCTCTCTCTCTCTCTCTCTCTCTCTCTCTCTCTCTCATATATATATATATATATATATATATATATATATATAGGGAAAAGGTACTATGCGCTCGAACGTAAAGCGATCGTCCGTGAGGTCGAGCTGTGTGGGGCCCACCGTGATGCCTTTCGAACATCAGCACCGTCCACCAGATGCACCATTCCATGGTGGGCCTGGACGGCCTAAAATCAGCCGTATACAGAACTCAGGTGAGCCATACCATCTAAAACCATAAGTATACATGCCAAAAACATATAAAAGCACTAGTGGGACCCACCTGAGTTTTCCATGCACCTGAAACTTGGTCTGAACCCTCATTCAAGTGGGACACACATAATGGATGGTCTGGATTTGCAAACCACATCTTGGTGGGCCCTCAAAAATGGTTATGAATGTTTTAATGGTGCACGGCCCCTCTGCACTTCTGTATGTGGTGTGGCCACTAAAGTCACAGATTGACTTGATTTTGGGCCGTCCAGGCCCACCATGGAATGGTTCATCTGGTGGACGGTGCTGATGTTCGAAAGGCATCACGGTGGGGCCCACACAGCTCGACCTCACGGACGACCGCTTTACGCTCGAGCGCATAGTACCTTTTCCCATATATATATATATATATAAGAAATTGGATTCTATCTCGGTTTTTCATATATGGAAAAAAGAAAAACTTTCATACTTCTATTCAAAAACTGCTTAGGATCAGAGAATGTCAACAGGAGAGGAGGAATTGGAAGAGGAGACTTTCTATTTTGAAATCTGGGATTTCATTTCGGGCTCGGACCAGGGGCCTGACAATAACATTCCGAGCTGGTCTATTTTGGTCCATCGCGGGCCTGAGCCGCATTTGGGATTAAGTTGAAAATTTCGAGTCGGGCTTGGACAAAGCTTAGCCCAGCCTTAATCCGGCCCATTGACACCCTAGCCATAACAACCATTACGGTTGTAGAGGTTGTAACGTAAAGGTAACGGTGCCAATCGTTACATGTTATGGGGTTGTAACGGCTGTAACGACAGTTATGGAAAAAAAAAAAAAATGATCCATAACGGCCGTTACAGCCACCTAGCGACCTGTTACACCCCCTGTAAAGGCCGTAATGACCCTGTAACAGTCTGTTACAAGGCCAATACAGGTTTTTCAGTTTTTTTTTTTTTTTTTTTTTTTTTAATTTAAATTTTAAAAAAAAAAATTTAAAAAAAAAAAAAAAAAAAAAAAAAAAAAACAGACAGGAAGACCCATTAGACGGGCTTCATCAACCGTTACAGCCCGTATCCTAACAGTAACGGTGGTGGCCGTTATGGCCACCGTTACCGTTACGGAATACCTTGGATGCAGGGTCTGGGTTGAAAGGGTTCGGGGTTAGATATATGAACAGATTAGGAGCAGATATTAGGTTATACCTGTGGATATATTTGGGAAAGAGAAATAGATTTGGTTATTAACTGGCACTGCACAGGTCGGGGACAGTTCAGCGCAGGTACACTTGCTGGTCTGTAGAATTGAGCTAAATTGGGGCCTATCTATATTTATGACTGGATTGTGCAGATTTGAGTTGATAACCTGAGGGCAGGTTTGAAGGGCTACAAATTGGAATTTTAGGGACAGCTCGGGTTTAGCGATTGAAATAGGGACTGTGATTTGGATCTTATGTGAATTTGGGCTATTGGGATCAATAAGGGCTTATGGTTGAGGGCGGGAATGCAAATTGTTCTCTGACGTAGATGTTTGAAGTGAGTTCAGGTTAAGGGTCATGTTTTAGGATGTAGGGATTTAAACTAGTGTTTTGGTAAGGGGAATGGACTGATAGCATTTTGGGTGAAGTTAGGGTCTGATTCGTGGGAAATTTTAAAGTACATGAATTAGGAAATCATGAGAAAATTGGAGATTATGGGTAGGTTTAGGGATTTGGGATCCAAATTTGGAAAAAATGGAGAAAAACCTAAGGTCCAGATTTGAGGAATTTGGAGAAAACTGGAATTAGTAGGGTTAGGGTTTAGGAAGAATTGGGCGGATTAAGGGGAAATCTAGGGAAGGAAGAAAGAAATAACAAAAGCCCCAAGGGCGAACATGCCTTCATACTAAAACTGATGCAGCAGTTTGAAAGATTTGAACATAAATTGAAGGATCCAGAAGGCCTGCTCCAAAATCCTTTATTGCCACATGATTGAATAAAATGCCTAAATAAGGGATTGTGGAAGTCAATACCAGACAGTCATGTATTTTGTTCAATTAGAGAGATAGAGAATGATGCTTAATAAAATTAGAGCAACTAATGCTAGAGCAGCACATGCTTTAAAGAAACTCAGAATAAAATATATTTCCTTTATCATGGTATATTGAAAACCATATATGTGTAAAGTTTACAGCCTTTTAAAAAAGATCAATAATTAATGTAAAAGGTCAAGGACAAAACCCTCTTGCTTAAATATTTAATGCAAAAACCAAGAAGCTAAACCTCTGGGATCACCTGTCCTCTCCTAAACATACTCAGACTAAACCTATAAAGGCTTTTAATAAAGTATAACAAGTAAATAATGAAACCTTAACTAAGAGTCTGAATCTACTCAACTATTCTATGTATATAAAACTGCATGGCTCTTAGAGCCATACGGTTGGTACCAAGAGTTCCAAATGTGTATAAAGTTTGTGTAAGGCCCGAAAGAATTGCGATTGGACTAGTGGGCTCCATAATCCAGCCAGTTGCCAGTTTGGGTAATCTGATTGGACCTGTTATTCCCACAGTCCAATCTCATACCACCGAAAGGATCCAGATCAGCAGACCACGGACTTATCCAGACCAATATAGACTGACTGACAAGGTTCAAATCATCATTTTGGATGATCAGATGGTCAAGATCTTCAATTGGTTTCCATTTGCTAGACCTTTAACTAGGAACTTTGGATGGGCCTAAACTGTGCCTAATCCACATTTCAATGGCCTAACTTTGATCAACTAGCAGCAGAATCACCTTGTGGTCTCCCACTGGATGATTGGGATGCCCTGCATCAGCGATGCTGCCAAATCTCCAAAGTTGGAAGAACCTACTCAACAAACTTGAGCCTTCTTTCAGCTGAATACTGTCTGTCGTTGTGTTTCATTTGATAAATTGTCTGCTTGTAGGTGTAAACTAAAAGGTTACAATTGTCATATCAAAGATATTTATAGGGCTCAATCCATCCATGGTCTCCTGGACTCCCATGTACAAAAAAAAAAAATTAAAAAATTAAAAAATTAAAAAATTTAAAATTTAAAAAAAAAAAAAAAAAACTTCAGGCATGATTCTGGTTATGGTCCATCCATACTAGTATGACATATTAGAATGCATCTCATGAGGATCTAAAGTGATGGATATGTGAAGATAATTTAACTTCATTTTCACAAAACAGATGAAAATTTTTGTTTTCAAATTTCAAAACTGAGTATTGGCAAGGACAATAGTATATAATAAGAAAAATTTCAAGAGAGGATACTCATGCTAGCAACTCCAGCAAAGTGGAAGGTTTTCAATGTCATTTGTGTCCCAGGTTCTCCTATACTTTGAGCTCCAATGGCTCCAATTGCAGCTCCGGCTTCTAATCTTTTTAAATGGTAACGATGTATACATGTTTCCAGGTAAACCTACAATAAATGAAAGTAAAAGAATCTAATTTTAAGAGCAGACCACATCAGCAAACTTCTGAACAAACTTGAATTATCATTATCATCTAAGCCTCATCTAAAAAAGATATGGTCAAAGTTTGACACCGGCTGCCCACCTGACACAACCACCCTCCTTTATCAAAGCTTGGAACCGGCAATGAGAGTGCAAAACTCCCACTAGTGGAGCTTCTTGAACAAACTCGAATATTAAAAAAAATAAAAGAAAGCGAAAAAGAAAAAGATTAGGGTAGCATATATCAACACTTGGAATGAACAATTATTGAAGAGATGTTTGTACTAACATGTTAGGAACATACGCAGCATAAGATAACTTCATGTAATTAATTTTCTATCAAGGTCATAGAGGCTAGGAAGTATGCTGTACTACTATTTCCATGGAGGCCTCCTTCGAACCTATTTTATGTACATGAAAAATATGATCCTTCCCCATTCACAATTCAAATCACTTTAGGCTTTTGCATTCTCCTAGCCCATGTTACCTGAACATGGACATCCAGACTAGAAGGAATTGGGTATGGGTACCCATCCTGAAAACACCAATATCTAGTATATGACTACAACACAGACTTGTGAAGACTCATATATACAAAAATCATGTTAAAATATTCCTACAAAAATATTCAAAGGTTGGTCACGTAGCCCAATTGGTTCAATTCACCATAGATTCTAACTAGCTAGTAGCTTTAGAATTCAATGTCATGGTGCTCCAACTTCCCGAAGGATCCATAACGTAGGGGCATTTTCACATCGGGCTCGAGTTGGGTAGCCTGTGGGATGCGGGGACACACTCGGGGTGGGCGGCCTGTGTGAGGCGGGCCCCACCCATGTGAAGCGGAACCTATGTGAAGTGGGGCCCATGAGGGGGGTTCAGTCGAGATCGTAACACATGCGATGTGGGGCCTGGGCTATGAGATAAAGGGATTAATTTGCCACGCTCTTTCAGTTCGAGCTTTTAGAGCAAGTGGTTAATTGTCCTGCATCAAAGTGGTATCGGAGCGGGAGGTCTCGTGTTCGAGACTCCTCACCGGGGTGATTAATGCAGGGGCGTTTTCACACTGGGCTTGAGTGGGGTAGCCTATGGGATGCGGGGACACACTCGGGGTGGGCGGTGTGGGGCCTGGGCTATGAGATAAAGGGATTAATTCGCCATGATCTATCGGTTCGAGCTTTTAGAGCAAGTGGTTAATTGTCCTGCATCAATCCATTATGCTTTTTAAGGGACAAGATTGTATTATACATGATTGTGCAGTTTCTACTATTCTATAGTCACCATTGCCTACTTCGTTTAAAAAAATATGTGAGAGCACTCTATTCAATTTATTTTCATATTCTACATAGTTTCTTTCCTTCACACTGTTCAATTTATTTTCTAATTCTACATAGTTTCTTTCCTTCATACTCTCTAAACATGTTTTTCCTTGACTATCCTCCATTCTAAATTTAAATTTGACAAAGCTACAGACACCCAAACTTGAAAATACACCTCCCCTTCTTTACGTGTTTCTAAACATTCATGCACAAAACCCATTTGGGCCATTTCTTGTGCAAAGTTCTTTCCCAGAGAAGTAATAAAGAAATGCTTTTCATCGGCCAAAGTGCATTTTTTATGCACCTATAGCAGAATGAAAAACAAAAGGACAGTTGAAAACAATTACCTGGAGAGATCCAGAAGCATGTAGCAAGAAGTGCAAGTGCATACTATTACTGTACTTAAAAAGTGTAAACAGCAGGTACTTTGAACAAGTGTAGACATGCACAAGGAAAATCAACATCTTGGAAAGAAAAATATTGTCCAGGTGTAAAACTAAAATTACCTGCAGCTGTTGGGAGGTGATACCGGATATATTTGCCGCTACATTTTCCAGAACATGCTCCCCTACTTTATCCTCATCCAGTCCCAGCTCCCTCCTAGTTTTCCTTAACGCAACCACACTTTTCTTAACAAAATCTGAGAGTGACTCTTTAAAGGCAGCAGAGCAACCACCTTCAGGGGTCACATCATGTTTTGAAAGTCTGTCATTTGTTGCTTTAAAAATTTCTGAAGGAGACAAGGAAGTATGTGCTCTAGTTGCAGGAAATGTAGCCTGTGAAATGGATAAGAATCTGTGCATGATTAGCTGCTTCTTCTAACCGTGTTCATCATACTAGATGAATTTGAAAGCACACAAACCTTTGTCTTCATGAACAGCCGATCCAAATTCAAGGGCATGCCTTCCTTTCCTTCCATATTTGCTGGATCCATGCCATCATCTCCATAAAGAAGCTGAACTATTCCACCACTAGAATTACGCACTGTCTCGTCATAATAAGTTGATAGATCCTCCAAGGATTTCATCAATCTGCGAGACATGTATCCAGTTTCAGCTGTTTTCACCTGTAGCAATCACAATAATTCAATCTAACAGATTAAGGCGCAGAACAGATCCAACATTAACTTGTAACTTGTCATCCAGAACAAATTAAACAGCAAAAAGTGCAAGTCAGCATTCTTCCATTATCATTATCAGAAGGATAAAATGCAGATAATTAGAACCAGGAGCACAACAAAGGCCAACCAGCGGAAGGAACGAATGAAGTTCTAAAGTCATTCATCGATTGTTAAAGAAGGACAGTTACTCTACCACACCATGCTCAAGAAGATATTGTTGATAATCATGTATCATTCGAATTTTATTTACATTTAACATTGGACTTGACAGATCATCAAATCCTCCGTCTCTCCCCCTTACGTTTTCTCCTCCTCTTTTCCAAAATTGCATGGTTGGCAGCACTTTTGGTGGCTAATGATGGTGCTACTAGTGCCACAGGTAACAGCCGACAAATAATGGGGTCCCTTTTTTGTTGCTAGTCAGATCGGAGAATAGCCATTAGACCTGCCAAAGAAGATTGGCCCTTTACCACTAGCAACTGCAGCACCTCATTACCCTACAGGATTGTTGGGGCATCTCAGCCAGTCCCATCAAACGGCACAAGGAGTTCAACCGGTCCTTTAGATCATCAAGAAGATCTATCCAGGTCCACCAATCATATTAGCAGGCCCAACGAGGCCCTCCAAACATGTCAGCAAGCACATCCAAGCCCACCCAATGCACCAGTGGGCCCAACTAGGAAATGGTTGTATCGTATCCTATCGATTTGGCTGATACTGGCTGCAATGCCCTATATCAGCCGATATGCCACAAATATTATATATATATATATATATGATTGTCTCACTTTTGACTTTTCCACTTCTTTTTTCATTTCAACCATAGAAGAAGCATAGGATAACATTATAAACACATGCTCTAGTGGGCTGATCTTAGCATCATTACACACAACCAAATAGACTGATTTAAGCATCATAAACACATGTCCAAGTTGACTGGTTTGAGCATCATAAACTCATGTTCTAGTGGACTATTTAAGCATCATAAGCACATGTTGAAATGGACAGATTCAAGCATCATAAACACATGTTCTAGTTGGTCGATCTTAACATCATTACCACACATCCAAGTAGATTGATTTAAGCATCATAAACACATGTCCAAGTGGGACTGGTGTAAGCATCATAAACACATTCTAATGGACTGATTTAAGCATCAATGCATGTCCAAGTAGACTGATTTAATTATCCTAAACACGTCTAAGTGGACTTTTTAAGCATCATAAACACATGTTCCAGAGGGCTGATCTTAGCATCATTATCACACATCTAAATGGACTGATTTAAGCATAATAAACGCATCTCCAAGTGGACTAGTTTAAGCACCATAAACACATGTTTTAGTGGAACAATTTAAGCATCGTAAAGCATAGTAAACACATGTCCAAGTGGGGACTGATTTATGCATCATAAAAATAGATTAAAAAACCAGTACGACCATATCGTATCCATACTGACTTGATAAAATACACGAAACAGGGTCGTATCAGCTGAAATCCCACTGCAGTGTGAGTGTGTGGGGGTGCGTGTGTAAAAAATAAAAAATAAAAAATAAAAAAAGAGGAAAGATTTAAGCATCATAAACACATGTCCAAATGGACTGATTTAAGCATCATAAACACATGTTCTAGTTGGATGATCTTAACATCATTACCACACATCCAAGTAGATTGATTTAAGCATCATAAACACATGTCCAAGTGGGACTGGTGTAAGCATCATAAACACATTCTAATGGACTGATTTAAGCATCAATGCATGTCCAAGTAGACTGATTTAAGTATCGTAAACACATGTCTAAGTGGACTTTTTAAGCATCAAAAACACATGTTCCAGAGGGCTGATCTTAGCATCATCATCACACATCTAAATGGACTGATTTAAGCATAATAAACGCATCTCCAAGTGGACTAGTTTAGCACCATAAACACATGTTTTAGTAAACACATGTCCAAGTGGGGACTGATTTAAGCATCATAAACATAGATTAAAAAACTGGTACAACCATATCGTATCCATACTGACTAGATAAAATACACGAAACAGGGGGGCGGCTGAATATGAAAAATCAACTTCATATCGAGGCATATCGGCCGATGCGCCCCATATCAGTACCGACATTTTGTACCCGTATCGGTTAGACTAATACAGGTATAAAATAAAATTAAAAGTAAAAATAAAATAAATAAAAACAAAAAATCTACAACTAGGTCTTTTTCCCCCCTTTTCGATCTCTCTCCTTCATATCTTCTCCTTTGCTTCAAATTACTTTAATACATCATAGTATAGGGATTTTCAACATCATTTACAGCTATTTGGAGGATCTAAACAACAATTGTCATTGGATTAGAAGGATAAAAAGGGGTTGAGGCCAGTTTTTTAAAAATTGACAAAAAAAAAACGGTTAAAAAAATTGTTGATCTTTGTTCAAATCCATAAAAAATGTCATTATATGCCTAGATCTACCAAAACCTACTAAATTTGGAGATCGATTTGTGCATTTTTTGTGGGTTTTTTTTTTGTAATTTTCAAAAACCACTTTTTCTCTTTGAATATAAGCATAGATCTTTAATGGGGAGGCAATTCCAAATAGATCTAAAATAGATCTGATCGGAAAAAGAATATTTTTTTTTCTCATTTGGGAAATTTCTGTCCAAATTTCTAGAAATTCCTAAAATTATATTCTTTTCTTTTCAAATATATTGCTTTGGGGGCTAATTTTTTTAAAAGATCTATACCAGATCTGAAGTATTTTGTAGTTTCTTTTCAAATAATATGCTTATTTTTCTTCAATTTCAATTTTTTTTGGTCGTTAATTTTTTTAAAAAAATTATGTTGAAATGTAATCCATAGGGGTTTAGGGGGAGTATTTTATATTAGATTTACACCAGATCTGATTAGCGATTTGGTTATTGTTGGGGAAATCGAAGTTGGGGACCCAATTTGGGGAAAATCAATTTTTATTTTTTATTTTTATAATTGTTTTTTTTAATGATGACAGGGTTTCCCCGCCTCTTTTTAAGGCAAGACTAATCCCTGCCAATGCACGCAATCACCTGCAAACCAAGTGCATCGGGTAATCCTAGGGAGGGGAATCGAACTCGGGTCTGTGGGTAGCAAAATTTATGATTGTTTTTTTATTGTTTCAAAATTTTAAATTCAATTTGTAATTAGTTAATGATGCATTATAAAAATTATTATCTTAAATATATGTTTAGTTTCTTAGTTGATGATGGTTGGGAGTAGACAACAAATTATGTGGAAGTTTTGCAGTAGGAGTGTGAGCGGGGGCATAACTCGATTAAAACAACACTTGGCCATTTAAGAGAGTCAAGTGTCAATGTGTGCAAGTGTCCCTTAGGCAATTAGGGCGGAGATGAAGAAGAATTTAAAAGAAATCAATAATAAAAAGGCGATGAGGGAGCAAAAGAAAAAGGCTATGTTTGATGCATGAAAATAGAGGTGTTTGGGATTCCTATGCACCTTGTTGATGACGACATTGAGTTAGGGGAGGATTTGGATTGGGAGATGATGATTGTGAGGCAGGAAAGTTTATGATATAAACGTAACGACGAGGAGTGGTGTCAAATGTTTGGGAGGAATGGTTCGGTTCGTGATGTAGGTGAGGTGAGTGGTAATGGTAGTGGTAGTGGGGCATCAAAAAAAGAGGATTGTTTGGAAGGCCAGGGTAGGGTTACAGTAGAGAATGATTTGAAGAGGATAATGTGAAGAAGAGATGAGAATATTGAGAGAGAAGAAGGAGGAGGAGAGTTTGGGAGAGATGATGTGTTAGGCTTGCTTGCCCTAACACATAATATTTTATTATGATAAAGTATATAATACACTGCAGGAGAATAGGGAAGTGTGCACATGCACTTACACTAAAAAGCCCACTAACCACACACAAAACACAATACAATACACTAGCATTCTCTATACTCCCCCTCAAGTTGGAGCATAGATGTTGATCATGCCCAACTTGTCACGAACACGATGAAGAGCATCTCGACTCAAGGACTTTGTAAGAACATCAGCAAGTTGATCCCTAGATCGAACAAAAGGAGTGACGATTTCCTTAGAAGCGATTTTCTCCCGAATAAAGTGACAGTCGACCTCAATATGCTTGGTTCGCTTGTGGAAAACTGGGTTACGAGCAATATGGATGGCCACTTGATTGTCACAGTGAAGAGGAATAGGATCCGAAGGAGGATAGCCAAGTAGAGAATGACTTGATGAGGATAATGTGAAGAAGAGATGAGAATATTGAGAGAGAAGAAGGAGGAGGAGAGTTTAGGAGAGATAATGTGTTAGGCTTGCTTGCCCTAACACATAATATTTTATTATGATAAAGCATATAATACACTACAGGAGAATAGGGAAGTATGCACATGCACTTACACTAAAAAAGCCCACTAACCACACACAAAACACAATACAATACACTAGCATTCTCTATAGTTACGTCTTGTCTTTAACACGTGATGGCAAGAGCCGCAACCTTCTAAACCTGGCCCCCCGTATTCACAATCTTGATGAGGAGCCACGGGCACTTCCTGGTGATGACACAATATTCAGAAGGGCCAATAGCATACAAAAGAAATTGAAATACTTATGGTCAAAGCAAATAGTGGATAATCTTGGAAAGGCAACAGTAAAGTTGTTCTTGCACAATAGTATTCCTCCGCATGTTGACGATTGCCCGTACTTTCGGGTGTTTGTGGATGCAGTAGCTAATGCGGAACCCGGGATTAAAGAGTCTAGTTCTTATGACATAGATTCAAAGTATTCAAATGAAGTGTACAATGAAGTGTGGGCTTATCTACAATCATTTAGAAGGATATGGGCGAGTAGAAGATGCATAATCATGTGTGATGGTTGGATTGGCCTAGCTAGATTGAGTAAGATAAATTCCATGGTCTACTTCCACTTGGGTATAGTGTTTATTAGAGCCATTGATTCAACTAATGAAGTGAAGAATGCTAATTATATATTTGGCCTGATGGACAGAATGGTGCAAGAAATTTGGGAGAGTAATGTGGTACAGATTCTCACTAATAATGAGGCATCATATAAGGCAACAAGAAAATTTCTTATGGACAGGTCTCATCTATTTTGGTCACCTTGTGCAACACACTACAGTGATCTCATCCTTGAAGATAATAGGAAGAGGGGTAATGTGTCAATACTGGTTGAAATGGCAAGGTTGATAACGACATATATTTACAATCACAATTGGATAATTACGGTTATGAAAAAATTCACAGGCAGGTGAGAGTTGTTGAAGCCTGGGGCGACTAGATTTGGCGTAAATTTTATAGTCATGGAGAGTTTATACAATCGTAAATGGGTACTTAGTGAGATGATTGCATTTCGGCAATGGATCAACTCGAAGTATGGACAACAGAAAAGTGGCACGCCTGTGGAGATGTGTGTGTGATTATAAGAGACAACAAGTATTGGTA
This sequence comes from Magnolia officinalis, assembly GCA_021015155.1. Taxonomy (NCBI): domain Eukaryota; kingdom Viridiplantae; phylum Streptophyta; class Magnoliopsida; order Magnoliales; family Magnoliaceae; genus Magnolia; species Magnolia officinalis. The sequence continues at coordinate 17,491,687 of JAJHSJ010000010.1, read as the reverse complement.
AAAAAGTCTTAAAATTTATGAAAGCAATTAAACCTTTTATTAAGGTTCTTTAACTAGAAGAAAATGACAATAGGCCAATGATGGGCTTTCTTTATGAAGCTACGGACAAAGCAAAGTTGTCTATTAAACGTGATTGTAAACACTACATGGATTATTGAAAGCTAATAGATAAGCATTGGAATAAACAACTTTACCATGATCTCCAAGTGGCAGGTACACTTAAGTTACATTGATTACATTTAGTTACTCTTTTTCTTTGTTTTGGTTCTTTATATAGTATTGATATGTTCTATTGTTCTGTCTTTTAATGAACTTGTACGTTGCTTCTTAAACCTATAATTCCGATACGCAACTACATATAAAGAAGCTAATGAGATTACTATCGGTTTGAAGAATGCCATAAAAAGGTTGGAGTTAAACTTTAGCCGACAACTTGATGCTATTAATATGTATTTTGAAATGCACTATGTATATCATATATGTAGAGTGTATAGTGTAGAGTTTGAGACTTGTGACACTTATTATTAGCTACTCTTTCACAAGTAGAGAGGGGTAAGGCTCCATGGCTCAGGGGTACACATTGTTTTAACACTAAAACTAGGGATCAAGTGCCCATGGGGTGTGGGTGGGTGTGTGAGTGTGTAGGGTGTGGGCGTGTGTAAAAAAAAAAAGGTAGAGATGTATGAACTCACAATGGATAGCTTCATAAATCCACGTGCATGAGTTGTAATACAAAGAACCAATCTAGGTATAATTTATAAGTATAATGGATCTATAAGATTTAAGAAAGGTAGGTGTATAAACTATAAAGTATGTTTTTTACCAATTTAATAAACTAAATAATTTATATATGATATATTTCTTTGTTATCTATGCAGCTCAATAGTGGTCAATTATGGAGAAAGTGCACCTACTCTGTGAAATATAGCAATAATCTTGAGTCGGTGCAAATCGTTTGCCAGTTGTGAAAGAAATTGGAGCACTTTCACTCACATCTACACTAAGTAGCGGAATCGATTGAAGGAGTTAAAGGTGCAAGGAAATGTATAGGCTACATTTGAAAAACATGGAGAAATCAAGAGGGCAAATTGACAACCGAGCGCAATATTGTCCAATAAATTTAGACTATATTTTTGTTGAAGACACCCACTTCTTCCATGGCATGAACAAAAGGAGAATGACAAAGAAGTAGTCGAAAGTGAGGAGCTTGAATACCCAGAACTTGTTGCATAAACAACTCAGAGCCCCCTAGAGACGACTATTAAAGAAGATGACAAAGGTCAACATAGTAGAATTACAACTAATATCATGGTTCTAAATTTGGTATCAGTCTATGTATCGGCCCAACGAAAAAATGATAAAATACGACGTCGCATATCGGTAACGGCATCGTATCGGCCCATATTGATCAGAAGTTTTTTAAAAAGCAAAAAATATGAAAAAATATTAGAAAAATAGGGGGAAAAAATGAAATATCCACGAATTTATCTTTTTTGTGTGTGTTTTGACCTTGTATTCAATGATGTATCAGACCATTCTTTGAGGAGAATGGTGTTGGTCGATTTGATTCATTGAAGGTCAACTAAATGGGCCCTAATTGAACACAAATGAAACATGATTTGGTAAACAATGGCCCCTTACATTGGAAATACAACAAAAAGAAGATGCAAATATAAAAGAAAGTGAGGGCCTACCCTTCTTTCCATTTTTTTCCCATAATGGTCTACTTCGCTTCGATTTATCGAATCCCATTCAAATCATTTGTTTTGATCCCAAAATAGGTACAGATCTAGCTTAAAATGAGTTTTTAAGATTCTTTCATGGTTTAAATGAAAAGAAGAGACATGATAAATTAAAAAATCAAAATCAAAATTGGGGTTTTATGGGTGTATTGGCTGTGTCGGCCCTATACGATCCAGATATTCACATCCATGACTCATATTGATAGACATAGCAATGCCAATGATGGTGCTAGTGGTGGTGGTGGATCTGCTACTGGTGTTGCTTAGCACACCATACATTTGTCTCCAAATTATGAAGTTGATGAGCACCGACATGGTAGACGAGGTTGGACTTATGAGTCTACTGGGTCACAATACAACCAACCAGGGGGGAGGAGCATCATGAAGAGGCTGGCATCAGTGGCACTCATGGAGCACCGGGACATCGGGAGGCTTACGGACATCATGGATATGGTTATGGACGCATAGAACCGGTTGCGCCACTTTCATGTTGAAGAAGTCTTCCTGATCAACAAGTTCCATATGGATATAAATATCTAGATCCAAATCCAATTTATTTGTCATCGGTTTCATAGTCTCAGCAGTACGAACAACAGTATGGCTATTAGTCTAGCACTAGTGGATATCCTTACTCGGGATCAAGGTCGACTCCTAGTCAGGATCAATCCTCTCAGGTTTCGTTGACCTACTCTTTCTATCCAACTATGGTTATTATGGATATGAAATACCAACATATGTTGTACAACCATAGGTGCAGTCGAATGATTACGAGGACATGGAGGTCGACCAACCACAACCAACTAGATTTTCATTTTGGTGGTGAGGTGATTAGTGAGTTTTTAATAAGATAAGTATTTTTTAGAGATTATTCACAGTTAAGGAAATTGGTAAGTACTAAGTAATTCTACACTTACACTGTTACACTTACATACACATTCTCCAAGCAAGCACGGTAGTGACTATAATTAGTGAGTAGCAATACTTCTTGGATACTTAATAGTTAATGCTAAATAATCCAATAGTTGACATATAATTATATTAAGCTATTAGCAATATATGATATCCAAGATATGCTTGTGCGCAAATGCAATCGCACAATCACATATGCGGTCGCATATTTTTTATTTTATTTTGTTTTTTTGAAAATTAAATTTTTTTATAAAAAAAAAAAAACGACAAAATAATAATAATAATAATAATAATAATAATAAGGAGAAAAAATGAAAAAAAAAAATGTAGAAAAATATAAGAACTTAGGAGAAGCTTCCCTAAGTCAATAGATAACTAATATAGTAATTTAACATATATAAAATTAGTTTGTGACTTGTTAGAAAAATGAATGAAGTACATCAAATTCAACATTCAACAATATAGTTAAGTAACAAAACAATCAATAAGCTATTTATTGTACAAATACAATTTTGAAGTTACAAATTAATGTTTATTATTTATACATTATAACACTAACACTACTTACAAGTTACAATTTACAACTTAGTTACAATAAGTTACAACTTAGTTACACTAACACTAAGTTACATTCAACAACATACTTACACAACTTATAGTTACAAGTTACACTACTTACGAAAGTTTGATTTTTTGCAAAAATAACAAATAAACAAATAAAATAATGTGCCAACAGTTGGCAGATATGCGATCGCATATCCTCGCACATTTGGCATATGCGACCGCATGTGCACTGCTATTGCATATGCGATATGCATATGGGAATTCGCATATGCGAATATGCGGTCGCATTTAACAACACACCCGAGAAGACAACATTCTTACCAAAGAATGGTCCACTACACCATTGAATACATGGTCAAACATTTTTCATCTCTCTCTCTCTCTCTCTCTCTCTCTCTCTCTCTCTCTCTCTCTCTCTCTCTCTCTCTCTCTCTCTCTCCCAAGCTTGGGTATGTGCAGGGCTAGCAATGGGAGAGTGGGCCTTGCCTATATGGAGAGAGCAAAGGAAGAGAGGGATGGGAGGTTGGTGCAATGAAGTAAGAGAGAAGGGAGGGAAAGGGATGGGAAGTGCAATGAAGTAAGAGAGAAGGGAGGGAAAGGGATGGGAGGTAAGGTGTGATGAGGTAAGAGAAAAGGGAGGATGGAGAGAGGGATGGTAGATAAGGAGTGGTGAAGTAAGAGAGAGGGGGAGGGATGGAAAGAGCATGGGAGAGGGATGAGAGTGGAGAGGAGATAACATGGAAGAGGAGACAGGGGGCCATGGGGGTAGGTAGGAGTGGTTGGGGGTTTGAGAGGTCTTGGCCTTCCTTGGTCAAGGTCAAAGTCAAAAGGTGAGGTGTAAAGGGGAGTCATGTGGAGGTATATGTGGCATGTGGATCCTGTGGTAAAAGTCAAGGGTTAATGTTCAATGGTCAACGGAGGTGTGTGTAGGTTTAGAGTGTGAGTAGTACTGTGTAACGTGTGTGTGGTGTGGCACATGGGTGAGAGCAGGTATTTGTGGGTGGATGCACATTTGTGTCGGCATGTGTGGGTGAATACACAAGTATGAAGGTATGTATGCATAGAAAAATTCAAGGTTATTACAACGCTTCTCATCATGCAACAACATTGCATGGACGCTATTAAGTGATGGTAAAGATGGTGACCAAGAATCTGGGCTCGAACTAGTTCAAACTCTATATTAAGACTTGCCAACAACTCAAAATCTTTTCTTCTCAATGATCTTTTTATATGCCTCTACATCTGTATAATACAAACTTAAGATCATCTAGAAAGGATAATTCCTGCCACAAAACGTGCATTTCAACATAACAGTAGACACTGATCACTACCGTTGTCTTAGATTTCTAATCTCCCAATAAATGTTATAAATCTTGGCCATATTATTTTGATTTGCATACAGTTCATGTGTTGTCTGCCAAATCTCATGAACAGTAGGCAACAAAAAAACAGACCTTCACTAACTTTTGGTTCCATCGAATTCAAAAGCCAGGACATGATAAGCAAGTTATTTGATTTCCAGTCTCCATATGAAGGATCAGATAGTTGAGGTTTTGTGATACTTCCAATAAAGGTAATTAGTGAACTTAAGTTTGTGTGGTAAGCTGTAAACCAGGATTTTAAGAATGAACAATTGACTATTCCATCATAGAGTTAACAAGATCAACTGCCTCAAAAGTAGATGAGGGGGCCACAAATAACCTCAAAAAATAGTGAGAGAACTAAGGATGTGAGGAAGGGCCTTACGGCTTGACAAACATTTTAGAATAGAAGCCCAAACAACAATAACCAACAAACTCTTACTGCTGCAAACCAATTATTGAAAATCTGAAGAAAAAATGGCCTAAAAGATTAGAAGGAAAACACCAGTTTTTAAGAAAGATTAGAAGAGAGAGAAAAAGAGGAAAGAAAGAAACGAATTAAGAAAGGAAAGGAAGCACCCAAGATAAGGAAGGGAAGGGAAATGTCACTTGTTGAGAGAGAAAAAAAAAAAGGAAAGAAAAAGAAGAGGAAAAAGAAGGAAAGAAAGAAAGAAGAAAGAACCCTAAGAACACTTAAGCACTTAAACCAAGTTAGAAGAGGAGAGAGTTTGAAGAAGAAGAAGAAGAAGAAGCTCATAGGGCTGGGATATCCAACACTACTTCATTTATAATAATCGAAATAGGGTACAATTACATATATACCTTTATTAGGAGTAAAAAATTAAAGAAAGAAAAGGAACAAATGGGGAAAGCATAAAAATAAAGATAAAATAGGAGAGGCTAAAACTAAGGTCCATAACACAAAAGGGTTAGGTGCATGAACCTGTGGGCCCAGTCATAGGCCCACACATACATACACCTACAGCTTATAGATATGGAGAAAGCATTTCATAGACCACCTTGGGTGGTTATTTGGCGGGCGATGAGAGGAATGGGGCCCAAGGGGATATACCGACATCACAAAAGACATGTTCGAGGGTGTTTGCATTATTGTCCATTCTCATGTACACCATTTATCCATTACGGTAATTAAGGTTGTGTTTGGTTGCACCAAGTATGACAAAATTTCAAAATTAATCAATCTAATTTGTTACAAAATACCTTAAAATTTCATTATCTTTAGTGCAGCCAAATGCAGCCTAAGCCTTTACCTTTTTGCACATGTTATACATGAGTTAACCGCCAATATCTAACATGAGAGACCTAGTTGTACGTTGTTTGTGGATGACGGAGTGTTAGTTGATGAACAGCAGGCGGGGTGAATGCTAGGAAGACTGTAAAATCTAGAAGCTTAGTGAATAGTTATAGAGAAATGATAGAGAGATTGATGAAAATCTTTTCAATAGAACTAGAGCTGGGTGGATGGCATGGAGATGTGCCTATATATCGCTTTGTGCTTGTCTCATGCTTACAAGGCTTCAGTAAAAACTTAATAAACATATATTTGACCGGCTACAATATATGGAAAAGAAAGTCAATTAGGAAGTTTAGAAGGTAACAAGAGCAATAATTGAGTGTTGCGGAGATATGTTGAGACGTATGTGTCAGAAAACTAGGAAATTGACCAGCTATGATATATGGAGAAGAAAGTCAAGAAGGGAGTATAGAAGGTAACAAGAGCAATATTTGGGTGTTACGGAGGTATGTTAAGATGTATGTGTCAGAAAACTAGGAAAGGTAGAACTAAGATTAAGGTCAATTAAAAAAATGCTAAATAAAAGTTCTAGTGATGGAGAGTAAACTGAGATGCTTTGATCATGTGCAATGAGCCCAGAGAAGGCTCCATCAAGGAAACTTTGTTTAGAGTTGAAAGGCCAGAAAAGAGGATGATAGAAAGACCTAAAAGACTTGGATTGAGGCGGTGAGAAGGGATATGAAAGTTTGTTTATGTGAGAGGAATGATTGGTAAAATAGAATTTTTAAAGCTGACCCCAAATATTTGAGACATGTTCATGAGGTTGATGGTGATTTATAAGGTAATTTATCTTTTCCTTTCCTTTTTGCATAGTTATTTATGCATACAAGTATTAAATCTTTGCATTTCGACAGTGCTACTTAATGCAACTGGATAAATTTTCTATCTTAACATTTCAATGCCTAAAAGACCTTGAACCAAAGTTGTGAACTTGCCTTTTGAGATTTGAAATTTTGAATTACACAAATTATTTAAAACTATGTTTGGGATGTTCTGATTTTCAAAGAATGACCTAAAGAGATTTCTGAAATAATCTACTTCAATTATCCATGTCAAACTACATTGAATTTTCAAGCACCTTAAATCAACAATCTTAACGAATACTGTCCATGGGTAATATAAAATTTTGTGAAAACTAATTAGATAAAATGAACATCAGATTAAAAGAGGAATAGTTCTGATGAATTGAACTCCACATGTTGAATGATATTGCACAAGGAGTGAAACAAATTCAGGTGATGGAGCAGGAAAACATCTAATTTAAAATGTTAATAGGTATAAACAACTATGAAGCAGGAGTGGGAGTGTGAGTCCAAAGCATGATTCAAAGTGGGAGTGACACTTGGTTCGAGGGATTGTACAACTAAGCCTTGAATTAAGTCAAGTCACTAATTTCCATCGTCATCACCATAGGTGGCTGGCAGCACCATCAGCATCAACATATTACTACTATTATTACTATTATAAACAAATAACTGCACTTGCTTAGGAAGCTTTCAAATGCGACTCTACCAAAATAGGGTAACACTAAGAAGGGAAGTCAACCCAATTAAAGCCTCAGTGATTTATGCAGACATGACTTCATTTGAAAAAAAAAAAAAAAGAAAAAGATAGAAGAGAATAGAATTATCCATACCGCGGTATCAACAAGGCCTTCACGTCCCCCCATTGTATGAAAGAAAAACTCCGTAGCCGTCAAGCCAGTGTAGAATGAGTTAGCCACAAAACCTTTAGCCTACAACAAGAAGAACGATCCCCTTCAACATGTTATGGTAGTGTGCAATGGAAGAATGTGAAAGAAAAGAAAGGATGTCCTTTTGGCATTAATATAGAGATCTAAATATTAAAACAATATATTAGCACGTTCACAATTTCCAAGACAAACCACTGGAGACACTAGGTGAAGAAGTAAACTTTAGGGAAATGACTGTTGTTCAAGATAAAAAGGAAAATGAATTTCCAGTATATAACTAAGTTTATAAATGAGAAAACTAGTCATGTCTAACCACCATCTTCGAATACAAATAATTTGAACTGATGGATATAATTAAAAAAAAGATGTCACCATCATTGCCACTACCACCACCACTATATTGCTCCTACCCAAGGTTACTTGGATCACAGGTTGCTTGGTGACATGGTATGGGAATGAGTATGGAGTCATGTGCCCTTCCAAGTTCCAATCCATACACCAAGTACATGAAATGTAGTATAAAGTTCTATATCCAAATAGATTACGTGAATTATAAATGAAGCCTAACGTTATTATCATAGATTCCACATGCATAGTATTATATTATGTGCACGCTATTGCACAAATCAAAGTACAAATATCTATATTCTATATTCTGAATATGAAAATTTTACATTGTAAATTAATCAACGAAAACTTTGGGTTAGTAAAAATAGTGATCCGATAGCAAATGATCCATAAACTGGATTGTGTGATTTGGAATTGAAAAGGAGGGGGTGTTAGCAATTTAGGTAACATTGCACCTACCATTACTGCTACAATCTCTGCGTCGGTATTGTAGATGTTGCTGGAAGTCAAAGTACAAAAATATGTATCATGCAATAGCCATCTGCCAAGGATAGAAGAGAATGAGTAAGTATTATGGCATAGCAAAATGAAAAAAGTGGCATTTTCTGATTTCCACTTTGGGAATGCATTGTCAGATTAGAGGTAAAAAAAATGGCCAAGAGGAGTGATAGAGAGTCGAGAAGTAATCGAGATGAGCACTGAGAATCCCGCTGTAAGAGAATAGCATCAATAAGCAAGTCATCTGGGTGTCAAAATGTCGACGGTCGTGGGAGGTCGCTATATAGTGGTGGCATTCGAACTGATTCTGGGAGGGATACCACAGAAAGAGGAAGCAAGCAGGACAGAGATGACTGTGGTTCAGCATATGATGAAGGCAATAGGATCGACGGGAATGGGAGCAATACCCAGGGAGTGAAACCGAACCAAGAAGATATTGGTGCCGATTGGATTCCTATAGGCAAGAAGGGTGGAAGGAGGCCTGTCAAGAAAGGGAAGGTCAGCAAACTCCTTGAAGAATCCTTACCATGTTCGTAAAAAGTTACCCTGCAAAGTGGTTGTAGGAAAAATTTTGGTAGAGTTTTTGGAAGAGTTGGCAATGTTATGGAAGTAGGCATCCCTCACGCTAGCGAGAGCGCAACCCCACGCTGTTTGGCTTTCGTCTGTATGCAAACTGAGGGGAGGTAGTTAGGACAATAGAAACTGATGAGGACATAACATCATGTACACCCTTACATATGTACCAGAGGAGGCGGGCAGCACCAATTTCCATGTGGCTAGGCGAGTACCCGTGATCGTGCTGAAGACCCCATGTGCATGTGCGAGCATCTGGAAGACCCCACACTGGGAATATGCACATGGGCTGCTCCATGGAGTGATCCAGACCGTTGGATCGGAGGGACGCGACGATCGAGCCATTGGATCGTTGATCGTCCGCATCAACTTTAGACTTTTATCATATTTTAGGATTTAGGTTTTGATTATTTTATTTTTAGACACATTATGAGTGTTTTAGTTGATTTTATTTAGACTAGGGCTATTTTCGTTAAAATTCACAAAACAGGGGGATTATTGTAATTTTTGAAACTTCTTGGATCTATAAAAAGAGGGGATCGTGTGACCTCTCCAATTGGATTTTGTGATTTTTTTTATTAAAAAAAAAAAAAAAGAGAGAGAGAGAGAGAGAGAGAGAGAGAGAGAGAGAAAAAAGCTCTTGCTTTCTTCTCTCATCTTTATGCGATTTGAAGATACTTCCATACGATTTGGAAGGAAGATTGGTGCGAGGCTAATCTTCATCAACAGAGGTGCAGGTCTCCATCTATCCCCAAAAACTATCTTCTCTTTTCTCCCCCATCCAGGTATTTTCTTCGGGTTCTTAATTCTCTCATCCCAGATCTTCGTCTTCTCTCAAACCCAACTTTCCCATACCCATCCACAATCCAAATCCTAACTAACCTAAACCCATCCTCCCATGGCACACGTGTGACCGTACAGCCACTAGGGGTGTACATCGAACCGTTAGATCCGTGTAACCGGACCAAAACCGTTGGTTTGGTCCGGTTCTAGGATGCTAACGGTTCGGTTCCGGTTCCGAAATTTCCAAAACCGTTGATTACGGTTCGGTTCCGGTTTAGGGCATTGTACAACCGATCCGAACCGTTGAACCGAACCGTAGAACCGTGCATTCGTTTAAAAAAAAGAAAAAAAAAAAAAAAAAAAACCTAAAGTTCTTTACCCCCTTGTGGCCCTGCCTCTCACCCTCTCTCTCTCTCTCTCTCTCTCTCTCTCTCTCTCTCTCTCTCTCTCTCTCTCTCTCTCTCTCTCTCCCTCAGTCCCTCTGCCCTCTCTCTCTCTCAATCTCTCTCCCTCTCTCTGTCTCTCTCTCGCCGTCCCAGACATCGACAGCCGTGCGACGCCCTCCCTTGACGGTCTGACCCTCTCTCTCTCTCTCTCTCTCTCTCTCTCTCTCTCTCAATCTGCATCTCTATCTCTAATGTTTTTTTTTTTTCTTTCTCTTTTTTGGGTCGTTGCAGAAACGGGCAGGAGAGGAAGAACATGCTCGGAGGAGATTACTCGATGCAAACACAGGGAGGGGGATTCATTGATCAATCCCAGGTGCAAACACCACCTCTTACCCGTTTAAAATTAGGGTACCCGTTAGGTATATTAATTAACCTATGGATTCATGGGCAACTGTTGAAGATCCGTGTTGAGAATGAAGCTTTTGCCATGACAGGTTTGCTTGAGTTTTAACTAGGTATTGGGTATACGAATCCTCGCCCGGCAGGTGTTTAATAAAATGCCTGTGAAACATGTTGTGTGTTGTCTGTTTCTACACCCATTTGGGCATATCTTAGATAGAATGCCCAATGGCTGTTTAATGTAATGCTCTTGAAGGAACTTGCAGCATGAAATGCAATTGATTGACAGATATGCGAAAATTGGTGTAGCCCAGAACCGTGGAACCGATCCGGAACCGAACCGTTTTTCACGGTCTGGTTCCGGTTCGGTTCTAGGGTGCTAATGGTCCGGTTCCGGTTCCAAAAATTGTAGAACCGTCAGGAACGGTTCGGTTCCGGTTTCACCCCAGAACCGGACCAAACCGACCCGTGTGCACCCCTAACAGCCACACGTGTGAATCACACCTGCCCCTTTTGGTTTCCCACCATCATTATCAAAACCATTTCTTCCATCCTTGAAACTCTAACCCTAAACCTAAAATTCCTAATTTTCCTACTTTCCCAAATTACCCAAACCCTAATTTTCACCTAGGTGGTATTAGGTTTCCTTTTTTGGAATAGACTATACCCTATGCCAATTGAATGTCCCTACATTCATTAGATCCTAGTTTCTTTTTATTTAAGGATCTTGTGTTACGATGTTGGTAGCTTAGGTCAGGATTATGCATGACTCTCTTTTGATTTTCAAGATATTTGTGATGAATATAGCGATGTTTGTGTTTTCTACTTAAATATCTTAATTCGGTTATTTGATGTCACATGTTACTTAGTTCATGCATCAGTCTTGCATCAGAGACCCTCAACGGCGAGAGGTTCGGAGTGAAGGAAATGCCCATACAAAGAGCTAAGTGCGGCTTAGAAGAGGTGAATAAGGAAATGTGGTCGAAGTCAGGGAGAGAGATGGGTCTCTATAAGAAAGGAGGACGACTTGTAGGGAGGTCGATCTTAGGGGAGGTTGTGGGAGAGGCAAAGCAGGTGGTCGGAATATCCAGAAAGTCCGATAAGTTAGAAGGGAGGATTAGGTCATTGTGGAGGAACGAAGAAAAGCCAGAAGTCCTCGTGATGAACCACAAAAAATGGGTTTGAATAAGGGACTCCCAGACTGGCAAGGAGGTCTGTGTGGATCGGACAACGGTTGATCATGCCTGGGAGCTTTTCTAGTGGCCGGTTGTGATCGATACAATAGAGGGTGCTTGCCTCTCCCAGGTCAAGGCTACAAGCTAGCTGTAGACAGGAGGAGGGCGACTCCCAAATAAAGCCCCTGGAAATCAATACCCTATGGATATCCATCACACCAGCCACAAACTTGGATTCTATGGTCATGGTGGGTATTAGAACAATGGTTCAGTTAGATCAGTTCAAAAATGGGAAGATGCATCCCCTCTTGGAACTGAAACCGAATGGTTCCTGATTTGGGGCATTCTATTGGAGCTTTGGAATAGAGAGGTTATCTCTGCCTTAGGGGATTGCATTGGGGAGGTCTTGACGATTGATGAAGCGTTTATAGTAGAGGAAGATCTTAGTGCCACCCATATAAGTATAAGAAGAAGGATGACCCCAATGCCAACTTTTGTCACCCTCAGGGTAGGAGAGCTAAATTTTCAGCTCAGCGTGGAAAAAGAAGAGCAGTGGGGATTTCCTTTCAGGTGGGAGGAAGCCTGGAAGAGAAGGGAAGTATCTTTGATGCCATTTCCAGCAAGAAACTATGCTAATGATGGAGCATCATTTATGTGGTTTTGCAGAGCTCAGTTCGAGTGTCTAGCGATGCCTTGTTATTAGAGGATACCTGGCCAGGTGGCACACCCTTCTTTGTCAATTGCCGTTGGGTGCTCTGAGGGAGCACAACGAGACCATGTTGCCCCTTTAGTTTACTACATGGACTTTGGGAGGTCTCGTACAAGGGAGATGGTGAGTCACGTGCCAAGGAGATTTTTTCTCCCTTGGCTTCGGAACAGGTTTGAAAGGAGGCTTGATCCGAGGCAAGGAATAAAGATTAGTGTAGGAAAGGCATGGCAAGCTCAGAGCAGCTTCAGACGCGGTGTTCAAAGTTGTAGCCTCTGCTCACTGGAGGATTGTTCAATAGTTGTCCACCTCGAGCAACGAAGAGGCTTTAATGTGATGTCGTCATTGGGCTCGGGTGTTGGTGTGCTATCAATCGAAGGGTAGGTTGATGGTACATTCATGGCACACGTGTGTATTTAGACTTGAAAGTCTCCTGGGCTTGCCCATGCAAGCCCATCTGTTCTAATGTCACACGTGGCTCACCCGGCTCTCGAACAACCCATTTTAAGTGTCGTTCCTTCTCCAGACAAACATTTTTTTGTTCCCTTACAACAGAGGAGGGCCAAGGGTTGTCATGCTTCAAAGAGATTCCTCCGCCTTCCCTTTGGTGCAGAAGCCAACCATTCCCCATGTAGATGAGCATGTTGCACGAGCTACAATCCCTAAGGAAGTTGCTTCTTACCTAGCCTCATCGGACGAAAAGGACGCTTCAAAAGATCCCACCCCAGTCCATTCTATTGAAGAGCCCACAGACATGATGGTAACCCCAACTGACCCTGTGGGTTTTGGACCATTAGCTCTCATTGGAGATGCTCTCACAGAAACATTAGACATTACGCCTCTGCAGGCTACTATTGCAAGAATCCCAGGCCAGAAAGTAGAAAATCTCCATATCGTCAAGGCAGAATGTCCGAGCGAAGTTAGAAATTTCAAAGACAATTCTTTAAAATAAATAAATAAAGAGATCAACTGGACAAAGGATGTCATTGATAGGGTTGGGAGGAAGCGGGGACTGTCTTTTCAGGCATGAGACGAGGATGTTGTGGTGCTTTTCCAGTTCGTAGAATAGAGAGTGCATGAGGCAGCCAAGTCAATTTCTAGAAAGAACATGAAAGGTTGTCTTGAAAGCTCAATGAACTACGAGATAAGGAATAAATTTAGTGGACCATTTAGGGGAAGGGAGAGGTCAGTTTCTCGATGAATGTACTTAGCTAGAATGTCAGGGAACTGGGGCATAGAGCTAAAAGATCCCAAATCAAGGCAATACGCGAGAAAGTTGATACCCAGTTAATGCTCCAACAGACCAAGCTATCTTCTTTTGGCAAATCCCTCTTAGATTCTGTCTGGGGTATTAAAACCATAGACTTTGTTAGCCTAGAGGCAGTGGGATCTAAAAGGGGAATTTTGTTGGCCTGGAATTCTTCAATATGGAGGAAGGTATATGAATAGGGAGTTTTCCATCTCGGTGGTTCTTACAGAAGTTTCTTCCGAATTCCAAGTGTCTGTTTACTTTCGTTTATGAGCCATGCAAGACTGATCAAAGGAGCTCAAGACCATTCCTTCAAAGTGGAAAATTCCTTGGTGTATAGGGGGTGAAAGGTTTCCTCTAATCCGGTGCCTAGGCCTTCCTAGGCCCACTTTTGATCACAGGCCGATTGTTCTCCAGGCCGATCTTGATAGTTGGGGTCAAAGACCATTCGGATTTGAGCTGATGTGGATGGAAACTGCTAGTTTACTCGAGCTTGTGAAGAGCTGGTGGCGTTCTTTCCAAAATTCTGGTACGACAAGGTTTAAATTCCATTAAAAGCCGAAGCTTTTAAAGGAAAATTTGAAAGTCTGGAAGCAAGAAGTGTTGAGCTCCAAGGAGTTAAGACTTGGATGATCTGTTAGGTGAACTTCACTCAATAGACCTTAAAGAGGAGGGCGGTCATGATGCAGGACAATTAACCACTTGCTCTAAAAGCTCGAACTGTTAGATTATGGTGAATTAATCCCTTTATCTCATAGCCCAAGCCCCACAACTCATGGGTTAGGACCTCGGCTGAACCCCCCTCGTGAGCCCCAAATCACATGGGCCACCCACCCCGAGTGTGTCCCTGCATCCCACGGGCTACCCCACTCGAGCCCAGTGTGAAATGCCCCTGCATTAATCACCCTCGGTGAGGAGTCTCGAACACGAGACCTCCCCCTGTAGGCCCCAAATCACATGGGTCACCCACCCCGAGTGTGTCCCCGCATCCCACGGGCTACCCCACTCGAGCCCGGTGTGAAAATGCCCCCTGCATTAATCACCCCTGGTGAGGAATCTCGAACACGAGACCTCCCGCTCTGATACCAATTTAATGCAGGACAATTAACCACTTGCTCTAAAAGCTAGTTAGAGTATGGCGAATTATTCCTTTTATCTCATAGCCCAGGCCCCACATCTCATGGGTTAGGACCTCGGCCGAACCCCCCTCGTAGGCCCCAAATCACATGGGCCGCCCACCCTGAGTGTGTCCCCGCATCCCACGGGCTACCCCACTCGAGCCCGGTGTGAAAATGCCCCTGCATTAGGTCAATTGTCTAATGCAAAGAAAGAGAAAAGGAGCTCACTTTTGTCAAACTATTCCAAGCTTCTTAAAGAAGAAGAGATTAAATGGAGGCAACACACTAGAGAGATTTGGCTAAAAGAAGATGACAAGAACACGAGTTTTTTCCATAGCATAGCATCAACAAGAGCTCGCCACAACAGAATTAGTTCTATAATGATGGATGGAAATACTCTTTTAAATATCGAAAATATTTGCCGATATATCTTGTATCCGACCTATGCGATACGAAACGCACAAGTAGTGCCAATATATCCCACCTAGCTCCAGTGAGCATTTTCTATTTTCAATCCATGTTTTTTTGCTGTAAATCGTGTTCAACCAGTGTCAAATGGTTACAAATCTATGATTCTTCATGTTTTCCATGAAAAATCATGGATTTGGAATTTCGATTTCAAGATTTGGAGGAGATGGGTCAAGTTGCGGAAAATTAAGAAAAATCGAAAATTCTCAATTTCTCGCAAATCAATTGCAATCTGTAGATCCAAACACCAAGTTAAACATGTATTTAACATGATCTAGTGATTCTTCTTTTGCTTTTGAATATATTGCGTATATTTCCATACATGTCATCTTACATTTATAAATTATATAAATAGAGTTTGAATATACTTGCATCAGTTAAGTTGGAAGCACATATATTAGGATCAAGGTGTTCTGTAATGGTAACGGTAGCCGTAACGGACACCACCGTTACCTTTACAATACGGGTCGTAACGACTGTTACGGCCCCCGTAACGACCATTACGGTCTCTTTTTTTTATTGAAAAAAATTCTGAAAAACTTGTATATGCCCCATAATATTTATTAAAAAGTATGGAAAACTTGCATCTACCCCATAACGGACAATTACGAGGCTGTTATGGTCTTTATAAGGGATGTAACATGCCATTAACGGCAATTGCGAGTCATTTTTTTTCATAACGATTGTTACAACCATTACGACCCCGTAACGTGTAACAGTTGCCACCGTTACCTTTACGTAATGGCCTTTACGGCACACCATGATTAGGATCCCATACAAAGGGAACCCCTATTATGTGCACTTTTTTGTAATGTTTTGATTTTTAAGTGTGTAATGATGTCTTTTTCAACAATCCCTGAAGTTTCATTGAAAAATTCGACCAATTTTCCAATTTTCCTACGTTTCTCAACAACATTGAATCATTACGCGATACAACCGACATATCCCATGCGATAACCGATATATATCTATATCCCAAGGGTGCAATACATGACGGGATAACAATATTTAAAACATTGGATGGAACCAGGATGGAGAAGAAAGAAAGGGTTTGTGTAGAGATTGTGAGTTTCTAGAAGTGAAGACAGTCGTGGACAGTTCGGGGAGAGATAAGGCCCCCAGTCCAAATAGGTTCCCATTAGTTTTTTTCCAAGCCTTTTGGAACATGATAAAAGAAGATGTCGTGGATGACGTCAAGAAATTCTTTTTTAAAGGTCGGCTGCCTTCGAAACTTGAAACTTCGTTTACAGCCATCACTCCTAAGATCAAAGGGGCTGAGGGGTTAAAGGACTTCAACCCCATTAGTCTACTTAAAAGCCCCTACAAAATTTTTGCTAAGGTGCTCACTTCTATATTTAAAAAAGTGATGGGAGGCATAATATCTTCCAATCAAGGGGCTTTTGTTTGCGGAAGACAAATCCTAGACACACCTTTGGTAGCTCATGAATACATACTCCCACTTCTGCGCAAAGAAGTCTGGAATTGCATGCAAGCTAGACGTGGAGAAAGCATATGATCACGTTGAATTGGACTTCTTAGACTACGTGTTGGGAAGGTTGGGATGCGATGAAAAATGGAGAAAGTGGATCCGCACGTGCATTTCTTCTCCTACATATTCAGTGCTAGTGAATGACTCCCCCAAAGTTTTTTCCAAACCTTCTAGGGGTCTCAGCAAGGAGGCCCCATTTCCTCTTACCTTTTTTTTCTGGTCATTGCGGAAGCTTTCAATCGAATGTAATACAAAGGGCAAGAGGTTGGGTTTTTCAAGGGCTTCGGGTTGGTTAAGGAGGGAAATTGGATATCCCATCTTCAATTCGCTGACGACAAGTTAATATTTTGTGAGGCAAAATCGTCTAAGATTGCCAACCTTCGGAAAGTTGTTTTATGTTTTAAAGTGGTTTCGAGTATGCAAATTAATATGGGGAAGAGTGAGATGTTGGGCATACACTTATCCAAAGTTAAAGTGTTTTCTTTCACTTCGTCTTTCGGGTACAAATCAGGTTCCTTCCCATCTACCTGCTTGGGCCTTCCTCTCTGCTTGGATAAACTAGCTAAAAACCTTTGGGACAAGGTTATTGACAGGATAGAAAAGAAATTATCCTCTTAGAGGAGTCATTACCTTTCCCTTGGTGGAAGAACTCTTATTAAAGCTACTTTCAACAACATGGCTTTGTATTTTGTCTCTATTCAGGCGCCCTGCTTCAGTTCAAGAGAGATTGGATAAGATGAGGAGAGACTTCCTTTAGAGGGGATCCCAAGAAGGCAATAAACTCCACCTCTTAAACTAGGGTAGAGCAGGTTTGCAAAATCTTCGCAGCATGAACAAGGCCCTTCTCGGATCCGGGACCGAGGGAGGAAGTTTTTGGCGCAAGGTGGGAGCAACCAAATATGGCCTCGAAGAAGGAGATTGGTTTATTAAGAAAGCCTTCTCATATTTGGAAGTGAGTTTAGCCAATTCGACTAATCTTCTCGCGTGGTTTAGCCTTCTCTAGGGGGAGAGGCACCAAAATCAATTTTTAGAAGGATCTTTGGTGAAAAAACTCACCCCTAAGTTGCATCTATCCCTCCTTGGCTTGCTTGGCTTGATCATCTTCTTCACACCCTATAGGAGGATATGATGGTATAGTGGAAGCATAGGTCAAGTCATTTGTCGGTTAAATCCCTCCACTTTTTGTTCTATGGAGCCCAGCCCAAGGTTGCAGCTTTCACCTAGCTAGTCGGGAGGAAGAAAGTCCTTAAAATAGATAATCTTCAAAAGCGCTCAATGCCATCCTGAATATGCGCTTCTTGTGCAAGCAAGATGCCGAGTCTATCGATCATTTTTCAACTTCTACACATTCTCTTCAAAGGTCTGGTACTTCTTTCTTGCAGAATTTGGGATAAGTTGGGTCATGTCGGGCTGCGTCTCGAGTCTTCTTTGGGCGTGGCACGAGGGAGGAGGAGGATCTAAAAGCCAAAATGCTTGGCACCTTTCTTTACCAATTGTGTGGTGGACAATTAGGGGGTAGAGAAACAGAAGGCGCTCCAAACACGTCTCTAGATCGCTTGAGGTTGTAGTAAAGGAAGCAAAAATCTTTGTTTCAGATAGGGTTGATAGTGGTTAACGCCCCATTCCCCCTGTTAGCTTGATCTAAAAATATGGTGGCCCATAGCAAAGTGGGAGGGAATTCCCTCCCATGATTTGCCTCTCACTTTATGGCCCACTAGATTTTTGGATCAGGGTAAGTTTTGGGCCATAGGGGTTTCATGAGGTGACTCATCTAGTGGAGTGTTCAGATTGTATATACACATCATGTGAGATGAGTTCT
The DNA here is from genome assembly GCA_021015155.1 of Magnolia officinalis. Taxonomy (NCBI): domain Eukaryota; kingdom Viridiplantae; phylum Streptophyta; class Magnoliopsida; order Magnoliales; family Magnoliaceae; genus Magnolia; species Magnolia officinalis. The sequence continues at coordinate 17,473,092 of JAJHSJ010000010.1, read as the reverse complement.
CAAAAAGTGCTCACAAGTTCTCATGAGAACTGGTTCCCAGGTGAGCATTATATATATATATATATATATATATATATATATATATAATATATATATATATATTATATTTGTGTGTGTGGTGTGTGTGTGTGGAAATGGTTCTATGCGATTGACCTCATGGGAGATTCCCATGAGGTCGAGCTGTGTGGGCCCCACCGTGATGTGTGTCAAACATCAACACCGTGCATTTGATAGGTTCCCTTTAAATTATGGGATATGCAAAAAATCAGCCATATAAGGAACTCAGGTGGGCCATACCATCTAAAATCATGTAAAGACATGCCTAAAACATATGAAAGCACTTGGTGGAGTGATGCAGGACAATTAACCACTTGCTCTAAAAGCTCGAACTGTTAGAGTATGGCAAATTAATCCCTTTATTTCATAGCCCAGGCCCCACATCTCATGGGTTTTTAGGACCTCGGCCGAACCCCCTTCGTGGGCCCCAAATCACATGGGCCGCCCACCCCGAGTGTGTCCCCGCATCTCACGGGCTACCCCACTTGGGCCTGGTGTGAAATGCGCATTAATCACCCCCGGTGAGGAGTCTCGAACACGATACCTCCTCCGTAGGCCGCACCCACCCGAGTGTGCCCCTGCATCCCACAAGCGACCCCACTCGAGCCCGGTGTGAAAATGCTCCTGCATTATGGAGCCCACCTGAAATTTGGATGCTTCTGAAACTTATTATGACCCCTCATCCAAGTGAGACACACATAATGGATGGTCTGGATTTGTGAACTACATCTCAGTGGGCCCAACATATGATTATGAATGTTTTAATGGGAGGGTAAAACCTCTCAACTTTTGTACGTGGTGTGGCCCCCACAAGTCATGGATTGACTTCATTTTTAAGCCCAAGGCCCACCATGGAATGGTGCATCTAACTGATGGGGTACATGTTGACACACATCATGGTGGGGACCACACAGCTCGACCTCATGGGAAGTTCCAATGAGGTCGAGCGCATAGAACCATTTCCCTACACACACACACACACACACACACACACACAACTACTTGAACAACCAACTAGTTAATTTAAGAGCTAATTAATGCTAATAAATAGAGCTTAGGCAAAAGTTATTTCAAGGAGCAACGGGGATGTTAGGTTGGGTGGGCCCCACCATGAGGTTAATATAAAATCCACTCCCTTGATTTTTACTAGGTCTACCGTGATGATCATCTGAAATCCACTCTAACCATTAGATGCCACACCAAAAGCTAGGCCTAGGGCCCAAAAATCAGGCCTATATGCCAAGGGAAACCATTTGGAGGGTGAGCTTTTGCAATACATTGTTTCCAATTGAATGGTCCACCTAAACCACTGAAGGGGCTGATTTTCGGTCCCTACATCTATCATGGGACTCACCTGATGATTTTGGAGGACTCACCCAAAGCCAACAACTCCTTTCCTCTTTTAGATGACTTTCTAACTAGTTGTGTGTGAGCTCTCTCTTTCTCTCTCTCTCTCTGTGTGTGCGTGTTTGTGTGTGTGAGAGAGAGTGAGAGAGAGAGAAAGAGTGAGGGAGAGGGAGACAGAACTTTATATTGAAGGCAAACCTCCCCTCAAACCAAGAAAATGAATGTAAGAAATAGTCATTTCTTCGATTCTTTGGCTAGTCCATTTCCCATGGTAGTCACAATATGTCAAACATTGACAATTGGGGGATGATATTATCTTTGGGCAGCTCAACTTTACAAGAACTATAATCCAAATTTTGATGGACTCCGTACACCCTTGTCAAAATCTCTAGACCTATCCTCATGGATACTTATCAACGATGATATCGATCTTAGCAATGTTGGCCTCCTCTTTCCATTTTACAGTTTACGCGTCTCTTTCAGTACTTCAGCACAAGCACTACTCTTTTGCATGATCAAGAAAGGGTATACGCTATCTCAAATGGACTCTCTAGATCTCTCCTCATGGATACTTATCAACAATGATATTGGTCTTAGCCAGTGTTCGAAATATCGGTATCGCACAATGTATCGCACCCTTGGTATACAGATACGTATCGGTTATCGCACGGGATATATCGTTTGTATCGCATGGTTTATCGCACTATTTGGGAAACATACGGAAACATTGGGAAAATGGTTGAATTTTTTAATGAAACTTTGGGATTGTTAAAAAAGACCTCCATACACACTTTTAAATCATAAAATCTCAAAAAAGAATGGCACATAATAGGTTACCTTTGTAGAGGGTCCTAAGCTCTGCATTGTCCGATTGAATTAAGACAACTATATCCACCCCGTCTATCTGTTTTTCTATGTCATTTTAGGACATTATGCAAAAAATTAAGCAGATCCAATAATCAGATAGACCATATCATAGGAAACAATGGTGATTGACCATTAGTGGGTCACTTGAACTTTGGATATGCTTCACTTTTTGGGCTAAAATCATAAAATTATATAGTAAAATGGATGGGCGGAGCGGATAAAATACATGAATTATAGTGGCCCCACAGAGTTTACTCACTATGTCGTTCCCGGGAACGGATTGGCTACTCCCCTGACACCAGCCAATGGCTGGTGATCGGTGCTATGTGGGCCCCACCATGATGTATGCGTTTCATTTCATCCACGCCATCCATCTATTTTTACAGATCATTTTACGGTATTATTCCAAAAATGAGCTATATCCAAATCTCAAGTGTACCACGTTACAGGAAACAATGTTGAGTGAGGGTCGACCATTAAAAACATTTTGGGGGCCATAAAAGTTTTGGATGAAGCTGATATTTTTTTTTTCTCTTCATCTGGGCCTGTATGACCTAATCAACAGATTGGATGTCAAATAAACAGTATAGTGGGCCATAGGAGGATTTTAATGGTTGATATCCAATCACTATTGTTTTTATGTGGTGTGGTCCACCTGAGATTTATATCCCTCTCATTTTTGGGATCAAGCAATAAAATGATCTGTAAAAATGGATGAACAGAATGGATGAAACACATACATCATGGTGGGGCTCGCAGAGCACCGACCACCAGCCACGAAGCTGGTGTCAGGGGGAGTAGCCAATCCGTTTCCGTTGTTCCCACCCCAGACGGATGCAGATTTCCTACGAAAGCCTTTCGCAGGGAGTTCCTGCGCTGGGGCCCACTGTGATGTTTGTGAGAAATCCTCCCCTTCAATCAGTTTTGTGAGTTCATTTCAAGACAATATGCCAAAAATGAACCATATATAAAGCTCGAGTGGGCCGTGCTAAAGGAAAATGTGGTTAGGGAAGTTCCTACCATTGAAACCTACCTAGGTTCAACAGTGATGTTTACATGACATCCATACTGTTAATAACTTCATTCCTACAGGGATGAACTGAAATCACAAATATTAGCATGATTCAAAACTTTCATGGCCCATGAATATTTCAACTATGGACATTCAATTATCACATCTTCAGCCCACTTGAGCTTTGGAAACAGTTCATTTTTGGCATCGTGTCCTAAAATAAACTCACAAAACGGATGGACCGATAGGATTTCTCACAAACATCACAATGGCCCCAACTGAGTTCCCAGCGCGGGAACTTAATGCGAAAGTCTTTCGCAAGAAATCCGCATCAGTCACAGACTCTCCTCCAACGGTTCAAAGTTAAATGGGCCCCACAGTAATGTATTTATTATATCTATACCGTTCATGCATCTGGAGAGATCATTTTACATCAAATGAGCAATATCCAAAGCTCAAGTGGACCACACCACAAATAGCAGTCGGGACTGATTCTCACCGTTAAAACATTTGTAAGGCCCACCATAACGTTTACTTTTCATCCAATCCATTCATTAGGTCACACAAATTTAGATGAGGAGGAAAAACAAATACCATATTAATCCAAAACTTTTGTGACCCCACAAGGGTTTCAATGGTAGACCTTTAATCTTCCACTACTGTTTTCAATGTGGTCCACTTGATCTTTGGATCCATCTTATTTTTTGGCTCAAGCCTTATGACGAGCTCGCCAAATGGACGAACAGTTTGGATATAACACATACCTCATGATGGGACCCACAGAAGTCGGTGATGACGTCAACACACCAGTTGGTGGTGTGCAGTACACCACCCTATTCCAAAAAAAGGGTCGGATGCCCTTTTTTTTCGAAGCAGAGAGGGTTCCGGCCCTAAATATCTCCCAAATCTTCGGATTCTGGCGAAGATTCTCCGGATTTCGACAAGGATTTCCCCCGATGTCACCCAAATACTCGGATTTCTTCGGATTTTGACGGATTTCTCTCCCAAATCGAAGATTTTGCTTGCACTAACCTACGAAAGAAGCTTCGATTGGAATGGCCCACCAAATGGAAGCTTTCGATGATGACGATCTCTTGTACAGGTACCGAAATCCAGTTTCTTGTCTCTTTTTTTCGATTTTTTCGGATAATGATAGTTTCGATTTTTTTTCGATTTTTTTGAAGAAATCGCGCGATATCGTCGAAATATCGTGCGATATCAAAGATACATCGGCCGACATCTGAATTTGGGATTTTTTGGTATCTTCCGGGGTTATCGGGGGTGTATCGTCTCGCATGGGTGCGATAACGATAATATCGGCCGATAGTATCGATATTTCGAACACTGGTCTTGGCAATGTTGGCCTCCTCCTTCCATGTTACAGTTTCTGCATCTCTTTCAGTCCTTTAGCACCAACACTATTCTTTGCATGATCAAGGGTTTTGTATGTATTATTCAGTCTATTCCAACGCTATCTCAAATGGACTTGAAATCTGCACTATATTGACTACTAAACCTCAATTTTGTAAAGAATGGCAACTTTATTAAAAGGTTAAAAAACCACGACAAGAACAGAAACACTGAAGGAATAAAGAAATGCAAGGAAAAAGAAGAAAGCTTGGTTCATAAGGAATCACACAAACCCCAAATACAAATACAAAAACCCAAATATTTTCATACTACCTTAATGCAAGGGCATTTTCACACTGGGGATGTAGGGGCACACTCGGGGTGGATGGCCTGTGTGAGGCGGGTGGCTCGTGGGAGGCAGGCCCCACCCGTGTGAGGCGGCTAGCACGTGTGAGGCGGTACCCATGTGATTTGGGGCCCACGAGGGGGGTTCGGCCGAGGTCCTAACCCATGAGATATGGGGCCTGGGCAATGAGATAAAGGGATCGATTCGCCACGCTCTAACAGTTCAAGCTTTTAGAGCAAGTGGGTAATTGTCATGCATCATACCTCCACTCATCCATGTCAACATTCTCATTTCAGTTACTAATACAGTAATACTCAAGTGAGATAATGGTTTGCATACATCTTCCCACTTAAGAAGGTGGAATTTCTACTTCTCTGCAGCCCCATGCCACAGGAAGTCCCCCCTAAACTTTTCTAATATATCTAAAACTAGCTTCAGACATTTGTACAAGGACATGACGTAAAGGGGAAGGTTGGAGAGAGCCATGCTAACGACAAATGGTGGTTCTTCCAACTAGATAACCTTCTTTCGAACATTTCAATTACCCTACTCCACAAAAAGTTTTGTCAGTTTACCCACGCACAACAAAAGGCACAAATAAGTAGTAGGAAAAGACCCAAGACCACATCCAAAAACAGCTGCATAAGAAGATACTTCCACCTCGGATAACCCAATGCCAAGCATCTTGCTTTTCCTCACATTAACCTTTACCCAGATAACTCTTCAAAGAACCCCAACATTTTCCTTGAAGTATCCACTGTTGATGTGTTTGCGTAGCAAAGTAAAAATATATCATCCGCAAATTGTAAATGAGAAATCCAAACCCCATCTCTTGCTCCATGGAACACGAAGATAAGGCCCGCCTCCTGACATTTGGCTAGCATTCTACTCAATACATCTGCAACCACAACAAACAAAAGTGAGGAAAGTGGATCCCATAGCCTCTCGATGCTTTAAACAAGCCCTTTGGAGCACCATTAACCAACACTGAGAAACAAGCTAATGATGCACATTCAATCTACCCCATTTGTGTGCCACACCCGATTCTTGTCCGCATATATTCAAGAAATCCACAATCAACATGGGGCATAAGCCTTCTCAATATCCAGTTTACGCGCCACTCCTTTCTTGCCCTCTGTGTCTTGAAACGGTACACTAATAAGAAATCAGGGCGGTATCTAAGATATGTATCCCTGCAACGAAGGCTCCTTGGTTCTCAGATATAATAGAAGATAGAACCAACCTAAGTCTAGATGCAAAAATCTTTGCCATTATCTTGTAGGACTTTCGATTAAGCTAATGGATTGAAAATCTGATGGTGATTTTATTCCCTTTTTTACGGATGATAGCTATGAAAAAGGCCCCCATCCCCTTTGCATGCTGGCCTTTATCTTTTATCTTTTTTTTTAAGACACGAGGTGTCCCTGCCCCTTTCAAGGCGAGACTATTCCCTACGAATCCACGCAATCACCCACAACCACGTGTATCGGGTAACGCCGAGGAGGGGGGTCACACTTGCTGGAAGCAAACCCACAATGATGGCCACTCACCCAAACCTCGTTGGGTGCAAGCTAGCCTTTATCATAGAACTCTTTGATGAAACTCACTACATCCTCCTTGAGCACGTCCCAAAATACTTGATAAAAGGCTAAAGGAAAATCGTCTAGGCTCGGGGCCTTGTCTCTGCCTAAGGAGTCAATGGCACTCTTTATTTCTTCAACCGACATTGGCTTTTCGAGCAATACCCCGTCCTCGGATGAAATACAATCAAAACGCAGGTTGTCCAACAAAGGTCTCCTCCACCCTTCACTGATAAACTTGGAATAGAATTCCACTATAGATGAACAGACTTGATCCTTCTCTTCCATTCTCTGGCCCTCTACCGTGAGAATACTTTTCCGGTTGTTTTTTGCTCTAGCACTAGCAATGTTGTGAAAGACTAGTATTTTATCCCCTTCTTTTAGCCATAGTGCCCTCGACCTTTGCCGCCATATAATCTCTACTTGGAGTGCTCAACTGACACCCCCCCCCCCCCCCCCCCCGGTGGATATCTAGCTTATTCTAGCTTATTTAGCTCGCTAGTAACATTTTCTGCCTTACCATGTCTTTCGTGAAGGAACTTTTTCCATTCGATCAATTTTACTTTGAAGGAGCTTCAATTTATGGGCCAAGCAAAAACCAATTGAACCAAACACATCGAAGGACTTCACCATTTCATAATAAGCTCAGCATATCCTTCTATTTCCAGCCAAATAGGTTCAAAGCGAAAAGGCTTCAACTCCTAAATGTCCTCAGTGACGTCCAAAAGAATAAAACGATGATCCAATATAAGTCTTGGAAGGCCCCGTGAGGAAACCAGAGGATACTTGCTAATCCAATCAGCTAACAACATAAACCTATCCAATCTAAGCATAATCGGATCAACCCTCTCGATGGACCATGTGTACTTCATCCATTCCTCAAAGCCTTTCATGCCCCTAGTCACTCAGCCCCTACTTGACTTTTTGTGCAAGAACCTAACGACGTTAAAATCGCCCACAACGCACCAAGCAAAATTAAAACAAGCACTAACCTGATTCAACACTGCCTGGAAGAGCTATCTGTGAGTCAAAATGCATAAGCCATACACTTCAATGAAGAGCCATCTAAATTGTGAAGACACTTCCCTAAATAGAACCGACAATGAAAAAGAACCAATGATAATATCTTCCAACAACCAAAAATTTGTCTTCCAAGCCACTACCAACCCCCTGCCTTCCTGACTTGCAAAGGAGTGACGTAGAGAGCATCATTGAACTGAGGAGCACTAATCTAATCCATGGTCCCTGCATGAATATCTTCTCCATTAAAATAACCCTACCTTGCGTTGATGCTGACATCCTCACCATCGAAACTTCTCCAAGCCTAACATTGAGGCTTGCATAATGCAGCGGCATTTTCACACTGGGCTCAAGTGGGGTAGCCCGTGGGATGCGGGGACACACTCGAGGTGCGTGACCCATGTGATTTGCGGCCCACGGGGGAGGTCTCATGTTCGAGACTCCTCACCAGGGGTGATTAATGCGCATTTCACACCGAGCTCGAGTGGGGTAGCCTATGGAATGCGGGGACACACTCAAGGTGGGCGGCCCGTGTGAGGCGGAGGGCTCGTGTGAGGCGGTACCCATGTGATTTGGGGCCCACGAGGGGGGGTTCGGCGGAGGTCCTAACCCATGTGATGTGGGACCTGAGCTATAAGATAAAAGGATTGATTCGCCATGCTCTAACAGTTCGAGCTTTTAGATCAAGTGGTTAATTGTCTTGCATTATTCCATCTCCCTTGGATTGATAAGTGTCCTGAGTCTCAGATTAAGCCTGGCACGTTCAAAGAGGGCACATTTTGATAGGAGATGAGGCCCCCATCACTAACAACTGCCGACTCTTATCAGAGCACCTAACGTCCACATTAAATATCACCGCCTTATGTGTTGGCTACTCGAGTGACTCTATCCAACACGTGCCACCCAAAGGCAGAGGGTTGACACCCATTCGATATCCAAGCTGCACATCCGGCTCCTGAGCCTTGCTTCCCTCATTCAAGACCCCCCCTCCGAAAAAAAAAAAAAAGGATCCAACCGCCCTCTTCAGCCATTCCTCAACCCATCTAAATGGAACTCGCCAATTTAGCTCCCTCATCACCCCCACCGCAACTCTCCTCCGCCACTCAGATTGTAATTGATTAGGGATCCACCAAAGTTGTATGCCTTCTAACGCAGACATGGGACAGGCTGATCTCATCCCATTCTCAATCTTAGGATTGATTCATGTCACCTCTCCTAGACAAAATCCATTTGCCTTGAAAAAACTCCCACAAACCAAAGCTCCAATGGGATCGCCCGCAAAAAACTCCCACAAACCAAAGCTCCAATGACCAGGTTGATATCAACATCTGTTGTGATGGACACCCACAATTCATATTCTCCAAGAGGTTTAATTATGCAGTCGCCTTCATGAAGCCTACAACATACTTCGAATCAGACATGGACTTCCTTCGGAGATGCACTTCTTGTATAGATGAGCAGAATGGATTCACCTCAACCACTCGAATCCCTTGTTATCTTCTTTCCAAGCCCAAACTATTGGAGCTTCCAAAGAAGTTGACTCCTGAGTCACAGTCCTACCAGCGGACTCACTAGTATCCTTCCTAGTACAAATTTGATGAAGGTTTTTGGTACCCACACCCCCTCCCTATCCACCACTTTAGCTTCTAATATCCTTCTCCAACCCCCCCTCCCTCTTCGAGTTCCCGCCCCTCCCCCTATTGCCCTTGCTCTGTTGAATACTTGTGCCAATCACCATGTCTTTTTTTGCACCAAAATCAATTGAAGAGTTCGCCATGGATCTTTACTATAGCTCAACTCAACTCCTCCTCTGACTACATACGCACGAAGCAAAGCCCCGACATGCTTTCGACTAATGATCTCGTGGAATCACGACTTCCATGACCCGCCTGCATTGACCAAAGATACTGATGAAGTGATCCTCGACCCATTCAAGCGGAAAGCACTCAATGTGGAGAGTCAAATAATCCCTCAGCATAGGACGAAGGGCATCATCTCTAGTCTTATGTTTCCTTACCACAACCATCCAACCTCCCTCATTCTATAACCCTAAAGGGTTTGGCGCATTAGTTCGACTATCTTCCCATTTCCTCTCTTCTTAAGAGAATCTACTCGCCTTGACCTTTTTTACCGCTCCAGTTGGAATGAGCCACTGACACAACGTCGCTAGATTTGCTTGAGGCATGAAAATGGTTTCTCACACTTGCAAATTTCCACTTTTTTTTTCCTACCATGATCCTGCCCTCTTCATCTTTGTCAAATAATGGAGGGAAAGGAGGTGGATAAGGTAATTTTGTGGGACTTCCTAGACATCAATCCTAACTAATTCCTCAATTACACTCCTAATCCTATTGTTTCTATATTGCATTCCATATACTCTAATTTTGTTTAGATAATTTCAAAACCTTTAGATTCTGAACCTTTTTTCGGTAAAAAAGGGAGATGTAAAATTTGAATAATCTAGTATAAACTTTGGTATAAAAAAGTACTAAATATATGGTCCTTTGGGTTTCCTTTAGTACGATAACTTGTTCATATTAGAGTTACCGACACTGAACCACACCTACAGTCCATAAACTGGAACATGAGAATTTAGAGGTAGATTGGTCACAACCAAGTCATTCCAATTGGTTGCCCAATTTGCTTCGAGCTACAATCCAGGTTGCTCCAATTCATGACTCAATTCCCTATAAGTCACTATAAATAAATATATCCAAATGCTTCATTCTTAACGAAAAATTTTAAAATAATAATAATAATAACTATGACATGAAAATTGCAGTACAGTAATAGTTTATGACACTGCAATGTCCCTAAGTAGAATTTCAAGCCTAATCCAGGTTGTGTGTGTGTGTGTCTACAAATTAACTTACTGTAGGTGTTTTTGAATTTATGGGAAAGTGTGGAAGACTTCGATCAATAAACCCATTAGGGGCACGGCGACCACCAACTGATTGCTGACCAACACATGCTACCATCTGGCTAATATTAATAGGAGACCCTTTTGATCCACATTGTGACATTATTAAAGGACTGTTTCTCCAATGCAACGACGCCATGCAAACCTGAAATAGAAAATGGAACTCAATGTAGTGTCAAGCTGCTTCACAGAAATCCATCCAGAGACCGACAAAGAACAATTTAATTGTCTTAGTTTATGTAATCAAGAAAATATTGATCAAAGCAGGAACCAAAGACATCCCACCCATAACATGTTATAAGTCGAAGGTAAAACAAAACAAAACAAAACAAAAATTAAAAATTAAAAAAAATAATTAATAGATATTCAGCAATCTGCTCTAGAAGATTTAGTAAAGGAAAATTAGCAGGAACAACCCATGATTGGAATCAAGGCTCATCAATCGCACATGTCAAACACACGGACTCCAAAGCAAGATTTATACACAATTCATCCATGTGATATGAAACAAATGTGAATCAACTGCTACACCTTGAGTGCCAATGCAGCAAAATGGAGAATTCTTATTTGAACAAGGTTCAAATCCTTGGTATTTAACAAAACCACCACATACAAGATGTTGATGCTCCACACGAAAACTTTTATCATAAGCCGTATCATTGCAGATATTCATACATATCACAACAAAAGAATATAATGATGCTAGGAATCTTTAGAAAACTGCAGCACCCGAGTCCAGTACTTGCATATTCAATTAAGGGTAAGGACAAGGGATCCTTCCCTCCTAAAACCTGACATCCAGATTTGGACTCTTAAGGGTTATTATTTTGATTTTTCAGTGAATTGTGCCAATTAAGCAATACCTTCCACCTTGGATATTGTTAGGGAAGTATTTTAACATGATTATACTCAAGAATCACGTGCAATGACCAACCCCTGACATACCAATAGACTAAGAATTTGAATTTCAAGGACCTGTTGAACCCAATCGTTGTCATACTCAATATCCATGACCGTACTAGGGTAACATAACTATCAAAGTACATTGCTCCTGATGTGCGTGAGGAGCATGGGTATAGAGTAATGGGCATATTATTGTGTGGTACTTCAAAGTATCATACATTAAGAAGATTAAGATGCATCTTAGAAAGATTATGGCGTATTTCTTATATTCTAAATAGGGTTGTTAATGCATGAGCATTTTCACAGCGGGCTCAAGTAGGGTGGCCTATGGGATGCTAGGGCACACTCGGGGTGGGCGGCCCGTGTGAGGCGGGTGGCTCGCGTAAGACAGAATCCATGTGATTTGGGGCCCACGAGAAGGCATGATGGGGACATCACGCGCACGCACACGCACGCTGCCCCCCCTACGCACGTACGCGAGAGGGCCCCACCGTCGATCTAGATCGATGACAACAGCCAGGGAGGGCCTCCTAGTTAAAAGACGAAGTTTTGGTTCATTGGAGTGGGCCCGATAATCAAGTAAAGCCCATCATGGGATCTCATGATCGGGGCCCACTAGTCAGATTGATTTCATATTTTAGGTTTTGCTTATTAATGCTATTTAGAACATCATGGATGCTTTAGATTTCTTTGATTAGTTTTTGTTTTGGTTTACTTCATCCCCAAGTAATAGGTTGCGCACATGGCGAGAGTTTTGGGGTATAGGGTTTTCTTATAAATAGGCATCCCTTGTAGCTTTTTTAATTCAATGAAGATTAATAAAAATTGTTGCGTTTTCCTGCTCCTTTCCGAGTTATGAAAACCTAATTGGGTGCGAAGTCCTCCCTTCTTCGAAGGGCTAACTACAGTGGTGCGAAACCACATTTATCCCGATTCACCCCCAGCTTCTTCCATCCATATATCTCACCTTCTTCCATCCATATTTCTCTTCTCCTACAAGCATTCCATCTACAAATCCATCAATAGTTGCAGTCGTTTTTCTCTCTACAGTAGATTTCCAGAATCTAACCCTGTAAGAGGGCTAAAACTTCGGCGAAGCACTACGCACAAACCGTGCATCGGATCGATATGAGATTTGGGGGTTTTGGAGTCCATCCCTGCCGACCAAGGCCAAGGTGGCCTTTTTCTGAATAGCCGGCCTCACACACGTGCGGCCGCGATCACACGCACGTGCGTCTAGGCCATTGTTGCTGTCCGCACGCGAGAACTATCTTCCAATTCAGGTTTTCTTCTTATTTTACCCTCTTATACCAGATTTTCATAAACTCAAACCCTATATTGCATTATCCTTAATTTATTTACCCATTTTCTCACCCTAGGGTTCCTTGAATTGAAATTGGTGAATCCCTTGGATTAGGGACTGATTGTTGTGCATGTGTGGATGATTATTGCTTATCTTTGAGTATCGTTTGGTTTATAATTTTAACAGATCCAGCCCTAACATGTGTAGGCCTGGACCCGCATAGATTCCCCTTAATTGAAAGGTTTGGACTTTCATGTGGGATATGGAATTTGTGTAATTGTTTCTAAACTAACGTGATCTTAAGCCTGAAATCTTGCACATCATATTTGAATTTCATGTCCTGCATCATGGCGGAACTCATGGATTTGGGGCCCACGAGGAGGGTTCCGCTAAGGACCTAACCCAAGGATTTGGGGCATGGGCTATGAGATAAAGGAATTAATTCACCATGCTCTATTAGTTAGAGCTTTTAGAGCAAGTGGTTGATTGTACTTCATCAGTTGTATTTGTAACCACTTTGATTATACATAGCGCCTTACGAGTTGAGCACTATTATCAAGTCATCTCCCTTCTTTTCCTTCTTTCTGCATTCTCTCCCATCTCTTTCCACCTACATGATATCAGAGACTTTCAAATCCATCCTATTCAGCTATAACTTCTTTTCCAATAACCGCACCTTCGATTCTCCCTATATTTTGTTTTTACTATTTTTGGGAAATATGTGGACCAATTTAAAGATGTAATTGATGTGACTGAAGATGTGATTGATGTGATTGAGGATATGAAAGGAGGTGCAATTGATGTGATGGAAGATATGAGGGCTGGTTTAAAAATGTCATTAGGATTACTTTCTATGTTTGCTTTTACTATTATTAGGCCTTTACCATCGTACGTAGGTTAGATTGGTTTGAAATAAATTATGATTTATTTGAAATCAATATCTTAGTTAGGGGATTTACATCAAAGATTCATTTAGGGTCTATAAAGCTAAAGTGGTGTTAGTCATTACAAAAAATTTCTAAGTGTAAGTTATTTTCTTAAGCATTGTAAGAAGAAGCTCGATATTAATAAAGTTATTTCTCCCTCTATTCAAATATTCTTGTGTGTGTAATTCTTGTCTACTTCTTTGCGATTCGATATCAATATCTCATTGATTCAATAAACGGACTGCATCATTTTAGTATCAAAACTGGTGATCGTTGGGGAACTGCCAACTCTACATCATCTCCTAATGGCTTCAAAAGAGGTGACACAAGAAGATTTTTCCAAGTAACCCAATTGATTGACACACTCACTGAACGAATAGCTCAACTTATGTGGTAGGCAATCTCAATAATCTATTGTGAGAGCTCTGGCATAAAGGAAATCCAGAGAACAAAGTTAGAGCATATGGACATGTATGAGGAGGTCCCCCCTAAGGTCCTAACCAACAACAAGCGGCCTAGTTTGTGAAGACACCAATGATTGAATCCTTCAATTGTTGGAACGTGACAAAGAGCCCGGAATTAGGGTAAATTTTTCAGAATTTCATTGTTGGTTGCATGTTGACTCTCTCTCTCTCTCTCTCTCCTCTCTTCTTCTCTCTCTTCTCTCCTCTCTCTCTCTCTCTCTCTCTCTCTCTCTCTCTCTCGCCTTTTGAGAAAGCAAATGTGACGTGGCTACTTTAGAACCATGTTTTCAAAAAAATTATCCATCCAATTGGTTGGATAACAAGTTATAGTCCATCGACAGATAACTTCCAACCTTTTATGCATGTGAAACATTAAAGGATCATTTGATTAGTAGATATGGATGATTTTTGTACTAAGTGAACTTCATACTAGGGCCAATCTATGGAAAAGTTGGATTTCACTTGCACTCAACTAGTTGGAAGTTATCTATTGGGTGAATCGTGCGTTGTAGACCAACCAATTTGACTTGAGACCACTTTTTTATCCTTGTATAATACTTAATATAGGCATATAACGCTTGATACATGTGCAGAAGGAAAATTGTACAAGTTTCATATATTAACCCAAAAGTAACCAATTAAAGTATGGGACTTTTTTTATATATAAAATCCGGAGAGTATAGCTCCTGAGAATTCAATTAAAGTATGGGACTTGTTGCTAAGCTACAATCCCAAAATCAAATTGTTTGGACGATCCTAACCGTTGATTTTTTTTATTATGAGGGGTGCGCTAGGCCCATGCAAGAATCCAACGTAGGGCAACACTAAAGAACCCAATAGCGAGCTATTGTAGTGGATTCTCCCCCACAAGAAATTAATTTAGTATCATATCAGCCAATAGGCCATGTATCTAAATGTTGTTTGTGTAAACTTGTTTTTTGAAATAAGACCATTGCATATTTTTCATTCTTCACTATCCAATAAATGTCCAAGGAAATGATATTCAGATAATGAAATAAGCATAATTTTTGGCCAATTACATTAGTGGGATGAGTACCAATAGATTACATGAATTTGAGGCCAATTTGGGGCATCAAGTGGTTCCCCAAATCAGCAACACTATTTATACGAATTTAATTTCAATTTTTTTTCTAAAATTTATTGGAGGAAATGATATAAAGTGGTTAGGAATATGCATTAGTGGGATGGGTGCCTACATGAATTTGGTGCCAATTTGGAGGCATTTGAGTGGCCCACCAAACCGACAACACTATTCATCTAAATTTAATTCCAATTTTTTACTTATAATTACTAGGGAAAAATCGTGTCAAATTTTTAGGGATATGCATTAGTCGGATGAATGGCATACATTAAATGAATTTCGGCAATATTTTGGAGCATTCAAGTGGCCCCTAAATTGGTGACATTATTAATCCAAATTTAGTTTCAAGTTTTTCTTAAAATTTCTTGAGGGAAGGATCTCAAATGCTTAGGGAAAGTGGAGCTTATTTCTGGTTTCAAAGGAGCAAAAGGAGGAGTTCATATCTCCGAGTTACAATTCGCAGACAACACGATTTTATTTTGTGGGGTAGAAATGGTTGTGGTGGACAATCTAGGGAAATTTTAGGGTGCTTTGAGATGTCAGGTCTTAAGGTCAATGTGAGGAAAAGTGAAATGTTAGGCATTGAGCTTTCCAAGAATGAGGTTTCAACCTTCGCAAATGTGTTTGGGCGTGGTATAGGGTCCTTTCCTTCATCTTACCTGGGCCTCCTACTGGGCTTAGGAAAACCGGCGAAACAATTACGAAACAAAGTAATTGATAGGTTCAAAGAAAGCTATCAAGGTGGAAATGATGTCATCTATCACCAGTAGGTCGAATCACCATTAACAAAGTGGCTTTATCTAATCAAGCCCTCTACTTCATGTCCTTGTTAAAGTGTCCAAAATTAGTATTGGACAAATTAGATTAGTTAAGCAAGGATTTCTTATGGAGATGGGCCGAAGAAAGCAGTTCCACTTGCTTAAGTGGGAAGAGGTGTGCAAATCACTATTTGAAAGGGGTGCGAGCATTAGAGTGTTGGAATCGATAAATGTGGTACTTTTAGAAAAATGGTTGTAGAGATTTGGATCCAGAGAGGGTAAGCTATGGAGAGAAGTTATTACATCCAAATATGGTGATCAAGAGGGAGAGTGGGAGGTCAAAAAACCCTCGCACTATCGAACTTTCGGCATATCGAAAGCCATAAATTCAGTAGCCCCCTTGTTCAAGCCTGGAGCAGCTTTTTCACTTGATAATGAGCAACACATCCGCTTTTGGGAGGATTCTTGGTGTGGAAATAGATCCATAGAGCTGGAATTCCCATCCTCACAAGACTAGCCCCTATGAAGAATATATCACTAGCTATGTTCTTTTCCTTCATGGGTGAGAATAGAGTGTAGTGCCCCCTTGTAGGAGAGCCTTATTAAATGAAGAGGCAGTGGTCTTTCCTCGGTTGTTAGCACTGCTCCATAATTTCATCCTTCAATGCAAGGGCATTTTCACATTGGGCTCTAGTGGGGTGGCCTGTGGGACGCAGAGGCACACTCAAAGTGGGCGGTCCGCATGAGGCGGGTGGCTCGTGTGAGGTGGAACCCATGGATTTGGGGCCAACGAGGGTTCGGCCGAGGACCTAACCCATGGATGTAGGGCCTGGGCTATGAGATAAAGGGTTTAATTCGCCATGCTCTATCAGTTCGAGCTGTTAGAGCAAGTGTTAATTGTCCTGCATCATCCTTCCACGGCTCTTGCAGATTCTATTGTATGGAAGGATGCACCTTTCTGCAAATTCTCAGTCAAGTCCTTCTACAGAATGCTTTGGAGTCCTACGGAGCTAAGAGAGAGGGATTATTTTCATGCCTTTTGGTTCTATGGGGCACCTCCTAAGGCAACATCCTTTGTTTGGCTAGTTGTGTGGAACCGTATTTTAACCATAAACAATCTTCAAAAGAGGTCTATGTTCTCCTTAATACGTGTCTAATGTGCAAGAACGACTCGAAGTTGGTTGATCGCCTCTTCATCCACAGTCCATTCGACAAGATTGGACCAACTATCTAGCATCTTTTGGTATCGAGTGGGTCATGCCTCGATCGGTTGTGGAATTGCTTTGGTAATGGCATAGCTGCCCCATTCCTAAAGGGTGGCGAGCATCATGGCAACTCATTTTACTAGCCAACACTTGGCGGGAATGAAATTGTCAATGCTTCCTCAACAAACAAGGTTCGTGGGAAGAAGTTATGTGGCAAACTACAAGAGATGTCTAAGAACGGGTATTTGGGATTAAGGATGTTAACACTAATGAAATTTCATTTCTATTTGGGATGTAAGATTGATCTATAAATCAGGTTCTACTCTTGGGCTGTATTCCTTTACTATTATGACTTTTGTCTTAATAGTTTCTTAATAAAGTTAACTCATTAATTTTTAAAATAAAATAAAATAAAATAATTCTTAGGGATGTGCATTAGTGGGATGAGTGCTATAACTTGCATGAATTGTGTGCCAATTTGGGATCAATCTAAGCGTTTTAGAATAACAAAATCATCAAGAAGGCTAAGAGAGAATTCTTACCAAAGAGTGGATTGATACACCATCATAAACATGTTCATAACCACAAAAGGATACAAATTTCGAATCCTCTAAATATTTATGATTTTCCAATATTTTTCGAGGTTTTCGGACCAAAAATAAAACATCATCATTACAAGGGCATAACGAACTTTAAGTATCACTTGAATGTGAAGATGTACCTTCCATTTTGCTTACAGATCACTCTAAGGTTACTACAGACCACCCAAACACTCTCAACTACACATGTTGTTGCCCACCACTCCAAACAACTTTGAATCAGTAAAGGCTGACCACAACTACACATGCACATGAGGCAATTGTCTCAACACATCTAGGCCACCATTTGAGCAAATTGCACCAGAAACAACAAGAAAATGCCCTAAAATTAGGTTGTGTAGCCATTTTCCCACACAAAACACTTCCTCAAATCTCATCAAATCAACATGACACTTGTTCTAATAGATGGGAAACCCCAAACTGTACCCAACCCCTATGAAAAGACAAAAACGGTGGTATTTCCCAACTTTTTCTATTTTGACTGAAACTCCTTCAAAAACTTACCAAAAAAAAAAAAAAAAAACCATAAATCATTTAAAATCATGCTCCTCTTGATCCCGTAACTTTTTTATCACGATGGGGTCATCCAACCATACATTGCAGACATCAACCGTACAGTCGATGATGCCAACATAGCCCCACTAAAAAGATCTTCAATCAATGCAGGAATCCCATTATAATAACAAGAAGAAAGAGCAGAAAGGGGGGGGGAGTATAAAAATGCAACACTTATGTTAGTCCCTCTTGACTAACACATGCGCACATACACATGTATATTAACATGAGAAAAACATATAGGGCTCCGCAAGAATACAAAAATAGAATATACGTGCACACATTTACATATACATTCACATTCCCTGCACTAAGTGAGAGAGGATTTCAAGCTCTCTCTCATTTTTATTTTTAAATTTCATTGTTTCTTCTTCTAATACCATAAATTAACAACAAAATTACGTTTATGGGGAAATCTATCATATTCATTGCTTTCACAAAAAACTAAAATTAGATATTATGAAATACATTTATCAAGTAAGGTATCATTTAACAAATGAACTACTAGTCTCATTTGAATTTAAATTACAAATGCTCAATCCTCAAGCTTGATCAATTAATAGATTAAAAAAATATTATAGTTTATTTATTAAATGTACCAAGATGATATATAAGTATATTGAGGCGACGATAAGAATCAAAACCCTTTTGGATGTATTTTATATATATATATCTAGCTACATTTAATGAATAAACTATAATAAATTTTGTCTCCATCCCTCCCTTCCTTCCTGCGGCCAACCTTTTGAACTTGATACATTGCATACACATATTATACAAGCAATTTGGCACAAGTTGGACAATCAACACACCCCCATCTCCGTGAGGACGTTGGCAACAACCCAAAACAGGTGTGATGCTGATGCGGACTCTAGGCCATTCAAAGTATACCAACGCAGGAGGCGTGCATTACCCTTTCAATGTGGTTAGATGACGGATACAGGTCGGGTCTCTAGAGGTTGAAGACCTTACACATGTGTTCATGACATGTGTAAGTTGCTTAGAAAATACATTTGGACCATTGGATCGCGAGGATGGTGTGATCGGACCGTTGGATAGTCACGGCCCACCTTCATTACACCACCTTCACGGCACTATCATCGGGGGCCCATCGAGCATCTTAAATTTACATTTAGTTTATGAACATTTAAATTAATTAAGTTTGAGATAGTTTGTGCACAATTTTGTGGGAATTTCTTTTTTTTGAAACTTTTTTTAGTAGAGGTATTTTGGTAATTTCATGTAATTACGAATTTATAAGGGTTGCCCTAAACCCATAGCATGTTATGTGATGTTTTATGAAAAAGAAAAAAGAGTTTTTTTGCTTTTGACGATTTCGTCTTCGACTTCCAGTGATTGGAAGAGTGCGTGAGGCTCAGGTAAACGATTTCTCATGCCCTACTTCTTTCTCCTTCTCTCTTTTCTCAAGGTAATCTTTTCTTTAACCCCATTCTCTTCTTTTTCTCCTAAAATCTTTAGATCTAGAAGCCAAATCTTGTTTCTTTTTTATCTAAGTCATTAGATCTCAAAAGATTTTCGTCCCCCACATAAAACCCATCACCCAAATCTAAATCTGAAGAACCACCAATTCTTTTTTGAATTTTTCAGATTTTCCAATCCAGGAAATTCCTATTTTTTCTGGATTAGAAAATCCACTTGGATCGTTAGACGGACCTATTGCAAGACGAAAGTTCTATCTTTCGCCGGATCCAACTAAACTCAGATTTTAAGATTCAATACTTCATGTTTGTGATGGATGATCATAATCAATATTATATTAACCTTATTTCGCTCTTGTTTTATGATATATAAGGCTGATATTTTATTTGTTTTTTTTACATTGCATAAATCTGCCCCTTTCATATACCATGCTCATTTAAGGTTATATTAGGTCGTCCTACATCAATTTTTGGTATCAAAGCCAGGTTCCTGCATTGGGTCGTCTGAGATCGAGTTATCAAGAGTCTAGATTTTTATTTTTTCTAGGGTTTCATGCATCGCATATAGAGTCTAAATCTGAAATTTTCAGATTTACATTAAACAAAAAAAAAAAAAAAAAAAAAAAGAGTCTAGATCTGAATTTTTCCACATTTGCATCATTCTAAAAGTTAGGATCGTCAGTGTCCATAGTCTTGTGTCAAAACAATCTCTTAGAGTCGTGTTTTAGGAAACCTAAGTTGAGTCTTATTGTGTATGCCCACTCGGACTAGTAGAGGATTTGGTCTACACCCGATTTTCAATATGAAACAGTTGACTGAGATGATGAACACGATCAACCAACGTTTGGCCGCCATTGAGGCGCAATCTAGGAACACGAATACCTGTATGGATCAGATAGAAGCGTCCCTAAGAGAAATCTCCGACATTGGAGAGGATGAACAGTCTCACGTAGGGAGAGTAGTTGAGGAACGGGTAGAAAATCGCGGTAGAGGTCGTGGCACACGTGGCCGAGGGGTAGGACGTGGAGGGGCGCGAAATCCGTAACCCGCTGTCGAGTATCAAGACCATTATGATGTTGATGAGAGGGTCTTAAAGAGTGTCAAAGTAGATGCTCCTAGTTTTGATGGGCGTCTTGACCCCAAATCATTCCTTGATTGGTTAGCGGACATGGACCATTATTTCGAATGGTATGAGATGTCTGAGAACCGACAAGTGCGGTTTGCAAAGATGAAACTTGTGGGTCAAGCTAAATTATTTTGGACAAATACGGAGAATAAGATCGAGAGATCAGGAGGTGTCCTGATCGCATATTGGGTAGAGATGGAGTTATTAAAGGAAAAATATCTTCCTCTCTCTTACCGTCAAAAGCTCCTAGAATGATATGATTCAACCTCAGACCCATTTGAATGTATCAATGGCAAGCATTACGCCAAGGATCTATGTCGGTTGCAGATTACATCGCAAAATTTGAGTATACGATACGGTGTGATATTCAGGAGGATCCCTTAGTGACGCTAGCGCGTTTCAAGGTGGGTCTTCGCATGGATCTAAAGCGTGAGCTTATGACCCATGTAGTGAGTGACTTGGATCAGGCTTACCAAGTTGTATAGGAGTTAGAGCTTTACCTAAAGTAAGTCAGCTAGGGCTAGGGCGCAGGCTAGTGCACCGCCTAAGCCTAAGGATGATAAGGGAAAAGTGTCCTTGGTGCCAATCCTGGCAGTGGTAGTCATTTGAGATGTTATGTATGAGTGCGGAGTACAGGTACAGGTCATTTCGCATACCAGTGCACGGCAAAGACTCGCGAGAAAGCCTTAGTCATAGACGAGTCAAATGAAAATACGGATGACATGGGTGAATATGAAGTTGAGGAATATCACCCAGAGATAGGTGCTAGTGATTATGAAGAAGAAGAACCAGAGACTGCACCACTAGCTGTAGTTAGATGTGCTTTAGCGCAGGCCAAAGAGAGTGATGATTGGCGCAGAAGCACAATTTTCTACACGTTTATCAAGAGCGGTGACAAAAACTGCAAAGTCATCGTGGATAGTGGTAGTTGCACCAACGTGGTCTCAGCAAGCACAATCACTCGTTTGGGTTTGAAGCCCATCCCTCACCCTCAACCCTACAAGGTTTCTTGGGTTGACACGTCTTTTATGCCTATGTCCTAGCAATGTTTAGTCCCCATCCAAATCGGTTCATATAAAGACATGTTGTGGTTTGATGTTTTACCTATGGATGTAGGTCACATCATTTTAGGGAGGCCGTGGTTATACGATAGATATGTCATGATTTTTGGTCGCTCGAACGTGTGTACATTCACGCATGAGGGCAAGAAAATCAAGATTAATCCGTTGCCACCCAAGAGCCACACGGACAAGGCTAAGGATGTGAAAACGAGTGAGTCAATGAAGGATGTGAGGAAATCTATTCTGAAGTCTTTACATATCATAAATGCAAAAGAGTTTGAGAAAGAGACAGAGGATGATTCGACGGTGTACGCCCTAATGGCTAGGGAAGTTACACCCGAGGTTCATGTAGAGTTACCCCCCGAGGTGACTTCGGTTCTTAAAGAGTACAGTGATGTATTCCCCGAGGATTTACTGGATGAGCTTCCACCTATGCGGGACATCCAGCATGCCATTGATCTCGTCCTGGGTCTTCTTTACCAAACCTTCCTCATTACAGGATGAATCCTGCAGAGCATGCAGAGTTGCATAGACAGGTAAATGAGCTCCTGCAAAAAGGTTTCATCCGTGAGAGCATGAGTCCGTGTGTCGTACCAGCACTATTAACGCCTAAGAAAGATAGTACGTGGCGGATGTGTGTAGACAGTAGGGCCATTAATAAGATCACGATCAAGTATCGGTTTCCGATATCGAAGCTTGATGATATGTTAGACATGATGACCAGATCCACCATTTTTTCCAAGATAGACCTCAAGAGCGGGTATCACCAGATACGCATACGCCCTGGAGATGAGTGGAAGACAGCCTTCAAGACGAAGGATGGGTTGTACGAGTGGTTGGTCATGCCCTTTGGCTTGACTAATGCACCCAGTAATTTTATGCATGTGATGACCCAGGTTTTGAGACCCTTTATGGGGAAGTTCTTAGTGGTTTATTTTGATAACATACTCATATATAGTACCACTAAAGAGCTGCATCTCGACCACTTGAGGCGGGTCTGTAGTGTCCTGAGGGCGGAGAGGTTGTGTGCGAACCTTAAGAAATGTTTGTTCTTGTTTGATAGGGTTGTCTTCTTACGGTTCATAGTGTCATCTGTAGGGATGCGAGCGGATCCAGAAAAAGTCAAGGCCATAGTTGACTAGCCTGAACCGCGGAATATACATGAAGTGAGAAGCTTTCATGGCTTAGCCACATTTTATCGTCGGTTCATTCGAGGGTTTAGCACTATTATGGCTCCCATTACTGATTGCAATAAAAAGGGAGAGTTCATATGGTCTAAGGCCGCAACTAAGGCATTCAAAGATATAAAGGGCAAGATGACTTCAGATTTTTCTACAGTCTTTGAAGTAGCGTGTGATGCTTCAGGCGTAGCTATAGGAGGAGTACTAAGCCAAGAGGGTCATCCAGTTGCCTATTTCAGTGAGAAACTGAATGAGGCAAAAAAAAAAAAAAAAAAAGTATTCCACCTATGACAAAGAATTTTATGCGGTAGTGCAATCGCTACATCATTGGCGTCATTATCTTCTACCGCAAGAATTTGTCTTGTTTTCTTATCACAAGGCTTTGAGGTATTTGAATTCCCAAAAGAAGCTTAACCCAAGACATACCAAGTGGGCGGCGTTTCTTCAGGAATATTCATTTGTCCTGAAACATAAAGCCGGGATCGAGAACAAACCAGCCGATGCCATTAGTAGGAGAGTGGCATTGCTCAACTCCTTGAGTGTATAAGTTGTTGGGTTTGAGCAATTGAAAGACGAATATCCCATGTGTCCAAATTTTGGGGGAACATACATGTCACTCTTAGGTGCCCAGCATAGTTCGGATGAGTTCGTGCTAAAAGATGGTTTTCTTTTCAAAGGAGATCGACTTTGTATTCCCCAAACTTTCCTCCGCGATTTCCTTGTTTGGGAGCTTCATGCTGGAGGTATTGCTGGCCATTTTGGTCGAGATAAGATATCGCCCTTGTAGAGGATCGCTTTTATTGGTCAAGTCTCAAGCAAGACGTAGCCAAAATTTTAGGGCAATGTCGAACATGTCAACTGGCAAAACAGAAGAAGCAGAATACTGGATTGTACACGCCATTGTCAGTGCCACACGCACCGTGGCAAGACATCAGTATGGATTTCGTGCTTGGACTTCCCAAGACAATTAAAAAGCACGATTCCATTTTTGTGGTCGTGGACCGTTTCTCAAAAATGGCCCACTTTCTCCCTTGTTCTAAAATCTCAAATGCGTCCAACATAGCTAAGATTTTCTTTGAGGGGGTAGTTCGATTACAAAGTTTGCCTAAGACCATAGTGTCTGACAGGGATGTCCAGTTTACTAGTTATTTTTGGAAGACATTACGGCATATAATGGGTACGAGACTCCAGTTCTCATCTGCCTACCATCCTCAAACTGATGGCCAAACTGAGGTTGTGAATCGAAGTCTCGGAAATCTACTACGATGTTTGGTAGGTGAATACATTAAAACTTGGGACTTAGTCCTGCCAGTCGCCGAGTTTGCATATAACAGTTCCGTTAATAGGTCTACGGGTATGAGTCCATTCGAGATTGTTAGTGGTTATAAACCTAGACTACCCATAGATTTGTTACCTATGTCAGTCACCCAGAGGACCTCAGAGTCAACCGATGCATTTTTCCCATCACATTCATGAGTTGCATGCAGAGATTAGGAGGCGGATAAATGCTATTAATGAACAATACAAAATTTCAGCTGACTTACATCGTACAATTCAAGAATTTAATGAGGGTGATTATGTAATGGTTAGGATGAGGCCAGAACGGTTCCCACAAGGTACCGTTAAGAAGTTACAAGCACGCAGTGCTGGACCATTTAAGATTCTGAAAAAGAATGGGTCCAATGCGTATGTGACAGATCTTCCACCTCACATGGGGATTAGTTCAACATTCAATGTGGAGGATCTAATGCCTTGTTCAAGCCATTCCATAGACCCTAATTTTGTTACAAACCATTGGCCAATTTCTAAATTTTCTTCCCAACCTACACCACCTATGCGTACTATACCTGAGAAAAGAGAAGAAATTGAAGGAATTGTGGAAGAGCAAATTGTTTCCACTCGAGACGGTAGATTTCATAGGTACTTAGTGAAGTGGAAGAATAAACCATCATCCGACTGTACATGGTTGACGGAAGCAGAGTTGCAGCGACTAGATCCAGATTTGTTAGAAAAGCACAAAAGTTTTATCTCGCCGGAGTCGAGATCTTCTCAGTCGAGGGGAGTTGATGCGGACACCAGGCCATTCAAAGCATATCAACGCAGGAGGCGTGCATTACCCGTGTCAATGTAGTTAGATGACGGATACGGGTCGGGTCTCTAGAGGTAGAAGACCTTACACATGTGTTCATGACATGTGTAAGTTGCTTAGAGGAGACATTTGGACCATTGGATCGCGAGGATGGTGTGATCGGACTGTTGGATCGTCACGGCCCACCTTCATTACACCACCTTCACGGCACTATCATCGGGGGCCTATCGGGCATCTTAAATTTACATTTAGTTTATGAACATTTAAATTAATTAAGTTTTGAGACAATTTGTGCACAATTTTATGCGAATTTCTATTTTTGAAACTTTTTTTAGTAGGGGTATTTTGGTAATTTCATGTAATTAAGAATTTATAAGGGTTGCCCTAAACCCATAGCATGTTATGTGATGTTTTATGAAAAAGATAAAAGAGTTTTTTGCTTCTGACGATTTCGTCTTCGACTTCCAATGATTGGAAGAGGGTGTGAGACCCAAGTAAACGATTTCTCATCCCCTACTTCTTTCTCCTTTTCTCTTTTCTCAAGGTAATCTTTTCTTTAACCCCATTCTCTTCTTTTTCTCCTAGAATCTTTAGATCTAGAAGCCAAATCTTGTTTCTTTTTTATCTAAGTCATTAGATCTCAAAAGATTTTCATCCCCCACATAAAACCCATCACCCAAATCTAAATCTGAAGAACCACCGATTCTTTTCTAAATTTTCCAGATTTCCCAATCCAAGAAATTCCTATTTTTTCTGGATTAGAAAATCCACTTGGATCATTAGACGGACCTATTGCAAGACGAAAGTTCTATCTTTCGCCGGATCCAACTAAACTCAGATTTTAAGATTCAATACTTCATGTTTGTGATGGATGACCATAATCAATACTATATTAACCTTATTTCGTTCTTGTTTTATGATGTATAAGGCTGATATTTTATTTGTTTTTTTTACATTGCATAAATCTGCCCCTCTCATATACCATGCTCATTTAAGGTTGTATTAGGTCGTCCTACATCAGATGGCCAATCACCGATTTGGACCGTTCACTCATTAAAACAATTGGTGCAAGCCACACTGCAAAAATTATGTCATTCAATAGGCCTCAACATGGATAGCTTATGATTCCAAAGCAGCGCTCTACTTCGATGATGCACCATCAAATCGATGGCTATTAAAAAAAATCACAGTTATAAGAAAATGCCCACATTTAAAGTGTTAGAATCATTTGATTGGAACGATTTTTTACATATGGCTTGCACATAGTCAGCCAAGGTAAAGGAAAGTTTCAATCAATGATGGAACGTCCCATGTGTCATTAAAAAGCTTTGAGGGCATTGTTGAAGGCCAATGAAGGTGGGATGCTTGGATTTCCTTGTATGTATGTGTGGAATGCCCACCTTCAAGATTAAGTGGAAAAGCAAAAATAGGTCTGATTATCTTGAAACATCTATTCAATAGGCCACACTTCATTGCACATGATCCCAAAGTAGCACTTTGGTTTGATATGCTAAATATCCCATACACTCAAAAAATGGATGGTTGTAACAAAATAACCCACATTCAAAGCACTAATATCATCCTGCCAGCACTATGTTTCGCATGATGGATCTCTCACAATGGTATGACTGAATGGACAGCAAAATAGATTATTTGCCATCCCAGATATCAATTAAAACCTTTAGGGACGTTACTAACATCCCAGGAAGGTGGGGACATCAGAATTTCTGAGTACGTACGGCAGGAATGAATAGTTGGTGTGTGCGCGGGCACGTGAGGGTGTGTTTGTACACATAGATAGACAATTGTCACTTATTTATGTATAGCATAATAAGGTGTACAAGTATACAACAGTTACACCAATTACAGGAGACTTATTTATGTATAGCATAATACGGAATACAAATTATACCACAGTAACAACAAAAAGAAATGTATCATAGTTTCTTTAATGATAATGTACAACAGTTATATAAACATTGAGAATTACTATCTTTAGGACAATATTCCAAGCATAGTTACAAAATTATTGTGTTTTGCATGGACAAGTCAACAAGTCAGAACTATTTTCACTCCTTTTTCAGTCTAACTCCACATGTTTCATATGCTGACCCCCATAAGCATCCATGTCTCACCAATGTTCACTAAATGGAAGCAGCATAAGTGAGTGCACAGCAAGACATGATAGGAGACATACTTTTGCAGCTGCTTCTCGGATATTATTCAACTTGCCAGTTATGTTAGATTCCAGTGTCTGAGCTGCATTGCAACCAGGTAGGAGTTTGAGGCCTCCTGTGTTGTATCTATTTATAAGATCATCGCATTCCTTGTATCCTTTGTCAATCTCCACTTTTTTATTTCGATTGAGATGTTCTCCTGGCTGCACATCATCAATCCCAATTGAAAAACCATGATTTCCAATCCACCTGGCACTGACAAAAGGAAAAAAGGAAAAAAAAAAAACACACAAAGAACATAACCAATCATATTTCAAGTCTGAGAATGAAATTCAGTTCCACTTAGATGTATGATCAACAGCAGCATGGGCGCAAGGCACATGATTCAGCAGATGGCTATTTCCAGATGGTTACAGAAATTATAAATAAATGCAGAGAAGATTATTAATGCAACTGGGAACTCCGGAATGCACGCGATGAAGACACCTAGCAGCATATACTTGGATTCAATGGCAACAGATGCCAATCTAAAGCAACACATGCACGCATGATAAAATATTCTCAAAGAAGAGAAAACCTTTCATTCAACCATAAGATAGTCGGACGTCCAGAAGGGACTTACAAATAGCTTGAAACAAATGCTAAAACCCTAATATAATGGAAATTACTAAACTTCCTGAGCTAAATTCTATTCAATATTGGTTCTGAGGGTAATTCTGTATTTTCCCCCTTTATTTTAAAGAAGATGAAACATGCAGAAGTAAAACTAATCCATCCATTACATGGATCCCTTGTGGGCCTCACATGTGGGAAAAAAAAAACCTAATCTAATGAACACAGCCTGAAGTTGCAAATATAGAAAACATCACTACACTACCTTGCCATAGTAATTCTTCATTAGTTTTTGGCTACTGTTCATAGGTCCTTAGTAATGGCACCATCCTGTTTGCTCGCATTTCTTGGGTCAAGCGTACTGTTGCTACCTTCTTGTTCGTCACATATTTTTCCAGCTTGGTCATTGCAGCCATGCCATTATTTGAAATTCCATTGATCATCACAGAAATAGTCCCCATGTCATCATCCTTTCAAGGAACATCATTTTTTCATTGGCATGAGAGTGATATCCTTCCCACGATACCACACGCGACGATTGTATGTCCATGCAGTGTTCAAATTATCTCCGATATTATCGAAATATCTCCGATATTATCTTTATCTCCAGCTCAGTGATACCGATAACGCTGGTAGTATCAGAAATTCCAGGTATTAGCAATGCATTGCTAATTATCGCCAACGTATCAATATTGCAAATGTAATCGTCAATATTTTCAACTATGTGAATTCTAGGTGTCACTTGTATTGCCAATGCATCAATATCGCCAATGTATCGCCAATATTTTTGACTATGTAAATTCTAAGTAATGCTTGTATCATAAGTGCATCGACAATATTTCAATAATATCGCCAACGTATTGATATCATCAGAACTTTGTTTATTAGAAAAAAATTTATTTCATTTTTTTTTTTTTCATGGGCACATGGTTGTATGTTGTGTTCAATTTGTCATTGATAATATTAATAATATCTCGATATTATTGATATCGCAACATGTGTGATATTGAGACCACAATCTTTCGTTTCTTTTCCAATTGTTGATGATTTCTTGGTGAGATTTCATGTGTTGTTGATATTTTGCAATATCGATAGATGTTTGGATGGAAAGTTGGATGATTAAATAGGCTAGATGGGATGGTTAGACTGATTTCTTACAACAGCACATGCTTTTAAGGCCCCATGAAATGTAAACTTGTTATGTATGCATTCTTTTTGCAATTTTTTAGTTTCTAAATATGCAAATATATACATTTTAACATCTCCTAAAGTTTCGCCAAAAATTCCACCGTTTTTCCCACGTTTCCCCGCATTTCCGGTTATCAGCGATATTATCGGCGATATCGATATTGTTTCCATATCCCTGGCCTGAGAAACTTGTAACGACACCGATACTTCAAACACTGTGTACATGAACAACCAAGTACAAGGTGACAAACTCTTATTAGAAAAATGTCACACCACACCAACCCAGAGTAATATTGCTCTGATGAGGTGTTGGAATGGGTCACTCGCATCAACGTGCTGCTTATTCCAGCAACTCAAAGGTGTTGTCGATACTTTTCTGCATGCGGCTGTCATTGATTGACCATTCTTCGTGATATGATGTGCAAGTTGTTGCCATTGTTGATGATGATCTTGATAGGCTTTTCCTCACACATGACATTAGTACGCACCCATCATGCAACCAATCTTCATTCTCTTTCTACCCAAGGTGCCGTTGGAATGCACTTAATGACACATTATTTGGGATTTTCACATAGACCATCAAGCTATAACTCAACAATCTCGCACCTGGTTCCTCTTCAACAACTTTCTCATTGACAACCTCTTCACAATAGTTGAGATTCTTTGTCAAGCATATGGCTACAAGATGACCCTTACCTCCACAATCACAACAAGTGGCATTATTACAATTGCCCCTTGATGTCTCTCATGTTTCCTCTACCACCTTATGACCATTATTTTGTGGGGTCTCTTCATTGCCTATGGTGATTTTGGGAGGTCATGGACGATCGCTAGCACTTCAGGACGTGAATACGATCTAAACTGCTAGTTATTACATCCACTTGTCATCCATTTGTATTTCTCCCTTGCCCATAGTGCAATTTGATGTTTCAACTATGCTCTCTGGCAAGACCTCTACCTCTCGTTTTGAATGTTCCACCTAAGCCCTTTGCAAATAACAAGCTAGGGGTTCCACCTCCAGTTACATTAAATCACACGTCAACTTTAGATTCTAATAGTTCTGGGTGCACTCAACAAAAGATTATCTTAAACTCATAACCTGATCGAAGGAATCGTGATGCAGGACGGTCTAAACTAGAATGCATGTGTGAGCAAAAAAATTATCCAATGAAATAAACTAAGAAAATCAATTGAAATATTCGCTTTCCACATCCTAGTAAAGATAATAATAAAGGGAACATGCAATGTTTGCAGGCCATCATCGCAATCCTGTTGTACCGTATTCAAATCATGCGTGGATTGAATCCGGCGAGGGATGGGACCTCCCGATCTTGCATGGTTTCAATCCAACAATCAATGCAGCTTCTCTAGTCCAGGAAATCAAAGGATTTCTGGAATAGGGATGGCTGGAAAATCTGAGAGAGGGTTGGGATCAATTCTCAGATTTTCAGGGTCAACATCAACCCAAAAAATATTAGGCATAGAAATAGAAGAAGGTTGGAGGGCTAGAAATAGAATTTAGAAAAAGAGAAGAGATTAGGGGAAGAGAAGAACTTACCACAGAGAGAGGGAAAGGAGGCACCAATCTTTCATTAAAAAAACATTATTACATTTAGGGTAGAAAGCACCCTATTGGCCTATTTATAAAATTTGGATTTAAAAGAAAATGACTAAACTACCCCTATAACAAAAGAAAAAAAAAAAAAAAAAAAAAAAAACGAGCAAAACAAACCTTTCTAAAATAAATAAAATCTCACGTAACAGATCAGCCTTCTAACTCATCCTACACGTGTGTCCTCCTAATGTGGGGCCTTCAATTAATCCAAGGACACGTGTAAGGTCTTCAAAATCATCCCTAGTTGTGCCGTTAACCACGTCTTCAAAATCATTCTTACTTGTGCCATTAACCAGGTCTTCAAAATCATCATTGGTTGTGCCATGAACCATCATCGAGCCATAAAGATGTATTCACCGCTGCCTTCGTCTTTAATAAACTTTGAAGTGTCTGATGTCCTCATCAAATCTCCACTTTATTTCGGCCTTCGTTTCGCCCGAATTTGAAATAGGTGGAGTATAACAATATCGCAGATCTCTAACGACCAAGCACTACCATTCTAGAGTTGGTCGCTTTAGTTTCAATATGCAAAATCGTATCTTGACTTCTTAAACCCCATAAAATCATTAAAATGATTTTCCAATGGTTCTACCCAAATCATGTAAAACATTTAGGCCTATGATACTGAACTGTTGAACAGTTTAGTCTCCACTTTCATGCAGTTTGTTAGATGTTCAGCACAAGGAGGTTGAAATACTCATGAGGATGATCTGCATGTGCCCGAGGTCCTTAGCTTCCTTGCCAGGGATGCTAATGTTATTGATGCCCTATATAGGTCTCATGCTCATATCCATGATTCGCATCACAACTGTCCAACGTTTGTAACCAGATTCATATAGGAGATCGCTTTCCTCACTCCTGAGCAGGATTAGCCTGAGGACCTATACCATCGCCCTTTCAGTTAACCTCCAAGGCTCTCACTCGAGTACTTGTCTTTCGATGTATTTTCATCCTCAATACATTCCTTTTAGGCATTCATTTCAGCAAGTTGTTGTAGAATTCATTTGAATGTGTCAATTGACCTTCTCATACCATCATATGACTATAGGAAGTCCTTCTTGAGGAAAAAAAATTCAACATGGACAAATTGCTATGTGTGTGATGTGTCACAGTTTCTCGAGACACAATACATGCCTTCGTGCAAACCTGGATTTTTAGATGGTTGGGATCAACAGATTTGAATTGTTAAACGCAAGTTCACAAAAATCCATAACACATGTTGGATCATGCCGTAACCCATAAATCTGGCCATGTATTGGTACAGTCAACAAATCCTGAAGGACAGATCATGCTGAATACGGTTCTGTAAAATGGATGGTCTACACAGCATATCCAAGCAAACTCAGGCCCAATCAATAGCAATTAACACAAATCCACTTAAAAGGCCCACCAGTAAATTGGGCACATAAATCAGTAATGAAAGAAATGTTGGGTTTTGATGTAGGGTGATGCAAAACCAGCTATGTGACCGAGATTTAGCTTAAAATCAAAGAAATAAATAAAATCATCAAACCAAAGTGCGATGGACATGCAAACAACGTGAAGCCCAAGAGATGATGGGTATGATTTGAGGCCAAATCACAGTCATCAGCCCTTTGACCAAACAAAACACTCTGAAAATTGGGCCCAAGGAATATAAAGATCTTCCGACTAGCATAGGAGAAATCCGAGTGCAATAGGCGAAAGTTTGATGTTTCCTGGGCTTGACAAAGGTTGTTCCAACGCAAAAATCTTGAGATCTAGGAATATTAAACGCAGACGGCTGAAATTGAGTTGCCTATTGTGGACAAAAGAACACAACCGACTCAAAATCAGATCAAGTGGGCCCCACACGTGTGTGGCAGTAATACAGGTGGTCATACGGTCACACATGTGAGTTGATCGTGTGGTCCACACATGGGTCGGGTCTGTTAATAATGAAAGACGGGTTTAGGTGGCTCGTAGGATCAAGCAAAATCAAATCCAAGTGAAATCAATGAAAAGAACTTACCTTAGAATTGAAGATTCAAATAGACCTACCACCTACGGTTCATCAAGCATGAAGTGGAAAAGGAAAGATCTTAGGGACAAAGGATAAAGTAGCTTCACACCCTTTAGGCTTATATCTAAAGATCTAGCCTTCACAACAATGAAGGAAGAAGAAAGAGACTCCCACAAAGCCTACTCAAGATTTTCTTCAAACTCACATTAGGGTTGGACGTCCCCACCCCACTTGATTTATATTATTCCAAAAAAAAAAATTTTTTAAATGTTGAAATAACAATTCTGCCCCTTTAGTAACAAAAGCAAAATACCCATGATATTTCTAAAAGGTAAAAAGTCTAATTTACCCTCCCAAAAAAAAATGTAACCAGTAGATGTCCATTGTCCAATCACAAACTAAAATGTCAAAATCATCAAATAAAATAAAAGAACTAACTAACAAAAGGGTCCAATATAATCCAACCACCAGATGGCCCCATGATGGGACACACAATGATCCAATGGATGGACGATCATGTAGACCATGATCAACGGTGGCATGGTCTCCAAATTTAATCCATGTCATCCATGCTTTTCTAATGCTCGTCGATGACCACTGGTGATCACCATCAGTCGCCCAGCCAAAGTGAAAGTGCCAATGTAGCCTATCAATGCCTACGTCTCTGATATACACGAAGCGGTGGTTTGATGTCCGCATCAGATTTTTAGGGTTAAAGGGGTTGGATATTTTGTTGTGATGGTATATGTTAAGGGTTAAGGAACACATTGATCAAAATATCCATGGTTTTATTGAAATATCCCCAATATTATGCTTATCTCCAGCTCGGCGATACCAATAACACTGGCAGCGATACTAATAACACCAGTAGCATCTGAAATTCCACATATCAGCAATGTATTGCTAAGTATGGCCAATGTATTGCCAATATTTTCAACTGTGTAAATTCCAAGTGTCGCTTTATTGCCAATGTATCGATATCGCCAATATTTTCGACTGTGTAAATTCTAGATGTTGCTTACATCACAAGTGTATCGGTGATATTTTGATAATATCGCCAACATATCAATATCACCAAAAATCTATTTATTAAAATAATTTCCATCTCAAATTTTGTTATGGGCACATGGTTAAATATAGTGTTCAATTTATCGATGATAATATTGATAATATCTCAATATTATCTCAATATTATCGTTATCGAAACATGTGTGATATCGAGACCACAATCTTTCATTTCTTTCCAGATGTTGATGATTTCTTGGTGAAATATCGTGTATTGTCGATATTTTGAAATATCAATGGATGTTTGGATGATTAGATTAGATGTATGGAATGGTTGGACTAATTTCTTATGGCAGCACATGCTTTTAGGCCCTCATTAAATGGAAACTTATTATAAATGCATTCTTTTAGCATATTCATAAATACAAATATGTATTTTATCATCTCCTGAAGTTTCATTGAAAATTCCACCATTTTCCCCATGTTTCCCCACATTTCCAATTATCAGTGATATTATCTACGATATTGATATTGTTTCCGTATCCCTGGCCAACGAAACTTGTAGCGATACCAATACTTCAAACATTGAAGGTACATATGGCGAAGGTCTAGGTTTCTAAATGATTATGGTGGGAATTAGGGGTTGATAAGGTGCCTAATTTGAGACTTTGGAATGATCGACTAGGATTTTGGGGAGTAGGGAAAGGCTAGGCCTTCGAGTTAATGAGGTGGCAGCTAGGGTTTCTCTAGATGGAAAGGACATCCATGGTTTTAGTGTGGAAGGATGGCAGCTAGTTTTGGACATCGGAAAGAGAGAAGAAAACGAAAACGAAAACGAAAAGAGAGAGAGAGAGTAAAGAACTTCGATACCAGAGAGCAAATTGCTCCAATACCGATTACAACACAGCTACAAGCTCCGGAATGTGCAAAGAATAAGACATCAAGCAACGCGTTAGGATTCAATAGCAACAAATGCCAACCTAAAGCAACACATGCATGAGGGACAAATTTTGCACAAAGAAGAGAAGAAAACTTTTCGTTCCAATATGATATAATCACACATCCAGGAGGAGCTATAATTTGCTAAACACGGAGACTAGAACCCTAATAACAATGGAAATTACTAAACTGATCTTAATTAAATATTATACCTAAATGGTTCTATGTGAAGGTAATTTTGTCATTTCCCCTTTTACTTCAAAGCAATAAACATAAAGAAGCAACCACCACTTACAGACAGTCAAGTACAGACACAATACAATGATAGTTTCAGCCAAATCAATACAAACTGTAGAAAAACGGAAGTTGAATAAGTCAGTGTACTTAGTTGAATACGTTGGATAACAGCAGATGAATAAGCAGCAAGATGTAATGGGCCGGCCCATGTTGGAAGTCCATCAGGCCCAACATGGGAAACCTCCCTCCCTCCCTCAAGTCATATGACAACAAATTTGAACCCAACCTTAGTAAGAAGCACTCCAAGTATAAGCTTAGGGCAAAAAACAATAAAATAAACTATTGTCCGGTGTTGGATCTGATTGTCCAGACATTGCAGATCATCACTAGGTCTACTGAATTGACTTCTCCTGATCACTGGGGTCCAGGCTTTCACAGATCTTTCATCCATGCTAGATCCAGATCATCACAGATCCCTTGATGACTCTTGCATTACCATTGAAGGCCATTGCTTCTGTCTTTCTGTTTAACGCCTCTGATCTGCTCCTAACCATTGATCGGCACCTTGATAATCTGCATTATCCAAACTTTGCTGCTGATCATGCACCACACATCTTCATCATTGACGCTTTGAACAGATACGGTTGGGATCTCTCTCCTCAAGCATCGGGAAAGCTCTATGGCAATCTTTTTCTTCCCATCATATTCTATAGAGACCTGTTGAAACAAATGTTTGAAATATCCATATCGCGCAATGTATCGCACCCTTGGGATACAGATACATATCGGTTAACGCACGGGATATATCGTTTGTACCACGTAATTTATCACACTTTTTGGGAAACATGGGGAATTATTGGGGAAATGGTTGAATTTTTCAATGAAACTTCAGGGATTATTAAAAAAAGACTTTAATACCCACTTTTAAATCATAAAATCTAAAAAAAGAAGTGCATATAATAGGTTTCCTTTATATAGGGTCCTAAGCTAGTTGTCCGATTGAACTAAGGCAACTATATTCAAATAAGATGCATAACATTTACAAATGTATCAAGACATGTATGAAAACACAACCAATGCATTCAAAAGCAAAAGATATAGTGCAAATTATAAAATATACCTACCAATGATGTGACTGGCTATGGCCTAGACCCACATAGAATTACGCAATAGCTCATAATCATCGTCTCCATCTCGATGGGGCTGGAAAGAATACTGCTCCTCCACAAATCGACAGTATTGTGCCCAGGTCATAGTAGAATGGTACCGATTAATATACTCCATGACATAACGTTGGTATTCATCCTCTCCGAACTGATCTAATACGCCCATTCGTGGGAACTGTATAATAGTCATAGTCTATGGTTGATATGAATCTGGAATGGGCATAGATGAAGTTGATGGGTATCCATACTGCCCTCCGTATCGATACTGCTGCCCATATATCTGCCCGTATGTGGAAGTGAAGTCCTGACCATAGTCGGAAAAAAAAAAAATGATATGTAACTATTAGAATCGCTCCTCGCATATCCACTAGCTCTGTATACATACCCATACTATGGCACAAAACTCGAGCCACTCTTTTGTGTCTATGATCCATATTCATGTTGTGGCCTATAACTCGAGCTCCGCTCCCTCGTCCGTGAACCGGAACTAGAGCCACCTCACTTTCCACGAACGCTTGTGTCACTCATGCATTTTGCCAGTAGCTCCTTCTCAAAATCAGAAATCTTTTGCGTCTTTTTTTTTCTTTTGTAACTCCTGGTGCTCGTATATCTTATTGTAGATAAGACGGGGTCGTAGTCCTCCTAGACGAGAACCATGGTCAAGGTCTTGCATAGCATGATCGCCCTTCCGAAGTATCCAAGACATCCGACCTAACCAACTGGTAAATTGGATCCTCGTCCTCGTCCTTGATAAATGAATGTTGTCCGACCACCATCAGATCCAATGGGTCATGTGCTTTTCTTCTTCCTTCGGATCAGAGCAGCCTCTATCGTAGCTTCATATTGTAGTGGCAATACACTAGCTTCTGAGGCCGGTCATACCCCAGTTTCTTGCTCTTATTTGTGTGGATGAGGGAGAATGTGCTCCAATTTCTTTCACAGGGTGAGGAGGAGACTGTCTGCACGACGACATGGACAGCCAGCTGTTGTAAAACCTAGCAGTCAGTATTGTACATGCTAATATGTTGGCTAGATCTCTTGGTTCGTTGTTCCTGGACCCACCTGTTTAGAGATGTTGATCACATGAGGTGTTGTTGATCTCCATTGATCTTTGCACCTGTTGCTTCCTAACTGTTCATTCACGATTGTGGCTCAGATCTGTTGATTGCTGCTATCATACATTGCTATCAAAGAATTGCTAATCGTCGATCCATTTGAATCCATAGATCATCTAATGATTCTGATCATTCACGACAGTGGTCCACCTTTGATCAACCATGATCTCCTATTGCTACCTTTGTCTCCAGATCTATCATCTGCATCCATTGATCGTTGTGGCGCAAACCTGATCAGGCGAGTGGGTCATCAGACACTGTTAACATTGCTAAGTCGCTGACAGTCAATATATGGTGATCTGCTACCACATTTTTTTTTCGTTTACAACATGTTGTAATCTGGCTGTAATCTGCTACACCGTGTGGACGTTGCTATTGGACCTCTAAAAGATTGTAAGAGTGAACCTCGTTCACTACGAATCTGGACCATCGGAACCATTGGAGCTGGTCTAGACATACACTGATTTTTTTCTGAAAGATCACAATTTATATTAAAAAGGGAGAATTAAAGAGATAGCTAAGCTGCTGAGATAGCGGGGATACTACACTCCTAAAAATAGCAGATTACAGCCCTTTAATTTTCTACATTAGAAGCCCACTCAAGTAACATTCTCCTTACTCTAAGCGATATGGATTCCTACGGATTTGAAACACCGTTGAAACATCTTCCATTTCTTCCTTCCCACAGAGTCCACCAGATAGTGAGAAGGGAGATTCTCCATAATTCGGTCCTCTGAATGCCCAATCTTGGACCATGCCACGCCTTAAGGAATTTTTCGATCGAGTTTGGGGAGGCCCAAACGATATCAAAACGGGATAGAAAATCTTACCAGATCCGAGTGATAAAGGAACAGTGGATGAAGAGGTGGTCCACCGATTCTTCACTCGCCATGCAGCATAGACAAGCATTAGTAATAATCATGCCCCTTTTTCTCAAATTATCCACTGTTACGACTTTCTTTTTACCAACCAACCAGTGGAAGGCCACAATCTTTGGTGGAGCTTTGTATTTCCAAACATTATTAGTGTGGATCTCTTCTCCTCTTGAGGGATCCCCATCCATACTAATCCTATAAAAAGATTTGACTGAGAATTCTCTAGATTTGTCAATTTTCCAAACAATTTTGTCCACCCTTGACCGTTCCAACTTGACGTCCTGGACGCGGTTTAGAAGGGCTACATATTCTTCAACCTCATAGTCATGAAGGTTTCTTCTACATTTTGGACCCCACACCACATCCTCCCCGAGGACGGAATAGCATTCAACGACCAAACTGGCCTGATTTGAGGCAATGCTATGCGGAAATTCATCTTTCAATGTATTGTCGCCCACCCAGCTGTCATACCAGAATCGAGTGTTATCCCCTCTCCCTATAGCAATTCCTATCCTTTTCAAAACCTCCTTCTTTATGGATAGCACCCCTTTCCATAGCGTTGAAGCTCTGTAGTTTGAGGAGTCCTTGGTCCACTGACCATCCTCTGATCTCCCATATTTTTTCTTGAATAGTGTCTTCCATAGGGTCCCGTCCTCAGTCCCTAGTCTCTAGGTCCATTTGCCTAAGAGGACCCGATTCATACTCTTCAGGTTTTCGGGGGCTTCCCTATACAGAGCGGAAGGCCTACGTAAGTGGTCAGAAGGCCGCCCGCTGAACAATCAAAATACTCGGTGAAAAAACTAACCTCTTCTTCCTTCATGTTCACCCCAATCATCATGGATTTTGTCATATTCACTCTAAGACCCGAAACTGCCTTGAAACACTGGATAGTGGTTTGCAAATTGCTAAATTTTTCCTGATCTACTTCGCAAAATAGGAGTGTCATCCACGAACTGCACATGAGATATCGGCCCGTCCATTCCTTCCACACTGGCACCTCTGATAATGCCTTCGTCTTGACCTTTGTTCAACATTTTGCATAGGGCTTCTGTAACGACTCGGAAAATTCCGTACGATGGCCCGAGTACCACCTCAGGCAGAAATCACTTAGGATCAAATCCTTTAGAAAATTAGACAAAGTTAACTAAGTGTTAAACTAGATTAGCCATGAAATCCGCACTAATCACTTTAAATACGATCTGCAAGACCCAAAATTTGTGGAATCGTTGACGCTACATTACCCTAAAATCTAGGATCAATCTAATTACCCGTCTGTTCTCGGGAGCACATGGAAACTCCGTATTAGATCTGGACCGCACATCGGAAATCCGACTAATACGAGGTTATAGAGTTAGGACCGCCTTGCTGGGCTTGATAACCATCTGGGAGATCAAATCCAGATAGTGTCCCACGGCTATTCGCTTGAGCCCGGAGCAAGGAGTATGAGAACACTTGGTTTTCTTTAGAAATTAAGTCTCGTTTAAGTGATCTGAGACTTGATGTTTGCGGGCCAAATATAAGCAATCAGACCGTCGGAATCTGACCCAAATACACCCTTGGATCAGGAGAAATTTCATATACATGGCAGTGTACTCGAAATCCCCGATCGAGTTTCAGTGACCGTTGAACTGAAACTGGTCCGCCACGTGCGATCTGAAAAACCGACTGGAACCAAAACTTAACTATACTTAGATCCAATGTTAGTAAGCTTACGTCCGACCGCACACAGAAAAGGGGCCTCCAGAAGTGCTCCGTTGGATCGAAATGGGCCCACTTTGGATATAACCTAGGTATACCTTGACCTTAGGTCTATTTTGGTTATGTTTTAGCCTATATAAGGACCTTAAAACCTCTCTCATTAAGCCCATATGAATTTGAAGAAACCCTAGGAGAGATAAGAGAGAAAAGAGAGAGTGTGAGAGAAGTGGGAGGATCTCCCTGATACTCTTACCCTGTTGTCATACGTGCTTAATCGCCCCGATCTAATCGCTTTCCCGGCGATTCTAGCTTCGTTTCTAGGTAAGAAACCCTAACCCTAATCTGTTCTAGAGTTATGATTGTTACAAGTGATGAAATAGCAAACCTATTTCATGTCTTAGGTTGCCGTTCTGCCAGTGATTAAGACATGGTGTTTAACTGAGTCCATTATTCATTTCTACGGCGTAAGGTGCGGACTTTAGACGTATAGGTTATGGTTTTCAACGCTTTCAATGTCAGATAATGATAGATTCATGATCTGGGTGTAATTGTACATGCATAAACCAATGTTCGTTTTGCGTTTCGATTGCTTATACAAATTATGATGTATTATGTATTCTGTATAATTGTAGAAAATACCATATACGTACAAATTTTGAAAGTATGTTAGCCATGATTAATCACTGTATGAGTATGCTATATATATGTATAATACTTACTTGGCAAAAGGATTCGCCCTAATACATGTTTTTGCTAGTATACACTATGTATGTTGAAAGAGTGTATTCTAAGTGTTTGTGAAATTGTGTGTGAGAGTAAGTACTTAGATGAGAGTGCTTTAGATAGGTGTTGAGATAGGATTCTCAACTACCTTAGTGATGTATATAACTTCCTTCATGCAAGTTGTTAAATTAATTGTTTACTTGTGAAATATATGTGTTTGTATTTCCTGCGTGCCTTGTGCTTTATAACATGCTTGAATTATTTTGTTTATTCTGCTTTACTCTACATACTTCTGGTTAAGGATTGAATGTGATTGGGGCTATGTTATAGTCCAGGCGATCGGTAACATACTTGAGTTCGTGGTTGAGATTCATTTCGCCACGTAGGATGTGTTTGACGAACCCGAGTCGTACTTCGGTTGGCGGCAGTAGTTAGGCCACACGAAGTGCTTGTGCTTCATGTCGTTCAATTGGTTGTGCGCTTGTGCTAGTCGGGCTCATCAAGTAACCCGATCCGTCTAATGTATGTTCACCATGTTTGGACACCTCTGTTTGAACCTAAGGTACCAAGCTTACCAGTGGAATCCCGTTAACCGTGGTACCTCGATCCGCTAAGACTCATGAGCCGGGCATGGTGGTATGGGACACCGTGGTCGAGCTGTCGGCCTATGCTGGGGGCCACGAGCCTCCCCGTAGTGACCAGTGAGCAACCCAGACTCGTGCGCCGAATACGGTGGTATGGGACACTGTATTCGAGTTGTCGGCCTACATTGATTGGTGACGAGCCCTTTGTAGTGACCTCGAGCATACTCTGAAACTGTGGAGAGGCGACGAGCCCTTTGTAGTGACCTCGAGCATACTCTGAAACTGTGGAGAGGCGACGAGCCTTCCCGTAGTAAACAGAGTATAAACTAGGCCTGTATGGATAAGGTGATGGGGGAATGGTGCAACGATTCCGTGTAACAGCCCTGGCAGCCCTTGCAGGGACCTAGAACCGCATCATCGTATGAAATTATCTAGGATTGACGACCCTAGAATGGATCATGTTTGGGAATAGTACAAGGGTGGTACCTTAGTTTCCCAATACTGTTGTTTGAAATGGACTAATAACAACTCGGTAATCATGCTCATCATCGCACTGCATGTGCCTGGAAGATGTGGAGCACTGAGGGATGAACGCATGCCGTGGACATAAGATGGTGTCGCATGAGGGAGTATGTTGGTGAGGGCATGCATCACGACTGCATTTCATACTTGTATTAACAAGAGTACTTAGGATTGTTGATTGTATTGCTTTATCATTACTGTTTGACTGATTTGATAACATGTTAACCTATGCTTTATTGTTCCACTGAGTTAGCTACTCACTCCCACGTTACGGGACGGTGTTCTGGACACCCACTAGACTCTGTCTTAGATGCAGGTACCGATGAAACACAGGAGGCTGAGCCTGATTATTATGACGATCAGGATGAGTTTTCCTTCATGCAGGTCGCTAGAGGCTTCGCGTAGGCTATCCAGATTTACGGGGCTACAGAGTTTATGATTATAGTTGTACCATTTTGACATTTTGATTCGGGAACAAATACATGTATATGGTGACTCGGTATTCATACTCTTGAGATCGAGATGGTTTTGTTTTATACACCTCTATATATATCTTTCAGTCTTCCGCTTGCGTTTGTACATGGATCTGGAGTATGAATTACTATTTTGGTATAATCCTACTCATGATTATTGCACTAACACTGACAACATTCAATCATAAGCATTTGGGTTGCATAAGTGATGTTTTGGAACTCGGGGGATGAGTTGTTACTCGACCCCCGATTTTCAGGGCATTACAGCTTCCCCAACCACTAGGAATAGGAAAGGGGAGAGCGGGTCTCCATGTCGTAGTGTTCCGCAGCACGCCAACAACGCAGTGAACCGAGATCCAATCTCAAGTCTCACCCACGAACGATAAACAAGAAGAAATATAAACTAGAAACAGATCAAAGCAATCCAAACAAACCACAAGACAAGATATACGTGGAAAAACCCCAACAAGGGTAAAAAACCACGGATGCAATCTTCCACTATGAAGGAAATAGAGATTACAAAGCGATATACTAACCTCCCTTGAAAATACAGAGAAAACCATTTGCCCACACCTTAGAATTATTTCCTAATGCTTTCCAATACACTAGAAAAGCCCTAAGGACACCTATATATAATTTAGGCAACTTCCCTTTCACACCCTTGCGTAAGGCGACACCAAAATCCGCAGTCCGTATCAAATTCGGAAACCAATCTGCGTAACCTCGACTGGTCGAGCAGACTACACGACCGGTCGAGAGGACCCCTCGACCGGTCGAGAATGATCCACAATCGGTCGAGCACCTCGGAACCCAAAAACCTATGCTCGCGGACTTTGAGTCGAGCCAGTCCACGACTGGTCATGACCGGTCGAGTGGACTCCTCGACCGATCGAGCAGGGGCCACGACTGGTCGTGCGCGGCCTCAGATGTGGCTCCACTTCTCAACACGTAGTCCTCTAGAGCTCTTGAAGAAACCTTTAGGGGATCCATTCAGAAGGACCGAAAAGAAAGCGGATCCCACACATTCACCTATCCACCTTCTCCATCTATATCCCCGAAACCCATCCGCTGTAGCATATATTGAAGAAAACCCCAATCTACAGGGTCATATGCCTTTGATAGATCTAACTTGTATACTAATCCTTTTTCTCTGGATCTGTAAGAAGAATCCAAGCATTCGTTTAATATGAGGACGCTATCAAGAATTTGTCTTCCCGAGATGAATCCACTCTGATTATCTGAAATAATCTTTCCTATCACATCTTTCAACCGAGATGCCAAGACTTTTGCCAAGATCTTATAGGGGCCACCAATTAGACTGATTGGTCTAAAGTCATTTAACGAGTCCACACCTGGAAACTTCGGGATTAGCAACATGAACGTCGCTCCAATGTCTTTTGATAATCTACCTCTAGCATAAAATTCGTTGATGAAGTCCATGACATCTTCCTTTAGAGTTTCCCAAAATGTTTGGAAGAAGACTATCGGCAATCCGTCTGGCCCCGCGGCCTCATCTCCTCCTAGAGATTCCACTACCCTTTTCACCTCTTCCGTCAAGAATGGGGCTTCTAGGGTGTTGGCTTCCTCTAAAGTAAGGTTGTCCACTGGGAGCAGGTCCAACGTCGGTCTTTTCCATTCTTCTCCACAAAGAAGATTAGTAAAGTATCGGATGGCCTCTTCTGTTATTATCTGTTGGTCCTCAGTCCGTTTCCCATTCACAATCACATTACTGATTTTGTTTCTTCTAGCT
Source organism: Magnolia officinalis (assembly GCA_021015155.1). Classification (NCBI taxonomy): domain Eukaryota; kingdom Viridiplantae; phylum Streptophyta; class Magnoliopsida; order Magnoliales; family Magnoliaceae; genus Magnolia; species Magnolia officinalis. The sequence goes on along the minus strand of JAJHSJ010000010.1, from coordinate 17,429,222 downwards.
CTCGCACTAGCTATATTATGGAAAATTTTGGTGTTTTTTTCTCCTTCTTTGATCCACTTTATCCTCGCTCTGTCTCCATGAGATTTCATCCTTTAACACCCTGGTGGCATAACTTTGCATTAACTATATCCTTCTGTTCAATTTATCTATTGCCAACGTTTCTGTTTCTGCTTCCGTATCATAATAGCTTGCAACTTAGTTAGAATATCTTGTGTTTCCATTTCCCTTTTCCGTAGAACCACCTCTTTCCATACCTTTAACTTACCTTTCAGGATCCTCAGTTTGCTGCAAAGCCTAAAACCCGCGTATCCTTCCACCTGCATTTCTGACCACCAATCTCTTATGAGTTGATGGAATCCTTCAATGTTCAACCATGCCATTTCAAATCTGAAAGGTTTTGGGCCCCAATTGCTATCTTCTACTGCGAGGATTAACGGACTATGATCTGATGCTGGTCTCGGAAGAACGGTCTGCGATATCAAGGTAAATAGATCATTCCATTCGATCAACACCAAGAATCTATCCAATCTGGACATAATTGGATTCGTGCGTCCATTAGACCACGTGAATCTAGCTCCAAGCAAGGGGAGGTCCACTAATTCCTGGTCCTCTATCCACAGTGAGAAGTTGCACATCCCGGGGGTTATTTTTCTGTCGCTAGACATTTCTTCCGCATATCTCGTTATGTTGAAATCTCCACCTATGCACCAAGGACCGTTAAACTTGTGTCTTGTATCCTTCAGTTCCTCCCAAAAATGTTTTCCTTTTTCTTCTTCATTTGGTCCATAGACTGAAGTAAGAAGGCAACAGAGATCAGAGGATACTTCCTTTAGAGTTACTGATACTGAGTACACTCCCTTCCAGCTATCCTTCAGTGACCAGACCAAAGATTTCCAAGCCACTAGAATTCTTCCTAAGCTTCCTTTTGCATCCAGAGTCACCCATTTCGCATCTGACTCCTTCCAGAAAGTCCCTAACAGTTTGTCGTCGAAATTTTGTATCTTTGTTTCCTGTAGGCATATCACATCTGATTTGCTTCTTCCACAAACATCTTTGATTAAACTTCTCTTCTATTTGGACCCCACTCCTCTCACGTTCCATAACAGGATCTTCACATAGGAACAGAGCTACCCCGTGACCCCTGTGACCCATTCTTAGACTGATGCCTACCGAACTACTTTGGGCTAATTGAAGTACCTTCCTTGTTGTTGCTCGCCTTACTGTGAGGTCTCCTGGGGGATCTAGTTCCCAACAGAGGTCCGCCACGGGTCTCGACGCAGTGAAATAAGGCTATAAAGTCTTCTGGATGACCTCCAAATGATAAGCTTATGGATCTTCCTACGTGTCCCATTGCATCCCTTGTCCATTCCTTTTTTTTTTTTTTGTAGTACCTCGATTACATTAGACCTCTGTTCTTCAAGTTCCACCCTTACAAGTTGATTGCCCTACTCCCCTACTGTAATTGTTCCCAACCTGAACTGCAATGGTTCCACTTCAATAACCCCTTCGTCAATTTCTTCTTGAAATAAGGATAGAAGAGCTTGGCCTGCTTCTGACTCCCTGGATGCCAAGGAGCGAGGTGACAAACATTCTGGAGTTTCCGCACCATCCGAATGCCAAACGAGAAGGTCGATCTCCTCTGCCAGAATGGCGTCCTCGTCGAACCTGAGGTCGATATCTTCACTAGGGGGGGTACTGCTTTCCACACGTATTGGGCCTTGACTACTTATTACCTCTGTCTGGGGTCCAAGCACATGTGGAGCGATGTTCCAGATCATCCCATTCTGAAACAGACAAGGGATTGGACCCGCACGTGTCTCAGTCTCTCTACCGAGCGCTTTTGATTTTGCGGCTTTTGAGAGACCTGATACAGACCCGACTCTCCGGTTCGGGTTAGCTGTTATATTTGACAAAGGGTCGAGATTCACCCTCGCCATCTTTAACGGCTCCAAAATACCTGAACGATATCGTAAAAAGGTATGATGGTGTACGTTCGGGTCTCGAACCTCCCCACAGCCTTCTCTCTCCTCTCCGAAGCACCCACGTGTATTGTTGTCCCCGAGGTTCTGACAGGTATCGATCTCCTCAGGTATGGAAGGAATTCGAAGAAGATCCGAACTCGTCTCCTCCCTCCGCGTGGACGATGGAGATAGAATTCGATCTTTTCTCGAAGGGCGCGCACTAAAACCTGGGGATGCGTTGCCACGAGTCGCACGATCGTTTCACCTGTAGATGGCGATATCATGATATTTTGCCATATTATGACACATGTTGAATGTTGATCGATACGTTTGGTAGTCCTGCGGAGAACCGGAATTGTGCTCCTTCTTCCACTAAAGGGGTTCCCACAGCCCCTACTGCCATTGAAGGTAACTCCCTGACTTTCCAAAGATCACCCCATCGAGGAGGGGGATCATCCTTTGCCTCCTTTTAGACAAGCAAGCATAGTTGTCTATCATCGACTAGCAGTCTAGCACTTGAATATGTGATGGCAAGATCTCTTCCTTCTTTCTCCTAACCCTGACCCTTATCACCCCCATTTCCTCTCCCAGCATTGTCTTTAGATCCACTTTTATGATCTTCCCCAAACATGAGGTTGCTGATATAAAAAAATTCCTCGTTCCAAAGGTCCAAGGGAACCGACCAGATTAACATCCAAACATCTTCCATTCTGAACAGAGAGAACTCCTCCCAACTTAGTATTTTGTTTACTGGACCGTCTTTGTGCAATGCTCTCGCCATGATAAGAAGATCTGGGTTAATTTCGGGGCTCGTCCGAATCCAAAGCTCATTATATCCAATCGGTTTTATGGTGTACTTCTCCAACATAATACTACAGCATTCATCTATCCATTTCTTGACCTGCGTAAGCTATTGCAAAATGTGTGGAGATCTTCATCAACTCCATGGATGGTTCTTTAATCACAGAAGCTAACTTGCGTAATGCAATATCTAGGCTCTGTAGTAATTCAAGGTATTCCGTAACGATAATGGCGCACATAACGGCCACCACCGTTACATTTACCATTCGAGCTGTAAAAGACCCCGTAAAGGCCGCTACGGTCTCTCTTCAAAAAAACTATATCGGCCCCCTAATGGACTCTTACAAGGCCATTACGACCTTTACGGGAGGCACAACAAGCCATTACGAGCACTATAATGGCTGTTACATGTCATTTTTCCCATAACGGCCGTTACAGCCATTACGACACCATAATGTGTAACAGTTGCCACCATTACCTTTACATAACGGCCATTGCAGCACACCGTGGCAACAAATGCCCCCTCAATAGAGTATTTTTGTAGGCATATTCGGTTTTCTAATTTCCAATGTAAATCAAAGTAAATGAGCCATCATTATCTTTACAAGGTGTTTGGATAAGAGAATTACTGCACAAAAAACGAGTCAAAATTTACACATGTAAAGTGAATATTTAAAGCAAATTGTAATCATCACATTTTTACATACCAAAAGGCCCATTTTTGCAATGATGTCTGTTGTGAGTGAACCCGCTCTATATCACACCACAATGATGTAAACCCAAGCCAACAATAAACCTAGATCAAACAGGTGTTAAAAATTTGGATCTAACACCACCACTAATCCGTGCACTTTGTGGAAGCACGATAAATGAAGATACAACAATATAATGATGTAGGATAACGAAACCAAAAGCAAACAATCACAAACACGACGATATTTTACTCGGAAAAACCCTTGCGGGAAAAAACCACAGCACAAAGCGACAGAAATACAATATAATCAAAACCTTAGAGTTGTACAGACTCACCTTCTTTGATTATAGATATACCCGATCTCTCCTTGCGATGCACACCTCTAGGAAACCCCTAGATCCCTTGAGAAATACTTCCCAAGTTCCTTTACAAGTATAGAAAACCCTCTCTCTTGGCCAACCCTAGCCCCTTGAGAAAACACTTGTATTAGTTTTCTATTAACCTTAAGCCATAATGACAAAACCGGGCTTAAGTACCCTATTTCGCACAAAATCGTGAAACCCGACGGTCAACCATCAATCCTCACGGTCGACCGTGGCCCGCAGAATGCAAGGGATCTGCACAACAATCTCCACCTTCACTTGCATTATGCCAAGTCACCATAAAGACCTCCACCATGAGCGTAGATAGCTCTCTGCATCCATCCATCTTGAACGGAGCTACATCCGCACCCCTGTGCAAGGATGCCCATTCTCATCAATGGCCAGTAACATTCATCAAGCCCAAGTGGTGCTTGAACTTCTCTGTGGTCACCAGCTTTGTCAACATATCCACGGCATTCTAGTCTGTATGAATCTTTTGAAACATAATCTCCCCTGAAGCAATGAGCTCTTGTATCTTGTGGAACCTCACATCGATGTACTTGGTTCGCACGTGATACACATGATTCATCACTAAATGGATAGCACTCAGACTATCACAATGCAACTGAATCGCCTCCTGCTTCAATCCGAGTTCACCTATCAGACCTTTCAACCATAATGCCTCCTTTGACGCCTCTATCGCAACCATGTATTCCGCTTCGGTTGTAAACAACGATATCGTAGATTGTAGCGTAGATCTCCAACATACCAGTCCGCCTGCTAATGTGAAAACATATCCCGTAGTGGACCTCTTGTTGTCTAGATCACCTGCATAATCTAAATCCACGTAGCCTACAACTCCACCTGAAGCTCCGTGGCCACAAACATGATTCAAGTATTGACCATGCCCCTTAGATACCTGAGAATCCACTTAACAACATTCCAATGCTTCTTCCCTGGATTTGTCATGTACCTGCTGACCAAACTGACTACCTGTGAGATAACTGGCCTCGTGCAAACCATTGCATACATAAGACTCCCCACTACACTAGCATACGGCACCTGTGACATTTCTGAAATCTCTTCTTCTGTACTCGGACATGACCTAGATGACAACTTAAAGTGACCTGCTACAGGTGTGTTAGCTGGCTTAGCAGTTTTCATGTGGAACCTCTCTAGCACCTACTGCACATAACCCTTCTGAGAAAGTCATAGTTTCCCAGACTCTCCGTCTTTACTAATCTCCATGCCTAGGATCTTCTTCGCAACGCCCAGATCCTTCATGTCAAACTCATTGCTTAACAGAGATTTAAGCAAGTGTATCTCCATCTTATCCTTTGTAGCAATCAACATATCATCGACGTAAAGCATTACTAGAATGTAGGACCCGTCCTTAAGTACCCTGTAGTATACGCAGCAATCATATTCGCACCTGTTATACACAATCTCAACCACATGGCCTTCCTTACCAAGCTCCTCAAAACCTTCAAGTTACCTCATGTAAATGACTTCCTCCAAGTTCCCATGAAGCAATGTCGTCTTCACATCGAGTTGCTCCAATTCCAAATTGTATTCCGCTACCATAGCCAATACCACCCTGATTAAGGTTTGTTTCACAACCAGAGAGAAATTTTCATTGTAATCCACTCCTTCCCTTTGCGAGTACCCCTTCGCTACGAGCCTTGCCTTGTACTTTTCACCCTCCTTATCTATTAATGCTTCTTTCTTCCTGTAGACCCATTTGCACCCTATAGCCCATTGACCTTTAGGAAGTTCCACCAACTCCCATGTCTGATTCATGTGGAGCGATTCCATCTCCTCTGTCATAGCCGACAACCACTTGTCGCCATCCTTTCCAGATTTTGCTTCTTAAAAGGTGGAGGGATCTCCACTCCCTGTGAACAATGTAAAAGAGACCATGTCCTCGAACCCGTATCGAATCGGGGACCTAATGGTTCTTTTCTCCCTGTTCCAGGCTAAATTTTCTTGTGTATCCTGCTAATTACTATGCTCAGTGTCTTGCTCCTGCTAATTTTGACCTTCAATAACCTGCTCAACTGGCTCCACCTGCACCAACAATCTCTCGGTCTCTTCCGACTTCTCAGCCGAAACTTCCTTGTTGGTTCTCAACATTGACGCCTCATCGAAGACGACATCACTGTTAATAGTACCTTCTGAGCAACTGGATCCCAAAGTTTGTAGGCCTTCATACCATTCTCATACCTGACAAAGATGCACTTCCAAGACTTCGGATCCATTTTTTTCTTATGCCTAATCTGCATGTGGACATATACTGGACATCCGAAAATTTTCAGTCCTGAGTAATCGATGTCCTTGCCTATCCAAACTTCCTATGCAACCTTAGAGTCTAGCATTGCAGATTGTGACTGATTTACGATGTAGCATGCCGAATTCACCGCTTCAGCCCAGAAGCTTTTAGGCAGCCTTGCATACAACCACATACTTCTCGCACTCTCCTACAGAGTTGTATTCATCTTGTCTGCCACCCCATTCTATTGTGGGGTCCCTGGGGTTGAGAAGTGGCCTCTGATGCCTTGTTCCTTGCAAAATTCCATGAATTCCGCTTCTCTGTACTCCATGCCATTGTCTGACCTGAGACACTTGACATGTCTCCCGGTTTGCTTTTCTACTTCTGCCTTCCATTGCTTGAACCTGGCAAACACTTCAGTCTTGTTCTTCATGAAGTAGATCCAAACCTTCCTCGAGTAATCATCTATGAAGGTCATGAAGTATCGTGCCCCTCCCGTAGACGATACTGTCACTGGCCCCAGACATCGGAATGAATATAGTCGAGCACCCCACTGCCAGTGTATATAGCAATCTTGAACCTTACCATGCACTGCTTGCTTAGGATGCAATGCTCACAGAAATCCATCTTGCATGCCTTAACTCCCTTCAACAGTTTCGTTTGTGTAGTTCCATCATGCCCCTCTCGCTCGTATGCCCTAACCGCATATACAACAGATTTGTATCATCTATGTTGGATTTTGCTTGTGAGGTGGTAGCGGCCTCACCCATAATTGTGCTCCTGACCAACTTGTACAGATTTCCAACATCATGTCCCTTCATCAACACCATTGCACCTCTGGTGACCTTTAATACACCGCCAAATGCGGTGAATGTGCAACCGTTCGTATCTAAAACTCCTAAGGATATTAAATTTTTCTTCAAATCTGGGACATGTCTAACATCACCAAGAGTCCAAATGACTCCGTCAAACATCCTTTATGGTCCTATTCCGATGGCCTTGCATGTTGCATCATTTCCCATCAAAACACTTCCACCATCAAAGGACTTGTAAGAATCAAACCAAGTCCTATCTGGGCACATGTGATACGAACATCCTGAGTTTAGAATCCAAGCGTCTGAGAGACAACTCGTTCTTGAAGAGACCGAGAGGTCTCCTTCTGAGTTATCTTCTGCTACACTAGTTGATACAGTTGTGTTCCATTTTCCTTTGCTTTTGTTTTCCATGTCATCCTTCCGTTTCTGGCACTCTCTCTTGAAGTGCCCCAGACATCGGAATGAATATAGTAGAGCACCCCACTGCTAGTGTGCATAGCAATTTTGAACCTTACCATGCATTGCTTGCCTAGGATGCAATGCTCATAGAAATCCATCTTGCATGCCTTAACTCCCTTCAACAGTTTTCGTTTGTGTAGTTCCATCATGCCCCTCCCGCTCATATGCCCTAACCGCATACACAACAGATTTGTATCATCTATGCTGGATTCTGCCTATGAGGTGGTAGCGGCCTCACCCATAATTGTGCTCCTGACCAACTTGTACAGATTTCCAACCTTATGTCCCTTCATCAACACCATTGCACCACTGGTGACCTTTAATACACTGTCAAATGTGGTGAATGTGCAACCGTTTGTATCTAAAACTCCCAAGGATATTAAATTTTTCTTCAAAGCTGGGACATGCCTAACATCACCAAGAGTCCAAATGACTCCATCAAACATCCTTTATGGTCCCTATTCCGATGGCCTTGCATGCTGCATCATTTCCCATCAGAACACTTCCACCATCATAGGACTTGTAAGAATCAAAACAAGTCCTATTCGGGCACATGTGATACGAACATCCTGAGTTTCGAATCCAAGTGTCTGAGAGACGACTCGTACTTGAAGAGACCGAGAGAAGGTCTCCTTCTGAGTTATCTTATGCTACACTAGTTGATTCAGTTGTGTTCCCTTTTCCTTTGCTTTTGTTTTCCATGTCATCCTTCTGTTTCTGGCACTCTCTCTTGAAGTGCCCCTTAATGCCGCAATAGAAGTATCTGTCCTTTGCCTTCAACTTCAATATGGACTTTTTCTTCTTGTCTGACCGAGATCGCTCCACGGATTGCCCACGTCCCTGACTCCCTTTCGCGACTAGCCCTTCTGCCTGAGATTCCTCATCAACCGACTTCTTCCTCATTTCGTTAGAAACGAGCGCCGCGGTGATTTATTCAAGCTTCACTATATTCTTTTCATACGGCAGAGTAGTGACGTGATGGTCGTATGATGAGGGAAGCGATGCTAGAATTAGCACCGCTTTGTCTTCTTCCTTGAACGTCTCTCCAAGCCTTACCAACTCGTAACATAGCTTTGTAAACAAGTTCATGTGCTCCAGAAGATCCGATCCTTCCGTCAATTTCAGCCTGAAAAGTTGTTTCTTCATAAACAACTTATTTGTGAGGGATTTCGACATGTACAGGTCTTCTAACTTCTTCCACATCGTCAGGGGAGATTCCTCATTAAGGACATTGTACATAACCTCTTCCGACAGACATAAACGGATGGTGGTCATACCTTTCTCCTCGAGATCGCTCCAATCATCATCCAACATCTTCTCGGGTTTCGTTTCGAACAACGACTTGCTCAACCCTTGTAAAACTAGAATGTTGTTGACCTTCCGCTGCCATAAACTGAAATTGCTATTCCCATCAAACTTCTATATATCGAATTTTGATCCTGACATCTTCGCTCAAACCCAAACATCCAACCTATCACTCTAATACCACTTTGTTGTGAGTGAACCTATTCTATACCAGACCACAATGATGTAAACCCAAGCCAACAACAAATCCGGATCAAAACCTAGGTGTTAGAAATTCGTATCTAACACCACTGCCAATCCGTGCGCTTTGAGGAAGCACGATAAACGAAGACAGAACAATATAATGATGCAGGATAACGAAACCAAAAGCAAACAATCACAAACATGATGATATTTTGTGGAAAAACCCTTTCGGGAAAAAACCACGGCACAAAGAGATAGAGATCCACTATAATCAAAATTTAGAGTTGTACAGACTCACCTTCTTCGATTATAGATGTACCCGATCTCCCCTTGCGATGTACACATCCAAGAAACCCCTAGATCCCCTGAGAAAGTTCCTTTATAAGTGTAGAAAACCCTCTCCCTTGGCCAACCCTAGCCCCTTGAAAAAACACTTGTATTGTTTTCTATTAACCTTAAGCCCTAATGACAAAACCAGGCTTAAATACACTATTTCGGGCAAAATCGTGAAACCCTACGGTCGACCGTGAATCATCACAGAGAGTCACGATCGACCTTAGGATTCCACGGTCGACCACGAACATCACAGTGAGTTACGGTCGACTGTGAATCCTCACGATCGACCGTGACCTGCATAATGCAAGGCATATGCACAACAATGCCCCTGTAAAATAAACAATGGTATAAGCTAATCATTAAAGTCAAATACAATTGATGTCACCACATAATTACAAGAGTAAGTAATCATTACCCATTTCCAGCCAATTACCATTGTAATTGTAATGCAGGGGCATTTTCACACCGGGCTCGAGTGGAGTCGCATGTGGGATGCGGGGGCACACTCGAGGTGGGCGGGGCCCACGGGGGAGGTCTCGTGTTCGAGACTCCTCACCGGGGGGTGATTAATGCACATTTCACACCGGGCTGGAGTGGGGTAGCCTGTGGGATGCGGGGACACTCAGGGCGGGCAGCCCGTGTGAGGCGGTACCCATGTGATTTGGCACCCACGAGGGGAGTTCGGCCAAGGTCATAACCCATGCGATGTGGGGCCTAGGCTATGAGAAAAAGGGATTAATTCGCCATAATCTAAAAGTACGAGCTTTTAGAGCAAGTGGTTAATTGTCCTGCATCAAATTGATATCAGAGCGGGAGGTCTCATGGCCGAGACTCCTCACCGGGGGTGATTAATGCAAGGGCATTTTCACACAGGGATTGAGTGGGGTCACCCCTGGGATGCCGGGGCACACTCGGGGTGGGCGGGGCCCACATGGGAGGTCTCGTGTTCGAGACTCCTCACCAGGGGTGATTAATGCGCATTTCACACCGGGCTCGAGTGGGGTAGCCGGTGGGATGCGGGGACCAGTGTTTTAAGTATCGATACTATCGGCCGATATTATCGTTATCGGCCCCCAGCGAGACGAAACCCGTCCGATAACCCCCGGAAGATACAAAAAACCCAAAATCCAGATCTCGCGCGATATATCGTCGATATCGCACCTGGGAGAGCATCATTATCCAAAAAAAAAAAACTTTCAACGGTAGATTTCGGTACCTGTAAAGAAGATCGCCCTGATCGGAAGCTGTGTTTAATGGGCCATTCGAATCGAAGCCTCTGATTTGAAGAGATTTGGGCGCGAAATCAGTCAAAATCCTCGGCATTTGGGAGAGATTTTAGGGTTCTGGCATTTCGGAACCCTCTTTGCTTCAAAAAAAAAGGGACCCGAGCCCTTATTCAAAGAAGGCGGACAGACTGGTGTATCACACGTCACCGACTAGGATGGTGTGTTGACATCACCAAGTTATGTGGGTCCCATCATGAGGTATATATTATATCCAAACTATTCGTCCATTTGGCGAGCTTGCCGTAAGGCTTTAGCCGAAAAATAAGACAGATCCAAAGATCAAGTGGACCACACTGGAAAAAGCAGCGGGATATTAAATGTCTACCATTGAAACCCTTTTGGAGGTCGCAAAAGTTTTGGATCGTATGATATTTGTTTTTCCTATTCATCAAGGTCTTTGTAACCTCATGAACAGATTGGATGGAAAACGAACGATATGGTGGACCCTACGAATGTTGTAACGGTGAGAATCATTGTCCTCACTGCTATTTGTGGTGTGGTCCAATTGAGGTTTGAATGTCACTCATTTTTGGGTTCATGATCTAAAATGATCTCTCCAAATGAATAAACGGTATGGATATAATAAATACATTATTGGTGGGGCCATGTAACTCTAATCTCCTTTTAACTGTTTGTACAATTCGAGGTGGACGATTGCAGCACTCGTCTTGGCTTCGGAAGCGGATAGCGTACCGAGTAACTCAGTACCCTAAGCGTACTGAGTAAATTCTGTGGAGTCAACGATGATCTATGTATTTTATCCACTCCATCCATCCATTTTACCAGATAATTTTAGGTCTTGAGCATAAAAATGATGTATATATAAACCTCAAGTGGACCACACCACAGGAAATAGTGTGAATTGAATATCTACCGTTGAAAATTTCTTGGGGGCCACAGAAGTGTTGGATCAAGCTTGTATTTGTTTTTGCCCCTTCATCCATGTCTGTGTGATCGAATGAACAAGTTTGATGAGAAATAAACATCACTGTGGACCCTAAAAAGGTTTCAACAGTGGAAATCATTATTCCAATTGTTTCCTATGGTATGGTCCATTTGATCTTTAGGTATGATAACATTTTGGGCTCAACCGCTAAAATAATATGAAAAAATGGATGGACGGCGTGGATAGATCATATACATTCACAGTGTGCCCAACAGAGTTTACTTAGTACGATAAGAGCGTACTGAGTAACTCGGTACGCAATTCGATTTCCTTGGCTTCGCATGAAGTTCATGCGCTGGAAACTTCGGTGGGGTCCACCGTGATGTTTGTGAGAAATCCACTCTGTCCATCCATTTTTTGAGCACATTTTAAGACATAGGGCCAAAAATGAGCGAGATCCAAGACTCAAGTAGGCCGAAAACATGAGGATTGAAGGTCCACAGTTGAACTATTCGTGGGGCCATAGGTTTTGAATCAGTCTAATATTTGGGTTTTCAATTCATCCCAGTAGTAATGACGTAATGAACGGTATGGATGGAATGTAAACATCACTGTCGACCCAGGAAGGTTTCAACGGTAGGAATTTCCCTACCAACATTTTTCTTTAGTGCGGCCCACTTGAGTCTTGGATCCTGCTCAATTTTTGCCTCAAGTCTTAAAATAAGATCACCAAGTTATGTGGATGGAGTAGATTTCTCACAAACATCACGGTGTGCCCCACTCCTGCGAAAGGATTTAGTAGGAAATCTGCGTCCCATCTTCGCACGACACATGCCCATACCTCGCTGATGTGTGGTACACCAGCCAATCCACACCCTCCATCCATTTTCAAAAGTAATTTTAAGGCATGAGCCCAAAAAGGAGACGGATGAAAGAACAAGTGTACCACACCACAAGAAAATGTGGTAGCAATGATGTCCACCATTGAAGCTTTTTAGGGCCCACCGTAATGTTTATTTGCCATCTAATTTATTCATGACGTTTAACAAACCTGGATGGAAAAGCATAAATATTAGCTTTATACAAAAAATTTATAGCCCCAAAATAGTTTAATGGCGATCATTCAATGACCACTATTTTGTGTGGTGTGGTCCACCTCAGAATTGGATCTGCCTTATTTTTTGGCCCATGCCCTAAAATGATATGTTAAAATGAATTCCAATTGATGTTTGGATGTGACTCATTTTCATACATATCTTTATACATTTATAAATGGTATGCATCATATTTAAATATATTTACCTTAGTTTAAACAGATAACGCATAACTTAGTACCTTATACAAAGGAAATTTATTATGTGCACTTCTTTTTCGATATTTTATGATTTAAAAGTGTGCATTAAGGTCCTTTTAAATAATCTCTGAAGTTTCATAAAAAAATTCAACCATTTTGCTAATGTCTCCCCATGTTTCCCAAAAAGTGCGATAAATTATGCGATATAAACAATATATCCCGTGCGATAACCGATACGTATCTGTATCCCAAGGTTGCGATACATTGCGCGATACCGATATTTCGAACACTAGCAGGGACACACTCGGGGTGGGTGGCCCGTGTGAGGCGGTACCCATGTGATTTGGAGGCCACGAGGGGGGTTCGGTCGAGGTCCTAACCCATGCGATGTGGGGCCTAGGCTAGGAGATAAAGGGATTAATTCGCCATACTCTAACAATTCGAGCTTTTAAAGCAAGTGGTTAATTGTCCTGCATCAAATTGAAAAACCAAACCGGCCCTTACTGTAATAATTGTGTGGAGTGTCCCCCGATATTAACAAAATATCTCTGATACTATCTGTATCTCCAGCTCCATGATACGATAACATTGGTAGCGATACCGAGAACACAGGTAATATCAAAGGTTTCAGGTATCAGCGATGTATTGCTAAGTCTCGCCAATGTATCAATATCACTAATATTTTTTACTTTGTAAATTCCATGTGTCGCTTGTATCACCAGTGTATCAGCAATATTTCAATTACATCGCCAATGTACCAATATTGCTAAAAATATATTTATTAAAAAATCCATTTTAAATTTTTTACGAGCGCATGGTTGTATGCAATCTGCAAATTGTCGATGATAATATCCATAATATCACAATAATATAATTATCACAAGATGAGCGATATCAAGACAACAGTCTTTCATTTCCTTTCCAATATAAACGAATTCTCAGTGGAATATCATGTGTTGTCAATATGCCGAAATATCAATAGATGTTTGGATTGAAGGTCGGATGGTTGGATGGTTGGACTGATTTCTTACGATAACACATGCTTTTATGGCCCCATTAAACGGAAACTTATTATGTATGCATTTCTCTTACAATTATTTAATTCCTAAATATTCAAATGTGTATTTCAACATCTCTAGAAGTTTCACTGAAAAATTCCACAAATATCTCCATGTTTCCCTAATGTTTCCCCACATTCCCAATTATTAGAAGTCGAACACTTGTACTCGAACACTGATTCCGTATCCCCGGCCAACGAAACTTGTAGTCGAACACTGATTCTAATGCAACTAAAATGTAATCACATCACTTGGAATAAATCCCGAGTGAGTCCCATTGTTGTGCTAATTCTTTGGTTAAGCCACTCCCAGAGTCTAACCTATAGTTGCACGAAACGTGAGGCGAAGCTCCAACAAATTCAAGTACAAGAGCATGGAAGCATCAGTTTCAAAATGTTCACAAGTATAAATAGCTAAGAAGTGAGAGCAGGAGGCACAGTTCGAAGCGGAAGTTACACCTAGTTAGACAGATTGTTCCATTGGCTTAATTAATGATTATAGATTTTTACCCAACGGTGATTGGTCACCATGGGTTTGCTCCCTACAGGCGTGGGCTCGACTCCCCTCCCCGGCATTGCCCAATGCACGTGGTTGTGAGTGATTGTGTGCATCAACAAGGAATAGTCTCAACTCAAAAATGGGGCGGGGACACCCTGTGTTGTAAAAAAAATTATCATAGACTTTGGCCTAACTGACTGCTTTTCCAATAAATATTTCATTATTGACAAGGGAAAAAAATAAAAATAAACAGCTTGTATAGATATCAAAGGCTAGCTCAAGCATCAGGTTCTCTAATAAATGACGGTATTTCCTAAAACTCGCAAAAAGCACATACGCATAGGGCCCCACCCATAGCAAGCACACAAGAAAATATGGCACATTTGTCCAAAATGCAAGATTTCCAGCAGGCTGGCCAAACTGATTAGATCTTTTGGTTAAAAAATCAGCTCTTTCTGCTCCTGTGCTCCACACAATAGAAAACAAACTGACCATTGAAATACTTTTCTTTAAAGCTAACCATTTGTTTCAAACACTATTGCACACGCATAATGTATTGGAACATGGGCAATTAATATCAGAATTTGAAATAGAATTTTAAAATAGAATATAACAAACATTCTACTGCAGATGGTACATAGAGCAATTAATAACATCAAAATGTCCCAGAGGAAATTACCTCAATTTTGCTAGACGGTTCATACATGATGCAGCAGCATGTGCACCATAATCCCTGAGAAGGACAGAGAAAAGTCCATCCTTATTTCCATTTCCTGTAGAAAAGAAAAACAATTTTTAATTCTTAAAGAAAGGAGCAAAATACATGTCGAGGAGCTCGGACATTCAATCCTTAGGGCCTTTTTTGCATTTTTTTTTTTTTTTCTTGCGATTCTAATTCCCAAAAACATTTTTAGGTTAAGGTAGATGTGTTTGATTAGAGATCCTAATTAATTGCTTGTTAAAAAGTAATTACGGTAAGAATACTACTTTGAGAAATGGCCTCGAGATGTTTCCGAGGAACAGACAGGCAGACATTGTTTCAGAAGGATGGACAGATCAGGCCATTCATCAGATAGGGCGAACCTTGAACAATGCCATACAATACAAGAACCAAAACGCAAACAATACATCCAAAAACTACACACTTTCTGACAGAAATGATACAATTATATCCCAAAAGAATTCATATAATCCATAAATCATACAATACAAGAACCAAAACACAAACAATACATCCAAAAACCAAAGACGAAAAAGGAAAAAATCTGCACCCACTACATTCCACCAAGAGATTCATCATCATCATCATCTAAGCCTTGTCCCAACTAAATGGGGCCTGCTACACAAATCATGTTGAACAAACTCATTCATTTCAACCGGCGCAATTCTTGGCCTCCATTGCACATGGCCAAACCATCTAAGTCTACATTCCCTCATCTAATTACTTGTTACTGCTACTCCTAAGTTCCCTCATGTCTTATTTAGCAAAGAAAATATTATAACCAATACAGTGAAATAGATATTTATTTCAATTTGGGAAAGCTTGCAAAGAAGGGCCTACATATAGCCTATAAGGCCATGCATATGGACCAAAATACACTATTTCATTGATTGCAATAAAGCTTTAGAGGGATTCTATGTTTGGATTCATGATGAAAGTTATGACATAAATTTGACGCTAACAGCCAACCAGATGCAACTCTCCACCTTTATCCAGGCTGGGCACCAGCAATGAGAACAAAAAATCCCATGGGAGTGCAATGTAATAGACTACTGTAAAGGTAATAGGTTGATCCCATCAAGTGCTATCTAATAGTCTATTACATAGATTGATTACAATCAACGAGTTATTCCACCAAGAGATTACCCCAAAAAATCCCCAGAAAAATTAGTTCTTTTTTACTTTATTTTTTCAATTTTACAGCTCCCACACATTGCCTCGACATTACCACTCCATATTGCATGTATTGATGACATCAGGGAACTTTATAAAGGAATCTTGGAGATATTTTGGTATACTTCAAAATATCATGAGGTATTGTTGACACAATGCATGTTATCAACAATACCAGGGAATTTTTTAATTCCTTGATTGTTTCATGTCGGGCACCTACAATACCAACGGTATTGGAGGATATTATCAATAATAAAAACATTGCTCATAACATGGCCAATAATGTGTTTGCTTCTGAACTCGTAATTCTGTGATCTAAAACTGGATGAAAATACTCATCCAGTGACTTGGCACTATTTATATAAGTCGTAAATCATAGTTCAAAAACTTGCTGAGAAACAAGGTGGAAATGATTGAAAATACTCATCCAGAAGCTGAGTTAGCCGACAACAGTTCAATAAAACACAGGAACAAAGAATGCCCCATCGTAAATGGTTGAAAAGCTAGCTGTTGGATTTAGAATCCATCCCTAATACATAGTGAATGTTGATGTATAAACACAAGCAAAGAGCACTCACGTTGTCATGAGGAGTTTCATGTTGCTTAAGCAACACATTATAAGAGTAAGGAGCCTAAAAATGCTCATTAACAAGATCATGTTCTAGAAAGGCGATTGGTAATAGTGCACTTGCAAAGGGGCAGGTCAGCCAATGGGCACTTGAAACGAAATGAAGTATATGATGATAGGGTAACAAACATGTTGAGAAACATCATTGATAACCAGTGTTCGACATATCGCTATTGCGTTACGTATCGTATCCTTAGGATATAGATATGTATTGGTTATCACACGGGATATATCGTTTGTATCGGGCAATTGATCGCACTTTTTGGAAACACGGAGAAACACTGGGAGATGTTAAAAATTTTCAATGAAACTTCAAGATTGTTAAAAAAAAAAACCTTAATACACACTTTTAAATCATAACATCTCAAAAAAGAAGTGCACATAATAGGTTTCCTTTGTATAGGGTCCTAAGTTATGCTTTGTATGACCAAACTAATGCAACTATATTCAAATTGCATGCATAACATTTAGAGCATATGTGATGATCATTTCATCAAACTCTTAAATAGTACGAAATTAGACTTAATTGACAGGTGGTTGAAGGGAAATTTTGAAAAAAAATATATTAATATCTTAATAATTTTTAATTAAAAAACTTATTTTTATTTTCTGAAAATTGGCAAGGACTTAACAAATCAGTAGATCAGCCCTCATACATGCTTGATTTCAAGCTTGGAGTGCAACATTGCAAGCAATTTGGGAGAAAATGGGGAAATTTTAAATTTTTCCTAAATCAGACCACCTACACTCAAATTTTGAAATTAGAGTGTATGTGATGATCATTTCATCAAATACTCCTAAATACTTCAAAATTAGTCTCAATTGACAACTGGTTGAAGGAAATTTTCAAAAATAAAATCGAGAACATGAAAGAACCAATGGATACGAAATCAAAGCTCCAACTCCATGATTTTTTTTTTGTAAAACATGAAGAACCAATGGATTCGTAACCATTTAACACCGATTTAACATAATTTCAAACAAAAAAAAACAACAAAACAAAAAAAAAAAAAAAAAAAAAAAAAAAAAGAGAGAGAGAGAGAGAGAGAGAGAACGGAAATTGAAAACACTCACCTGATCAAACATATATGATGTATCGGCACAACCTATGCGTTTCATATTGCACAGGTGGGATACAAGATATATCGTGGGATATATCAGCCGATATTGTCAATATTCAAAACATTGTTGATAACTATACCAGGTGGAACTCCCACATCATATTGTATCTCTCTAACCAGTAAGCATACCAAGGAGGAGACATTCAAGGTAAGAATATCAGCACCAGTGATCATATTCTCCAGCCTCAAAACCAATACGAATTTGTGCGTATCAACCGTACTAATGCTTGTATAATACTTACCATTGTAAATTTGTTTAAATGAAAAAATCAGACAAATAACCAAAATGCCTATTTTGATATTTATTTTATGATGATTTCAACATTTCAACATCTGTCCCCTTAGTGGCAGGGCAGCAAAACCACAATTTTCTTTGTCCAGTGCTGAATGCTGAGTTGTCTTTTTTAGTGAGCCTAATAACTTTAGTTTTAAAAGGCTTTTAGTAGTTCATAAATCAGTTAATGCAGAAAACTATGTATATGTGTGTATGAAGTGAAACACATAACATGTAAACAAGTTTTAACTCAAAGACTAATTGTGACAACCGACTCTCAAAAAAAAAATCGATATCAATACCAATTGTGCATAGGCCGATATTTTGAACATTGAAGATGGTGCGACCCAATACGAAGAGCAAAAAGGAACAATGGATTGAGTAAATACCACTGAGAAGAAATTTTGTAAAACCCGTAACCTTGTGAGGCCGACCGTACGCTTCATTTTCAGTGTCGTCCGGCGAACCAGATCGACGAGTTTTGATCGCGACCCTATTTTAGTTGTGCAATACACCGAGACTTATACCCTAGCGACCGCGTGGGCGCTACGATTCCAACGCCACACGGCACGCCCCATTTCAACCCCTAGATTAGAAGTTACAATTTTGGCACAATCTGAGGTGGGTTGCGCAACGCACGCAGGCCCCACTTGCACAAATCCCATTGTTGTCAAATCAATCAATCCATCAATTAACTCATCCATCACTCATGTCACTCTCTCCCCAATAGTCAAACAAACCCATGCTTTTCTCATGCAACCCATACCCTTACCCATGCTAGCCATCATTCTTCTCTTCTTTTTCTCCCCATTTTACCCCTCTCTTTTCATAATTCCCTATCTACCCAAAAATCTCTACCACAAAAACTCCATAACTCCCTCTCATTTCTACCATTTTCTAGCAAGAGTAGATAAAGAGAAAATATTAGAGAGAATTAGGGAGAGATTAAGAAAAAAGAGAGAGCTTGAAAGAGAATCAAGAGGGATCAAGAGAGAAGAGGAAAGAGTGATTAGAGAAGCTTAAGGGTGGAGAGGAGCTTGGTGGACCGTACGATCATCAATTCGAGCCAATCTAACCGTCCATCCTTTGAAGTGAGTGCTTGAGAGGGTCAAAACCCTCCATTTCTTTGTGATTTTTCTATTTTGGTGGACCCACAAGGGAGGGACCCACCCTGATCATGTGTGGAGTATAGGGTGGACCCCATAGTGGCAGGGGCCCACCCCGGTGGCCGGATCTCTTTCCCTTCCTTTCCCTTTTTTTCTTACTTTCATGGTGTTGTGGGACCCACAACTAGGCCACATTGTTGGAGAGCATGTCCCGCACACTATCACAGCGTGGACCACCTTATGTGGCCCACCGTGATGTTTATTTTCTATTTAAACCTATTGATTTATGCAACCACACTTGAATGGTGAAAATACACCAAAATTGATGTGATCCAAAGCTCCTTAGCCCACCATGATCTGGCCAGTCTAATGGACGGTGTAAATGTCTCACGTGGACCCCACATACATACTACGTAAAAAAGGAAAAGAAAAGGGGTCTAGACGTTGGACGTTCACAGCGTCAGAGACGCTGGAACTGTCCAGCGTCTAGACGCTAGGAATGTAAGGGAAGGGTTGGACCTCCACTTGTGGGTCCCACTATGATGTATATGTTTAATCCATGTCGTCCATCCGCTTCCTCATATAATTTTAGGCGTGAAGCCAAAATATGAAATCAATCCAAGTTTCAAACAGGACACACAGTGAGGTTTAAGGGGCTGAAAAGTTCCAGCGTCACCAATTCCCCTTGCATGAGAGGTTTGGCGTGGGTTGATGTAATTGTTAAATCCACACCATCCATTTTCCTAACCCATTTTGACCATAGAGCCCAAACATCAAGCTAATCCCAACCACCAGGTGGACCACACGAGAGGCGACGGTGGGGCTGGGAGCACCTCGCCACCCCCTCACGTCAACCATGCGGACGCAGAGTGGGGGTGTCCAAGCCATGGACCTCACCTTGATGTATATTTTTAATCCACGCCATCCACCATCTCCTCCAGATCATTTTAGGGCATGGTCCAAAAAATGAAACCGATCCAAGTCTCGAGTGGGCCGCACTGAGGGAAATAAATTCCCACTGTTGAAACTTTCTAAGGCCCACTATGATGTATGTATGCCGTGGAACCTCCCCGAGCCTAGACTCTTTGGGACCACAGAGAGTTGGCCGATAAGATGGATGCAAAGGATCGTCCAAGAGTAGACCCCAGTAGTCAGAAAATAAATAAATAAATAAATAAAACCAGTTCACATGCATGGGCGCTGCTGCCTAGCGACATGAACCGTTGGCCAAGGAGAAGGGTCCATTTGTGGACCCCACTATGATGTATTGGTTTAATCCACACCGTTCACCTGTTTATTCAGGTTATTTTAGGCGATGATCCTAAAAATGAGGCAGATTCGATTTGTAAGTGGGCCATAGGGAGGGAAACAATCCTTTGTTGTTGAAATCTTCCAACGCCCACTGTAGGATCCCTGTCGTCCAAATCAGTCCAACTAAGGCCCATTAGACCCCACTCGAGCTAGCTTATGTGGTGGACAAAGTGGATCATCCTCGTGGGGCCCGTTCCCATGATGTAACCAAAACAGAATAACAATATATATATATATATATATATATATATATATATATATATATATACAGTGTTCGAGTTGTCGGTATCGCTACAAGTTTCGCTGGCCAGAGATAAATATAATATCGTTATCGCCGATAACATCGCCGATAACCGGAAATGCAGGAAAAAAGGGGAAACTTGGAGAAAATGGTGGAATTTTTCAGCGAAACTTCAGGACATGCATGAATACACATATTTACATATTCAGGAATGAAAAAATTGCAAAACAAAATGCATTACATAATAAGTTTTCATTTAATGGGACACAAAAAGCATGCGATGCCATAAAAAATCACTTTAATAGCAACCAAAATGAGTTTATATATTACAAATGCAACTGGCATACAGTAATTAAGACATGTAAAAGTGAATGAACTCAAAGATGCCAAATCAAGGATGGATTGGATTATCCAATCAGTGTGGCTTTTGCATGATAGAGATGTACGTCACAAATCCACTCCTGCCATCTGTTTTGAAAGGCACAATAGGACAATATTTTAAAAGTTAGGCAGATCCAAAAATCTGGTGGTGGGCCATACCACTGTTTTTAATGGTGGGCATTTAATCACCACTGTTTCCCTTAGTGTGGTCCACCTGAGATGCAAAACTGTCTCATTTTGGACTCATGCCTTAAAATTATCTATCAAAATAAATGGACGACATTGATAAAATATTTATCATTATGATGGCCACACAGAACATCGACCCATCAATCCACAGATACGAACAAGTGACACATGCGCACCATATAAATCAGTATGCTTATCGTACTGAATCAACTGTGTGGGGCCCATTGTGATTTATGTATTTTATCCACCCCATCCATCCATTTTACAAGATAATTTTAAGGCTTGATCCCAAAGATGAAGCATATCCAATGCTCAAATGGACCACACGGAAACAATGTGAATTGAACATGCCTACCGTTGAAAAATCATTAGGGGCCACAAAAATTTTAGATCTGTGTCATTTTTGTATTTTACCTTCATCTATCTCCGTGTGATCTTATGAACAACTTGAATGACAAATAAACACTACTGTGGGCCATAGCTCCTAGGAAGGTTTCAACTTGGATGACAGATAAACCTCCCTAGTCCACCGTGATGTTTATATACATTCAAACCGTTCATGGTCCCATTCCTGCTGAGATGAATTGAAAATAATAATAAAAAATAAAAAATAGCCCCGGCCTACTGACTCCCACCCACTTAGTGGTGCAAGGTAGTAGAGTAGATTATGTGCAACCTTAGCCTGACGTAAGACAGTACAACACTTATGGTGGGGCCCACCTTGATATATTTATTGTATATTCTTGTTCATCTATTTTTAAAAATCAATTTAGGGTATAATCTCAAAATTGAAGCAGATTCAAATCTTTGGTGGACCTTTACATAAGAAACAGTGGTGATTGACCATTAAAACCTTCTCATGGGTTACAAAAGTTTTGGACCAACCTGATATTTGTTTTTTGCCATTCATAAAGGGTTTACGTGACCTTATCAACGGGTTGGATGACAAATAAACATTACAAAAACATTAATGTGGGCTCGAAGAAGTTTTTAATGGTGGAGGTTCAACCACCACTCTTTCTTAAAATATGGCTCAGCTTAGATTTCGATATGCTTCATTTTTGGGCTAGTGTCCTATAATGATCTGGAAAAACCTATGGTTGGCATGGATAAAAAATAAATACATCAAGGTGGGCCCCGCCATGAGGGCCACACCATCGTTTGTAAAGTCGTAGTAGTTGCACCGAGTTCACTCTCTCAAAAGAGAGCTTTCGTCTTGGCTAGTGTACCAAGTAGCTGGGTGTATTGACGTTAGCAAGTTCTGTGGGTCCCATCATAAGGTATGTGTTATATCCAAACCGTCCATTCATTTTATGAGCTTGTAGTAAGGCTTGAGCCGAAAAATAAGACAGATATAAAGATCAAGTGGACCACACTGCAAAAAGCAGTGGGGGATTGAACGTATACCATTGAAACCCTTTTGGGGGTCACAGAAGTTTTGCATCAATATTATATTTGTTTTTCCTCTTAATCCAGGTATCTTTTACCTTATGAACAGATTGGATTGAAAATAAACTTTATGGTGGGCCCTATGAATGTTTTAACGGTGAAAATCATTACCCACTACTATTTCCGGTGGGGTCCATTTGAGCTTTGGATATGAATTATTTTTTGACTCGTGCTCTAAAATGATCTTGAAAAATGGATGAACGGTATGGATGTAATACATACATCATTTTGGGGCCCATTTAACGTTGATCTCCTTTGAACCGTTCGTACAACTCGGAGCTCGAGGAGCGTCAGCACTCATCATCGCATGACACGTACCCACGCTGGTGTATACACTAGTCAATCCGCTTCCCTTTCGTCTCATCTTCTCTGGAAAACCTTCAATCGTTTTTTCCGCGTAATAAATAAATAAATAAATAATCCCGAATATCTTTCCCGAAATTTCTCTTTTTTTTCAAATCCCAACCCAAATCCCCTTCAACCTCGCCGAAATTGGGTTTCTTTCAAATCTATTCTTTTCAAAGAAAAAAAAAAAGGAAGATTTCTTACCGCTGAAAATCCGACGCTATCGACCGTGATTGGCCCAC
Organism: Magnolia officinalis; assembly: GCA_021015155.1. Taxonomy (NCBI): domain Eukaryota; kingdom Viridiplantae; phylum Streptophyta; class Magnoliopsida; order Magnoliales; family Magnoliaceae; genus Magnolia; species Magnolia officinalis. Next base: position 17,405,834 of record JAJHSJ010000010.1, on the reverse strand, counting down.
AAAATCCATCCAAAAGCCACTCCCGCAGGCAGTTTTGAGAAAAAAATGGTAAGAGATTTTTTTTTCTATATCTATTTTGTTTTTTTGAAATAATAGGGAGAGTTGTCGCTGATAAATATTTTTTTTCCGATAAAATCGAAAATATCGCCGATATTTCGTCGACATTAGGAAGAGAAACGAATTTTTGGTATTTTGGTATCGCCGGTCCAGCGACACCGATAATATCGGCGATATTATCGATTTTTCGTCGACAATGGAAACAGTGTGTGTGTGTGTGGTGTGTGTGTATTATAAACATGCCAACAGCGCCAGCTACTACCAGCACCCAAGGAGCGGGCAAACGCCCAGCCAGGGGTGTGGAAGTGGGGCCACACATGGGACCCTACATGGTGTATCTATCCTATCCGCTCCATGCATCCGTCTTGCCAGATCATGTGAGGCCTTGAAACCAAAACTCAAGCTGATCAAGATCTCGGGTGGGCCGCACCATAGGGAACTATGGGGTATGGAAACCCCATTAGACTTGGAATTTATTTGATCTGGGATCCTTTGGACTTGGGAATCCCTTGATTTGGGATCCCTTGGATATGGGACTCCCTGGGACTTGGGAATCCTTGGTTTTGGGATCCCTTGGACTTGGGAATCCAATGGATCCATGGATTCGGGATCCATTGGATTTGGAGCTCTCATGGAATTGGGATTCCTAGATTTCTACAATCCCTTGACTATGTTTGGCACATTGGATTCAAAAACCCTATAATCCCGAGTTTTAAAGTGAGGTGCAATTGTAGGATTTGAAATTAATTACTAAATCAATTATAAAATCCTTATTTAGTATATGTAACGTTGACACTATGGTTTTACTACACCCATTAAAGCATATACCTTGCTCGAATGATGAAATCCCAAGACTCAAATGGGCCATGAGCATAGGATCATATCCTAGTGACTAACCAATGATCTGTAACCATCGGTTTACGTCAGAAATGATCAGACGGTGCAGATCATCCTATTAAAGTAATTAAGTGATGTCATTGGTAATCTGATTGTTTTGGGACATCATCACTGAGCCATGTACCCAAATAGATTGGTATCCTAGTGGTGCACTACACATGTTGTACAGGTGGGTGTCTATCCGGTCACTCCTAGTGGACCCCGCCTTGTTATATCTATTCATGCTTTACAGGCTACATGAGGAGCCGATGTTAGTCTAACGTGGGCCACACCACATAGACTAGCTCGTAAATGGGTCCGCTATCGACGAGTCGGGTGGGCATTGGCATACCACTGGCAAGGCAGATAGTGAGGTCTCTTCCACTCACTTGGTCATGTGCACGATGGGGCAACAGCCAGTGTTGGAGTGTACTAGACCCCAGTGATATTTCCAGCGACGAACTATTCTAATATGCGGACTAGTTAAGGATCAGCATGTTTGTATTACATCTTTAGCATATGACATTCGGCCACGTAGGCCTTACATTGCATAGTCTTGGTATGGCTAACATCATTAATTGACTTGCCAGTTTAGCCCTCCATCATTTCTGCTTACTCTAACATTTGTATGCTTGGCACATGCTTTACGCGCACACACGCACTCTCTAAGCTTTGTAGTAAGCTTATGCATGCTCATTACGTGTGGGTTATGCTAGACCATAGCAGCATTGAGGCAGGAGCATGTGCCCGATCTTTTGGAGTTTTGTTATATCATGTATTTTCCTTTCAACACTGTACTCAAAGATTATATTAGTGGATATGTGATGATGATGTTTTGTAACTGGGGTACACTTGTAGTTATACTCCTTTAAAATAAAATTAAAAATTAAAAATTTAAAAAAAAAAAAAAAAAAATCACCCTAAAAGTCCTCCTTGTAGGATCCCAAGATCGGAACCTGACGTATGAGAGCTAGGAGCCGAGAATAGAGTACTACGGAGGCTATCGGCACCGGATTCAGTGGCTGGGAATTTTGTGAGCCCAATTCTCAAGTTTGGGGCTTGACAAATTTCAAGGTTGATCATCAAAGGGAGGTAAATAGCTAATTCAAAGCTCATCTTTTCAATTCGGTTGCAATAGGTCCTATGTTTAGTTCTATTAGTAACTGTTGTGGACTAACCTCACGAGTGACGTGACAATAACATCATGATAAGTAATTAACTTAAACACACTATAATGACATCTAGGAGAATGTTGAGGTTGTATCCTCAACATGCTCATGGTAACCATATCCAACTATAAGTAAGCAGAAAACTATAAGCCAAACACTTCTCCGTATTGGTTTATATAGAATCTTTCATTTTTTAAGGGGAAATCAGTATGGAAAACAAAGTTGTGACAGCCAGTACACAAGGCAACATTCTTTCTATAGAAATATGCCAATAACAATGACAGCTAAGAAAGCAGGAATACAAAAATACTTCAGATTTCGTGAATGGAACAAGAATGCTCACCTAAAGTGGCCTTTCCAAGTTGCCCACAGAGAAGCTCACTATTGCGGAAGTAGACATATCCATCATTCGGACACATTGTTTTTTTATCCTTGCCCTTGTCATAGTTTTTCTCTGTAAGGGTGAGATTCAAATACACCCTCATGCGTGCGTGAGGGCGTATGAGAACACTAAATAGTTGTTTCCCAGTCCAAAGCTCTATTGGCTGCAAAAGTGCGTAAAAGATCGTATCAGGGATCTCCAAACAACTATAACATAACCTAAAATTGACAAGTAAAGTCGAACACCTAAAAAACAATTATAAAAGGCTAAAGATATTCCAACTTCCTGTTGAATGAAAAGAATACTATGAAGAGAGAGAGAGAGAGAGAGAGAGAGAGAGAGAGAGAGAGAGAGAGAGAGAGAGAGAGAGAGAGAGAGTTTAAACCAGTTAAATATGGTAAATAAACATCTAGTCTCACTTACATCATCCAAGGAACACAATGGTGCAAACGAATTCAGGAAAGTCAAAACACCTGAAAACAATTCTAAAAGGCAAAATAGATTCAAACTTCTCTGTTGAATGGAGTACCATGAAAAGAATAATGAGTGCAGAGGCTGTTAGTAGCAAAATCAAGTTTCTTGTCACAGGTTGGGCAGGATCGGTTAATGCAGATTTAGCAGCTAATTTCTGTCTTATGTTTGGCAGCTAATGCCTTTTGTTTTCTGTTTTTTTTTTTTTTTTGGGTATTCTTTTCTCACTATGTGCAAGTGTTCTAATAAATGCTGTCGCCTTTGAAAAGAATAACGAAAACATAAACCAGTTAAAGAAACTAAATAAACATCAAGTCTCACCCATATCATCCAAGAATCAAGATATTCGATAAAATAGGAAATCATTAATATTTATAGGGAAAAAAAAAAGTAAATTCCAAATCAGAGGAGATGCAACAGCATTATCTCCACCAATACATACCCTAGTGAATGCCTAAAATGAACTTCAAGCCAAGTACATTAAGTTTTAAGTCAGCAACAAAATACAGAAAACATCACCTAAAATGGAATGAAGACAAACGATGAGAAAAGTCATCAAATGTTGAAGAGCGCCCTCAAGCTGGTCAATACAAAACCTTTCAAAACATCGACCCCAAAGCCCAAGATATAATTTTGCCAATAGTCTAAATAAATATCTTGCCTGTCTGTGTAGCATTTTTGCAAAGATCCTGTGATTATTTTCCTTCCTAAGTGTCCATAATCCAGCCAATAAAACAAGTTTACACAGGCTTTCCTCTCTTGCGTCTTTTCACCCATATCCCATGCTTCATAAAAGGCACCAATACTCCACCATGTGTGACCCAGCTCAAACAAATGAAAGAACCACCCCCCTGTGAGCCTCAAGGTATCGCAATTCACAAATAGGTGACTGACAGATTCCACGTTCTTAGACATGGGGGACTCATACAATGGTAACCATCATCTTTCGTTTATGAGAAGATCAATAAAGAGCATCTTTTCCCACAAGCCATCCAAAGGCAAGCACCCAAGGGGGGACCTTGATGAGGCCAAACAACAGTTGCCGGAGTCTTTCTCCTCCTAACACCTGGTCACCCATTACATTGTGTTACTGAGACAGTAATCTATTATCCCTCGACAGTCACCACTTGGCATAGGATAGGGCACATTTGAGCAAGGGGACTATCACCATTCACCACACTACATTTCTTCCCGAAATCACATTCCCAAATCATCCCCATTTTGAGTTGCAATTCCACCCTAAATATTGCTTTCCACAAGCCTGGTAATCTGTAAAGTGCTGAGGACTTACTATACCATCCTCCTACGGGGATTCCATACAAACAATCACTATCCGCAATAAATTATCCTTCTCGGCTGCAAAACTCAACAACCGTTTCCAAACATTGTAGTGGTTATCGCTTTTAAAGAAACAATACCTGCTCCCCTTGATCATTTGGCTTACAGACCTCATATCACTCCACCAGGTGGAATTTATCATTACACCTTTCCTTTCCAAAGGAAGTCCCTCTCGATTCATTTAACCAATTAATTACAAATTAGGTAGAGCTGATTTGATAAGAGTGATCCACGCTAAGAGACAGGTACATACCCATCCACACTGATAACATCCATCTTTTTCCATTACCGTATCCTAAAAAGTTTATCTAGATTCCCAGTGAAAATGGGGAAACCAAGATAGGCGTTAATTTCCTCAACCTTACACCCAAAGGATGAGGCATGAATAATCGATTCTCCATCTACCACTCAGACACCCAGGGACTCACTCTTTTGGGGACTAAGGTTTTGGCTTGAAACTGCTTCAATGAAGGAAATAAACGACATTAAAAATGGGAGACATTAAAAATGGAATAACAACGACATAGTGAAGTCAAAATGAAGGAAATAAACCAGCAACGAAAACAAATTGAGAAATAGAATGTTAAGTATAAGAACGAATACCCTTACAAAGAGCGATAGGCAAGTCATCTTCATTTGATGGTAAAGCTTAAGATTCAAAGAGACTATGATCTTCTAATAGAGTAGAAGGAATGAAGGATTGATAAAAGACACTTGTATACATTCCATCTCTCATGGAATGTTTGGAGTAAACCTACGAAGGTGGATCTACACATTGTAAAGGCATCTACTCCACTAAAGATGTTGTGTCTGGCACAATGGGTATAGTAGAACATTTTTCAAATTGTAATAACCTTTCACCCTCAGAAAAATATGTGGTATGTTCAAACAAAGAGAAAGATGAGCTATCGATGTCCTAAGAGGGGGGGTGATGCAGACACAAGCGCATTCAAGGTGTACCAACGAAGAAAGCGCCAACCACAAGTGTCGTCCTTGTGGATAGGCGACTATTGATGAGCTGAAGACCTTTCACATGTGATTGGACATATAGAAGACCCCACTCAGGGAAGACACATGTGAAGGAAGATTAGAGAAAGAAGACCGAGCGCCCGAACTTTCCCATACTTATGTTATTTGCGCGTTTCTGCTTAGTTAGGGGTCTTTTAGTAATTTTATGTCTTTATTTGCTTATTCTAGGGGTATTTTAGTAATTTTATGTCTTTATTTGCTTATTTAAGTAAGCTAAAGCCCTAAACTCGAATTTTTAACTATTGATTAATGAAAAGCAAACCCTTTGGTTGCCTCCTTCCTCTCTTCTCTCTAATGGTGCTTCTTCTCTTCCCTTGATCTTCCTCTTCTAATTTCTTTTTGTGCCCCTCCAACTTCTTCAAGGTAATTATTTTCTTCTTTCTATTTTCCAGTTTTGGCTAATCCTTCTTCAATCAAAATCTTGAGAACCGATCTAAACCCTAAACCCCCAAATCCTCAAATCCCTAATCCGAGAAACTTCTTGGTTCTTCGGACTAGTGATCTTCATTGATCGATTGGGTATGACCACGCAAGATCGGGAGGTCTCATCCCTCGCCGAATCCAACCTAGATAATAATTAAATGTCATACTCCATGGTTGTGATGATGGCCCGCTCCATTGCATGTTTCCTTTATGATTTTCCCAGTTATGATGATTACTGCTAGAATTTTAGATCATTTATTCCTTTTATTTCCGTTGTTTAATTATGTTCATGAGCATGCATCATAATTAGGGTTGTCCTGCGTCAAATTTAGTATTAGAGCATAGGCTTGCATGGTTTTTGTCTAGATCGAGTTATCAAATTAGGGTTTTGATTTTTAGGTTTAATTTAGAAAAGTTCCAGATTTAGAAAGTTTTCAATTTTAGAAACTTTCCAATTTTAGAAAGTTCCTAATCTGGAAAATTTCCAGATTTGAGTTGTTTCCTGTTTCAACTTAATTGTGTCAGTTCATAGTAGTTTTGCATTCATCGCATTCATCTTGAAAGTCATAACACCTAGTAGTCTAGTTGGGTAGAGTTTGGTTCAAGTCTTCATTGTATGCCCACGAGAAGAGGTAGAGGTTTCGGACTTCAACTTACCATGAATAACGAGCAGTTATCTGAGCAACTTGCTCAATTAATACAAAAGATAACCGCCTTAGAAGCGGGTCAAAGGCGTGAGTTTGTCCGCCTTGAGAACCAAATTACCACTACCATGACTAAGGCCGAGCAACAAGAGGCGTCCCAAAAGGAAAACCCCGCTATAAGGGATGATGCGCACTCCCAAGTGGGAGGAATCATTGAAGAACGCGCTGCCACACGTGGTGGTAGTGAGGATAGAGATCGTGGTAACGGTCGTGGTGTGGTGCGAGAGGCACGAGCCACATGTGATCATCAAGACCGCTATGATCCAGATGAGCTGAAGAGTGAGAGTTGAGGCCCCGAGTTTTGATGGGCGCTTGGATCCCAAGGCATTCCTTGACTGGGTTGCTGACATAGACCACTACTTTGAGTGGTATGGCATGTCGGAAAACCGTCAAATGCGGTTTGCTAAGATGAAGCTTGTGGGTCAAGCCAAACACTTCTGGACCAACACCGAGCGTAGGATAGAGAGAGTTGGTAGAGCCCCTATCACACATTGGTATGAGATGAAAGAGAAGTTGAAGGAGAAGTACCTTCCTCTCTCATACCGCCAGAAGCTCCTTGACCAATGGCAATCCTTACGCCAAGGGTCAATGTCTGCCGCTGACTACATCGCTAAATTTGAAGAATATGTGATGCGATGTGATATCCAAGAAGACTCTCTAGTAACGCTCTCGCGTTTCAAGAGGGGCCTTCATGCGGATCTTCAGCGCGAGCTTATGATTCGGCCCTTAACGGACTTAGATGAAGCATATCAAGTCGTGCAGGAGTTAGAGCAATATCTAAAGGCTCCTGTCGTTCGTCATTTTGAGTCCCGAGACTCCAGTGCTAGATCTAGTTCCCAGGGAACTAGACCTAATATTGGTAGTCAACCTAGGGCACAGGCGACCATTCCGCTTAGGCCTAGGGAGGACAAGGGCAAAGGAGTTTTTGGTGCCAGTACTAGTAACATAAGCCAAGTGAGGTGCTATGAGTGTGGCAATCTTGGCCACATGTCTAATCAGTGTCCTACGAAGAGCCGTGGGAGAGCCTTAGTTATAGGCGAGTCCCACGAGGGTGGAGATGACCAGGGTGATTATGAAGTTGAAGAGTATCACCCTGAAGGAGGACTTACTGATGAAGAAGAAGTGGATGGAGAAGCAACGCTTGCAATAGTCAGGCGTGTGCTAGCTCAGTCTAGAAGTAGTGCTGACTGGCGTCGAAGCACTATCTTATACACTATTGCCAAGTGTGGTGAAAAGAATTGTAAGGTGATAGTGGACAGTGGAAGTTGTCAGAATGTGATTTCCACTAGCACCTTAGATCGCTTAAAACTGAAATCCACACCTCATCCAGACCCGTATAAAGTTTCTTAGGTTGACAAGACATCCCTACCTGTCACCCAACAATGTCTAGTCCCCATCGAGTTTGGGTCATACAAAGAGTCCTTGTGGTGTGATGTTTTACCTATGGATGTGGGACATGTTATCCTAGGTAGCCCGTGGCTAGTCGATAATGATGTCACGATCTTTGGCAGTTCGAATGCGTGTACTTTTATGTATAACGGTAGAAAGATCAAACTTAATCCCATGCCACCTGAGAATACACTGGGGAAGAAGAAGGATGAGAAGGCAAGTGAGACTAGAGGAATGGGGAAATCCAAACCTAAGTCTCTACATATAATCAGCGCAAGAGAGTTTGAAAAAGAGGCTAAAGAGGATTCTATGGTGTATGCCCTTGTGGCTAGAGAGATTACACCTGAGATTCCATCAGAGTTGCCCCGTGAGGTGACCTCGGTCCTGAAGGAATACAGTGATATATTTCCTGAAGACTTACCGAATGATTTGCCACCTATGAGGGACATACAGCATGCCATTGATCTTGTCCCAGGGTCTACTCTACCGAACCTTCCTCACTACAGGGTGAACCCTGCAGAGCATGCAGAGTTGAAGAAGCAAGTTGATGAGCTTCTGCAAAAGGGTTTCATCCAAGAGAGTATGAGCCCGTGTGTCGTGCCTGTATTGTTGACGCCAAAGAAAGACGGCACGTGGCGCATGTGTGTGGACAGCCGTGCCATAAACAAAATTACTGTCAAGTATAGGTTCCTTATACCTAGACTTGATGATATGCTTGACATGATGGCCAGGTCCACTATATTATCTAAGATAGACCTCAAGAGTGGATATCACCAAATCCGTATACGCCCAGGAGATGAGTGGAAGACGGCGTTTAAGACGAAAGATGGGCTGTATGAGTGGTTGGTAATGCCCTTCGGCTTGACTAACGCACCCAGTACTTTCATGCGAGTGATGACACAAGCTTTGAGGCCGTTCATAGAAAAATTCCTAGTGGTGTACTTTGACGATATTCTTATTTATAGTACCACTAAAGAATCACACCTTGAACATTTAAAGAAGGTCTGTAGTGTCCTTAGGAAGGAAAAGTTGTACGCTAATCATAAGAAATGTGCATTCATGTCTAGCCAAGTTGTGTTCTTAGAATTTATAGTGTCATCTGAAGGGATGCGCGCAGACCCTGAAAAAGTCAGGGCCATAGTAGAGTGGCCAAAACCAAGGAACATTCATGAGGTGCGAAGCTTTCACGGCCTAGGAACTTTTTATCATCGGTTCATTAGGGGTTTTAGCACGATCATGGCTCCCATTACCGAGTGCATGAAAAAGGGAGAGTTCGTGTGGTCTAAAGCCGCAGTCAAGGCTTTTAAAGAAATTAAGGGCAAGATGGTGGAAGCTCCTGTCATGCGTCAACCTGACTTTTCTAAAGTCTTTGAAGTAGCGTGTGATGCGTTTGGTGTCGGTATAGGTGGAGTGTTGAGTCAAGAAGGACATCCAGCGGCCTATTTCAGTGAGAAACTGAATAAGGCGAAACAAAAATACTCCACTTACGACAAAGAATTTTATGCGGTAGTGCAATCCCTGAGACATTGGCGACATTATCTCCTACCGCAAGAATTCGTTTTGTTTTCTGACCATGAGGCTTTGGGATATTTGCATTCTCAGAAGAAACTCAACCCAAGGCATGCCAAGTGGGTAGCATTTCTTCAGGAATATTCATTTGTTTTGAAACACAAGGCCGGGGTTGAAAACAAACCAACGAATGCCCTTAGTAGGAGAGTGGCACTGCTCAACTCCTTGAGTGCAGAGGTAGTCGGATTTGAGCAACTGAAAGATGAATACCCCATATGTCTTGATTTTGGGGGTACTTACGCGTCGCTCGCTAGTGACCAGCATATTATGGGTGAATATGTTCTTAAAGACGGCTTCCTTTTCAAGGGAGACAGACTTTGTATTCCCCGTATGTCCCTTCGTGAATTCCTCATCTGGGAGCTTCATTTAGGAAGGATAGCTAGCCATTTTGGTCGTGATATGACCATTGCCCTCGTGGAAGATCGTTTCTATTGGCCAAGTCTCAAGCGAGACGTAGCCAAAGTTTTAGGGCAGTGTCGAACATGTCAGCAGGCAAAGCAAAGAAAGCAAACTACCGAGCTGTACACGCCATTGTCAGTGCCACATGCTCCGTGGCAGGACATTAGTATAGACTTCGTGCTTGGGCTTCCCAAGACTATAAAAAAGCACGATTCCGTTTTTGTCGTTGTGGACCGTTTTTCTAAAATGGCGCATTTCCTCCCATATTCGAAAACGTCAGATGCGTCTCATGTTGCTCGTCTCTTTTTTGATGGTGTAGTGCATCTCCATGGGTTACCTAAAACCATAGTATCTGATCGTGATGTTCGATTTACTAGCTATTTTTGGAAGACACTGTGGCAAATTATGGGAACTCGTTTGCAATTTTCTACTGCTTACCACCCACAAACAGATGGTCAAACTGAAATGGTAAACCGCAGCCTTGGAAATCTTCCACGTTGTCTAGTAGGTGAACATGTTAAGACTTGGGACCTAATTTTATCAACTGCTGAACTTGCTTATAATGGGTCAGTTAATAGATATACAGGATTGAGTCCTTTTGAAATTGTAAGTGGTTATAAACCTAGAATGCCCATATATCTCTTACCTATGTCTGTTACCCAAAGGTCTTCTGAGTCAGCCGATGCATTTGTACGCCATATTCATGATTTGCATACACATATTAGACAGCGGTTAAATAAGAGCAATAATGATTATAAAGTTTCAACCGATTCTCATCGTAGAGTGCAAGAATTTCAAGAAGGAGACTATGTAATGGTGCGAATAAGGCCAAAGCGATTCTCTCAAGGATCTGTTAAAAAATTACAAGCGCGTAGTGCAGGACCATTCAAGATATTACAAAAGGTTGGGTCCAACGCGTTTCGGATTGACCTTCCACCTGAAATGAGCATTAGTCCAACTTTTAATGTGGAAGATTTAATCCGTGCCCATATTCCCATTGTTGATACATCGTCCCTTTCATGGCCTTTTTCTGAGTTTGCTACCCAACCCCTTCCACCCCCTCCTCCACCCATTTCCCATAAAGAAGAAATTGAGAAAATCTTGGATGACGAGATAGTATCCACAAGAGATGGAGTTTCCAAAGGTATCTTGTCAAGTGGAAGAACAAACCATCGTCTGAATCTACGTGGCTATCGGGCGACACATTGCAGGGTATTGATCCAGATCTACTAGAGCGATACAAAAGTTTCAACTCGTCAGAGTCGAGTTTTTCTCACCCGAGGGGAATTGATGCGGACACAAACGCATTCAAGGTGTACCAACGAAGAAAGCGCCAACCACAAGTGCCGTCCTTGTGAATAGGCGACTATTGAGGAGCTGAAGACCTTTCACATGTGATTGGACATATAGAAGACCCCACTCAGGGAAGACACATGTGAAGGAAGATTGGAGAAAGAAGACCGAGCGCCCGAACTTTCTCGTACTTATGTTATTTGCGCGTTTTTATTAAGTTAGGGGTCTTTTAGTAATTTTATGTCTTTATTTGCTTATTCTAGGGGTATTTTAGTAATTTTATGTCTTTATTTGCTTATTTAAGTAAGCTAAAGCCCTAAACTCGAATTTTTAACTATTGATTAATGAAAAACAAACTCTTTGGTTGCCTCCTTCCTCTTTTCTCTCTAATGGTGCTTCTTCTCTTCCCTTGATCTTCCTCTTCTAATTTCTTCTTGTGCCCCTCCAACTTCTTCAAGGTAATTATTTTCTTCTTTCTATTTTCCAGTTTTGGCTAATCCTTCTTCGATCAAAATCTTGAGAACCGATCTAAACCCTAAACCCCCAAATCCTCAAATCCTTAATCCGAGAAACTTCTTGGTTCTTCGGACTAGTGATCTTCATTGATCGATTGGATATGACCATGCAAGATCGGGAGGTCTCATCCCTCACCGGATCCAACCTAAGTAATAACTGAATGCCATACTCCATGGTTGTGATGATGGCCCGCTCCATTGCATGTTTCCTTTATGATTTTCTCAGTTATGATGATTACTGCTAGAATTTTAGATCATTTATTCCTTTTATTTCCGCTGTTTAATTATGTTCATAAGCATGCATCATAATTAGGGTTGTCCTGCGTCGGGATAATTAGGGTTGTCCTGCGTCGGGGGGGGGGGGGGGGGTGTTGACTATACCAATTTAAAAATAACAATACTTATCTTCAGATGTTGATTTGAAGACAAAGTCCATGCTTGAAGCAGCGATCTTCTTTCTTGAGAGTCGATGAAGCAATGTATTTTTTTATTTTTTTTTTGGAGGGTCGGTCGAGCGAGCCAACCCTATATGGGTCCCACAAATTATGTCGGCCATGCAACTTGATAGCCATACATCATTCACCATCCAAGGGCGAGCGTGGCATATTTAACCAACCGACGTATATGCTCAACTAGAAAGAACATAGGGATCTAATGTATTTCAAGGAATAAAAACTCTAATTGTTGCAGATTCAACTCTCTATTTCTCGAGTCTAGATTACTCTCTAATTATATTTAACATCAACTTGAGAAAGGGAATTGAATAAGCTAAATAATAATAATAATTACCACACAGATAGCTTGAGGACCTGAGTTTCTCTCTGACTTGTAGAAGGTTTATGAGTGAATTTTGTTATAGAAATGAATGAGAGAAGGTCCCTATTTATAGCCGAACGATTTGGAAATTCAGTCAGCCTAAAAATAGGTTCGGCTAGCCGGATTCCAATGATTTTGTTCCAACGGCTATCGAATTGCGCGGGATAAGATTTATCAAAAATTTGACTGGCCGGAACCAAAATTCGGTTGGCCGAATCCCTTTGAAATCTGAATGTTCCATTGCTGGAAACTGACCCGAAACAGCTTTGGGCTGGCCGAACCCAAGGTTGGGCTAGCCGAATTTGCAACAGATTTTTCAAACTTTTGAATCTGAAATCTTGGTCGAAACTGAAGTTGGGTTGATGCAGGGACATGTGATGACCTAATCTTAGATGCATGTATAATCAGGTTAAAGAATGTTCAAATAAATACACCAATTAACTAACCGTTTCCAGTCAAAGGGATTAGGTAAATTTCAAAACAAATATGAGGTCATTCCGTCAGGATCATGCTCTTTAGCATAAAATCGCGTAAACAGTAAAAAGGGAGGACCCAGGGATATGAGGATATCCCAAATCTAGCATAAGTCAGTCCACAGTCAAGTTTGGATCTGATCCTACTAACTAACCATCCCTTTTTTTCACTCAAACTATAAAGGGGATATCCAGAGAGGAACGAAAAGGGTGAAGAATGAAGGGTTCGAATAAAGAAGGTACAGGTCCTTTTGTCGTCAAAAGAAAAGCAGGATGATTCTTACCTTTTCCTGCGCCTCGAAAATCTAGAAAGAAGGTGTAACATCCCGAAAAATCGAGGGTCGAGTAGTAACTCAACTCTCGAGTTTCCAGAACATCACTTATGCAACATAGATAATGATGATTGAATGTTGACTGTATTAGAGTAGTGAACATGAGTGAGATCAAGCCAAACAGCATATCATACTCCAGAGACAGTTAAATTTGCAAGCGGAAGACTGTGATAGATAGATAAAATATATTAACTAAGATGAGTCTCCAGAGTGTGATAACATTACCAGGTTAAATAATTACAAGTGCAATCCTAAAATATATCAAATGTGTAAGTGTAATGTCTTCTATTCCAAGTACCATAGCCCCGTCAATACAATACCAGGTCTTCATAGACCTGTCAGAGAGTTACATGTAGGAGAGCTCCTCCTCAACATCATAGTAGTCCGGCTCTGCTTCAAAAGCATCGCCATCACCTGAAACTCAACAAATCTGGTTGGTGTGTACAACACCGTCCCATAACGTGGGAGTGAGTAGCTAACTCAGTGGAACAATAAAGCATAGGTTAACATGTTGTCGACTCAGTCAAGCAGTAATGATAAAGCAGTACAATCAAACACTCCTAACTACTCTTATTAATGCAAGTATGGATGCGGTCATGATGGATGCCCTCACCACACCCTCCCTCGTGCGACACCATCTCACGTTCGCGGCATGCTTTCATCCCTCAGTGCTCCACATCTTCCAGGCACATGCAATGCATGATGAGCATGATTACCGAGTTTTTAATTAGTCCATTTCAAACGGCAAGATTGGGAAACTAAGGTACCTCCCTTGTATCATTCCCAAACATGATCCATTCTAGGGTCGTCAGTCCTAGTTAATATCAGACGATGGTGTGTTTTCTAGGTCACTGCAAAGGCTGCCAGGGCTGTTACGCACAAAGGTTACACCACTCCCCCATCACCTCTTAAACGATTCATCACAATACAGAAACAGGCCTAGTTCATACTCTATATACCGCGGCAAACCCTAAGGCTCACTGCGATTTCAGAGTATGCTCGAGGTCACTACAAAGGGCTGTCAGGGCTGTTACGCACAAAGGTTGCACCGCTCCCCCATCACCTTATCAATGTAGGCCGACAGCACGAATATAGTGTCCCATACCACCATAATCGGCTCACGAGTCTGGTTGCTCACTGGTCACTACGGGGAGGCACATGGCCCCAGCGTAGGCCGACAGCTCGACCACGGTGTCCCATACCACCATGCCCGGCTCATGAGTCTTAGGGGATCGAAGTACCATGGTTAAAAGGGATTCACTGGTAAGTTTGGTACCCTAGGTTCAAGCAGAGGCGTCCAAACATGGTGAACATACATAAGACAGATCGGGTTACTTGACGAGCTCGGCTAGCTCGAGCGCACATCAAGTTGAACGATATGAAGCGCATGAGCACTTCGTGTGGCCAACCACTATTGCCAACCGAAGTACGACTCGAGTTCGTTGAACACATCTCACGTGGCAAATGAATCACAGCCACGAATTCAACTCTGGTACCGATTGTCTGGACTATAATCATAGCCCCAAACACAATCAATTGCAGATAGATAAAGCAGTAGTGAATCAAGATTCAACTCATACAATCAAGGTCTGGTATTATCCGTTTAGGGCTGCCAGGGCTGTTGCACACATTCGTTGCTCCACTCCCCCATCACCCATGACGGATCATACAACGTAAACATGAATTCAACATATGCATTACATAGATAAAATCATAAAAGCAGTTGAGCATGTTATGAAGCACAACACAAGCATGAGTTTGTACATATTCAATTCCTAATCACACAGTTATCCAAAGAAATCATACACATAGTTAAAAGAGTTGAGAATCATATCTCAACACCCTTATACATTACAATTTACTAACTACTACTCATTCAAACTTTGTAACAAACGCTTAGACTACCTACACCAACATACATGACATATGTTGATCACATAAGTATAAGGCCAAATCCTTTCACTAGGGAGTTACCCCAATCATAAAACGCATACACCCACGACGGATAGTCATGGCAAGCAGGAATCTAAGTTCCATATTCATTCAGTCATTTCCACAAACACTTGGGCCACACATTTTAGCATATATAGTGTATATTGGTCGTGGCGTGATTCAGGGCAAATCCTTTCGTCAAAGGGGTATCGCCAATACAACAATCATATATCCATGACAATTAGTCATGACGAGCACGAATGAGAATTCTATACTCATTCAGCCATTTTCACAAACACTTAGAATACACTATTACAACATACATGGTGTATGTTAGCAAAACATGTATTAGGGCTATCCTTTCGCCAAGCCAGTATTTTATCCACGTATAATATATTCATACAGCAAATAATCATGACAAATGCATCTCCAAAATTTATACGTATACGGTATTTTCTAGATTACACAATTTCAACATACATAGTGTATATAAGCAAAACATATATTTAGGCGAATCCTTTCGCCAAATAAGTATTTTATCCATATATCATATATCCATACAACAAATAAACATGTCAAACACATTTCCAAAAAATATACGTATACGGTATTTTCTACGAATACCTAGAATATGTAAAATTCCATATTCTTCATCTTTAATCGAAACGGAAAACAGACAGCACTTTGTACATGTGCAATTGCATGCAAATCATGAATCTATCATTATCTGACATTGAAAGCGTTGAAAACCATAACCTATACCCTAAAGTCCGCACCTTTTGTCGTAGAATCGTAACGGAGTTGATAGGTTTGCTAAGCTTCCGTATTCGGCAGTTTGGCAACCTATAGAATGAAATAGGTTAGCTATTTCATAACCTACAACCTTCACGCTCCCAAACAGATCTAGGGTTAGGGTTTCTTACCTTAAAACGGAGTCGGTATCGCCGGGAAAGTGTCAAGGAAGGGATGGTGCAACCCGTGTGGTGGTTGGAAACAGTAGGAGGAAGATTCTCCAACAACTCTCAAGCTTTCTCTCTTTTTCTCTCTTCTCCTTAGGGTTTATCCCAAATTCGTATGGCTGTGAGAGAGGCTGCCCTAAGGTCCTTATATAGCCTAAAAACTCTCTGGAATAGACTTATGTTCAAGGTATACTTACATTATAATCAAATCGGCATTGTTTCAGCTCAAAAGAGGGTTTTTGGCGGCCCTCCTTGAGCCAAAGGTCGGCTTAAGCTCACCAACACCGGATCTACGTTCTATTAAGTTTTCGTTTCAGTGGGATTTCCAGATCACGTGTGGCGGACCAGTTTCAGTTCAACGGTCAGCAGATCTCGATCGGAGATTCCGAGTACATGTAAATGTGTATGAAATTTCTCCTGATCCGAGGGTGTAATTTGGTCTGATTCCGACGGTCTGGTTGCTTAAAACTGATCCGCAAGCGAGAGGTGCCAAATTACTATTCAAGATATTTTGTTTTGAAATAATTTCACATTTCTCACTCTTCACTCCGAGCTCAAGCGAATAGCGCTGGGACACTATCTGGATTTGATTTCCGAGATGGTTGTCAAGCCCAGCGAGGCGGTCCTAGTTCCTTAACTTCGCGTTAATCGGACTTCCGACGTGCGGTCCAGATCCGATACGGAGTTTCGAGATGCTCCCAAGAGCAGTCGGGTAATGAGATTGATCCTAGATTTTAGGGTAACCTAGCGTCAATGATTCTACAAGTTTTGGGTCTTGCAGATCGTATTTAAAGTGATTTGTGCTAATTTCACAAGCACTCTAGTTTAACACTAGCTAAATCTCGCTTAATTTCTAAAGGATTTAGTCCTGTAAGATTTCTGTCTGAGGTGGTACCTGGGCCTTTGTAGTTTGTATATAAAGTGATCCGAGTTATACTACTTAGCTAGTTTAAGTTAGTGTCTAGGATGAAAGTACTTAGAAAGATTGGAGCAAGGTGGTGAAGGATGGGATTTGTGAAAGAAATGAGTTCACAAGCGATTTTTAGCCTGTGGGATTCAGTTCTGACAAGTTAATAAGGTGTTAGGATCGACCCACCGCCTAAGGACGTCTAATCCCAGGTTGGCAAAAATCCGGGATGTTACAAAAGGAAACTTGAATTCGAGTTGAATCCTCAACACCCAAGGGTCAATCCTGAAACTCTAATCTCTTGAATAAAGAGGAAGAAAGAGACGAATTTCTATTCATTCAATAATAATGAAAATAGGGTTTCTCGCAACGTATATATAAGCTATGGAAAAAGTAAAAGTGCACTAAAGCCCCTGGAAACAAGCAAAATAATAAAAAGACGAAAAATAAAGAAAGTTACAATAAAGCCCCTGAAACAAGAAAAAGAACAAAAAAGTCTAAAACTAAAACACCCGTGTGGTAGGGTGTGAAATCCGACCCATGGATCTATGGTCGGGGTGCGGTCATGCTACTCCTGCACTCGTAGCGCTTCAGAAAGTGGGTTCGATGGACCCGTCGTCCATCCACATCAACTCCACCGCTCTGGTACTCTGTCGGCGACGCCTCCTCCACTGGTACACTCTAAAGGGTGTACCACTGATGTCCGCATCATGGGTTAGCCGAAGTAAGTTGGGCTGGCCGAACCTGAAGTTGGGCAGGCCGAACTTCAGTGAACTTACACTGTAATTTACATTTTTTAAACATTTTTCAAAAGGACCTATCCTAAGGTCTGACTAGGGTCATTCTACCTGGCGGTTGGCATATATAGAGATCTTAATCATGCTAAGTCTTTAAATCCTGAGATATTGAGTCGATCTTCATGAGATATTGTATAAGGCTGATGTCGTAGATGCCGATATTTTTGTCTACGAAATTTGACAACTCCATGTGTGCTACAACTATAAGCACTTACACAAAGTGATATCAACTGACACATAATATTTGCGGGTGACAAAATTATAATCTTTGAATCCTCGTTGAGCAAGAGATTATCAAGGAAAATAAACATGAATTCGGTTCAAATTTGCCAAGGACACTATTAAATTGATGTACAAAGCACACAACTGAATTCTCTTGGAGGAATTTAAAAAAAAAAAAAAAAACTGGAATTTGAGCACATAAAAGAGAGAAAGGAGATTTACCATCTTAAGACAAATGGTGGCATCCTATTTATTAGGTAACTACGCAGTCAAGATTGCATCACTCTAAAAAAATGATATTTTCATATTTAACAACGATAACCTAGCAACCTCAAGTAAATGTCAATTCTTATGTTCAGCTACTCGATTTTGTTGTGGTGTGTGTACTCACGATGTTTGGTGAACAATACCATAAGATGAAAGATACGAGTTGAAATAATGATACATGTTCCCTAGTATTGTCTAAACATAGAATGCACACTTTAGTATTGAATTGTGTTTGTACTTCCATATGAAATTCCTTAAAATAAGAGAACACTCCAGTGCAATCCTTCATTGAGTATAACCATGTCATTCGAGAACAATCATCCACAAAGTTAATTAAATACTTCAAATTAGATAACCTAGTAACACGAACTGGACCCCAAACATCATAATATATCTTATCACTTCTGTCGTCCACATGCGGAAGAAACATCACTCATGATACTTGCTTAACTCACAAGCCTTACACTCTAACCCAGACAAATGACAAGGATAGAACAAGACTCTTTAAACTACTTAAGAGTGGCCAAGCTTAGAATGCCACTGATGAGAAGAGATATTTGTCCGCGATGCAGCTCTAATTATCCAATTATTGAGGTAATAGAGTCCATTCACTTCATGTCCTTCACCAATCATCCCCTCCATCTTTAGATCCTGAAACTCGGAATAGGATGGCTAAAACGCAATGGAACGGATTAAGAGTTTGGTTAGCTTAATGATAACAAACTCAAAGGAAATTTACGAATATAAAATACTAACGATAATGGAAGTGATAGGGTAAGGCGAGTAGTACCCAACTCAGATACATGGGTTGAAGTATCATCTGTTAATGTCACAAAGAAAATGCACGAAGAGTTGACTTAACTAAGTGATGGGGATATCTCGCACACATGCACGCCCCCCTACGCATGTACACAAGGAGGGCCCCACCATCGATCTAGATCGATGATGACGTCCAAGGAAGGCCTCCTATTTAGAGGGCTGCATTTTGGTTTGTTGCAGTGGACCCGATAATCATGTGAATCTTACCATGGGTTCTCATGATCGTGGCCCACTATTCCAATTAATTTAGTACTTTAGATTTTGCTTATTATTGTTATTAAGAGTATCATGGACGGTTTAAATTGCTTTGATTAGTTGTTATTTTTTATTACTTCGTCGCCAAGTAATAGGTTGCGCACATGGCGAGAGTTTTGGGATATAGGGTTTTATTATAAATAGGCACCCCTTGTAGTCTTTTTTATTCAATGAAGATTAATAAAATTGTTACGTTTTTTCTGCTCCTATAAATTTCTGAGTTGTGGAGATTCAATTGGGTGCGAAACCCTCCCTTCCTCGAAGGGCTGACTACCGTGGTATGAAGCCACACCTATCCCGATTCGCCCCCACCTTCCTCCATCCATATTTCTCCTCCTATAAGCATTCCATCTGCAAATCCATCAATATTTGCAGGCGTTTCTCCATCTACAGCAGATTTCTAAAATCTGGCCCTGCAGGAGGGCTGAAACTTCGGCGAAGCACCACGCATAAATTGTGCATCAGATCGAGCTGAGATTTGGGGGTTTTGGAGTCCATCCCTAGCCGACCAGGGCCAAGGTGGCCTTTTTCTGAATAGTGGGCCCCACACACGTGCAGTCGGGATCACACGCACGTGCGTTTGGGCCATTGCTACTGTCCACACGTGCGGTACTTTTCTGGTTCGTCTCTCTCCTCTCTTTCACCCCTCTTTCACCCCAAATCCCTAACCTTAATCCTAAATTACTCAAATCCCCAATTTCATGCCATTGCTTCAACCTTAGGGTTCCCCGAATTGAAATCTGTGAACCCCTTCGATTAAGGAATTATTTTTGTGCATGTGTGGATGAAGTTACCCTCATTTAATTCTTATTTGGTCTATAATTTTGATTGATCCAGTATGTGTAGGCCTAGACCCGCATAAGATTCCCCTTGATTGAGTGTTTGAACTTTTGTGTGAGATGTGGAATTTTGTGTAATTGTTTCTGAACTAGTGTGATCTAAAGCCTGAAATCTGGCACATCATACTTGAATTTCATGTCCTGCATCACTAAGTCAACACATTATGCTTACCAGTCACATAATTGGAAGCTCCCGAGTCAATAGCCAAAGGATACTCTCGAAAGAAGCAGGACAAATCATACTTAACTAAACAAGAGTCCTTGTGGAGGATGAAAAATGAGGGAAACTATCTTTTAGAAGCTTAAGCATATTGTTTCTTGGACAATGTAACTATATCACCTACAATATTAGGCTCAGAATGGGTGGAGATGGGCTTGGAGACATAACCGTAGGAACCATCATACAAAAGAATGAACAAGATTTGTTGACGCTGATTAACTGACAAGATCCTAACATGTATCAACTATGTGGTTATTAAGACCACAATGAGCACACCGTCGATTAAGTTTGTGTCGCGGCCTCCCCACACATTCCTGCTTCCAAAACGACCTACCCAAAATCTCTACCACCAAATCGTCCACCACAATAATGACCACCTCGACTTCCTCCATCTCTACCAGATACAGAGACAAATGCAGAACAATTAGATGAGGATGAACTTTGTGCATTTACACTAGCTACATCTTGAACTCAGGAACATGTCTACTCGTTCGATGAGATCTCACTGCCTCCATGGATTTGAGCTCTCACATGCTCAAACTCAGGACGAAGGCCAAAGATGAAGAGTTGGTACACATTCAATTCTTCCCACATGCCTCGCAAGGCTAAATAATATTCTCCTACACTTTATCTCCCTATTAGAGAGTAAACTATTTTGGAGTAACTCATAGATACATGTTAGATTCTTCTCACCCAAATACATCTCCTTTAAGTTTCCCACACTTTTTTTGTCATCTTGAAAAAGATAACATTCACGCTAATGTAGGGCTCCATATTATTCCACAACAAAGCTCTCATCTAAGCATCTTCTGCCACCCAACCCAATCTTCATATTCTGACGAATTTTCTGCAAGCTTCGGGGAAGTCAAATACTTTCTTCCTCTTACCCATTAAAAAATACTTCCATAAATGTGGTCCACTGTAGGTAATTTAATCTGTTAAGTTTAGCTAATGCGCTTTGCAGATTCATCGACTCGAATGGAGATAAGAGATTAGGCTTCATTTTTTACATCAATACTTAGGGGAAAAACAAATTAAACACACAAGGGAAGAACTTTCAAATTAAACTTGGCAAACACGTACTTCAAGATAACATATATCCACAAACACAACCAATCAGGAACAATACTTGCTTCACACCTTTCACACGTACACTTGATCTTCAATCTTGGCCATAAACAACTTCCACACGCACCTTCATCTTCAAATCTGACTGTAAATCTAGCCATCGGCGCATGACGGCCCACTTTGATCCATCATGACAATTGTTTAGAGGGACTCACACACCTTCACGAGACATGGATATGGGGTAAATCAGCACCCAAACAATTTTGTGTTTCACCTCAAGGAGGTGAAAGGAGAAAAAGAGGAAATGTGAAATAGAGATGATGGAACAAGGTACTGGATCAATGATGCTCTGATACCATGTTCCAAAGCATGAAAAAGAGAGAAAGAGGGAGGACATCAACCATCTCACGTCCCCACCTCCTTAGTCCCTTTCACACCTAAGTTATTGTATTACATCAGCCCCTTGTCCTAAACCTTAACCAACACATATTTAAGACCAAAAAACAAAGGAAACCACATTAGAGTCCAACATGGCCCACTGGACCACACATGTGATAAGTGGAACCATGTGTGACCAATATGAGCCATCAATAGAAACATTTACCGTTCTCATCACCTTCTATAAGCCATTTTTAAATTTCTTCTTTTAGGATAAATCACCTGGAATGTTACCTTACTGAAAGATATTCATCCTATACTTTCCAATCTAAAACTTCGATGGCACTAAAATCTCTATTTGTGCTACTGCCACCATCACAAAACACCCTTTACTGCTTTTTTCAAACTTCTAACATGCTCCAATTTGGCATGAGTCCATAGGCTGCCCAGCGCTCCCCTTGAATAACTCTACAACACTCCCTAACCTTCGTAAGAAGTTCTTCCAGCCACATAAGCTCACAGAGAAAGGGAATTGAACGACCGCTTGATATGGCCTTCTTTAAGACATGCTACAGAAAGAATCAGTTCTTGGGGAGAAACTCAAATGATTCAAAAACAGAAAAAGTTCGCTAGAAATTCCAGTGAAAATACAGCTCCATAAAAGAAGCTTTTCCAACAAGAATAATCATTATGTAAAAGTAACAAATTGGGATTACAAAAGCCAAAATAAATGAATACATACATCTCAGGAAAGTGGGGGGGGGGGGGGGGGGGGTAACTGAAAACTACCTGCAATAGAAGTGCAAGGGGAGGGCCCAAAAGGACGTGGGTGAAGTAAGAAACAATTTGATGACCTATTATGGTTTAACTGAGATATGGTCCTCGTTAGAATGGCAGAACAGGATTTGTGTAGTCAACCCCAATTAGTTGGGGTAAGACTTTAGATGAACTGCTGTTGTAAAAGGTTGAGAGGGAATTTTGTCCATGTTTCCATCACAAAGAGATGATTGACAGACAGAACAACATTTGATATTTTAGCTTAGCAGTAGGCATGGCTATCATCCATAAGATAGTTTGCCGATTAAAAAGGATAAAAACGAACTTTGTGGGAGAATCCAGCAGGAAAAGAAAATAAGTGGCAAACAAACAATTCGTTGTTGAAAGATGCTTTAGCTAAACAAAGGACAAGGTCTAGACATTCGTTGATGAGCACTGCAAACTTGGAATATATTCTTGATGGTGAGTCTCAATTCTTTGAACCCTCGGAGGTTGATGAGCACTGCAAACTGGGAATATATTCTTGATGGTGAGTCTCAATTCTTTAAACCCTCAACCTCTGAGGGTGAGAAATCATTACGGGAACACCATGGAAGTGCAAATTTACTACTAAGCAAAGCATTATAAATTGGAGAAATGAAGAAAAATAGAAAAGGAGTACAACCTGCAAGCAGAGTAACTATCTACTTGCTTGTACTAGTCCATAAGCCAAACAAAATCAACCACGCTACTGTTTTGCAGCATGCTACGCAATAACGTACAGATTTTTTTAAGGACTGCCTCAAGAAAAGAAAATTAATTTCAACATTATCAAGCCTCAAACACCTCACCTTAATTAAGGCTGGTGTTGGCAAATCAATGGGGTCCATCCCATCACCCATGTAAGAGCACATAAGAGAGAATGCAGCACGATCATAAAATGTATCCTTCCTTGTGATGAGAAAAGAAGACGTTAGAAAGTCTTGGGTGGAAGCAACCAAAATTTCTCCATTTTTTGGTGTGCACAAGTTATTTTGCACCTGGGGAACAATCAACTAACATTTAAATGTTGGCTTCTCAAATAAATACTATAGAAGCTTTATTAAATGTCCAAGAAACTATACATGTGAAGAGTGAAATTGCATTGGAAACAACAAGAACCAAATATGAAAACAAAAAAGGAGTGGAGGTTCACAAGTTTAGCAATTCAAGAACAAGCGAATGAGCACATTCCCCTTGAAACTAAATAAAAGCTTATATGAGGATTTTCGCATAATGTAATCTCATATGGCAAAGTTTATTTGTGTTTATCTCAAGTGGCCATGTTCAGAAGTGGCATGTAAATAGTTAAAAGACTTCTTCATCTTCAAGAATCGTGTACCCAATTGTTTAAATTAAGATGATTAGCATAATTTTTCTATCACTATGTCAAGCAGGGCACATTGCAAAAGAATAGTTCAGCCCATTCTTTAATTGAACACAGATTTGTTACCCAATGGCTCGTAGATCACGTACATACTCCATTATTAGCAGTTCATTATGTAGTCGTATCACTGAATTAGCTTCACTTATTTGTGTGGTGGGTCTAACAACATGATTAAATTTATTCAATTTAATAAAATTTTATATCACAGCTATTTGATGAGCTATTCTATATGGGGAAAAGTGTTGGCAGTTATAAGCCAACACGAGTAGATGATGAGATAAGAAAGTTGAGATGAATATGTGGAAGTCAATCTAGGAAGGGAAGAATTCAGAATGAGGTCACTTGAAGAAGCCTAAGAACCTATTTTGGCGGCAAACAAAGTTTGGGATGGGACATGCTATCCTGGATGTTGTTTGTCAGACACTTGGAATAAGGAACACAAAAGGGACGGAGGCATATGTAGTTGATGTGTGCAGCTTGAAGATGGACGTTGGCCCATGTGACACAAGTTGTGCATGTGCACATTAGCACACTGGGTACTTGAAGATTGATGTTGACACATATGGGGCATTTAAAGATGGACAGTGACACCCCCGGTACATGTGGCACATACATATGGAATGTCATGTTCCAACCGATGTTGAAATAGGATCACCACTTTTGCACCCTTTGTTGGAGCAAGCTTACCCGCAATAATGGTTGACAGTTTGGAACATGCTATGTCTTTGTCTTGGTTCACATGCAGTAAGCTGGCTTGACAAACCGGGAACACGTTGTCTATCCCACAGAGCCCATCCAGGACAGAACTTTACTTAAAAGTTTGATGCAGGACATGACAATTAACTATGATATGCAAGATCTCAGGCTTTAGATCATACTAATTCCGAAACAATCACATAAAAATTCCACGTCCCACACAAAAGTTCAAACATTCAAGGGGAATCTATGCGGGTCCAGGCCTACACATGTTAGGGCTAGATCACTAAAAATTATAAACCAAAAAATACTCAAAGGGAAGTATAGTCATTCACACATGCACAGAAATATATTCCCAATCCAAGGAATTCACAGGTTTCAATCCAGAGAACCCTAGGGTTAGGGAAAAGGGGCAAATAAATTGGAATTAATGCAATCTAGGGTTAAGGTTATGGAAGATAAGTATGAGAGGAATGAAAGAGGTGAGAAAACGGAACTTGTCAACAGTCCTTGCGCGCGGACAGCGGGCCAGACCTGACGCACGTGCGCAGGGGCCTGGCGGCACGTGCGAGGGGGCCCCGGTTTCGGAAATCGACTCCTTGAGTCTGGTCGGCCAGGGGTGGGCTCCAAAACTCCCAAGTTTCAGTTCAATCCAATGTGCGGTCTGTGCGTGGTGCTCCGCCAAAGTTTCAGCCCTCCTGCAGGGCCAGATTCTGGAATTCTGTTGTAAAGAGGAAAATTGCTGCAATAAAGGACGGATTTGAGGTGTAGATGATTATAAGAGATGAGAAGTATGGATAGTAGAAGATGGGGGCGAATCGGGATAGATGTGGCTTCGCACCACAGTAGTCAGCCCTTCAATGAAGGGAGGGTTTCACACCCAATTGGATTTCCACAACTCAGAAGCTTAGAGGAGTAGAAAAACGTAGAAATTTTTATTAATCTTCAATGAGCAAAAAAACCTACAAGGGGTGCCTATTTACAAGAAAACCCTATGCTCCAAAACTCGCGCCATGTGCGCAATCTATTACTTGGCGATGAAGTAATCAAAAATAACAACTAATCAAAGTAATCTAAACCGTCCATGATACTCTAAATAACAATAATAAACAAAACCTAAAATACGAGATTAATTAGACTAGTGGGCCATGATCATGAGAACCCATGGTGGGCTTTACATTGCTATCAGGCCCACTCCAACGAACCAAAACTTAGTCTTCTAACTAGGAGGCCCTCCCTGGACGTCGTCATCGATTCAGATCGATGGTGGGGTCTTCCTCCTCCTTGCGTATGTGCGTAGGGGAGGTGTGCGTGTGCGTGTGATGTCCCCATCAAAGTTTTAACCAAACAACCCCGAAGAGCAGCCCCAATAGGAAACAAATTCATGGAAAACCAATTTATATGGTCCCACCATGTCCTAAGAAAACTAGAGACAGGCCTAGTGGGGAAGGGAACTTTGGTTTAGGGTTGATGGTCCTGGGAGGATTAGGGAAAAATCTAAAGGGACCTGGATCAAGAAGTAGGGAAGGGATATAGACATCAAAAAAGAAAATCTGAATGGAGAGACGAAAGTTACGAAGTGGAGGGAGAAGGGGAGAATAGGGAGGCTCTCAGGTTCAAACACCAAACCATTTTGAGAAGGGAAACGGTTGTGTGGAAATAAAAGTCTAAGGTCATGTGGCAAAAAGAGTAGGATAAGAACATGTCATTTCTCATAAGATTGCCACTAGAAGATGCAGGCAAAATCACATCCATAAACTTTAGGTCCAGGCATTAGTGGATGATCCTATTCAAATAAGAAAAAAATAAAATAAAAGAAAATTCGACTTTTATGTGCTTCTATACTGAATTCTAAATGCTTTTCTCAAGATGCGGCAGCTTGGCATGAGAGAGGGTTTGGAGAGAATGAGGTTGGCATGGCAGTGGGCAATGTTTTCCATATCATTTTCGCGTAATGTAAAACCACCTTGGGATATGGATACATATCATTTATTGCATGGGATATTGGTTGTGTAGTGTAATGTATCGCTATTGTTGGGAAACATGCGAAAACATTGGGAAATTGGTCGAATTTTTCAGTGAAACTTCAGGGACTGTTAAAAAAGACATTAAAGACACTTACAAATCAATACATCGCAAGAAAAAATTGCACAAAATAGGTTTCCTTTGAATAGGGTCCTAATCTATGCGCTATCTGACTGAACTGATGCAAGTATATGCAAAATCATTTTAAGTAATTAAATAAATAAATAAATAAGAAGACGTGTATGGAAACACAAGCAATACATTCAAAAGCAAAATAAGATGTAAAAAACTAGAAATATACCTATGAATTATGTGTGTGGTTGTGACTCAAACCCACATAAAGCTATGCGGTGGCTCAAAATCATCATCTTCATCTCGACGGGGTTGGGCATAGTATTGTTGCTCCACAAATCAAGAGTATTGTGCTTAGGCCATAGTAGAATGTTACCGGTGAAAATACTCTCTGACATAACACTAGTACTCATCCTCTCCAATCTAAATCAGTATGTCCATTCGTAAGTACTACGTAACCGTCATATTCTCTAGCTAGTATGGATCTGGGGTGGGTACATATGAAGCTCATGAATATCCATACTATGAATATCCCTGCCCATATGTGGAAGTGAACTCCTAACCGTAATAAAAAAAAAAAATAAAAAGATATGTTGTAACTATTAGAGTCGCCGCCACATATCCACCAGGTCCATATCCATATCCATATTGTGGCACAAAACTAGGGCTATCATCATGCATCAATGATCCATATCCATATTATGACTCTAGCCCAGAAGTAGAGCTACCCTGTTGTGTCTGTCTCGTAGAACTAGAGCTACCCCACTTATCACAACACCCGTGTCTCTCATACACCATGCTAATAGCTCCTCAAAATCAGTCAGCTTAGGGGTCTGCTTCTTCTTCTATGGACGTTGACACTCGTATTGCTTATTATAGACAAGACGGAATTGTGGTTCTCCTAAATAAGAACCATGGTTGATGTCCTAGGTGGGGTGATCAAAATCTCTATCCCTAGTGAACGGGTTAAGAGGCCTATACGGCTAACTCCCAACTTGGGTTTGACTTGGAGGTTAAGTCTTGTTATCGTCGCCACCATCCATGTCACCATCAGCACCATCGTTGTCATCATCACCATCGTTATCATAATTATCACCATCGTCATCCACACCAGACCCGTCACCCGCATCGCTCTTCGTATCGCTTTTAAGTATTGGATAGGGTCTGGACACCACGTGTCCCACGTGATGGTGACTGTTGCAGGCTGCCCTCTAAACTCCTCGTCAGTGGCTCAAAAGCTTCAGGAGAACATCGAGCCTCATGTACATGAGTGTCAACATCAATCCCCTGTGACGTTGCATCCTCCGCCACATGCAACTCCAGTTGCCCATCTAATGTATCCAAGCCATCTAACTTAACCCACTCATAAAGTGGGTCCTCTCAATCATCGTCAGCATATGCATGCTAACCAATCATCATCAAATCCAGCAGGTCATCATGTGCGTTTCTACTTCTTTCTAAACGTAGCAATCTCTCTCGTAGCTTCATGTTGTAATGGCAATACAGTAGCTTCTGAAGCCTCTCAAAATCACCATAATGAAGTTTTTTTTTTAAATGGCAATTTTGGGGGGTTTTTTCGAAAAATGTTGTTGGTTTCTAGAAATCTCAAAGATACCGCATATGGTAATCGATGATATCGTCGATACCATTTAATATATGTGAAGAAGTTTTCATGATATATTGGGATAAATTGCGAGACATTCGATACATCACAATAACGTGCAATACATTGCGATAAAATATGTGATACGAAGCATTTTAGATGCTCTAATAGAGTATCATATCACTAACCTACGATAACCGAGATATCGGGCAATATATGGCCGATATCGGCGATATTGCAAACACTAGCAGTGGGAGAAAGGGACGGGGATAAGAAGCCAAGGCTTGACAGTCTCTCCATTCGGGATATTACTAAAGTGGAGTTAATGTGCTTTATGAGAATTCCATGAAGAACAATTATGAACAAAGATATTACTAAGAGATTTGCAATTGATCACGCCAATGTAAGTGCCCAATAGCTCCAAGCCAGGATCCTATATCCATGGCACACACTCTTGTGGGGTAGGGCAAAGGCAATCCGACTCACAGTCGTGCCCACTAGTGGAGACCTTTCGTCCCAACTCATAGTCAACACCCTCACACAAGATGACCAGCATGAGTAAGAATACCACAAGTTTGTCCTAGAACCTACTAAGTGGTTAGGGACAAACAGGGTATTGAGTTCCAAGGTCCACAACTCTCCCTTGGCCAGTGGCCATTGAGTCCAATCTCAAGTGCCCAAGGACAACTAAAGGAATCCCCTCTAAAATCCATATGAATTCCATGTTCCACACACATTAATAAGGCTAATGAATGAATGCATCATGTATTAAACCTGGGTATAAGAATATAAAATTGGTTTTTCATGGAACACCCACAATATCTAGTCCTTATGCCACTCTCCATTCAACTTGTGACACCTTACATTATGGTTGCAGATGTAAAGGCAAGGGCAAGTGGTGGTCAGGAGTGAGATTGTTCTCCCAATGAGGGGTCATATTGCGGCTATTAGTGTGTTCTTGGGGCTTGGCAGGAGATTGAGAGGATGATGAATGGGCGGATATGAATCGGAAGGAAGATGCCGCATGGGGCTGATACTTCAACCCTAATTACAAGCAATTTTGGTGTAAAGCGCGTTTGTGCTATGGAAGCGGAAGATACTCTCATCTCAATGGTTGACAATGGTCCAACTAGAGTGAATGATGTAGCAGTCATTGAATCACCACAAGTCAGGAAGACAATGGAGGGCCTAACGAAGATGATTAGGATGCGTATGGAAGGGGAAGTGGATAGTTTAAAGGAGATCCAAAAGTGTTTTGACAGCATTAGGGCCTCTATGGTTGTTGCGTCCCCTAAATCATCCAGGAAGGAGAAGAATGGCATGAGGGAATTACTTAGCCTCAAGTCTTTTGTAAACTACGAAGGGGAAATGGAAGGAGGGTGTTTGGGTCAAGGGATCTTAGATAATGGTCATCCAATGACTATGCTCACTTGGAATATTGGGGGACGGGTATCTAATTCAAAGCAAAGGGTGACGAAGGAGGTGTCAAGTCTTAATAGGGCACATGTGATGATGATTCAAGAGACAGAGAAACTCCTTGGGGATCAACACTATTAGGGAGTTGTGGAGGAAAGATGATTTTGAGTGGGATCATATTGATGTTGTGGACAAGTGTCGTAGGATTATGATTATGTTGGACCTGCTAGTTATCAAAAAGGAAGACTTTAGAGAAGGTAAGTGGTCTTTTATGCTTCTACTCAATCCTGTTGGAGGTGGCTATCATTCGGCTCTAGCATCTGTTTATGGTCCGAATGATGGTACTTTGAGAGGGAATTTTGTGGGGAGTTAGATGCCACCCAAAGGTGTTGGACTATGCCTTGGTGTTGAGGCAGGGATTTCCACGTGATCCGGATTGGTTTTGAGAAGACTAGGGGCTCTAGACAGATAGGATGCATGAAAATTTATCAATGACTTTGCAGAGAGCTGATTGTTGGGGGTCTGATAGACATTATAATGCATATACATGGTCAAATAAAGAGGTGGACCCTACAATGTGCAGGATTGATAAGTTCCTAATCTCAATTGGGTGGGAGATGAACATCAACCTCAAGGTGCTTCCTCATCATATGTCAGACCATAAGCTTCTGAACTATCCACCATTCTTTTGAGCCCTATGCCTTTTTGCTTTGAATCCATGTGTCCCAATCACCCATTGTTCACTAGTTTGGTTCAACAAGGTGGGAGTCTAAAGACATGTCTAACTTTGCATCACGGAGGCTTGGGGATAAGCTTGGAATCCTTAAAAGGCCTTATGAAGCAATGGAGCAGAGAGGAGTTCGAGCACTTCAAGGTGACGAAAGCGAAGATGCAAGAGTTATCTGAGTTCATAGTGCAAAAGAGGAGTCTGGGGGGATCTCCTAGGCTGATAATCTAGAAAGGAGGTGACCTCTTTGGTGCTTGAGAGTCTTCTCAAGCAGGAGTAAATATATTAAAGGCAAAAATCTAGGGATAAGAGGGTGAAGGAAGGAGATGGCAATTCCACCTACTTTCAAAAGGTTGTCAATGACTGAAGGAGGGCCAACCAGATCCTATCCCATTAAAATTAGGAATACTACTATAACCTGTACATACAAAATATGCAATAGTTCCATTAACTTTTTCCTGTCTGCTTTAGTGGAGTTCTTGCTAAGGCCCCTACTGAGTGGGCTGGTGTTCGATCAAATTTCTGTTGGAAGTGAAGTTCTTAAGAGGTTGAAGCTGTTCTATTTGAGGCTAACGAGTATGGGGCTACAGGGTCGAACAAGCTCATGTTGCCCTCCTTTTACAAATTTTGGAAGTTGGTTGGTAGCAATATGATGGTTGTTTTGCAGGAGTTCCACGAATCAGCAGGAATCAGAAAAGAAAAAAAAAAAAAAAAAATGTGGGGACATCATTAGCCTTTAGTCTCAAAGAAGGTGAAGCAGAGATGTTATCTGATTTCAGGCCAATTAGTCTTCTTGTTAGCATGTATAAGCTGATTGCAAAAGTCTTAGCAGCCAGATTGAAGAAGGACATTAGTAAGGTGAAGTGCATTCATCCTTGATAAATCTTTGTTAGATGGCCCGTGCATCATTAAGGAGGTAGTCGATGAGTTCTCTAAGAAAAGACGTGAAGGATTTCCCCCAAAAAGTAGACATGGGGAGGGCTTATGATTGTGTAAAGCTGAACTATCTTCTCGACTTGTTATTGGGACCAAGGTTCTGGGAGCAAGTGGAGATGATGGACTGAATCTTGTATATCATCTTCATAGTTTTCTGTTTTGGTGAATGGTAGCCGAAAAAGCTTCTTTAAGGAGCAGCAGGGTATTTGGCAAGGGGGACCGTCTCTCCCATCTTCTATATGGTGGTGTGGTTGATTCCCTTGCCAGGCTTATTAATAAGGCAGTTGAAGAGGAGGTGATAAAAGACATAGCAAGAGGGAGTGAGGAAGTTAGGGTCTCTTTGGTACAATATGGACACCCTGTTCTTTGGTGATGGGCTGATCCTTGAAGCAACTACCTATGGGGGCATAAACACAATGTTTGCAGCAGTAATGGGGCTTAGGGATCTCAACCAAAGCAGCTGTGTTGGGATCAACCTGGGGCTAATGAGGTGTCAGCGATCACAAGGGGAATCGGGTGTAAGACGGTTGAGGTCCCGTTGTGCATCTTGGAGTTCTTTGCAAAGGAAAAGTGCGTAAGTTTTAGGATTTTTTATTGGAGAAGTATGCTAAAAAGTTTGCAACGTGGAAGAGCAGGTACTAAATCTTTGGGCAGGAGGATCATGCTAACCAAACATGCATGCCTAGCTCCTAGTGCATCCCCTGTCCACACTGAGATGTCCAGTCAGGATTGCTCCAAGATTAAAGCCATTATAAAGTGAGTCAAGTGGGCCATAGTATTAGAAGCATCAGGATTGCCAAGTGGGCGCTTGTGGTGAAATGGTGGGGGATGGGGTGTGGGAAGACCCCCATATTGAGGTCCATTCTAATTGTTCAAAATGACATTGATGAATATGGTTGAGATGCTAATATAGCTGCTAGGCAGGGTACCCCTTTTTGAAGAGATCTCTTAGGCCAAGGATTATTGCTCCACTTACATGCCTTTTAGGGTGGCCAATGGGGACAAGGCTAGATTTTGTGAGAATATTGGTGTTCGGTGGTCTCTCACGGACATTTTTTAGGGCCTCTACTCAATTGCCAGCTATTTCATAGGAATAACAAAGAGGAACAAATTGAAGATTTACCAAAGGTGATGGTCATGCTTTCACTGGTGTATATTAGAAAGGTAGGGTCCAAAGGAAGCTCCAGGAGCTAAAAGCTAGCGGTAGCTCTCCTATTGGATCATTGGCTAGGGGGACTTAGATGTGTAATAGCTCTTTTGTGTTTCCATTGATTTAGGCATCGAAGGTGGCTTTGAAAATTAAGGCTTTCATGTGGCTAGCTTACCATGAGAAAGTACTCAATTTAGACAATCACAACCATAGAGAAATGGTCCTCATCTACCACTGTAGTTTCTGTTATTGTGATGAAGAAACTGTCAATCACGTTGCTTACCACTACCCTTTTCTCCAAGCATCTGGGCCGATATTTTCACAAGATTAAGGATTGTGTAACTACACCGGCTGGCATATCGGCCAGCTTGCTAACAGATAAAGGTATTGTCAATCTTCTTCTCTTCTTTTTTTTTTTTTTTTCTTTTTCTTCTTTCTTCTCTTTTTTTTTTTTTTTTTTGAGGGGGGTGCGTGTGTGTGTGCAAGCCATTGACCTTTCAACATAAACAACAAATCAATCTCTCATCAATAATTGGTATTCAAATCACACATCTTCAACATAAACTGATTACAGCAAATACAACAACCTGGAACTGCTCTTATCTATATATAGAAAGGATAACATTTGAGCCAGTCAATCATCAATCACCTTTTATTATTACAAAACTGAACATTGGAATCACATCTCATGCATGACAAATGCTCAAACCACCACATAAAATTTAAATAAATAAATAAATAAAATAGATGCATATGAAACTATAATGCATGAGATGTGATTCCAATTTTCACACCAGGCTTGAGTGGGGTGGCCTGTGAGATGCAGGGGCATATTTGAGGCGGTTGGCTCGTGTGAGGCAGAACCCATTGATTTGGGGCCCACGAGGAGGGTTCGGCCGAGGACCTAACCCATGGATTTGGGGCCTGGGCTATGAGATAAAGGGATTAATTCACCATGCTCTATCAGTTTGAGCTTTTAGAGCAAGTGGTTAATTGTCCTGCATCAAACTAAGTACACAGATGACAAGAAGGAAAATAAAGGTATTTACCCCCATCAACATGAGAGCTTCTGTTCGAGCTTCTTCAGTTTGAGGAACATGTAAATTCATCTCATCCCCATCAAAATCAGCATTGTATGGATTACAAACAGATTCATTGAATCTCAATGTCCTCCAAGGCATTATCCTTGCCTACAAGCATGAAAGGGATTAGTATATCAAGAAAAAGGACAAAACAAGGTAAAAATAATTTACCCTTTAATGCATAAACCATCTAAAATTACCCTATGAGACATGATGGACATCCGATGCAGACTTGGCTGTCTATTGAAAAGAACAAGATCCCCGTCTTCCAAATGGCGTTCCACTATATATCCGTACTTGAGTTCATCGGAAAGACGCTTTCTGTTTCCATATGCCAAATTTCTGCAAAACAATTCAGTCAATTCAGCTACTATAATACAAAATCAAATCAACATAGAGAAACAAGACAAGAATAATAGCACTTACAGCTTGCTACCATCAGGGGTTATAACATAATTTGCCCCAGGGTACTTCTGAGGCCCATTGCGGATGCATTGTCTCAGCTTCTCCATATTGTAATAGGAGACTCGTTCAGGATATGTAAGGACTTTTGCCATTAAGATGGGAATTGCTACCTGGAAACCATCCCAGACCCATGTAAGAATGGAAAAAAGACATGCAGATAAAGAAAATACCATCCATAGACTTTCGACAGTCTGACCTCTGTAATCTTCAGATTTGGATCGGGAGAAATGACAGTTCTGCCAGTAAATTCCACACGCTTCCCAGATAAGTTGCCACGAAAACGGCCTTGCTTGCCTTTGAGACGTTGAAGAACCCCACGCAATGGCTTTTGAGGCTGCATATATAGAGGAACACCACGAACCTCGCTGTTTATATATGTAGCAACCTCAACTTGAAGATGTTCCCAGAGGCCCTGGACAAAAATCAACAGCATGAGCATTTGGAACACAAGTTGCAACATGACTAACATTATATCTAAAGCATGGAATTGGGGTTTAAATGATAAAGTTACTAACATGTACAAGCAAATAAAATAAAATAAAATAAAAATGGAAGTCAAAACTGAAGATGGTGCCAATGGTAACTCAAATTATAACCGAACGGCTAATGTTTAACTGTTTTCTTTCAACTAACTAGAAAAGTTGAATTGATTAATTGACGAGAGGATTATAACAAAGAAATATTAGCATACTACAAAATGTAAACCAAGAATAGAGAAAATGGACAAATTTAGAGGAAGAGAGTTGGGGAAGCTATTAAAAGCAAGTAGTCACCAAGCCTACGACAATACAATATGCTGGTTTTTACAACTGATTTCTTGACTGGTAATAGATGGCATTTCTTCAAAAAATATAATCACATATAGATGGATTCTTTCACTGAAAAATTAAACCAAATACACCATTCACTTAGGAATTATGTGTGTGCATATTATATATAGGAAACAGTGTTGTCATATGCGATTGCATATGCCATTCGGGAGGATGGACCACATATGCCATACTGGCATATTTGGTTTTTGGACAAGTGGGCTTTGTGCGGTCGCATGTAGATGTGACAGCATAAGCCATGATTATGCAATTATGCTATGCGATAGCATAATGTCCCAACAGTCCGATTTCTGAAAGTTAGGAATAAAAGAAAAAATCTTCCATTCCTATCCCTTTTTATTATAAATAGGCACTCCCATCCCCCCATTTTCCCCTCTCATACAAGTATACAAGCTCTTAGCTCTTGCTTAATCTCCTCTCTCTCACTCTCTTCTCTAATACTCATGCTCGCAATCTCTTTCTCTTACTCTCCCACTCTCTGTCACTCAAATACTCTCATTCTCCATTAGATCTCTCACTCTCTTACTTGTTTACACTTATCTCTCATTCTATCCAAGAGTACAAGTCTACAAGGCTAAGTAGAAGGCCCTCACTCTTTCAAGTTTCAAGAATCAAGGTTCTCACTCTTTCCAGTTACAAGGCTATAAGTCGCTCTCCTACAATACAAGGCTAGAAGGCTCTCTCTCCTACAATACAAGGAAAGAAGGCTCTCTCCTACAATACAAGGCTAGAAGGCTCTCTTATAGGTCTACAACTACAAGGCTAGAAATCTCTCTCCTACAAAGAAGGAGAAAAAATTTCTATGTTGGTTTTCTTTTCACCATTTTTAGCATATCTATTCATTTGAGTACTTGCTACTTGACTTATTATAATCTAATAGTCTTATAGATGTAAAAATATATAACAAAATTTTAATGAAATTGGCAATAAAACATATTTAAAAAATTCCCTACACTTGCAGTATTTTTTTCATAATTTTTTCCTTTATTTTTGAAAATATTTATATTGTTCAGGGAGCTTTTTCTTGAAAGGTAAGAAATTTAGGAGGTTGTGAGACCACATATGCGCATGGGTCCCTCGAGGTGCACGAGATCGCTTATGCCATTTGACATCATTAATAGGAAATGATTCCATAGTAAAGTTACCACCATAATTATAATGGTAAACATCGCTTATTGCTCGTACCAATGGAGGTACTCTCTTATATATCTCTGATACTCGTCTTTCCCGAACTGTACGGATACGCCTGGACGTGGGTACTGCGTGACATACATCGACGGCATTGGTTGAGTAGGGTCCTGAGGGAACAGATCAAGTCCAACCCTGACTCCCTGATAGTATTGCTACCAATCATACAAGTACCCCGAATATCCTCCTATCAAAGGGCCATAACTCGAAGAGCTATCTGTTGGTTGCCCATATCCATAGGTAGACGAGTGTGACTGAATGTCAGATCTGGCATACCCATACCCGTGATATTCCCCATGCGCATAAGGTGGGACAAAAGTGGAGCTCCACCACTCTGAACTAATATCCATAGATGACAAGTTGCGTCCGAGAGCATCCGCCACAACGCACCCAACTTTCTTCTTTGAATGACGCTCAAAAATATGTGGGCTCTGATGCTCTCATACGTGATGGTGAACGAGATCCATGGTCCTCGTCCTGACTGGCATGGTCAAAGTACTGCTCCTCAATGAATTGCCCAACGGATCGCTGGCTCGGACTTGTCGTGTACCCCCCACCACTACCACCTCCACCCCCACTAGTACCACCTACATTGGTATCGGTGCCTCCATCCCCTTACCACTGCTATCGTCGTCATCCCCACGACCAGTGTCAAGTAGGGGTTGAGTCTCATCATCATCACTCACTACAACTTGATGATGGAGAGGAGGCTGTGAAGATGCCTCATCGTCATCATCAGGAAGTGCCAAACTCCTCACCAAAGGATCAAAGGAATCTGTATCTGCCATTTGTTGGCTTACTACCTGATCGACATCGAAACCAAGAGACATTGTTCCCTAAGCTATCTGCGGAGCAGGGCTTCCTCCCACATCATCTAAATCATCTTAATTGACCCACTCATAAAGTGGGTCCTCAGCATCGTCACCTATCTATGTCATGTTACATATCGACAATAGGTCAAGCGGGTCAAGATTTTCCTCCATGT
Source organism: Magnolia officinalis (assembly GCA_021015155.1). Taxonomy (NCBI): domain Eukaryota; kingdom Viridiplantae; phylum Streptophyta; class Magnoliopsida; order Magnoliales; family Magnoliaceae; genus Magnolia; species Magnolia officinalis. The sequence continues at coordinate 17,368,579 of JAJHSJ010000010.1, read as the reverse complement.
CTCGGTCTGCCCACAACTGCCTCTTTCTTAACTTCATATTGTAATGACAATAAACGAGCTTTTGCAACTTCTCATACACCAGCTTGTTCCTCTTGCTAGTGTGTATGAGTGACCACGTGCTCGAATTCCTCTCGCACGATGAAGAAGATATAGTTTGTGCGAGACTATGAACCGCCAATAGCTGCAGTGTGGGTGTGTTGACTCCTTAAATTACCCACCACTCGCCTTTATATCCATGAAGAGCTTGTTTTAGTTTGAAGTTTAAACAGGAAATTCAGTTACCTAATTACATATCATACTACATAAGTAAATTAAAAATTATACTCACACGGCATCATCGTTTTTGTCAATGCTTCGGCTAGTGCGGATGAGAACGTACCCCTAGCATCTTTAAAACGCAACAACTGTAAACATGGATTCACTGGTCACCATTTTTAACCATCCATATTTCTAGAACTATAAGGAAGAAAATTTATTTTACCAATTACATTAGCAAAATCTAATCAAATTGCAATACCTGGTTACCGAATTCTGCTTGCGCTAGCGATTCAGGGAACAACCGTTCGAACACCACGTGGACGGCCATCTTCAAATCATTATTCTCATGGAGCCGGTGTTTGTAATGGAATTTGGGATTCAAGTAGTATGTTAAAACTCAAACATTATTTACTCAATTGCATTAACATGCAAATAGAAGTGATGCTTAAAGTGCAAGTACAGGTGATAATAAATACAAGTAAATACAACAAATTTACCTAGTGGAGTGGATGCTCGAGGGTCCTGGTTCATCGTTCATCGATGATATCGATAACCCACTGTTGTGAAGTGGGGATTGCAGTCTATATGTGTAACGTCTCGAAAAAATCCATACAAAGACCTGAGTACCACCTCAGGCAAAAATCACTCAGGACCAAATCCTTTAGAAATTAAACAAAATTAACTAAGTGTTAAACTAGATTAGCTGTGAAATTCGCTTGAACCACTTTAAATACGAACTGCAAGACCCAAAACTTGCAAAATCATCGACGCTACATTACCCTATAATCTAGGATTAATCTCATTACCTAGTTGCTCTCGGGAGCATCACGAAACTCCGTATCGGACCTGGACCGCACGTCGAAGGTCCGATTACCGCGAAACTAAACGATTATGACCGACTTACTGGGCTTGACAACCATCTCGGAAATCAAGTCCTGACTGTGTCCAGAAATGCACAACTTGAGCCCGGAATATAGTGTGTAAAGAACGTGAATATCTTTGAAAATAAATCCAAACTTAAGTAAACTGAGACGTGTTGCTTGCGAGCTAAATATAAGGATTCAAACCATCAGAATCTGACCCAAATACACCCTCAGATCAGGAGAAATTTCCCACACATGTCAGTACACTTGTGACCCTGATCGAGTACCGGTGACCGTTGAACTGAAACTGATCCTCCACGGTCGATCTGTAAATCCAATCGGACCAAAAACTTAACTCGACCTAGATCCAATGTCAAGGAGCTTAAGTCCGACCGCACACAGAAAGGGGGCCTCCAGAAGTGCTCCGTTGAGCCGAAATAGATGGGTTTTGGCTATAACCTAAGTATACCATGACTCTGGGGCCATTCCCATCAGTTCTAGGCCTATATAAGGGCCTTAAACCCTCTCTCTCATATTCCATACGAATTTTAAACCCTAAGAAAGAGAAGAGGAAAAGGAAAGGAAAGAGAGAGAGAGAGAGAGAGAGAGAGAGAGTTGAAGATTCATCCTGGGATTTGATCCCGTAGCTCCACGCACTTAGCCACCCTATCTGTATCACAACTCCGACGTTTCCGACAACGTACTTGGGTAAGAAAACCTAACCCTAATCTATTTTAGGGTTCCAGATAGTGCAAGTTATGAAATAGCTAGCCTAATTCATGTTATAGGTTGTCAATCCGCCGTTAACAAAAACTAAGTGTCTAAAACGAATCCGATACGCGTTTACCGGCGTAAGGTGTGGACTATAAACGTAAAAGTTATGGTTTTCAAGGCTTTCAATGTCGGTTAATGATTTATTACTGACGTGGGTGTCATTTCACATACAAAATGCGTTGTTTGTTTTGCGATACAGATATATATGAACTATGTTGAATATATTGTAAGCCATGTGTTTGTAGAAATCATCGTATATGTATGGAATTTGAAATTGTGTTTGCCATGATTATTTGCCATGTATATATGCTAGTTGTATGTGTAACAACTCCTTGATGAAAGGATTTGTCCTAAGACATGTTATCCCAACATACGTCGTGTATGTTATAATATATAGCCTAGGTGTTTGTGAAAATGTCTGAATGAGTGTAGGATTTGCATTCGTGCTCGCCATGACAAATTGTTGTGGATATATGATTGTTGTGTAGGCGACAACTCCTTGACGGAAGGTTTTGCCCTAATACATATTATAATCAACATACGTCATGTATGTTGGAGTGTGTAGACTAAGTGTTTGTAAGAATGCTTGAATGAACTAGTCGTTAGTAAATTGTACTTTGTAGGAGTGTTGAGATGTGATTCTCAACTACCCTAACCATGTGTATGATTTCCTCCATGTACTTATACTATAGTGTCTATTTAGGTATGGAATGCATATGTGTGAATTCATGTTTAAGTTGTATTTCATAAATTGCTCAAATGATTGTATGAATTGAATTATTGATCTATCACTGCTTTGGTTATCTCATATGATTGTTTGTTGAAAGTGAATGTGGTTGGAGCTATTATATAGTCCAGGCAATCGGTAACAGGCCTCGAACTGGTGGTTGGAGTTGGTTCGCCACACAGGATGTGGTCGATGAATCCGAGCCGTACTTGAGATGTCGACAGTGGTTAGGCCACACGGCGTGCTTATGCACTTCATGTCGATCAACTCAACGTGCACTCGTGCTAGTCGAGCTCGTCAAGTAACCCGATTGACCCGATGTATGTTCACCATGTTTGGACGCTACTGCTTGAACCTAGGGTACCAAACTCACTAGTGGAAACCCCGTTAACCTTGGTACCTCGATCTGCTAAGACTCATGAGCCGGACATGGTGGTATGGGACACTGTGGTCAAGCTGTCGGCCTACGTTGGGGCAATGAGCCTCCCCGTAGTGACCAGTGAGCAATACTGCCTCGTGAGCCGAATACGGTGGTATGGGACACTGTATTCGAGCTGTTGGCCTACACTGATCAGGTGACGAGCCATTTGTAGTGACCTCAGCATACTCTGAGACTGCGTTGAGGCGACGAGCCTTTCCGTAGTGACTAGAGTATAAACTAGGCCTGCACTGATCAGGTGACGAGCCCTTTGCAGTGACCTAGAACCGCAACTTCGTATGAGATTTACTAGGACTGACGACCCTAGAATGGATCATTGTTTGGGTATTGATATAAGGGAGGTACCTTAGTTTCTCAATCCTGCTGTATGAAAAGGACTAATAAGAACTTGGTAATCACGCTCATGCACCGCACTGCATGTGTCGTTTGGCGTTGAGTAGAGAGCACTGAGGAAGTGACTGATATGTGCGACCGTTAGATGAAGATCGCAGAGGGAGTGCAGGCGAGGGCATGCATCATTTATACATATCATTCCTGCATTAATCAGAGTACTTAGGGATGTTTGATTGTATTGTTTTATCATTACTGCTTGATTGAATTGATAACATGTTAACCTTTCCGTTATTGCTCCACTGAGTTGATCACTTACTCCCACGTTCTGGGACGGTGTTTTAAACACCAACCAGACCCTGTCTTAGTTGCAGGTGGAGGCGATGCCTACGAGGCGGAGCCGAACTATGAGGATGACAAAAAGGCATTCTCTTTCATGCAATTTTCAGGCGGGTTCATGTGAGTCGTGGCCTGATCGACGAGGACTTCTGGGATGTTGACTAGATGCCCTTACACTTATTATTTTGTCTTTTTGAATCACACATGCATATTCATTTTTGGTCCATTTTGGGAAGTATACATGTATATATTTAACCTGGTAACATGTTCACACTCTAGAGACTTACAACAGTTCATATACTTTATATTTCTATCACAGTTCTTCCGCTTGCGTAATTTAACTGCCTCTGGAGTGATATGTTGTTTTGGTGTAATCCCACTCATGTTTAATGCACTAACATGGACAACATTTAATCATCATTTTCTATGTTGCATAAGTGATGCGTTGGAACTCGGGAGTGGAGCTTATGCTCGACCCCCGATTTTCAGGGCGTTACAATATGCCTTCTCTCATGATTCTCATAAGCTCGTACATTGACCCCATCGAAGGCCATTTCTCATTATCTACAGCCCTTAGGACCCTGTAGATCAGATGCAGGAACTCTATCCCATAAGGAATCGGAAAGCACCGTTTTCGAAATCTTCTTTGCCCCATCGGTCTTCCTCTGGTTCCGCTCTAAGTAGTTCACAGATCTAATAAATTCATGAGACTCGTATGATGCCTATATAAACTGTCAAGTGCGATAAAGTTTGTGGCAAACCGTGTGGCACCCGGTCTAACGATGTCCCCTCCACAATACTCGCGCATTGTAGCCAACAACCATGAGTGATTGTATATGAAGTTCGTCACTCTCCTCACATCCTCGATGATCTTCCTAACAAAATCCCTCTGGCCTATCCACTTGATCATTACATCGATGTAGTGGCCGCACACGGGGTCCAATAGAGATGATACCTCCTCATCAATTTCTTCCACACCTTAACAAATGCACTGTCGTTATCCGTCACAAGTTGGATGACATTCTTGAACCCAACATCTTTAATCACTTCTTTTAGGAGGTCATATATATATTGGTGATCTTTTATTTTGGCAGATGCATCAACAGATTTGAGGAAAATGAGATGCCCTCTACAGTACACCATGAAATTAATAATGGACATTTTAATAGGTCCCGTCCACCCATCGCACATGATCGTCACCCCGAATTCAACTTGAGTCCACGTACCCAAGTTTGCATCTCCTCGTACTCCTGATCGAGGTAGACCTCAAGAATCTCCTGTGGCGTAAGAGGCTTCACTCTGGGCGAAAAATCACCGTTATTGGGAAGGGAAACGAAAAAAGCGAGTATCGGAGTAACAACTCCAGAGACACCGATAATATCGGCGATAATAGCATTTTTTTGCCGATAATGAGAACACTGGGAAAGATAGAATTAGAAATGACAGAACTTAGGAGTAGCACAAATAGGTAATAAGATGGAAGGAAAGTAGACTTAAATGGTTTGGCCATGTGTAATAGAGACCAAGAATTGCACAAAACTGACTTGGTTCAAGTTGAACGCTCTAAATGAGCAACAGGAAGACCAAAAAATATGGGTGGAGACGGTAAGAAAATATTTGACGACCTGAGGTTTAAATGAGGATACGTCTTCAATAAAGTGAAACATGATTCGTGTAGCCAACACCAATTAGTTGAGATCAATGTTTTTGTATCGTTATCGTGTAATGTAATGCACCATCGGGATATGGATGCGCATCAGTTAGCGCATGGAATATATCGGTCGAGTCACATAATTTATCGTTGTTGTTGGGAAACATTGAAAAATTGGTTGAATTTTTCATTGAACCTTCAGGGATTGTTAAAAAAGACACCAATACACACTTAAAATATATATTTTTTTTTTTAAATCACAAAAATACAAGTGCACATAATAGGTTTCCTTTGTATAGGGTCCTAATCTATGTATTGTCTTACTAAACTGATGCAACTATATTCAAAATCAAGTCATAAAATTACAAAAGAAAGAACATTATTTTTTTAACTTTTTTTAACTTTTTTTAATTATTTTTAATTAAAAAATATTTTTCCGCAAAAATCCAAATTTCCAAGAATGTGTATATCAGGTTATATACATGTTTGATTTCATGTTTGGACGCTAAGATTGCAACCGATATGGAAATTTTTGTAAAAATTTTGATTTTTCCCCAATTTTCCACAACTCGAGCCATCTCCCCCAAATCTCAAAATCAAAGCTCCAAATCCATGATTTTTTATGCAAAACATGAAAAATCGAGGATTTTTTTTTTATCATTTGACACTATTTACAAAATATAACAAAACTCAAAAAATACACACCTTTTAGAATCCAACCCCAAGAAGCTTCCTATTGTGATTTTAGAGAAATTTTGAAGGTTTTCTTCCACCAAAATAGAGAGGACTGGTCAAAATCAACTTACAATGTATAAGGAAGAAGTTTTTTTTTAATTATTTTTTGTGAATTTTTAAGGATTTTTAAGACAAAACAATGCCGGTTTCCTTTTATCCCTTTCAACATCACACTCGATATCGACATATCGCACGATACATTAAGAATTTATAAAGGAGTGTGGATATATCACACAATATCACAATATCCACGATATATCGCAATATCATGATATATTGCACGATATCATGAAAAAAAAAAACGGATACTAAAGTTGTATATCGTATCACCCAGCTGGGATAACAAACATATCGTGGATATATTGGTGATATCGCAAGATACTGAAAACACTGATTGAGATAAGGCTTAGATAACGGTCATGATGATGATGATATATAAACGCGCATATGTATAGCTTTATGGCCCTTGATTGAGTGGAATGGCAGAACAGGATTCATATGGTCAATGTTGATTGATTAGGACAAGGTTTAGATGATGATGATATATAGCCTTGCTCTAACAATTTATAACCCTAGTGCTCTACTATAATGACAAAAAAAGGTGAATAAATCTTTTCATTGATGGCATGGTAATAAACTTTAGGCAATAAAAAATAACCAAATTGCACACTATAGACTTGTGGAGAGATGGAAAAAGATGAAAGAAAGAGAAGATAAGAGAGGAGAAGATGGGGTTAGAGTTACACACCCCCACTACCTCTCTATTATATTTTAGTGATAAAAAGCAAATATGACAAAGCTGCCCTAATACAATAAACATAATGACAAGCATATCCCAAGACCAAAAACACTAAGCAATAAGTGGGCCATAGGCCCGTAACTAACCAAATCCCATTGGTTTGTAGACCCATATACATAACCATTAAAACTCCCCCTCAAGCTAGAGCATAGATGTCTTGCATGTCCAACTACAAAACAAGTTTTTCGAATTGAGATTTTCCAAGAGCATTGGTGAATAAATCTGTGATTTGATCATAAGATGAAAGATAAGGTTAGTGGATTTGTCCCTAAGATATCTTGTCTCAAATGAAATGGCAACCAACTTCTATATTCTTCATTCTCTCATGAAACACACAATCATTGGCAATTTGTGTCGCAGCTTGATTATCGCAATATAAAGACATTGGAACCTAAACTTCGAATCCCAATTCTTTGAAAAGAGATTTCAACCATGCAAGTTCACAAGTTGGATGTGCCATTAACCTATATTCAACTTCAGTGCTTGACCTAACAACCACGTTATGTTTCTCACTTTTCCAAGTAACCACATTACTGCCAAAGTCAACCTTCTATCATGTCCCGACTCTACATAATCTACAACAGAATAACCGACAACTTGAAGATGATCATGCGCTCTATATAGGATGGCCTTCCCAGGGGAACATTTCAAATACCCGAGGATCCTCATAACTTTTGCTAAATGTAATGTCCTTGGACTTTACATGAATTGACTCACCACAATGATTAAAAAGGCAATATCAAGCCAGGTGATAGTCAAATATATGAGTTTGCCAACAAGTCTCCTATACATATTAGGGTTTTCTAACAATTCTCCTTCTTCAGCTTCAAGTTTGAGATTAGGGTGTATTGGTGGTGTATCAACTAGTTTAGCACCTAACATCCTTGTCACTTTCAACATCTTACAAGTAGATTTTATCTTACATAGATATATTCCAACTTACGATCTTCCCACCTCAATGCTGAAAAAATATGGAAGAACACCAAGGTCTTTGATCTAAAAATAAGTTTGAAGATATGACTTCAGCTTTTTAGTACCCTCCAAGTCATCACCAGTCACTATAATATCATCCACATACACAGCAAATATCATGTAGCCAGAGGTAGAATACTTTGAGATGACTAAGCGATCTACAGTACTCCTTTTTAATCCAAATGATACAACCACACTTCTAAACTTCTCAAACCAAGCTTGTTGTGAATTGTGATCGCTTCAACCCATATATAGACTTGTTTAACTTGCGTATTTTAGATTTCCGTGAAAGAGCGCGTTATTCACATCCAAGTGAAAGAGAGGCCAATCATGATTTGCAACTAGTAATACAACAACCCGAACCGAATTGAGCTTGACAATGTATCCATGTAATATATTCGAGAAATCTAAGTATACCCCTTGGGGCCTGTTTGGATGTTTGTGAGTTGGGTTAGTGGGAAGTGACTTACAAGGAAGTCACTTACAGGTGGTGTTTGGGGGAGGGAATTCACCTCTCTCTCTCTCTCTCTCTCTCTCTCTCTCTCTCTCTCTCTCTCTCTCTCTCTCTCTCTCTCTCTCTCTCTATGCAGTTAGGATTACGAGCTTTTTTTTACTACTTATTTGAAGTGGGCCCTATTCAGTGAGGCATGACAAGGGGGCCCACCTTAATGTACTTTTGGTACATCCACGCCGTCCATCAGTTTTGCCAGCTTGTTTTAGGGCTTGGGCCCAAACATGAAGCATATCCAATTATCAGGTGGGCCACACAACAAGAAACAATGGTGATTGAACGTTGACCATTAAAAACTTCCTAGGGCCCACCATAATGTTTATTTGTTGTCCAACCTATTGATAAGGTCACACATACCTAGATGAAGGGTTAACACAAATATCAACTTGATCCAAAACTTTTATAGCCCACAAGAAGTTTTATTGGTGGGCATTCAATCACCACTATTTCTTGTGGTGTGGCCCACTTGAGATTTGGATATGCTTCATTTTTGGGCCCAAACCCTAAAATGAGCCGGCAAAACTGATGGGCAGCATGGATCTAAAACTTCGCCTACTTTCTTGTAGCCATTAGTTTTCCAATCAATGGATGATATATTTAGGAGCATATTTACAACCATAAGAAATCAACTAGGGTCCTTTCAAATGGATGTTTGGAATTCTTGATTGGACCTATTATTTTCATAAACAATCCTTACTGTCAATTTTCTGCCAATTTTTGGCTATTGACTGGAAGGTTACAATTATTTGACCAGTGTGATTTTTGCTTGGTGGTTCATTAATTGTGGATTGAACTTGATGGAAAAAGTTTCGGATCAATTGATTGGACTGTCCATATGTCCCTATGCAACCTTTTGTTCTTGAAGCAATTGATCTTGTGAACATTGATCTTAGATGAAGATCACACACAAGTAACACAACTACACATCCAAAATCACATAACATAAAAATTTCTGGCCCAGAATAACTCTAATCCATGTCAAAACCATTCCCACTTCAAACACAACTTTACAAGTAAAAGTATTCGACCAAAATTTGCATCTACACAATGCAACCAACATAAAGAAACAACTTTGAACATCACCTCATGAAAAATCAGCAAGCCTTCATCATCCATTAAGGCATCTACACTATTTTTTGTGAGTGCTTCCTTCCACTTGAAGAACAACGCAGAAAACAACATGTTTCTTACACCAAAAAACAAGAACAAGAACAAAAAAAAAAAAAAAAAAAAAAAAAAAACAGCAACGTGCTTTTGCCTTAAGGCCTGTATCATCAGTCCCCTACATTTCTGGAAGATCCCAAAATATAGATCCAGCAACTTGGGGTGGAATGGAGACGATAATGGGGCCCGAACCTCTTCTAACCTTGCACTGATAAGATGTAGACTGATGTAGAGACGGAAAAAGACGAAAGAAAGAGAAAAGGAGAGAGAGAGAGAGAGAGAGAGAGAGAGAGAGAGAGAGAGAGAGAGAGAGAGAAGAAATTATGAAAGAAGAAAAGATGGGGTCAGACACACCCCCACTCCCTCTCTATTATAATTATGTGATAAAAAGCAAATATGACGAAACTGCCCCCAATACAATAAACATAATGTCTAGCATATCCCAAGACCAAAAACGCTAAGCAATAAGTGGGCGGTGGGCCCATAACCAAATCCTATTGGGTCATAGGACCATTACTGTTAACACACACTATTCGCTTAGGAATTATATTGATGGCAAATGAACAATTTAACATGGAAGAATTTTACAACTTACAGATTTGAGAGGAAAAAACATCAGGCCTTTCATGGGAGAATCCAAAGGAATCAGCATATCATTATTAGTGTGACCTAAATGGCAGAAAAGTCCCTGGTGCTTGTCTTAACTGGGTGAATTTCCATCACCTAAGCTTTATCCAGAATCAAGCATTCAAGTTCTTCTCCCATAGGCTGCGTGCATCCAAAATTTTAATGATGTGACAAAAATAATGCTTGATTAATTCACTTTAGTGCATCCCACAATGTTTTCAAAATAGGATTGTTGTTTAAAATAGAGGTAAAGGACGGTGCCAGATACTCCAGTTTTGCCTCCATAATGTTCAGCCTGAATGAGTCAGCTGCTGTTAATTATCATCCAAAAACTGCTAAAGCAACCCATCCCCATGAGGACTCATCTTTGATGAAAATTCAGATGCCCTATTCCAAGTGAGATTATGAAAATTGCCCACACACAGAATCACAGATTATTTAGGCTTTGTTGGTTGCCAGTACTCATCAACTTAGATGGAATACTGCAAGTTTGATGCCATCTTCTAAGAAAGGAACTACATAACGAAGCCATTGGATCGGGCATTGCATCTTTAAAGACACCGCATTTCTTAGTGGCCTTTGCATGGTCCATCTTGTTATATATTGATGAAGATGGTCCCAACAATTAAACAAAGAGTTTTTAAAAAATTAGAATAAAAATAAAAATACTAGGAGCAGAAAAAACTAATGGAACAGATAAACAATTTTAGTAATGGTCATCACTACTAAATATGGGAAAATCATTTTATATTTTCAACAAATATATTAATCAAGAAGCTAAAGAAAACAACATTTAAAAAGGAATATGAATCCTAAATACTGACTTGTGAAAACTGTTGACTTACCAATGAGAGCGATGGAGGTTCCGCACTTTGCAAATCCTCTTGAAGTTTAGCACTCGCTTTAATTACTTGAGCTAATTTAGAAGTGATGTCATCCTCATTGCTGCAAACAAAAACAGGGTTTGAATGTTGTCGTCCAGTTTATAAAATTGCACTAGGATTAATGTATTAAAATGCTAATGATATCTAGAATGGTGTCAACCATATTATAAAATTTTAAATAAATAAATAAATAAATCAAAGTTAAAAATGTGCTCATTTAAGAGAAAGGCTACCTCATTGCTCCAGCATCCATGAAAACAGAAGGACGGATAGCTACAGGTGGCACCGCAATGTCTGTCATGATGAGCTTCTCTGGCCTATCATAAAGGTGAAGCAATTCACAATCCTGTGGTACAAAGGACAAGAGTGTAAAAACAAAGCATAAGAGGAAGGAGGATCCAACTAATCAGACCCTTCTTTTCCCCACATTTCTAAGGAAGAGCATTAACTGCACCTGTAAGCCTAAGTGCCTAGCATATTTCCAAATTTCCAATCATTCAGAGAATCTACCTCATCCAGCATTTTCTTGAAAAGAGCAAGAACTTTGACAGGAGTAAGAACATTAACAATATGGAAGTTTGCATTCGCCTCTTTTGTGTGAGAAATTGCTGAACGACATTCATCAAAATTTCCGTTGGGAACTTTGGAAAGATCATGAGCAACAGCCAATATGGATCCAGCCTTTTTCACGGCACCTACATTTTTAAGTACGTGAATTCAAACACTATTAATAAGGTTTAAAATCATGCCAAAATGTACTATATAGTATATGCACAATTACATTTGCATACAGAAGAGTATTTCATTATTAACAATTAATACACACAGAAGTCCCCCCCCCCCCCCCCCCCCCCCCCCCCCCCCCTAATAATTAAAAATAATTAAAAAAATAAAACTGTTGATCTAGTAAACTCTAGAGGGATCATATGATCCTCAACCGCAATTTACTGGTGGTGCTCAAACCTGACCTCATACAAGCGGGCAACCCATCATTTCATTTATCCAGACCATTGATCTGATGTGAATCATCTAGGTCACATCAGATGATTCTAATGAAATCACGCACATTGCTGGGAAGACCATGGCCGTATGACAGAGATGTGAATCATCTAGGTCGCAACAAGTACAATTTCATGTACAAAGGGATGCCTGTGAATCTCAAAACTATGAGAAACGAAGAACTTAAATAGGCAAAGCCAACTTTAACACAATTCAATATGGTCAATTCCATTGAAGAAAGCCAGGAGCAAGGGATTATGTCTGCCTCAATAGGGGGCGAGAGTGAGCCTCATTCAACCAGTGAAGCTTCCAGCCAACCATTTGCAGTTTTTTTTTTTTTTTGAACTGTCCTGATTTTAGGATTTGATCTCTAATGAGTTGCTGAAAGAATCGTCGATCATACGTGACACTAAGAACACAACTGATTTGATAACTAAAGTACCGTGGCTGAATCTTCCAACATACCGAATGAATCCGATGGAGCACACCAACATATTTGGCAAGTGGAGGCATTATTAGGATAAGGTCCCATTCATGACAGCCTCAGTTCATGCACTGTGCCACCATTATTGGCGCCAATAAAGGATGGCAGATAGTGAATCCCATCAATAAGATAACAACAAATATCCTTCCCCGATCCCACACCTCGACGACATGCTTAACATGATGAGGATTGCTAAAGTCTTTTCAGTATTTATCATCATATAGAAATCCATCTTTAGGGACTAATAGAAGAATGCCTTTTGAAACAAGGATGGATCGTATGAATGGTTAGCCATGCCATTTTGCCTAACAAACACACCCGGCACATTCATGCAGGTGGTGACATAGATCCAACAGCTGTTCATAGCCGAGTTTATCGTCATGTATTTTAAAGGCATTCTCATCTACAACAATTCACAAGAGGATTGGTTTTTATTAGTGTTGTTGACGCATAAGGATAAAGGAGGCATCATGGTTATATGAGAGTCAAATGTATTGGTTAAGAAGGATGGTGTGCAGGCCTTTTCTAGGTGACAATTCTTTTCAATAATGTTGCTAATGATAGAAAGGGAGCCTCCTAGCAATTCAAATTCATTGCATACTTCATTAAATGGAGAACCCAACATAAGTGGTTTTAAAATAATAATAATAATAATGATAATGATAATGATAATGATAACATGAGTGCATTTTTTATTGGTAATGAAAATTTTATTCAAAAGCAGAGCCAAAACAGGCAACAGCTTCAACAAACAGAATACAACGAAAGAAGCAAAACAAACAACGAAACAGCAGGCACAGCTCCTCTGAACAGGGGGAACACAGCCTGAAATAGAGCACAAACTATCTCCTAAACTCCTTATAACTGCTGCTGGACCTGATTTTACCGTGCTTCGCAAGACTATCAGCCGCATCATTAGCTTCTGTAGTGACTAACACACAAAGCTAGTCTGACAGGTCTCACAGAGATCCCAATTCACCAAAACCGTAATTCAGCATGGATATGAACCAGATCTGGCCCAACAAATCGTGTTCCTGGAATCTCTTTCAATGATCACCACAAAGAGGTCATCAGTGTCAGCTTTTTCCCACGACATAAGTGGTTTTCTCTAATAGCATAATATTCTTTCATATGGTCCTGCTGCAATGTAAATTTGAGGAAAGAATGCACAATCCTCCTTGTGTTACCCCCCATTGAAAGGTTGGAGAATCAACTCGGTCACGTTTTTAAACAGTAAGGTTCTCATGAAGTTGAAGTATTGGGTATTGAAGTAGCTAACTTGAAATGGGGAATCTTCATCTACAAAAGGACTCATGCTCTCTATTTTCTCCAAGAAACTCTCAAGGGACCTAGCATATTGCCTAAATTATCAAGGACAACCTTGTCTTCAAGTCAATGCTAGAAAAGTTATTACTAATCCCATATCTACCAGATAATGGTTTGGAAACTTAACTATCATTTTCCTTGGCACCCATCTATGTATCACTACATATGACCACACAAATGCAGTTGGTGAGGTAAACCGATTTATGAAAATTCTACACAGCTAACATAAACACTGTTCACAGAATTCTCCAGAATAACTATACATCTCTTCAGATATTCCATGTGGCACATGTGCATCTCCATTCCCTGTCTTCTCCAGCATGTGCATGGTCAGTGTTTGTGTGTGTGTGTGTGTTTTTAACGCACGCACTTGAACCCATGACCTCGTGTTGAAACTCTTGTGAGTCTACCACTGAGGCATGAGTAAGGAACCACATGGTCAATGTTAACATTGATAAACGTTCCACAACTAGGTATTGTACTCTGGTTGGGTGACCAAGTGACACTAAAGCAAACAAGCAAACCACCTAAGGTTTGGAACCAAGTATATAAACAAGGTTCATACCTAACGTGAGATATTGGGCCGAAGAACTAAAGGGAAAATTTTGGGCGTTATGGCCACCACATCTAAATGTTCATATTTTTCACAGACATACATCTTTGCATCTCTTGTTCTGTAACCAATATTCATCTCTTCTTTCTTCTCCAATGTATTGTCACAATCAGGCAGGTAACTAACATCCTATTTTCCTGTTTTTTAGAGTATCTTGCATACGTGTCTTGTTGAGCACATATTGATCGACTCATCCTTTACCTATGTCAATTACTAAGGCAAGAAACGGAAAGTACACACAAGGTCGAATTCAAAAGAAAAATCATGTGACAAATAGCAGGAATTGAACGAGTGAGTAAAACAGAAAAATAATAATAATAATAAAATAAACTAAACAACTCATCTAGATTCCATTCATACGAAATGAGAAATTTCATCAAATAAAATACTTCACCTAAATATAATCTTGCTCAATTTTTATGGTAACAAATGAGTAGAAGACCAACACTTGATGAAATATATCACAGCCAATAACATGAACAAACTGAAAGAAGTCCTGGTTCAGAAGACAAACCATTTATATATCCACAATGGAAGCACCGAGAAGCTTTACACTTTTCTACCACTTTCTTTGCATTGGCATTCTTCTGCAACACATCTTCATTGGGACTTCTCATCTTTTTGAGAAATTTTTTTCGATCTTTCTCCATAAGAAGTATCCGAGCACACGACTATTAAGACATTTTTATCAAGCAATGTCAATATCCCAATCAACTATGTGACAAACTGAAATGTAAGAGAATGGAGAAGGTGAGTGTGCATGTATTCACTCAGTACACCAACATTGTACCTTTCTTTTGTATTACTCTAGAGATAAGATAAGGTTTGTTAGTTGTTAAGTGTAGAGATAAGCTTTCTTAGTTGTAAGTGATAAAGATTGCGAAGAATACAAATAAAGTGAGGTGGTAATGCGAACATATCTCCCAAATGGCTTTTCCTCTCCATCCCTTTCTTCTTTTCTTCTCCTTCATTATAGCATGGAAATAAACATGGAATCAGAGCATAGTTGTAGATAACCTCATCACACCACCTTCTCTTCATCATCATCAACCGTATGTTACCATTTTTTGAAGGGTTATGAATAATTTCTTTGAAAACGATCCTGACTAAACAGCCAGGGCGAAGAATCAAAAAGAAAATTACAAAAGCAGAATGGCACGGTGATGCAGGACAATTAACCACTTGCTCTAAAAGCTCGAACTAATAGAGCATGGCGAATCAATCCCTTTATCTCACAGCCCAGGCCCCACATCCCATGGGTTAGGACCACAGCCGAACATCCCCCTCCTCGTGGGCCCCACATCACATGGGTACCTCCTCACACGAGCCACCCACCCCAAGTGTGGCCCTGTATCCCACAAGCCACCCCACTCGAACCCGGTGTGAAAATATTCAGATCTACATGAAGAAGTGATGAAGCTCGGGCCAAAGCATCCTTTCTACAAAAGCCTGTATGCTATCATCATCCACATTGCTTCAAATTTGTCCTCATTTCTCAGCAAATGTGATCATCATCTTCACCATGCTACCTCATCATGGCATAGACCCCCTTAGCTTTCGCTCACTTGAGAGATCAATGCAATCGACACCTCGCCCATTGTTTCACTTGCTTTCTCACCTCACCCGTTGTTTCGCTCGCTTCCTTACCAAAGGTATGAATCCATTCAAAATGCATTGGAAAATCTTGAAGGTGAGAGGAATATGGTGCAAAGGAAATCAAGAAGCCACCACAAAACCTCCAATGATTTGGGCATAACCTTTTACATTGAGAATTCCCGCAAAGAATGGTCTACAACCAATTTTCTGCAGATCTTTCAAAGATTTGGTGAACTTCTTGAAGTGCTTATCCCAGTCGAAAAACGTATTGGATACGATCAAGGCCTTGCACCACGAGAGAGAAGATGCTCTCCTAGCCATGGTGGAATGCACGAGGAGATTTTTAAGGGAAGAAAGTTGAAGATAAATCTCACAAAATATGGACCAGAATTCATATTCCCCCATCGCGAGACCATACAAGAAGCAAAGAACACAAATATTCCTGAAGGAAGGAACTTGGGAAAGGCACAAAAGGAGGCATCGACAAGGAGATGAAAAACTAGAGCTAGCCCTATTTCAACAGGCACGAAGATGATCGTTTCGAGACATTGTTCAGAAATCAAGCTCGAAAGCCAAGGGAGACATCATGGAGAGCCAAGTGAAGATGCAAACATCAGCACCCAAAACGGTGAAGATGCTTCAACTGGGAGATGCTCCAAAGGTCTTGATCCATGATTCAATAGTGAATAACCTATGAAAGTCATAGAACAGAACTTCATCCTTGCTACGAGGTTACTAAAGAATGCTAAGATCAACATTGTAGGATGGGTTGGCTCCTATGGGCGATGGGGCATACCTTGGCACGAATTCACAGTTCAGCCTCTAGATAATTGGAACTGGTGGCTAATTGTACAATTCAACCACATATAAAGGAAGAAAGACTGCTCGAGGGCATATCGTTTTAGCAAATTGGACTGATTTGCACAATCATTTGCAAGTTGGAATGGTCCAAGACAAGGAGAAGAAACAACATGGATTTGATTGTACGGTGTACTGTTGGAAATATGGATGGAAGAAGTCCTATTTGAAATCAGTTCCTATGTGGGATCAATGATAGAAAATCACTAGAAAAGCCTCAAGGGAGGAAGTCTGATTTGTTGATATCAAGGTATGAAAACACAAAAACACCAGAATCCCCTGCCATGCCAACATCCAGGTAATCAACTCGAAAGTCATGATAGCCTTGGGATGTGGAGCATATACCAAGAACAATGAGCCTGGTTCGATACCTTTCTACCACCTAAGCAAACTGGCCTTGGGGGAAGACGATGTCCATTTTCCATACTCATGCAGGCAACATCCCCCACAACTAGTGAGACACATGCCTGATGGAGATGCAACCAATGATGACTGTAATAGGTGCCTCTGCGAGAGAAGTGAACTGTAGCATTGAGCCAGCGGCAAGGTGAACAATTGTCCAAGCCTAGGACACGTGCGAGGCCTCAACAGGTGGGAGTTCTACCGGGCTATCTTCGATGGGTTTACACTACTTAAACCCTTTAGGTCTCCAAACTTTATCCCAATGGACTCTATTTTCAGCCCAATACTTTCGAATGGATATCAGCCTAGACAACATGCATCGGAATCTCATCCACTGCCAAAATGCTCAATCGACATCATGCAAGCCCACAGCTAACAATTTTGCATCCATTAGCACCCTGTGATTCCCATCAATGTGCCACTTCGACATCTCCCCAAGCTAGGGAGATTCAAGCTAACAAGTTTGGGCTCAACCCCACATTATTTACAGGGGAAGGTTAGCAGGTAAAGGCTGACGAAGAAGAGCTCCATCAGAGATCTACCAACCCACGGCATGTACAGGTAGGCGGACGTTCGACCAGAGGCACTGGCAACTCTGAAGGTTAACCTTCCGATGACGAAAAATGAGAAAGATCTGTTTAGGACCCAGCATCAATCGGTAGATGGATCTCGTGGCATGCACCCTTGGTCCCATCAGAAGGAAGAGGCACAACAAAAGGAAGATTCGTTCTAGGTATGCTCATTCAAATGTATCAACGCACGCAGGGGCACAATCCCATCAGAAGGCCTGTGAAGAGTTGACCAAGGTAGGCACATCAATTAGGGTCTCATTCGGATCAGATGTACAGGTTTACTATGCGATCGGAGAGTTCCTAGAAGGGAAGCACATAAACAAGTTGTTGAGGGGCTTAAGGTATATAGCAGGAAAGGAAAAGCTAAGAGTGAGGTTTCGAATTTAGAATCCTCTATTAATTTTAAAATGAAGAAAGGATCCTCAGATGGAGGGGTTGTTGGAAGACGGGAAGGCAAGCACTACGAGTTTCCTCATGAAGTTGTTGTCATAGAACATAAGGGGGTGGAATGTGTGGACAAAAGGGCTATGAAAGACATCTACAAACGACAAAAAGTCCAGATAGTAGCACTTCAGGAACCGAAAATGCACACAACAAATGGGGTCGTGTTATGAGGGGAGGTAGCAATGTTGACTGGATGATGTTAGAATTAGGAGCATTGAGACCCACAGTAGCCTGCAAAATAAACATATTAAAAGTGAAAACCAGGTAATTGGTTGCCCAAAGAAGTGGCTGCAAATTTTTCAGGGTGTTTTTGAGTCATTTACAAGCCCTGTGACAGTTCTCGTTGTCGTCGGGCATAATCGTGGGTAGAGTAATCACATCCAAGAAAAATGGAAACTATAGTTGTCGGTGCAAAGACTTCAATATCACTCGCTTCACATACAAAAGTAGGGAGAACCACATTACACAAGAAATGAGGACCTTCTCTAATGGATTGATTGTCACGAGCTGATGGACATTCCCATGGAGAGCCCTTGCTGCACATGGTCTAATAATCAGGCTAACCTATAATGTCCAGGTTAGACGATGTTCGTTTCAGGACAATGGGAAGAAGATTATCGCAGGGCTTCTTTATTTGTTGCCATGACCCACCAAAGACCACTCACCCCCCATTTGTGACACAAATGAAGCATCCTAGGGCCCCATCACTTTTCGGTTTGAATTAATGCGGCTAGAAGAAGGGTTCTCTAAGAAGGTCACCAGATGGTGGAACCAGTGTTTTCAGTAGCGCTCGTAGCGTAGCAGTAGCATAGTGCTACGTAGCGTGCCAAATTGCGTAAATCCCCTATAGCGTACACTACAGGGGTCGTAGCGTACACTACGGACGCGTAGCGTGTAGCGCAGGTAGCGTGCACTATGCTACAGTATTTTTTTTTTCTTTGTTATAAATAGTAGTGAACTCACACCACAACCACTTAAGTTACCTTTTTTTTTAAAACAGTCGAATAGGGTATTCGAAACCCCTTGGAAACCTATGCCGAACGCAACTTCCTTTCCCCCTCTTCAATCTTGCGATCCAAAAGCCCATTGAAGGGGCTTCTTTGGCCGATTGTTGGAGACTATAAGGAAGTCCATTTGGTGCAATTTCATTATCATTGGAGAAGAAATGAAAAAGAAATCAGATTTTCCCCAATTCCGGTTCTGGTCGGCTATGGAGCTTCAAATTTTAGAGTTTTCATTAATTGAATCCCATCTTGAGACAACAATAGGTACGCTCGTTACCCTTGGTGAGTTTCTTTCGATGTACAATAAAAATAGCTTGTTATTTTGAGTTTTTTTTCTCATTTTTTCCTTTTTAAAATGCAGGTTACTGTGCGTTTTTTGTTCTTTATCATTTTTTTTCATTTCTTTTTTAATATCTCTATGGATATGAATTGTTTTCTATTGTATGGCCCACGTGGGGCCCATTGAGGTGTGTGAATGGGTGGATTTGCATTGTTTTCTATGGTATGGCCCACGTTGGGCCCATTAAGGTGTGTGAATGGGTGGATTTGCATTGTTTTCTATAGTGTGGCCCACATGAAGACCAATGTGGTGTGCGTATGTGTGGATATGCATTGTTTTCTATGGTGTGGCTCACATGGGGACCATTGTGTTGTGCATGTAAGTGTCCATGCATTGTTTTTTATTGTGCGGTCCATGTGGGAACCACTATAGTGTGCATATAGGTGGTTGTCCGTTATTTTCTATGGTGTGGGCCCACGTGGAGACTATTGTGGTGTGTGTATGGCTGATTGTGCATTGTTTTCTAGTCCATCAGGTGGGCCACCACTATCTTATGATGGTTTTTTCACAAGTTAATGTTGATCTTTGTGATTCACTGATTTGTTTGTGACATATTTTTTTTTTTTTTGTTAAGTAGTGAACTAAAGACAGAAGAATGTCTGAAGAAAAAGAGAGAGACAGAGAGAGAGAGAGAGAGAGAGAGAGAGAGAGACAGAGATTTTGCTTGGAAATATGTGGTTGATAATCCACTGGGACAATCTCATAGAAATTATGTGCAATGCAAATTTTGTGGTCAAAGGTGTATGGGAGGCATGACTCGCCTAAAGAATCATTTGGTCGGAACTTACAATGGAATAAAGCCGTGCCCAAAAGTAACGGAAGAAGCCAAGGAGGAGTGTAGAAAGGCTTTAAAGGAATATCATGACAGAAAAAATAAAAGAAATGAGGTGTTTCGAGGTATTGGGAGAGGGGGATCGACATATCTTTCCGGTTCTGCAAGTAATAGTGCCAGTGTGGGTAATGATGCTTTAATTGGCAGCCAACTTGGTAGTGGATCTTCTGGTAATCAACCAATGGCAAGAGCAAGGGGTCCTATGGATCAATTTGTTAGCAGTGAACAACGTCGATCCACATTGAATTCAAGGTGGAAAAGAAAGAAAAGAAGTATGCAGGGTGATTGGAATTTTATTTTATTTTATTTTGGAATGTTTTGTCGTTCAACCTGTGTAATAGCCCGTACTTTTCAACGTTTGTGTGAGGCTATTGGAAAGTTTGGACCGGGATTGAAGCCATCATCCATGCATGAGATGAGAACATGGATACTGAAAGAAAAGGTTGCTAATACTAATAGTTTAATGAAAGCATACAAAGATTCCTGGAAAACTTATGGATGTTCGATTATGTTTGATGGTTGGACGGATGGAAAGAATAGAAGTATCATTAACTTTTTGATTAATTCTACGATCGGAACAATGTTTTTACGAGTCTATTGATGATTTAGATTCAATAAAAGATGGAAATTTGTTATTTAAATATTTTGATGAAATTGGGGAAGAAATTGGGGAAGAAATGTGGTCCAGGTTATCACGGATAACCATTCAAGCTATGTGAGTGTCAGGAAGAAATTGATGGATAGGAGGAAAATGATACATTGGACTCTGTGTGCTGCACACTGCATAGATCTAACGTTGGAGGATATCGGAAAAATGAAAATGTATTCTGAAACGCTTGAAAAGGCAAGGATAGTGACCAAGTTTATTTATCGGCATGAAATTGTATTGAGCATGATGAAAAGCTTCACGAATAATAATGAGCTTTTACGATCGGCGGTGACACGCTTTGCAACAGCGTACCTCACCCTCCGAAGTATTTACAAGCAAAAGAATGGTCTTATAGGTTATAGCCATGTTCACATTGGAACAATGGTGCTCATGTTCTTGGACTAAAAAACCTGAAGGAATAAAGGTACGGACTATTATAATGTTTGAACAAAAGTTTTGGCCGAATGTTGCCTTATGTGTTAAGAGCACCATGCCTTTAGTAGGCGTTTTAAGAGAAGAAGATTCGGAAGAGAGGCCAACAATGGGGTTCATTTATGAATTGATGGACTCAGCAAAGGAGAAAATTGCATTTAATTGCAATAATGTAAAAAAGAGATATGTTCCAATTTGGAACAAAATAGATGAAAGATGGACTCCTCAGCTTCATCGTCCTCTACATGCAGCCAAGTACTATTTGAATCCTCAAATACGATACTCAGATAAGTTCTCTACACACCATGAGATAAAAAAGGGGGTTGTTGGAGTGCATGGATAGGATGATCCCCCATGAAGAGCATGATGATGCTGATATTCAGTTGGATGAATATGAGAAGAGAAAAGCTGAAGAGGGGATTTTGGCTCTCGCCTTGCACTCGAAACCATGACAAAGCATTCCCCAGGTAATTTATAATTTTATATTTTGATATTTTCATTTTTATGTAAATTATATTTGTATAATTGGTGAAAGTATTTCATTAATTTATAAATTATAACTAATTTGTGTAGCTAATTGGTGGGAATGCTTTGGAGATAGAACTCTACAGCTTACAAAGTTTGCAATACAAGTTTAAGCCTCATATGCAGTGCTTCTGGCTGTGAGAGAAATTGGAGAACTTTTGAGCAGGTGACTTTTGTACCATTCGATATTCTAAATTGGCTAATTTTTATTTAGTAGATTAGCAAGTGTTTGATAATTGACTGACATAGATCATCATATGATCAAATCCACACAAAGAAGAGAAATTGGCTAGAGCAACAAAAGCTCAACTCTCTAGTATATGTGATGTATAATATGAAACTAAGAGAAAGAAGCATGAAGAGGAGGGCAGCAATAGATCCAAAATTGGTGGACCACATTGTTTCAGATGATGAATGGATTACTGAGAAAGAGAACCCTATTCTCCCAACTAATCCATCATGGCTCGAAGATCAAAATATGGCCTTTGATATTAGTGTCAAAATGCCATTACAACTATTCCAGAGTCCGATGATCCAGCTAACAGCAATGCACCATCAACATCTAATATTTCTAAAGGAGTTTGGCCCCCCACCTTCCTCAAACAAAAGGAAAGCAACTAATTTAAGTAAGTGTTTATACTTATAGACTAAGTTACATGAACATTTTTAACAAAGAAAGTAAAAGACCAATGAATCTCTTCTTTTTTTTAATGTGTAGGTGGTCCTATGGGAAGATTTCTTACTCCTATAAGAGAGGAAGGAGATATAGGAATGATTGTTCATGGTGTGGATGATGTACATGCAGATGCAGATGCTGATGATGAACAGCCTTGACCTGGTGACGAAGTGAATGAGGATGACGACGATGATGATGATCTATTAAATGTAGATGGCCTTTAGACACTAGAGTCTAGAGACTATTAATTGAGATTTTGAGATTTTGATTTCTGAGGAATGTGACATTTATATTGTACTTGATGCTCTTAACTATGGGATTTTTATTTTGAAGAATGTGACATATATATATATATATATATAATTTGCTTTTTACTTACTATTTATCATATTTTTCTTTTTTTAAATTAAAAAATAGAAGTATTTTGTAGCTTACGCTACGCCATTTCGCTACACACTATGAAGGGTTGAATGCTACGCAACACACTACCGCTATTTAAAACACTGGGTGGAACTTCAGCATGGTAGAAGGGAGGGCTGATTTCAAGCTGCATATGAAGAAGAAAAAATTAAAAAACCTTAGAGAATTAGAAATAAGAAAAGTTAGATTCAGTAGAAAACACAAATATAGCAACCTTACAAGAACTACATGAGCTTGATCGCAAAGCACAAGTCGAACAGTTATCGGAGGCAGAAAAGCAGAAATGGGAGGCCCTAAAAGCTAAATACAAGAGGGAAGTTATAGAGGAAGGGATTCTACAAAGACGGAGATCTTGAGCAACTTGGCTTCAAGAAGAAGATAAAATACAAAGTTTTTCCATGGCTTCACAAATGCCCATTGGAGATAAAACAAAATCCATAGCATTAATGTGAATGGGAGAAGGCTGGAAAACAAACAGGTAATTTGCCACGGGATAGTGAATTTATAACTCTAATCTTCTGACAACTGACACATGGAACTATCCCAAATTAGATAACCTTGAATTTGATCTTTCTTGGTGAGGATAACGCAACATAGATAGAAAGGTCTTTCACATAAGAAGTGAAAGCGGCGATTGACAATCTTGGTAGAGACGGGGCAACCGGGCTAGATGGCTTTATCGCACTGCAACAACATCCACTCATACTCTGCTTCTCCATCGTGCTGCTGCATCTTTGTCGGAATATCCAGACACCATGCATCATGTTGGCCATCATCAGCAACTTAATGTCCAGATTTTATCTTTGTGCAACTAGCAACTGATCAAGGGAAGAGATAATGTGCTGTGTATCAGCCCACATTTAGCACATAGATCAGAACATACATGCATCTATCAGCACTCACCATGTATGCTATCAGTGTGACCAGTCAGTTCATGCATGCTCTATGTTCACATCTTCTAAAACAGTTTATCAGATTCTTCCCTACTAAAAACATTCTCCTGGAAAAGGCTTATTGTATTCTAATCATGGCAATTGGGACTTGAGAGGGCATTGTGATGCAGATTGCACAAGTTCTTTAAATGACAGGAGGTCCACGAGTGCCTATTTGCCTTCTATCAGAGTAACCTAGTCGGTTGGAAAAGCAAGAAACAGACAATGGTAGCGCGTACTATCATACGACGACTCATGCTGCATGTGAATTTATGTAACTTTGATCTCTCTTTCAGAAAGTGGGATTTGGTGTTTCTACGCCTATTCCATTACATTGTAATAATCAAGGTCCTACTCATTTCACCTCTAATCTAGTTTTTTCATAAGAGAACCAAGCACATTGAAGTTGATTGCCAAAGCAGAAGTTGCTTCAAAGCTATTGGCACTCCATTTGTTCAATTGAACATTCAAATAGTGAACATTCGCACAGACTTCAACAAGCTCTTCTCATCATTGTGGTACTTTGGGGAGTGTAGCTTTTACTATATAGAGATAAGAGACAAGATTTGTTAGTTGTGAAGTGTAGAGATAAGAGTCTTTAGGGATAGGAGATAAGATTTGTTAGTTGTAAGTGATAAATATTGAGGATATAAATAAAGTGACGAAAAATTCAGAATTGTAAAAGCTATACGAAACATATCTCTAAGAAAACAAATTAAAATTATACGATGCCAATACCTTGCAAATGCACTTCAAAATATCTACAATAGTACTAAAGTAGCCGACGTTAAAAACAGGGAGTGTGAGCTTGTAGTATCCGAAGTGTCCTGGACAGTCGGTGAAATTCCCATGGCATGTAGCGCAAAAACCACCCTTTAGAGGTCCCTAAAATTAAAATTAAAAAAAAAAAAAAAAAAAAAAAAAAACATTGTCTTTGAAAAGGTTTAAAACGACATGAATAAAAGCAAAAGACGCCTCCAGATTCAAAGGTACAACAACACAGGAAAAATGACACCATCATGTGATATATTTAAAAATTAAGATGTGGATTACATGTTTATCCATTCTCATAGTTTGTATATTTTGTTGTCATGATTATGAATAACTAGAAATATGCATTTAAACTGCAGATAACTAACAAAACAGCAAAGGGATCTCATTTCCCTCGAAGCAACATACAAACCTCAACCGAGAGCAGCAGCCTTACCCACAAAACAATCCTTAAATATCCTGCTAACCATCCATTTGATATTTGCATCTATCATGATTTATTTTGCCTCATCATGTATGATTCATGGAGTGAAGGCTGTGAATCCATCCAAAGAGGGGCTTCGATGGAAGTGTTGAGGCGGCATGCGATGTGGATTGAATGTGGATCAAGACCTTTGGGCCTCAGTCTTAGAAAAGTGGATGTATCAAAAGGGTTGGCCACCTACATTGTAAAGTGGAAGACGATGAGGTCCTTCATGTGGCTGAGTGTGTAGTGTAAAAGATGAGCAGTTTGGAATCGATAGAAGCAATTGCCGGCATGTCCCAAGCCCAGGCGAAGGATAACTGCTGAGGGCTGGTGGACAACCTGTTGTTTGACTTTTTTCCAAGAAATAACAAGATTCATGTTTCAAATGTGGTTGGTGAAACAGGATTCATAATGCGAACACCAAAGTGCTAGTACAAGGACACTAACATCAGTGTAGCCATAGACAAACCACATCTTTTAATATATCTTTACATACACAATATAGGGGTATGCTCATATGGTGTTACTTTTTTTTCTGCTGTTGTAGGCGTGACCCAGCTAATTTGTGGATTGGCGTGATTTTTGTGTTGGGTACACATCATGTAGTTTCGATCAGGGGTTGGATGTCATGCTCCAAATGGGCCCACAATAGGTAGTTAGCAGTTAGCATCACTGGTTCTGATGGTAACAGCACCATGTGAGCATTCCCCATATGTACACATATTTGTCTGTGTGTGTCATAAAAGCCTTGTGCCAACTAATTGGGTTAAAATAGATGAATCATGTTCTGCCATTCCACTATCAATTATTGTACCCTCAATTAAACCATAAGTCATCAAATATTTTCTTATTGCCTCCACCATGGTTTGAAAACAATTATAATACAATTGTATCGGTCCCTCAGCCAAGGGTGAATCGGCTAACTGGAAAGAAATGAATACAAGTCTGATACATTGCCAATATAGCTGTAAGGACCCTCTTTTTTTTTCCTTTTTTCCTTCGTGAAGGAAGTCCGGTGTTATTTCTTTTTGCTAATTCAGGTGCCTTGGCCCTTAATGGCTCTTTGTCAATCTTCTCTTGGGTTGGGGAAGAGGCTCATTCACCCCTCAAGGCAAAGTTATGAGGATGATGGTTTCATTAGCTATCTTTTGGGAGATTTGGAAAGAGAGAAATTCCAGGATCTTCAATGGCAAAGAATATTGATGAAGACGTCAGACACTTCAAAGTTTATCAAAGACGAAGGGCGGCCGATGAATACATCTTTATGGCTCAATGATGGTTCATGGCACAACCAAGGATGATTTTGAAGACCTTGTTAATGGCACAACTAAGGATGATTTTGAAGACCTTCTTAATGGCACAATTAAAGATGATTTTGAAGACCTTAGACATGTCCTTGGATTAATTGAAGGTCCCACATTAGGAGGACACACATGTAGGATGAGTTAGAAGACTGATATATTACGCATGATTTTATTTTTTTATTTTTTAAGAAAGCTTTGGTTTGTGCATTTATTTTTTACTTTTGTTATAGGAGTATTTTAATCCTTTTCTTTTAAATCCGAATTTTATAAATAGGGTGTGCTTTCTACCCTAAACCTAATGATATTTTTTTAATGAAAGCTTGGTGCCTCCTTCCCCTTTCTCTCTGTGGTAAATTCTTCTCTTCCCCTAATATTTTCTCTCTTCTAACTTCTATTTCTAGCCCTCCAACCTTCTTCTTCTCTTTCTATGCCTAGTCTTTTTTTCTTTTACTTGGTTGCTATTGACCCTGAAAATCTGAGAATTGATCCCAACCCTCTCTCAGATTTTTCAGCCGTCCCTATTCCAGAAATCCTTTGATTTCCTGGACTGGAGAAGCTGCATTGATTGTTGTATTGAAACCATGCAAGATCAGAAGGTCTCATCCCTCACCGGATCCAATCCACACATGATTTGAATACGGTACCGCAGGATTGTGATGATGGTCTGCAACCATTGCATGTTCCTTTTATTATTATCTTTACTATGATGTGGAATGTGAATATTTCAATTGATTTGCTTAGTTTATTTCCCTGGACCTTTTTTGTGCTTACACATGCATTCTAGTATAGACCGTCCTGCATCAAATTTGGTATCAAAGCTTTAGGTTTTGCATGGTTGTTTTTAGATCGAGTTATCTGAACTTAGGATCATCTGTTTTCTCATCTAGGATTGTCTAGATAATTCCATATCTACATCCCATAGAAATTGTGAACCTGACTTTTCAGATTCACAGTCATGTGAGATATAAATCTGAATTTCCAATTTGTGTTTTCATTCTAGTTAAATCCGAAACTCTGCAGCATTCATACATCATATAGAAATGGGATCATACATCCATATTGAGGTTTGTTCAAACCTTAGAGTCGAGTTTAGGAAAATCGAGTTCAAGTTTTTGATGTATGCCCACTAGAAGTGGTAAGGGTTTTGGCCAACACCCCATCATGAGTAATGAGCAATTAAGCGATCACCTCGCTCAATTACTCCAAAAGATAACTGCCATAGAGACATCTAATAAAAATATCGAACGAAAAATGACCACGACCGAAGCTAGACTTGAGCCATTAGAAGCATCCCAAAGAGAGAACCCCACTGTTGGGGGAGATGTGCAGTCGCAGGCAGGTGGTGTTGGTGAGGAGCCAGCCCCTAGACAAACCCCCGCCAATGGCGGGCATGTGGGTAGAGAACGGGCATATCAGGACCGCTTTGATTCTGACGAGAGGGCCATGAAGAATGTTAGGATTGATGCCCCGAGCTTTGATGGTCGAATTGACCCAAGGCATTCCTTGATTGGTTAGCTGACATGGACCACTATTTTGAGTGGCATGAGATGTCAAAGAACCGATAAGTGCGGTTTGCCAAAATGAAGCTTGTGGGGCAAGCGAAGATATATTGGAGAGCGTAGAATTGAATGAGTGGGAGGAGCTCCCGTTACCCAATGGAGTGAGATGAAAACTATGCTAAGAGAGAATACCTCGCTCTCTCTTATCACCAAAAGCTCCTAGAACAATGGCAATCTTTACGCCAAGGATCCATGCTTATCACGGAATACATTATGAAATTTGAGGAATTGGTCCTAATCACCCTCTCTAGTACATAAGTCTTCATTCCTTAGCTCCGTCAAGCTTTCACACGCGCAACGTGGTAATCCCATTACACCACAAGTGAATTTTCAGTGTCGACAAAATATTTATTTCGTAGAGGGATTTCCTTTTCTCTTGGTGCCGGAAATCCCATTCATTTGTAAGCAAATGTGTGGTGCGAAGATTGAGTGCTTCGAGAAGTATTTCCTAAAGTGGCCCGCATGCATCGGACAGGTTCATTTCCATGGACTGATGTTACTCCATATGCAGTTGTTCTATGATGTGGTCTCCCCTTGGCATAGAGATCGAACAGATGAGGAGTTGCATGCCGGCCAAGCTGATGGATCGATTGAAGAATGTGGTTCCCCAAGCTCAAGAAAAGGATTTTACGATGTGGCATGTGCATGGTTGGGCCACTTTTTGTCTGCTCATTCAACAGTATGATGCATGCTACGTTCCATATTTCTTCCTTTCCGTTCCACCTGTGGTGTTATAAAGCCTGTCCTGTCCAAGGGTGACAGCCTTCGTATGGTTAATGGGAAGAAAGATAGTGCTAACTATCAACAATTTGCAAAGAAAATCCCTTGTCCTTCTCAACATCTGTTTAATGTGTATGGGAGATGTGGAATCAATCGATCAACTATTCATTCACTGCCCTTTTGCTCGAAAGGTGTGAGAGCACTTTTTGGATGCTTTTCATATCACTTGGGGATGTCAAAATCTATTGTGGACCTTTTGTGGGCTTGGCGCGAATGAGGGATAGGGAAAGTTAGGAGAGCAGTGTGGAGACTACTTATTATGGCGATCCTTTGGTCTATTTGGGGGGATCATAATAGTCATTGCATTTGAAACAATAGCACTGAAAATTAAGTGCAGTGTCTTGGGTTGGGCATCTTATGTAAAGGCAATCAAATTTGCCATTGGCATGTTAATTAATAAAAAATCAGTTACCCTTTTTTTAAAAATCTGCCAAGTAGAAACATAGAAATGACTTAATTACACATAAGATATCTCAAAGTATATACGAAAGAAATCCTCTGAATAATCAACCACGTACAAGATCCATATCACCTTGAAAACTCTCAAGTCAACAAAATGCATGGAGGCCCACAAAATGGTCTGTGGGATCAGCATTGGACCCACATCTTCATCACACGTTTCTTATATCATCGCCACTCACATTAATATTGCCAACAGTTTGTATGTTTCAAGTATATAGATAAGACTGATTCCGCCAATAATTTTTTATAATGAAGCGATGGAACCAATGCAAATGTCACTTCCCACATATTGAATAAGCTCGAAAAAAAATAAGACAGCTATATGCAACGAACAAAGTGATTGAAAAGAGATCCATATTCAATTTTATGAGCACTATCAAGATAAAACAATGTGATGTACCATGTGGGAGTCAAGCAACCCTTGTTTGATTGGCTTTTTGGTTGGATCGTAGAAGCCGCTTTGATACACTTGGACCTCAGCAGCGCTGCATATTTCCGATCCAGAAAGCATGGAAAATCGAATGCTTTTTCTGCAAAGATGACCATGAGGAGAAAAAAGTATCAAAGCATTATTTAGAAAGCAAGGTTGTAAAAAAGAGGGGGAGCACTAATTGGGCATATTTGTGATGAATAGATAGGTGGAGCCCTCCATTACAGTGATTAGGCTTTTTTATCTCAAATAAAAAAGGTGAGGCCCTCCGTTACATGATCTGGACTGTTGGATAGGTGCTACCCACCTGGATTGCTCAAATGTCCCAACATCCAACCAATAGCTTCCAAACAGAAACTCAAAAAATGAAAATGAAAAAGGTGTCCCTATTCAGAGACCTGGGCCTGTTTGGATGCATGTAACTTTTTAAAGTTGTAAGAAGGTTACACGTAACTTACTTACAGGTGAAAGAAAGTTACAGGTAATTCTGTTTGGATGTAAGTTGTGACTTATTTACAGGTAACTTACTTTTTGTGTTTGGACAACTTGTAACTTTATTGCAAGTAATAAGTTGCATATTCACGCTAAGTAGAGTTTGAAATAGGGAATCGTTGAAAAATCAGATTAACGCGTAAAAAAGATTGGATAAAATTATTTCATTTTATTAAGCCCATGTAAATGAATAATTTGGTTGATTCTTAGGCTAAACAAATCAACAGGTGGGCCATAAAAGTGGGCTCACATTTTCAAAATGCTTGTAATGTAGGAAAAAAAAACTTGAGGTAAGATATCCAAGCAAAAATTTCCCACAAGAGTGACTCTTGTTGGCAAGGATCAGTTAAAGAGAAATCACAAGCATAGGAAGCTACTTCTACCAAATTTTGCATTAGCAGTTAAAATCTCAAAGTGGGACATTATTAAAATGGACCAATATCAAGGGACTGTTTAAAACCAAATATCTTAACACTTCGATGTACCCTCAATTTCTCACCATTCGACAACAGGCAAGAATCCAAATGCAAATGGAACTTGGGACCGTTTGAAACTGGATATGTTAACAATGCAGTGGGCACTCAATTTCAAAACACCTGAGGACGCGCAGGAATCTCAATGCAAATAGTAATTGGGAGTGTTTAAAAACCATATGTTAAAACAGATTTGGGGCCTACTTGGGGACAAGTTGCACTGACCAACAAGCCCCACTTATACAAAATGAACAATGGAATGACATTGATATAAATTCTATACATTATGTCACCACTGTTTCATGTGGTGTGGTCCACATGAGAGTTGAATGTTCCCTAAATTAATAATTAGAAATGGATGAAAGTCATGGATATAACACATAAATCATGATGGGGCTTACATAGCACCATCAGTAGTAGTCACTTTCAGTTGACTAATGTCCATGGGCTGCTAACGTGTTATATGGGCCCCAGTATGATGTATTTGTTTTATCCACACCATCTATCCATTATTCTAAATCATTTTAAGTCATCAGCCCAAAAATAAGGTACATCAAAATCTCAAGTGGACCAAATCACTAGAAACAATGTTGATTGAACGCCCACCATTAAATACTTTGGGTGGGCCACTGATGTTTTGGATCAAACTGATATTTGTTTTGTTCCCATCATCCAGGTCTTTCTGACCTAATCAACAGGTTGGATGTGAAACAAACATTACAGTGACCCAAGGAGTTTTTTAATGGTGGATTTTCAATCATTACTATTTTGTGTGGTGTGGTTCACCTGAGATTTAGATATGCCTCATTTTTGGAATCAAGCCCTAAAACGATCCAAAATAATGAATGGACGGCATGGATAAAACAAATACAAGATGGTGGACCCCACAGACCATTGGACATTACCCATGCCTCTAGCCAAACTGCCTCCGTCGACAGGAAAAAAAAGAAAGAAAGAAAGGAAAACAAAAAAAAAAAAAAAAAAAAAAAAAAAGGAAAGAGAGAAAGGGGTTT
The DNA here is from genome assembly GCA_021015155.1 of Magnolia officinalis. Taxonomy (NCBI): domain Eukaryota; kingdom Viridiplantae; phylum Streptophyta; class Magnoliopsida; order Magnoliales; family Magnoliaceae; genus Magnolia; species Magnolia officinalis. Next base: position 17,336,652 of record JAJHSJ010000010.1, on the reverse strand, counting down.
TCTAACCCTGCTGAAGCTGGATCGGAGAGGGAGAAGGAGACTGGGGGAGGGAGAAGGAGACCGAGAGAAGGAAATGGAGGCTGAGAGAGGGAGATCGAGACATTGGAGAGGGAAGCTGCGATTGTTTCCAGAAATTTTGAATGTAGGTAGGCCTCTTCAATGCAAGCTGCGATTCTTTCCAAAAATTTTCATTTCAAAATTTCCAACCATTACCTGTATAAAAGATACAGGTAACTTGAAAAAAGACTCAAGTGCTTGTATCATTTTCGCCTCTTTCTCCTTTAAGAAAGTCACAGGTTGAGAGAAAGTTACCTGTGACTTTCCTCCCCCAAACACCAACTGGTAACAAAGTCACCTGTAACTTTGTTACATTTTAAAAAAGTTACAGGCATCCAAACAGACCCTAAAAATCTATCTATCCAACTATTTTTGCTGTCTGATCATAGTTGTTCTCGGGTCAAGTAAAATCAAAGGTGGCACATCTATTCAATAGCCTGGATTGATCAAAGTGATCCAATGGACAAAATCTACAGACCCAACGATTATCAACATCTAATCCGACGGAATTCTCAGCAACGGGAAATCATCCAAGGTGTGGCACAGATATACCAACAACGTTGATGTTCAAAGCGGGTCCTACCTAAAGAGAAGAAAAGAGAAAAAGGAATGAGATGATGGGAAACACGTACATCCTCTGTGGACCGACGTCTTCAATGAAGGGTTCCTTTGTGAATAACGGTTTCTCGTCTGCCATTGCTTGAAGAGGTCTCGGAAATTCCTTTTTGAAGAAGAGAGGGGATAGAGTTGGAGATTGTAAGACCGTAGAAAGGAGGATGAGAATCGAGAAAAAACCTAGAACTCGAGTTTTAGGTGGGGTTTTAGCGTTCGAAAATGGCGGGAGTTTTGCTCACACGCCGCTGACCGACGCTTCTTTTGTGAGAGCGAGACGGTAGAGAGCTTGCTTGCGAGAGACGTGGGCACAGGAATATGGCCCGTGCAACGGACGTGGACAAAGGAAGCGTGCGCTGGCGTAACGGACGCGGATTGCATCCTCCACCGCCTGTCTCCAGCTGGGAACAGGCAGGAGCTTTGAGTGGCCATCGTGATGTATGGGTCTTATCCACACCATCCATCCACTTTTTCGTATCATTTTGGACTGTGAGGCCAAAAACGAGGCAGATCCAAAGCCCAAGTAGACCACACCACAGGAAGCAGATTATCACCGTTAAAACTTTTATAAGGCCCTCCGTGATGTTTATTTGTCATCCAACCTATTAATAAAGTTACGTGGACCAGAATGAAGAGAAAACACAGGTATCAGCTCCATCAAAAACTTGTGGCCCAAGAAGCTTTCAGTTATAAGAGTTTAATACTCGTTTTGTAGTCCACTTGAGCCTTATATCATTTTTGTTATTACCGTGATTGGAGCTATATTTAATATATTTTTATGTGATGTACACTGTAAGAATGAAAATGTGATAATGTTGAATAATTGAAAATATACATGCATGTATTTTCATTAACACCTGTAATTTCAGGGCAAGAGTATTATGCTCGAGCTGCAAATTTGGAGGCGTTACAAAGATTTGTGAATAACCATTATCATGTGTAGGGTCCCACATGCAATCATCACATATAATGGCACCCTTTTTTACCAATAGAAAAATGGATTACTTCTTTGAAAATTTTAAATTTCAATGTTAAGCCCCTATTACCCTTAAATGAAGGTTGGGTTTGATGCTACAAATAAAATGATAGTCATGATACTCGAGAATATGGTTAAGACATACTGAAATTTGTCATAAATGCTCCCATATGCACTTTAGGATTGTCGTTGTCCATGAAATCTGCTACAGACGCAACTCTTTTCAACATTGCATATGGAATGGAGGCAATTCTACTATTTAAAGTTGAAATCTCATTGCTATAGGTATTAGAAAAAATTAAGCGAAGTTGAGGAAAGGGAGCGACAATATGCTCAGTATGATCAGCTACATCTTATAGACAAAAAGTGTATGCACTCTCTAAGTCATTCACAGTATTATCATAAAAGGATTACTCAAGCCTATGACAAGAGAGTTTGCAAGAGAAGCTTTAAGGTAAGTGACATAGTAATGAAGTGCGTTCTACCATTGCACCTATCAGATCTCTTAGGAAAATTCAAACCCTTATTGGATGAGTCATTGATCAACCGAAAAGATCATATGTAGGAAGGGTCATTGATCACATGTCAAGGTACAAGTTGAGTCAAATGTTTTTATTCCCACATCCGGGCATAAAATTTTGGATACATGCACATAAAAGACAACTCAGGGCATATACAAAATGGTTTCATTAAATTGCATTATTTTCTTTTACAATGTGTAGACACCCCACCCAGGCTAACATTTTGAAAAGGCAATGACAATTCAGACCATGATCAATAACCCAAACCCCAAACCCTACCCGAACCCAAAACCCCACAACCTAACTTAAAGCCCATTAGAGCCAAATCAGCATGAAATACACCTAGTTGAGCCAATAAACCCGAAAAGAAGAGCATTGGATGAGCCAGTGCACCAAATGAGGCCCACACGCTCGAGCCCGGCCTAGGGCGGTAGTTTGACTACCACCAACGGTACTCCGACTACCGCCGCTCACGGGGCGCGTGTGTCCTCTGAGCAACAACTGTCACTAGAGCTGTACACGAGCAGACTAAGGCTCGAGTACTCGCTCGACTCGACTCGGAATACTCGACTCGTACTCGACTCGCTTGAGTTAGAGCCGAGTACGAGCGGGTTTTCACTGCTTGCTTAGATTACGAGTAAAGTACGAGTCTAGAGGTACTCACTCGTACTCGACTCGTACCCGTATATTAAAGTCCGCCCAAAAAAAATCCTACCCCACCCACCCGTCATTTTCAACCAGCGAGCAGTTGAGCGCCCAAAAAAAATTCTACCCCACCCACCCGTCATTTTCAACTAGCAAGCGCCCAAACCCGTTTGAAAAAAAAAAAACCCTCTCTCTCTCTCTCCCCTCCCTCTCCCAGCGCCCTTCCGGACTCCGGTCGTCCCTCTTCTTCCCTCTCTCTCTCTCTCTCTCTCTCTCTCTCTCTCCTCTCTCTCTCTCTCTCTCTCTCTCTCTCCTCTCTCGCCCCTGTTCCCTGTCCGGCGGTGCTAGACCCTGCCGCTCGTCCCTACGGCCTATCCGGTGCCCCTGTTCGGTGACGGAGTTCGTCCCTGCCACTTGTCCGATGTCGTAACCCGTCCCTGTCAGATTGTCACTCGTCCGTCATCGCCCTACCTTGCACGCAGCTACCGGTCGTTCCTGTCCAGCTCGCCCGGTAATGTGTGGCCATGTGGGTTTGATTTTTTATTTTTTATTTTTAGAAATTGTTTAATATATGTTAATATAGAAATTGCTTAATATAGTTTTGGTATTAACCTAATATTTGGGATTAACCTAATAAAATGATCAGGAAAAATGGGTGGACGGTAGGAATGAAACACATACATCATGGTGGGGCCCACAGATCACCGACCGCAGGGTCACTAGCCGATCCATTTCCGCCCTGTGCCCCCACCATGATGCATGTATTTTATGCACGCCGTCCATCCATTTTGCCAACACAGTGGACCGCACCGTCGAAAACTCGCACTTGGTACTCAACTCGTGTGCTCGTACTCGGATTCGACTCGAAAACTCGGACTCGACTCTACTCGTTTACTACTCGTACTCGGCTCGTACTCGGGCGAGTAGAGTACGAGCAGGGGGTCCCTGCTCGTTGGGCGAGTAGAGTCGAGTACGAGCAGCACTCGGGCGTTAAGAGCCGAGTACAAGTAGGGCGATACTCGACTCGACTCGACTCGTGTACAGCTCTAGCTGTCACAACGTCCGAAAGTCAACTTTCTTTTAGAATTACCCTTCCATTCGACCCTATTTACCCTTATACCAACCCCAAAAGCCAATGGGAGCGCGCCACATGGCATTCCTCTCTCCTCAACCACTCACAAACTGCCACATTAGCTTTTACTCCCCCCCCCCCTAAACCCTACAATTACCATAAAACCATTGGAGAAAGCTATAAATAGCCCTCTTCTCTTCTCATTTTACACAACAACTTCCACTTTCCAAGTGAGAGAGAGAGAGGGGGGAGAGAAGAAAAGAGTGAGAGTGAGGGTGAGGGGGAGCTCGCAAGCCTTAAATTCCAGTTTTTTCTGGCCACCTCCTAGCCTCACCTCAACCATCTCAATCCCTAGGTTTAGCCAGGATTGATCATAGTGTAACCCATGTCTTAGCCCATTTAAGTTCAAAACAAAAATTTCTTCATATACAAGCATTCATCATGACATCTATTCCCTTCTCAAACCCCCTATTTCTCTAGATCTCCAGTGAATGTATGCTCTATGACTTGTCGTACATTGGATCATGTCACATAAGAAATTCTCAGTGATCTAATCCACTTTTTTTTTACCTTTTTACATGAGCATCATCACATCCGCCTTCTATACACGTTGTTAGACGTATGATCCGTGGCTTGCCGAAATCACGGATCTTGTTGCATCAGAAACCCACGCGTGCCTAGTCCTACCTTGACCACATCATTCATTCCATGAGATTTCTGTACCACACTAAGTAGAGACCGTACATTTGTACAGGCAGACGGGGTGCCTAACACCTTCCCTCTTTGTAATTGAGGTCCCTTACCTGGAATCCCGGATCGTATACTAGGAGTCAATCTAAGGTAAGAAAGTCTTCAAATTTCTCTAACCTAACAAATTTCGTGGGTTCTAGCCGTGTAACGCCCTTAAAATCGGGGGTCGAGTAGCAACTCAACTCCCAAGTTTTAAAACATCACTTATGCAACATATATGCTTATGATTACATGTTGTCTGTGTTAGTGCATTAATCATGAGTGAGATTATACCAAAAACAGTAATTCATACTCCATATCAAGTTGTAAAACACAAGCGGAAGACTGAAAGACATAAATAAACGTATATAAGTCAAAAGATCACGATCGGTCTCCAGAGTATGAATACATCACTGAGTCACCATATACATGTAATAGTCTCAAAATCAAAATGTCAAAACAGTACAACTGCAATGATAATCCCTGTAGCCCCGTTGATCCGGATAGCCTAAGCGAAGCCGCCGGGGAACTGCATATAAGAGAACTCGCCCTGATCATCATAATAATCAAGCTCTGCCTCCTGAGTCGTATCATCATCTGCAATCAAAACAGAGTCTGGTTGGTGTTTAAAACACCGTCCCGTAACGTGGGAGTGAGTGATCAACTCAGTGGAACAATAAAACAAAGGTTAACATGTTATCAATTCAGTCAAGTAGTAATGATAAAGCAGTAAATCACACATCCCTAAGTACTCTTGTTAATGCAAGAATGGTATGAATGTATGATGCATGCCCTCGCCTACGCTTTCTCAGCGACTTCATCTCACGTTCGCACATGAACAACACTACCTCAGTGCTTGACCTGCTTCGCCTGAACACACGTGTAATGCGGTGCATGAATATGATTACCAAGTTCTTATTAGTCCTTTTCATACAGCAGGGTTGGAAAACTAAGGTACCTCTCTTATATCAATTCCCAAACAATGATTCATCTAGGGTCGTCAATCCTAGTTACTCACATAGATAGGCAAGTTCAGGTCACTACCACCAACACCCTACTAACTGACAGTCTATTTTCGAAGGCTCATTGTCAACCCGACTGGGGACCACAGCCAGACTGTGCCGGGGTAGGCCTATTATGTACTCGAGGTCACTCCACCAACGCCCTACCAACTAACAGTCTATTTTTGAAGGCTTGTCACCAACCCGACTGGGGACCACAGCCAGGCTGCGCCAATGGAGGCCAACAGCTCGAATATAGTGTCCCATACCACCGTATTCGGCACACGAGTTTGGGTTGCTCACTGGTCACTACGGAGAGGCTCGTCGCCCCAGCGTAGGCCGACAGCTCGACCACGGTGTCCCATACCACCATGTCCGGCTCATGAGTCTTAGCGGATCGAGGTACTAAGGTTAACGGGGTTTTCACTGGTCAGTTTGGTACCTTAGGTTCAAGCAGTAGTGTTCAAACATGGTGAACACACAATAGGCCAATCGGGTTACTTGACAAGCTCGACTGGTACGAGCGTACGGTGAGGTAGCTGACAAGGTACCACTGTCGACAACCATCGTACAACTCGGATTCATCGAACATGTCTTATGTGGCGAAATGACCTCAGCCACAAAATCAAGGCCGGTTACCGATTGCCTGGACTATATAACAGTCTCAACCACATTCAATTACAACAAAATATCCTAAAAGATAGTTAAAGCAGTAATGGATCTAGATTTCAAATCATACAATCAAAGGTTCGACATTGTCCACTTTAGGGCTGTCAGGGCTGTTGCACAGAATCGTTACACCACTCCCCCATCACCCTTCACAGCTTTGTTTTTGCATTTTATGGAATACAACTTAAACATGGATTTATACATATGCATTACATAGATAACAGACACTATAATATACGGTACATGGAGGAAAGCATACACATAGTTAAAGGAGTTGAGAATCATATCTCAACACCCTTATACATTACAATTTACTAACTACCTACTCATTCTGGCATTTCAACAAACACGTTAGACTACTTACCTCAAACATACATGACGTATGTTGATCACATAGGTATTAGGCCAAATCCTTTCACTAAGGAGTTGTCACCAATGTAACCCGTATATACCCACGACGGGTTATCATAGCAGGCAGGAATTCAAATTCCATACCCATTCAATCATTTCCATAAACACTTAGGCTACGCATTGTAACATACCCGACGTATGTTGATATAACATGTATTAGGCTAATCCGTTCACCCAGAAGTTGATACACATGCATCTAGCATACATAGACAGCAATTAATCATGGCAAGCACAAATCCGAATTTCATACGTATACGGTATTTTCTACAAATACGAGGAATACAGTATCTTCAACCTAGTTAACGTATAACTGAAAAATGAAACGGACATCACTTTATACATGTGAAATAGCATCAACCGACATTGAAAGCCTTGAAAACTATAACCTATACGTTTATAGTCTGCACCTTTCGCCGGTAGACTCATAATGAACTCGGTTTAAACATTAAGCCTTTGTCTACGGCACAACAATCACTTATATCACAAAATAGGTTAGTTATTTCATCATTTACACTATTGGAAACCCTAAAATAAGTTAGGGGTTGAATTTCTTACCTAAGAACGGGATCGGTATCACTGGTAGAGCAGTACGGAAGTGATGGTAAGGCACGTGGAGTGATGGGATTGAATCTCTGGGATGATGTAACGCCCTGAAATTCGGGGGTCGAGTATAACTCAACTCTCGAGTTCCAACGCGTCACTTATGCAACATAAATAATGATGATTAAATGTTGTCTGTGTTAGAACAATAAACATGAGTGAGATTATACCAAAACAGTAATTCATACTCCAGATCAATTGTATAACGGCAAGCGAAAGACTGAAACTGTATATACATGTATGTAAAAGATACAAAAATCATTTCATTTTCCAGAGTATGAACCCATCTGAGTCATCATATACATATATCTATTTAATGTCTCAAAAGTCAAAAATACATCTAAGGATGTAATCCCAGCAAATCCCATCGATCAGGCAGTCTAGTCGAAGCCGCCAGCATACTGCATATATGAGAACTCGTCCTGGTCCTCACCGTAGTCAGGCTCCGCCTCCTGAGTCGTCAGCTCATCTAAACCTAAGACAGAGTCTGGTTGGTGTGCACAACACCGTCCCGTAACGTGGGAGTGAGTAGCTAACTCAGTGGAACAATAAGGCATAAGTTATCATGTTATCAATTCAGTCAAGCAGTAATGATAAAGCAGTAAAATCAAACATTCCTAACTACTCTTATTAATGCAAGTATGAATGTAGTCATGATGGATGCCCTCACCACACCCTCCCTCGTGCGACACCATCTTACGTTCGCGGCATGCTTTCGTCCCTCAGTGCTCCACATCTTCCAGGCACATGCAATACATGATGAGCATGATTACCGAGTTGTTATTAGTCCATTTCAAACAACAGGGTTGGAAAACTAAGGTACCTCCCTTGTATCATTCCCAAACATGATCCAGTCTAGGGTTGTCAGTCCTAGTTAATCTCAGATGATGGTGTGGTTTCTAGGGCACTGCAAAGGCTGCCAGGGCTGTTAGCACAAAGGTTATACCACTCCCCCATCACCTCTTTAACGATTCATCACTATACAGAAACAGGCCTAGTTTATACTCTATATACCGCGGCAAAACCCTAAGGCTCACTGTGATTTCAGAGTACGCTCGAAGTCACTACAAAGGGTTGTCAGGGCTGTTACACACAAAGGTTACACCGCTCCCCCATCACCTTATTAATGTAGGCCGACAGCACGAATATAGTGTCTCATACCACCATAATCGGCTCACGAGTCTGGTTGCTCACTGGTCACTACGGGGAGGCACGTGGCCCCAGTGTAGGCCAACAGCTCGACCACGGTGTCCCATACCACCATGCCCGGCTCATGAGTCTTAACGAATCGAGGTACCATGGTTAACAAGATTCCACTAGTAAGTTTGGTACCCTAGGTTCAAGCAGTAGCGACCAAACATGGTGAACATACATTAGACATATCGGGTTACTTGACGTGCTCGGCTAGCTCGAGCGCACAACAAGTTGAGCGATATGAAGCGCAGAAGCACTTCGTGTGGCCAACTACTATGCCAACCGAAGTACGACTTGGGTTCGTCAAACACATCTTTCGTGGCGACATGAATCTCAACTACGATCTCAAGTCTGGTACCGAATGTCTGGACTATAGACATAGTCCCAAACTCAATCAATCCTTACTCACAGCATGTGGTGTAAAGCATAATAAACAAAGCAATTCAAGCATACTAACAAGCATATCATAAAGCATGTTATAAAACATGTTACAAAGCATGTTATAAAGCATATTATAGAGCACTATTCAAATAGGGATACAAACACATATATTTCATAAGTAAGTGGTTAGAGTAAACAACCACATGGAGGAAATCATACATGCCTCTAAGGTAGTTGAGAACCCCATCTCAACACCTACTTAAGGCACTAACATCTAAGCACTTACTCGCACAAGCATTTTCACAAACACTTAGAATACACAATTTCAACATACATGATGTATGTTAGTAAAACATGCATTAGGGCTATCCTTTCGCCAAGCGAGTATTTTATCCGTGTATATCATATTCATACAGCAAATAATCATGACAAATACATCTCCAAAATTTATACGTATACGGTATTTTCTAGAATACATAATTTCAACATACATAGTGTATATAAGCAAACATGTATTATGGCGATTCCTTTCGCCAAATGAGTATTTTATCCATATACCATATATTCATACAACAAATAATCATGGCAAACACATTTCCAAAATTTATACGTATATGGTATTTCTACGTATACCTAAAATATGTAAAATTCCATAATCTACATCTTTAATCGAAACAAAAACCAGAAAGCACTTTGTACATGTGCAATTGCATGCAGATCATGAATCTACCATTATCTGACATTAAAAGCATTGAAAACCGTAACCTATAACCTAAAGTCCTCACCTTAGACCTTAGAATTGCAACAAATCAGCTAGGTTCGTTAGGCTTCCGTATTTGGCAATTTTGTAGCCTAAAGAGTGAAACCGGTTAGCTATTTTATAACCTACAACCTTCACACCCCAAAACAGATTTAGGGTTAGGGTTTCTTACCTTAAAACGGAGTCGGTATCGCCGGGAAAGTGGCAAGAAAGGGGTGGTGCGGCCCGTGTGGTGACTGGAAAGAGTAGCAGGGAGATTCTCCCACAATTCTCTAGCTTTCTCTCTCTTTTTCTCTCTTCTTACTTAGGGTTTTTTCCAAATTCATACGGCTATGAGAGAGGGTGCTCTAAGGTCCTTATATAGCCTAAAAACTCTCTGAAATAGACTTAAGTTCAAGGTATACTTATGTTATAACCAAAGCGGCATTGTTTCAGCTCAACGGGGGGTTTCTAGTGGGCCTCCTTGAGCCAAAAGTCGGACTTAAGCTCACCTATCCTGGATCTAGGTGAAGTTAAGCTTTCGTTCCAGTAGGGTTTCCAGATCACGCGTGGTGGACCAGTTTCAGTTCAACGGTCAGCGGACTTCAATCAAAAATTCCAAGTACATGTAAATGTTTATGAAAATTTTCCTGATCCGCAAGCGACACGTGCCAGATCACTATTCCAGATATTTATTTTGTAAAGTAAACAAGGGTTTTCACACTCTCTCGCTCCGGACTCGAGCGAACAGCCGTGGGACACTGTCTGGACTTAATTTCCGAGATGGTCGTCAAGCCCAGCGAGGTAGTCCTAATTCCTTAACTTCGTAGTGTTCGGACTCCCGATGTGCGGTCTAGACCTGATATGGAGTTTCAATGTGTTCCCGAGAGCAGTCGGGTAATGAGTTTGATCTTAGACTTTAGGGTAACCTAGCGTCAATGATTCTACAAGTTTTGGGTCTTGCATATCGTATTTAAAGCGATTCCAACGGATTTCATGGCTAATCTTGTGTAGCACTTAGTTAACTTTGTCAAATTTCTAAAGGATTTAATCCTAAGTGATTTCTGGTCGAGGTGGTACTCGAGCCCTTGTACGAAAAATTTCGAGTCGTTACAGATGAACTCCAACTCTCCCTCTCTCTTTCTTTCTCTTTCCCCTCTTCTCTCTCCTAGGGTTTCCCAAATTCGTATGGGATGAGAGATTAGGGGCTTAAGACCCTTATATAGGACTAAAACTGATGGAAATGGCCCCAGGGCTAAGGTATACTTAGGTTATGTCCAAAGAGCGTCTGTTTTAGCTTAACGGAGCACTTCCGAAGCCCCCCTTAAGCCAAAGGTCGGACTTAAACTCCCTGACCATGGATCTAGGTCAAGTTAAGTTTTCAATCCGATCGGATTTACAGATCGCCCGTGGCGGACTAGTTTCAGTTCAACGGTCACCTAAACTCGATCAGGGCCACAAGTACACTGACCTGTGTATGAAAATTTCCTTGATCCAAGGGTGTATTTGGGTCAGATTCTGATGATCTGAATCCTTATATTCGACCCACCAGCGACAAGTCTCAGATTGTTTAAATTAGATTTAATTTCTAAAGGAAACCACATTTTCTCACACTCTTCATTCCGGGCTCAAGCGAATGGCTTCGGGATACTATTTGGACTTGACTTCCAAGGTGGTGGTCAAGTCCAGCAAGGCGGTCTTAATTATATAATTTCGTAGTAATCGGACTTTCGACGTGCGGTCCAGATCTGATACGGAGTTTCAATATGCTCCCGAGAGCAACTGAGTAATGAGATTGTTCCTAGATTTTAGGGTAACCTAGCGTCAATGATTGTACAAGTTTTGGGTCTTACAGATCGTATTTAAAGTGGATCAAGCGGCTTTCGTAGCTAATCTAGTTTAACACTTAGTTAATTTTGTCTAATTCCTAAAGGATTTGATCCTGAGTGATTTCTGTCTGAGGTGGTACTCTGGTCTTCGTATGGATTTTTCCGGGACGTTACAATCTACCCCCCTTAAAGAAAAATTTCGTCCCCGAAATTATCTAAGGGTAATAAGCAAAGGTTTTCAGGTTAGTTCTGTTGGTTTCAGGTTTATATATATGTTAGGGTATATAACAACTACACTAGCCTAGCTCATAATGGTCTACCCCCCTTAAAAGTTTCTACCTTTGGGGTTTGAAACCAAATGTCTAAATCATTATTATCGTGCTAAGTGTTTGCTAATAAAGTTTACCTAAGGGTGGTATGTTTTACCTGTTATGCTTGGGCTAATATGGAAAGTCAGTTGTGGTAGGCTCGAACCCGACACATCGATTGCCCGCCTGACCAGGGCAGACAACACATTGTATCCCTTCCTAATCCTTATGGATCCTGGTCTTCTGCTCGGTCAAAGCAGTGAGTCCTTTAGTAATCACCCAGGATTGAGAATTGAGTTAAGCCGCAAATGCCTCGTACAGATGTGGTTCTGAAATTCCGGAATCGGATCATCCTAAATATTTAAGGAGTATTATAATTCGCTAGGAGGTTCAAGCCTCATGTCTATAAGGTTGTCCTTTGGATCTTGTTCAACGAGAGTTCTTGTTTAACCTATGTTTAACTTGGTGGATAATAAGTTCTTTCCTGGTGCTCATAGTCAAAAGACTATACAAGAAGGGTTTTTAATCTCCTAATATTATAGTTGTATGTCACCATTTCAATCGTACGACTAAGGGGTTATGAGCAGATTTGCACTTTGGTTTCATTAACTTCGGGTGGTAGGGAAGAGTTGAGAGACCTAAAATATTGCAGAAGTTTGGAATGCTAGCAACATAAGGCCACGGGAAGGGAAAGAAGAGGGACATCTCCTCGACGCGGTATGAACCTTGGATTTACAAGGGTAATAAGAAACTTATAATATTTTACTGTAGTTCGCCTCTAACATGAGCTTACGGGGTATTGGACTACGAAACTCAATCCTACCTAAGGACCCCAATTTGATTGCACATAACAAAAAAAATATATATCTATATATATATTTATATATATAAGCTTAAATTCAATCACAGGATGATTCCAAGTATGATTATAAATAATTCCTAACTAGACATCAAATACTAAACTTTAATAGGAAAAGATATGACCAGCCTATTGGCAACTCGAAGTTATAGAAATTCGTCGTTTCAACCCTTCTATTATTGATAACATAATTGTCACCTCTAGTTACCGTATTATTTTTATAGTAATCCAATGTTAGGCCTTTTTCCTTCATATGAATTGGTTCAATAGACTCAATGTCTACCAATAGGAAAGCCGGTGTACCTTGAATGTGGGCAGTGACCTCAAAGGCCAAAGGCGCTGCAGTTGCTGACTCAGGTGCTTCAGCTGCAAGTGCAAGCACCCGGGCTTATTGAGGATGGTTTGGTTGCATTGCCATAGGTCGTTGAGGTGGCATATTTTGAGGTACAGGCAATCGGTAAAATGGTTGCGCTGGTGATGCAGATCGTAGAGGTAGAGTCGCTATACCACGTGGTGGCCGACGATCGATCTTCTGAGGTGGCGTGACACCGTTGTCTTTCATCTTGGTAAAACAGAAGGGGTCAGTGTGTCCGCCTTTATCACAATAAGTACACCAACGTTTCACTCGCCTTTGCTGAGTCGGCAGAGCCATGGGCCTAGGAGGCAAGTCTACATGTGGCCTTTTACCTAGGACTGGCCGGTCCTGCGATTCGGGCTGAGGCCTCGGGCCCATTGGTATACATGTTTGAGAAACTCTGTCTCCATCTTGCTCAGCTCTTAGAGACATGTTGACTAGCTCGGTGTAATTGAAAATGCTAGCGCAACATGTCTGAGTGCGGATATCGGGCCGTAACCCATATGAAAAACGTCGCATTTTCATCGGTTCATCAGTTAGTATCAAAGGAGCGTATCTGCCTAGCTCCGTGAACCTGTTCTCATACTCTGCCACTATCATGCCCCCTGTCAGAGGTGAAGGAACTCTCCCTCATTCTCATGGCGGTACGCGAGGGTGAAATATTCTCGTGGAAGTGTGTCTCAAATGCACCCCAAGTCCACACGTGTCCTATGTGGAACCATTTGTAGGACGTTGTCCCACCATAAACTAGCCTCCTTCTCGAACATATAGGTGGCTAGCTCAACTTGTTCTACCTAGTGCAGTGCAGCGGCCTCAACATCTTAAAGATGAGATCTTTCCAGTACTCAGCCTCCTCGGGTCTGTGAGTACCCGCAAAAGCGGGAGGCTGTAAGCACTGGAATCGCTCGATGAGGCCACTAGTACCTAAGTTCCCCGTAGGGTATACAACAAGTGCAGGTAAAGTCACACCCTCATCCTGAGCGGAAGGCCCTACAGTCTCCGTAGGGTGTACAAAAGGTGCAGGTGGAGTCACACTCCCACCCTAAGCTACGGCCCCTGCAATAGTGGCCAAGAGCTGCTGGTGTTGCTGGTGCATCATCGTCATCAACTACTCCAACCTATCCGCAGGTGGGGTCGACTAAGGCATATACTGTGTCGAAGAAGACGCACGATTTTGGTCATGAACCGGTGGTGTGTACGGTGGCGGTCCAACTGCAGGACCAATAGAAGGCTGAGACTCAGGTATAGTCTCACAAACCGGGCCCGAACCAGGGCCCGTACGACCATCACTCCAGGGAGGTGCCTAGTCCATCGAATCAGTAAATGTGAGGCGTGTCCGTGCTCCGTGTGACCATAGGTGGCCTACCCTATATTCAACATAGGGTACAACCCAGGTCAGATTCAACATACTCACAAACTTATTTACGCAGCCTTTCTACACAGGTTAAAGCAATTTCGTGCATTTCCTTTACCAAAATTGTCATAATACATGATACACAGTGTTACATGAATCATGACAGAAGATGCGTGTGAGCTAATACAACAAAGACTTCAGACATTTAAAACATTCTACCAACTACTACACTACTAGGCCTATCTACATGGAAACACAAAGATCCTATCACAACAACAAAACAAGCCACAGGGCGAAGGCATGGATGACTAGGCATCCGAGTCTGGCGAAGGAGGGGCACCCTTATTCTGTAAGTAGCACAGGATAGTCTTCAAAGTGCGTGTCACATTCTTGAACTTGTGCTTCACGAGGCCCCGAAGATCCATCATATCCTGTCGTAGGACAACCTGACCCTCCTCAAGTCGAGCTAAACGGGCATCCCTAGCAGCCCGATCAGTGTCCTGTTCCGGTGCCGTAGGAGGGGAGCTCTCCTCCGTATCCTGGGCCTCCTCTTCTTCTTCCTGTTCCTCCTCTATCTCTTCCCTGCTTTCCTCCTCGCTTTCATACTCCTCGCTAGCCATCTCATCTTCACTCTCATTAAGTCGGGATTGCCGTTGCCGTGGCCTGATTTTCATCTGATTGAGAGTAGTTTTATCGATGAAATGTTGCGGCACTGGGAGTTCTGCGCCAAGGCTGTAGCCGAACTCGCGTGCAATCTTGCATATAAGCCGGCCGAAGGGGAGCGAATCAGTCTTTCTATTGGAGCGTGTGGTAAGAACTATCTGTCGCAAAACATACGTAGGCACGCACAACTTCTCTCCCTGCCCCGCTTGGTATAAGAAGTCTACCATCAGGCGCGTGCACTCACTGCGATTGCCCCACCTAGAGTACACGTTAAACGTGCAGATATGGTGGAGTAAGCAGAAATCATCCATCATGTTTGACGCCAGGAAGCTATTGTTTGGCTGTCATTGAACCAGTCGATCACAAAGGAAACGCGTACGGCAATTCCTTTCACGTGTACTCTTCAGATTCTTCTCACTCGCGTGGACATGACCAAGCGGTATTCCCATGAGTCGAGCTATCATGTCAGCATCAATTGTGGCCTCCCGATCTCTTCCGAATGGGATCTTGAACTGCAAGGGCTCCAATGTAGACTCTTGAATGTGGGCATAGAGAGCTCGGACAGTACTCACATTTGCACGATATGTTCCCTCAAACACAGGTCCCCACCCGACTTCACCCATGCGCTCCAATCACAGATACTCTCCAAAGAGCTTCCCGTCAACTTGAGCTTCAAAAAGGACCCTACGGCCCGCATATCTTCCATGAGACAAATTGCCAGTAGAGCTCTTGGGAGAGGAGCCTGGGGATTGAGGTCCCACTTAGTCTATATCTTACGTTCAACGTCCGTGCTTGCGGTGACACCTCTCGGTCTCCTTGAACGTGTGGGGCGACTAGGCCCGGCTTCATCCACGACACCCTTTCTCTTTCTCATGAGAGAGAGGAAGGTGAAAATCGAAAATACAGCCGTAATAAGCTCGAATAGAGCCATGGAAGAAAAAGAGAGGAAAGGGTTGGGGTCTTTAGGTCTCCATGGATTTGTTAGGTCTCCACGGATTTGAGCCTCCAAGGGGTGTGTAAAAGATCAAGTGACTGCGGTTAAAGAAGAAAAATGAAGAGATGGGATGGGTCAGTGGGTTTACACGAATTTGAGACTCAAATGGGGGATTTTAGAACTCAAATGAGAGAGAATGGGAAGGGTTGGCAGCTGTGGTAAAGGTTATTGAATGTGTGGTGAAGGTGGTGCACGAAAATGAAAGAAGGAGTGTTTGGAGAAGGGGTTTGAGTGAAAAATCAGAAATTTTTTAGAGAAAAGGAGAGCTTGGGGTGGTGGTTTGTGAAGGAGAGGTAGCATAGGGGGGTTTTACTCGACCCCACATGCGTTCGTGGGCCACACAGCACCTAGGACCCATCGGCCCGAGCCGGCCCGCCCGGCCTCGCCAAACCGGTGAGGTCCTCGCCGGTCTCTGGACCATCCGGGGAGGGCTCACCATTTGGGCGAGGTCCTCCAGCCCCCTGGGTCCCAAAAAGGTGTGGGTCCCCCTGGAATGGTTCTATTAGGCCCCCGACTCCGTTTCGAGTCATTTCGGGTTTGTTTCTGATGTACAGCTGCACCTAGAGATGTTTGAAGGCTAGGATGGGGTCAACCATGATCTAAACCCGCCGAATGATGGCCTAAAGGTGATCTGGGATCGACTCATGTGATCACGGATGGGTACAAACCCGAACAAAATGGTCAATTTTGGTGAACTTTGCCAATTGGCGAAATCGAGGAAACCAAAGCTTGTTTCAACATATTTCTCACACCCACCTATGTTGAAAAGCGTCAGCGTATGTCGTGTGACCATAAATCAGGTCCGGTCTAATCCAAATCATGCTTTGATACCAACTTGTAATGCCCTGAAAATCGGGGGTCGAGAGCAACTCAACTCTTGAGTTCCAAAACATCACTTATGCAACATATATGCTTATCATTACATGTTGTCTATATTAGTGCATTAATCATGAGTGGGATTATACCAAAAACAGTAATTAATACTCCAGATTAAGTTGTAAAACGTAAGCGAAAGACTGAAAGACATAAATAAACGTATATAAGTCAAAAGATCACCATCGGTCTCCAGAGTATGAATACATCACTGAGTCACCATATACATGTAATAGTCTCAAAATCAAAATGTCAAAACAGTATTACTGCAATGATAATCCCTATAGCCCCGTCGATCCGGATAGCCTAAGCGACGCCGTCAGAGAACTGCATATAAGAGAATTCGCCCTGATCATCGTAGTAATCAGGCTCTGCTTCCTGAGTCGCATCATCATCTGCAATCAAAACAGAGTCTGATTGGTGTTTAAAACACCGTCCCGTAACGTGGGAGTGAGTAATCAACTCAGTGGAATAATAAAGCAAATGTTAACATGTTATCAATTCAGTCAAACAGTAATGATAAAATAGTAAATCACACATCCCTAAGTACTCTTGTTAATGCAAGAATGGTATGAATGTATGATGCATGCCCTCGCCTACGCTCCCTCAACGACTTTATCTCACGTTCGCACATGAACAACACTGCCTCAGTGCTTGACTTGCTACGCCTGAACGCATGTGTAATGCGGTGCATGCATATGATTACCAAGTTCTTATTAGTCTTTTTAATACGACAGGGTTGGGAAACTAAGGTACCTCCCTTATATCAATTCCCAAACAATGATCCATCTAGAGTCGTCAATCCTAGTTACTCACATAGATAGGCAAGTTCAGGTCACTACCACCAACACCCTACCAACTGACAGTCTATTTTCGAAGGCTCGTTGCCAACCCGACTAGGGATCATAGCCAGACTGTGCCAGGGTAGGCCTATTATGTACTTGAGGTCACTCCATCAATGCCGTACCAACTAGCAGTTTTTTTTCGAAGGCTCGTCGCTAACCTGACTGGGGACCACAGCCAGGCTACACCAATAGAGGTTGACGGCTCGAATACAATGTCTCATACCACCGTATTTGGTTCACGAGTTTGGGTTGCTCACTGGTCACTACGGGGAGGCTCGTCGCCCCAGCGTAGGCCGACAACTCGACCACGGTGTCCCATACCACCATGTCCAGCTCATGAGTCTTAGCGGATCGAGGTACCAAGGTTAACGGGATTTTCACTGGTGAGTTTGGTACCTTAGGTTCAAGCAGTATCGTCCAAACATGGTGAACACACAATAAGACAATCGGGTTACTTGACAAGCTCGACTGGTACGAGCGTACGGTGAGGTAGCCGACAAGGTACCACTGTTGACAACCATCGTACGACTCAGATTCATCGAACATGTCTTATGCGGCGAAATGACCTCAGCCACAAAAACAAGGCCGGTTACCGATTATCTGGACTATATAACAGTCTCAACCACATTCAATTACAACAAAATATCCTAGAAGATAGTTAAAGCAGTAATGGATCAAGATTTCAAATCATACAATCAAAGGTTCAACATTGTCCGCTTTAAGGCTGCCAGGGCTGTTGCACAGAATCGTTACACCACTCCCCCATCACCCTTCACGGCTTTGTTTTTGCATTTTATGGAATACAACTTAAACATGGATTTATACATATGCATTACATAGATAAACAGACACTATAATATAGTGTACATGGAGGAAAGCATACACATAGTTGAAGGAGTTGAGAATCATATCTCAACACCCTTATACATTACAATTTACTAACTACCTACTCATTCAGGCATTTCAACAAACACGTTAGACTACTTACCTCAAACATACATGACGTATGTTGATCACATAGGTATTAGGCCAAATCCTTTCACTAAGGAATTGTCACGAATGTAACCCGTATATACCCACGATGGGTTATCATAGCAGGCAGGAATTAAATTCCATACCCATTCAATCATTTCCATAAACACTTAGGCTACACATTGTAACATACCCGACGTATGTTGATATAACATATATTAGGCTAATCCGTTCACCAAAAGTTGCTACACATGCATCTAGTATACATAGACAACAATTAATCATGGCAAGCACAAATCTGAATTTCATACGTATACGGTATTTTTTCTACAAATACGAGGAATACAGTATCTTCAACCTAGTTAACGTATAACTGAAAAACGAAACGGACATCACTTTATGCATGTGAAATAGCATCCACGTCAGTAATATATCATTAACCGATATTAAAAGCCTTGAAAACCATATCCTGTACGTTTATAGTCCGCACCTTTCACCGGTAGACTCGTAACGAACTCGGTTTAAACATTAAGCCTTTGTCTACGGCACAATGGTCACTTATAGCACGAAATAGGTTAGCTATTTCATCACTCACACTATTGGAAACCCTAAAACAAGTTAGGGGTTGAATTTCTTACCTAAGAACGGGATCGGTATCGCCGGTAGAGCGGTACAGAAGTGATGGTAAGGCACGTGGAGTGATGGGATTGAATCCCTAGGATGAACTCCAACTCTCCCTCTCTCTTTCTCTCTCTTTCCCCTCTTCTCTCTCCTAGGGTTTCCCAAATTCGTATGGGATGAGAGAGTGAGGGCTTAAGGCCCTTATATAGGCCTAAAACTGATGAAAATGGCCCCAGGGCCAAGGTATACTTAGGTTATGTCCAAAGAGCGTCTGTTTCAGCTCAACAGAGCACTTCCGGAGCCCCCCTTGAGCCAAAGGTCAGACTTAAGCTCCCTGACTATGGATCTAGGTCAAGTTAAGTTTTCGATCTGATCAGATTTACAGATCGCCCGTGGCGGATCAGTTTCAGTTCAACGGTCACCTAAACTCGATCAGGGCCACAAGTACACTGACCTGTGTATGAAATTTTCCTTGATCCGAGGGTGTATTTGGGTCAGATTCTGACGGTCTGAATCCTTATATTCGGCCCGCCCGCGACAAGTCTCAGATTACTTAAATTAGATTTAATTTTTAAAGGAAACCACGTTTTCTCACACTCTTCGCTCCGGGCTCAAGCGAATGGCTTCAGGATACTATCTGGACTTGATTTTCGAGGTGGTGGTCAAGTCCAGAAAGGCGGCCTTAATTATATAATTTCGTAGTAATCGGACTTTCGACGTGCGGTCCAGATCTGATATGGAGTTTCAATATGCTCCCGAGAGCAACTGAGTAATGAGATTGTTCCTAGATTTTAGGGTAACCTAGCGTCAATGATTCTACAAGTTTTGGGTCTTACAGATCGTTTTTAAAGTGGATCAAGTGGCTTTTGTAGGTAATCTAATTTAACACTTAGTTAATTTTGTCTAATTCCTAAAGGATTTGATCCTGAGTGATTTCTGCCTGAGGTGGTACTCGGGTCTTTATACGGATTTTTCCGGGACGTTACTAGCCGATTGTGGGATTCTGAGATTAATTGACTAGTGGCGACTCCAACATTCACAAATCAGCCTACTAATTCCCACCTATCACACCAAAAACATTTAAATCAGCGCGGGCACCGATTTTCAGTGTTCACAGAATGGCGACTCCACTTCGGACTTTTGATAGCTCTCACTAGCCGAGGCCGACTCGAAGTGTGTGGTACTTTAATCTCAAGGGACATCATCACTGCATTTATACAAAAAAAATCAGTATCTGGCTTACATTTGTCTAAACATCAATCTGAGTTATGACTACTTGATCCCGAGCAACCTCGGTGACCCAGGAAGAAGAGTCGGTAACTCGGCCAGCTCCGAAAACACCAACGTCAAAACCAACACCTGTACCAGTACCGACACCGACACCGACAACTCTAACAGATTTGTCAGTCGCAACAACCTTGAATGATATGTCTCAGAGTTTCAAGGCATTACAGTAGCTGCTGCTTCGCTTGGTACCATGCGTCATATCTAACACACAGGCAACACAGCCTAGTGTCCAAAATAGCTCAATCCCACAGACTCCTTTCACTTTCTCCCTCATTCCTCCAGCTAATCTCGTTCTCCCTCTTCCAAGGAGTCAACACAGCCACACACAATAACCAACAAACGGGAGCAATCCTCCCACACATCACTACTCAACACATCACAACAATCAAGTTACAATACAATTTCCCCCTAACGGAATCACGGACAAGAACTGGCGGATGCCTATGAAGGGGGTTAGTTTCGAGTCCAACATACTCCCCCTAACGGGAGAAACATTCCGGAATTGGCAGATACCTCGAGCGGGAGCCATTTTCGTACATCACACCCTCCCCCAAAAGAGAGTGGAGTTTAATTTCAGATACCTCCTGCCACCAGGAAACCATCTTCTTTCCAACAACCCCCCACTCTTAAAAATCAAAGGGTCGAAGAGCTTGACCCTTATGAGGAGGAAGCAGCGCAAGCCCTACAGCAAGGCGGAAGATACACGCAACCCCACAAATCTGAAATGGATGAAATGCGGGAACAACTACAAATGGTACAAAATCAGCTGCAGAGGCAGCAAGGAGTGGATCTCCCATCCATTAAGTTCAGGGATTTCTGTCCATTTCCGGATGCTCGGGTGCCTCTAAACTTCGAGGTACCAAAATTTAAAAGATACGACGGTAGCGAGTGCCCCACAACACATTTAAAAGCTTTTTGTGGGGAACTCAATGCAATAGCAGGGAATCACTCAAGTTTGATACAACTTTTTCAGAAATCCCTCAAGGGCGATGCCCTGGATTGGTATACCTCATTTGACAACCATCAAATTAGGACTTGGGAGAGGCTCTCCCAAGCATTCGTCGACAAATTTTCCAATAATCTGAACATGGCTCCGAGAAGAACCGATCTGCCTGCCTTAAGACAAAAAAGCAACGAATCATTGTCAACATGAGTGGGACGATGGTGGGCCATGGCAACCCGAATGAGAAGCCCCACCAATGATGAGGAACAGATATACATGATTGTCTATTCGACAAATCCAAACATCTCAGGATACCTGATCTCATACCCATATATAAACTTCTCCCAGCTCATCCGAGTTGGAGAATAGGTAAAAGCCGGGATAGGAGCTAGAACCATTTCACCATGGCCACATCAGGCCCCCTCAATTAAAAGAAACAAATTCAAGGGGAAACTCATTGGATATGTGAATGGAAACGACACTTCTCCCATGCAACGTACCACTGAAGTCAACAATATCGTCACCAATACTCAAGGCAACTAGTATGCTCCGCCACCGAAGCCATAGCAAAACAGGCAATACCAACCAGAGCAAACCCAACAGGGATATCAAGCATAGTCGTCTCATCCCCAACCACAACTGTAACATCCCGGATTTTTGCCAACCTAGGATTAGACGTCCTTAGGCAATGGGTCGATCCTAACACCTTATTAACTTGTCAGAACTGAATCCCACAGTCTAAAATTGCTTCTTAACCCATTTCCTTCACAAATCCCACCCTTCACCACCTTGTTCTTTTAATTTTTCTAAGTACTTTCACCCTAGACGCTATCTTAAACTAGCTAAGTAGTATAACTTGGATCACTTTATATACAAACTACAAAGGCCCAGGTACCACCTTAGATAGAAATTACTCAGGACTAAATCCTTTAAAAATTAGGCAAGGATTAGCTAGTGTGAAACTAGAGTACCTGTGAAATTAGCACCAATCACTTTAAATACGATCTGCAAGACCCAAAACTTGTAGAATCATTGACGCTAGGGTACCCTAAAATCTAGGATCAATCTCATTACCCGTCTGCTCTCGGGAGCATCACGAAACTCCGTATCAGATCTGGACCGCACGTCGGAAGTCCAATTAACATGAAGTTATGGAATTAGGATTGCCTTGCTGGGCTTGACAACCATCTCAGAAATCAAATCCAGATAGTGTCCCAGCGCTATTTGCTTGAGCTCGGAGTGAAGAGTATGAGAAATGTGAAATTAATTCAAAATAAAATATCTCAAATAGTAATCTGGCACCTCTCACTTGCGGATAAGTTTTAAGCAACCAGACCGTCAGAATCAGACCAAATTATACCCTCGGATTAGGGATATTTTCCCAAACATAACCATGTACTCGGAATCTCCGATCGAGATCCACTGACCGTTGAATTGAAACTGGTCTACCACGCGTGATCTAGAAATTCCACTGAAATGAAAACATAACTCCACCTGGATCCGGTGTCTGTGAGCT
This sequence comes from Magnolia officinalis, assembly GCA_021015155.1. Lineage (NCBI taxonomy): Eukaryota > Viridiplantae > Streptophyta > Magnoliopsida > Magnoliales > Magnoliaceae > Magnolia > Magnolia officinalis. Next base: position 17,313,626 of record JAJHSJ010000010.1, on the reverse strand, counting down.
TAAGTCCGACCTTTGGCTCAAGGGGGCCCGCCAGAAGTGCTCCGTTGAGCTGGAACAGGTCCACTTTGGTTATAACCTAAGTATACTTTGACCTGAAGTCTATTTCGGTGAGTTTTTTGGTTATATAAGGACCTTAAACCCTCTCTCATTGCAGCCATACGAATTTGAGAGAAACCCTAGAGAGAAAAGAGAGAGAAAGTGTGAGAGAAGTGGGAGATTCTCCCTGCCACTCTTCCCTGGTGCTATCCATGCTCAACCGCACCATTCTTGTCGCTTTCCCGATGATTCCGGTGTCATTTCTAGGTAAGAAACCCTAACCCTAACCTGTTTTAGGGTTTTGATAGTTGTAGGTTATGAAATAGCTAACCTATTTCATTCTATAGGTTACCAAACTGCCATATACAAAAGCTTAGCAAACCTATCGACTTCGTTATGATTCTACGACAAAAGGTGCGGCCTTTAGGTGTATAGGTAATGGTTTTCAACGCTTTCAATGTCAGATAATGATAGATTCATGATCTGCATGCAACTGCACATGTACAAAGTACTGTCTGTTTTCCGTTTCGATTAAAGATGAAGAATATGGAATTTTACATACTCTAGGTATCTGTAGAAAGTACCGTATACGTATAAATTTTGGAAATGTGTTTGCCATAATTATTTTCTGTATTAACATATTATATATGGATAAAATACTTATTTGGCGAAAGGGTTCGCCCTAATACATGCTTTTGCTAATATACACTATGTATGTTAAAATAGTGTAATCTAAGTGTTTGTGAAAATGACCGAATGAGTATAGAATTCTCATTCGTGCTCGCCATGACTAATTGTCATGGATTTATGATTGTTGTATTGGCGATCCCCCTTTAACGAAAGGATTTGCCCTAAATCACGCCACGACCAATATACACTAATATTAAAATGTGTGGCCCAAGTGTTTGTGGAAATGACTGAATGAATATGGAACTTGGATTCCTTCTTGCCATGACTATTCGTCGTGGGTGTATGCGTGTTATGATTGGGTGAACTCCCTAGTGAAAGGATTTGGCCTAATACCTATGTGATCAACATATGTCATGTATGTTGAAGTATGTAGTCTAAAGTGTTTGTTGAAATGTCTGAATGAGTAGTAGTTAGTAAATTGTAATGTATAAGGGTGTTGAGATATGATTCTCAACTCCTTTAACTATGTGTATGATTTTCTTGGATAGTTGTGTGATTAGGAATTTAATATGTACAAACTCATACTTGTGTTGTGCTTCATAACATGCTCAAATGATTGTATGATTTTATTTATGTGATGCATATGTTTAAATTCATGTTTACGTTGTATGATCCATCATGGGTGATGGGGGAGTGGGGCAACGAGTGCGTGCAACAGCCCTGACAGCCCTAAACAGATAATATCAGACTTTTATTGTATGATTTGAAATCATGATCCATTACTGCTTTAACTGTTCTGTAATTGATTGTGTTTGGGGCTATGATTATAGTCCAGGCAATCGGTAACGGGATCGAATTCATGTCTGAGTTTCATTTACCACGTGAGATGTGTTCGATGAACCCGAGTCGTACTTCGGTTGACGATAGTGGTTGGCCACACGAACTACTTATGCGCTTCATATCGTTCAACTTGTTGTGCGCTCGAGCTAGCAGAGCTCGTTAAGCAACCCGATCTGTCTAATGTATGTTCACCATGTTTGGTCACCACTGCTTGAACCTAGGGTACCAAACTTACCAGTGGAATCCCGTCAACCATGGTACCTCGATCCGCTAAGACTCATGAGCCGGGCATGGTGGTATGGGACACCGTGGTCGACCTGTCGGCCTACGCTGGGGCCACGTGCCTCCCCGTAGTGACCAGTGAGCAACCAGACTCGTGAGCCGATTATGGTGGTATGAGACACTATATTAGAGCTGTCGGCCTACATTGCTTGATGGGTGATGGGGGAGTGGTGCAACGATTCCGTGTAACACCCTGGCAGCCCTGACCGTACCCGGTGTAGTGACCTCGAGCATACTCTAAATCTGCGGTGAGGCGATGAGCCTTCCCGTAGTAACAGAGTATAAACTAGGCCTGTATTGATAAGGTGATGGGGGAGTGGTGCAACGATTCCGTGTAACAGCCCTGACAACCCTTGCAGCGACCTAGAAACACACCATCGTATGAGATTGTTTAGGATTGACGACCCTAGAATGGATCATGTTTGAGAATGATACAAGGGAGGTACCTTAGTTTCCCAATCCTGCTGTTTGAAATGGACTAATAACAACTCGGTAATCATGCTCATCATGCATTGCATGTGCCTGGAAGATGTGGAGCACTGAGGAAAGTAAGCATGCCGTGAACGTAAGATGGTGTCGCATGAGGGAGTATGTCGTGAGGGCATCCATCATGACTGCATTCATACTTGCATTAATAAGAGTAGTTAGGAGTGTTTGATTGTACTGCTTTATCATTACTGCTTGACTGAATTGATAACATGTTAGCCTATACTTTATTGTTCCACTGAGTTAGCTACTCCCACGTTACGGGACGATGTTCCGAACACCCACCAGACTTTGTCTGATTGCAGATGGCGACGCTACTCCTGAGGCGGAGCCGGACCTTTTTGTCAACAATGATGCTTGTTCGTATTTGCTGTATGCTGACGGCTTCATGTGAGTCGTGTCTTGATCGACGGGATTACAGGGATGTTGACTAGATGACACTACACATTTGGTATAATTTGAATTGTACTTGTAATTCTTTAACCTGGTAACATTATCACATTCTAGAGACTCACCACAGTTTATATATTTTATCTATCTATCACAGTCTTCCGCTTGCAATTTAACTGTCTCTGGAGTATGATATGCTGTTTTGGCTTAATCTCACTCATGTTCAATGCACTCATACAGACAACATTCAATCATCATTCATTTTGTTGCATAAGTGATGCGTTGGAACTCGGGAGTTGAGTTTATGCTCGACCCCCGATTTTCAGGGCGTTACAACAACAGTTCAAGGGAAATGCACAAAATCCATACAGTCAGGCCATGTTAGGCAGGAAGTTCACCCCACTCGCACAATGTACAGTCAGGTCCTAACAATGTTAATACAAAGGTAACTCCTGACGCCACTCCAACCGCAACTTTCGCCAAATCCCTTGCCACCGGGATGCAATGAAAATTAATATTGCGCATATCATCAGACTCCTGGTCATCTAACAAACCGCTGTTTTGCCTTGAAACACGTAGCCTAAGATCTGATCGAAAGTCAAAAAATCGCGATCACCCCATAGGCCAGCAACACCACTCAGCCCAACATTCTTCAGGATCCATTGCCATCGTATCAAGCAGGACCTAACACATCTGGCACCTCTACTGTTAACAGCATTGAGACAGAGCGTCCCATATACTCCTCCCTACACTGCTCCATACAAGCAATCATACCCGATACAACAAATCAAACATGGGGATACCGACAGGCGCCTCCGCCTGGGCCACAGGTATTCCTTAAGGCAACACCAACAACACAACCCCTCATCCTTGAAGCAACACCAACAACACCACCTCTCGTCCTCCAAAGGGCATCAACAACGCCCACCAGGTCGCATTCTCAACCTCTCTCTCTCTCTCTCTCTCTCTCTCTCTCTCCAAGGGGCATGTCCAGCCCCATCCCCGGCATGTCCAAACAAATCGAATTTTGAACCCCTCATCCTTCCAATAGGCCTCCTTGGTCTAGCTCTGCTAACCTTGCAAGGGGCACCCCCAATCCAATCCCTAAGCTTCCTAATGCCTCACCAACTGGCACATGCCCAGAGGATCCGTCCTTCTCAATGTACACATCAAGAAGAGAAGGAAAATCCCACTGCCAAACCCCGCCAAGATTCAGTCACACTCAAATCATTAAGTCCACCACAAACAGTTCCGGTAACAACCACTCAGCCTCAAGAGCCGATGATATATTTGCAAGGGAAGACGGTTCGCTCCTATAACACAAAGGCAGTCCCGTGACTAGGGGTGCACATTTAACTGGTAGAACCGTGGAACCGGACCGGAACCGTTGGATCAGTCCGGTTTAGTCCGGTTCTAGACAGCACCGGTTCCGATTTTGGTTCCAAAATTGTAAGAACCGTTGGATACGGTTCGGTTCTGGTTTAGGGGCATGTAGAACCGAACTGAACCGTTAACCGAACCCTTTAAAACACAGTAACGTGTCGCTCTTACCAGGTGCAGGTGGTTAATCAGGGGGTGGGCCTTTTTTCTTTATTTATCGAGTGTTTGCAAGTTTGAGGGGTATCTGCCAGCGAAGAAGTTGAAGGATCGAAGCTATCTATGAAAGAAGGGGAGAGGGTCCAAAGCTGGCATTTTTCTTTCTTTTTTCTTTTTCCTTTTTAGCCCCTGGATTTGAAAGAATAAAAGCCACTCTCTCTTCCATTTCTGTTCTCATTTCTCTCTCTCTCTCTCTCTCTCTCTCTCTCTCTTTTTTTTGGGGGGGATTTTTCGTTTGTCGAATGGGGGAGAATGAGGGATTGAGAGGAAGGTGATGCTTTTGAAAGCATGGCGTCTTCGCCTTCTTTTGGTAGGGAGAAGAAGCATTGGTGGCTGAGTAACAGAAAGGTGGGTTTTTCTTTTTCTTTTTCAACTAGTCTTGGAATGCTGGTTTTTGTGAGAGATATGGTGGAAAATGCATTCTTTTTTTCTTTTTCTTTTTAAGAAGCAAGTTGGGTTTTTCTACGTGTTTTAAAGGGTTTTGGTTTGTGATTTTTCATATATTTTCTTGAAGATTGCTGCTGGAAAATATATGGAAAGAGGAGCAGATTGCAATTGGGTTGGATTTTAAAATTCCCAGAACCGTGGAACCGATCCGGAACCGAACCAATTTTCACGGTCCAGTTCTGGTTCGGTTCTAGTGTGCTAACAGTCTGGTTCCGGTTCTGAAAATCTCAAAACCGTTAGGAACGGTTCGGTTCTGGTTTCACCCAAGAACCGGACCAAACCGACCCGTGTGCAACCCTACCCGTGACACTATCTAAAGTGCGTTGAAGTGGGCAACAACGGTAGGTATTTCAGGAGAGACAATCAGAACCCAAAAGAAACCCGAGGAACTTTGTCAGGAACAACCCACAAAACTGACGCTGCATACGGCATAACAGCTCAACTCAAATCCATTCCCACACAAATTTCCATTTGGGAATTCTTGTGTATGTCCAGATCGCATCGAGAAATCTTTCAAAAACTTTGGATGATGCACATATCTCTCCTGATGTACCTCTTAAAATTGTAGCAAGCATGATCTGACAACTCCTCGCACCACGAGCTATCACTTTCTCTGATGATGAATTGTCACTTGAAGGTCGCAAACTTGGGCGCTCACTTAATATAGTCGTCCGTTATAGAAATTTTAAAGTACCACTCGTACTCAATGATAATGGATCAAGCCTTCACGTTTGCCCTTTGAGGACTGCCGAACGTTTGAAGATCGAACCATCTTCTTTTAGGCCTAGCACCATGAGTGTCAGAGCCTTTGATAACTCCCGAAGGCAAGTAGAGGCAGAAATAGACATTGAGCAACAAATCGGACTAGACATGACTCTGTCACATTTAAGATCATTGACATTCTTGCCTCAATTAACCTTTTGTTGGGACGACCATGGGTCCATGCTTTTGGAGCTATCGCATCCACTCTCCATCAAAGGGTTAAATTCCCTTTGGGAATTCGAATTATCTTAGTGCTGGCCGAACCAGAAATCATTCTGCCAGTGGTGGTCAATACCCCATAAACTGACATTCCAGTGATTGACGTCCAGCATGCGGAGGGTGACATATCATATCATAGTTTTGAGTTCGAAATCGTGAACTCCATCACCAACCCCTACCCACTCGCAGTCGAATATGTTATCCCTCATGCTGAACGGCTAATCCTGAACTACCGTACCAAGTTCCATGAGAAAGGTATGGTAGTAAAGCTAGCTCGTGCCAACGTGCAAAGACAGACTGGGGTATCAACCGACACCGAAAGATCATACCGTAAGGTCAAAAAAGAGGCAACTGTTCAAATGTACACCCATTGATATAACGCCCTGAAAATCAGGGGTCGAGCATAGACTCAACTCCCGAGTTCCAACGCATCACTTATGCAACGTAGATAATGATAATTTAATGTTGTCCGCGTTAGTGCTTTAGAGACGAATGAGATTAAGCCAAAACAACATATCACACTCCAGAGACGAAAAAATTTACGCAAGCGGAAGACTGTGATTGATATATATATAGCGTATAAGTTGTTGTAGATCTCCAGAGTGTGAAAATGTCACTAGGTTAACCATATACATGTATACTCCCAAAGTGATCAAAATGAATATACAGGTGTGTTCCAAAATACAGAATAATAGTGTAAGGGCATCTAGTCAGTGTCTCTGTAGCCCCGACGATCAGGACACGACTCACATGAACCCGCCCGAAAATTGCATGTAGGAGAACGCCTCCTCATCATCCTCGAAGTCTGGCTCCGCCTCGTAGGCATCGTCATCACCTGCAACTAAGACAGAGTCTGGTAGGTGTTTAAAACACCGTCCCAGAACGTGGGAGTGAGTGATCAACTCAGTGGAGCTATAAAGCAAAGGTTAACATGTTATCAATTCAGTCAAGCAGTAATGGTAAAGCAATACAACAAGCATTCCTAAGAACTCTGGTTAATGCAAGGATACTATGTATTAATGATGTATACCCTTGCCTGCACTCTCTCTGTGAACTTCATCTCACGGTCGCAGCATACATCCCTTCCACAGTGCTCAACTCCAACGCCAAAGGCACATGCAATGCGTGCATGAACGTGATTACCGAGTTTTTATTAGACCTTTTCATACAACAGGATTGGGAAGCTAATGTACCTCCCTTATATCAATTTCCAAACAATGATCCATTATAGGATCGTTAGTCCTAGTAAATCTCATATGATATTGCAGTTCTAGGTCACTACAAAGTACTTGTCACCTAATCAGTGTAGGCTTAGTTTATACTCTAGTTGCTACGGAAAGGCTAGTCGCCTCAACGTAGTCTCAGCGTATACTCGAGGTCACTATAAAGGGCTCGTCACCTGATCAGTGTAGGCCGACAGCTCAAATACAGTGTCCCATACCACCGTATTTGGCTCACGAGGCGGTGTTGCTCATTGGTCACTACGGGGAGGCTCATCGCCCCAGCATAGGCCGACAGCTGGACCACGGTGTCCCATACCACCATACTCGGCTCATGAGTCTTAGCGGATCGAGGTACCAAGGTTAAACGGGCTTTCCACTGATGAGTTTGGTACCTTAGATTCAAGCAGTAGTGTCCATACAGGGTGAACATACATCAGGCCAATCGGGTTACTTGACGAGCTCGACTAGTACGAGTGCACATCGAGTTGATCGACATGAAGTGCGTAAGCACTCCGTGTGGCCTAACCACTGTCGATAACCCAAGTACGGCTCGGATTCATCAAACACGTCCGATGGGGCGAAACAACCTCAATCACTAAACCAAGTCCTGTTACCGATTGCCTAGACTATACCATAGTCCCAAACACACTCCAAACTAATTCCATTCACACGTGATAGTCAATAACAGCATGTGACAATCAATCCACATAGAGATCTTATTTGAGCATTTTGACAAACACATAGTGTACATGTTAACATACACAAGCATTTCACCAACAAATCACGTAATAGTAAGCTAGGTTACATACTGGAAACTATAACTATGGATAGGAGAATTGAGAATCCTATCTCAACGCCCTTTTTACATACATTTAAATGAGCATTTCCTCACCTAGGCATTTTATCAAACACTTAGACTACACATTTCAACATACATGTATTAGGCTAGTTATAACATATATCTTGGCAAGCCCTTTTACAAAGGAGTTGCCACATACACAAAAAACATATATTCATAGTTAACAATCATGGTAAGCACAGATCCAAATTCCATATTCATTCAGCCATTTTTACAAGCACTTAGACTACACATTTCAACATACGTAGCGTATGTTGGTGATAACGGGTGTTAGGGCAAATCCTTTCACCAAGGAGTTGTCACACGCATAACAACCATATATTCATGGTGAATAATCATGGCAAGCACGAATCCAAATTCCATACTCATTCAATCATATCAACAAACACATGGAATACACTATATTCAACATAGTTCATATATATGTGTAAAGCACAGGAATCATCGTATCTAAGCATGTGATAGCATTCAAGTCAGTCATAAATCATTAACTAACATTAAAAGCCTTGAAAACCATAACCTAAACAGTTATAGTCCTCACCTTTCGCCGGTAGACTTGTAACGAACTCAGTTTAAACACTAAGCCTTTGTCTATGGCATAACGACAACCTATAACATGAAATAGGTTAAATATTTCATCACTTACACTATTTGAAATCCTAAAGTAGGTTAGGGTTATGATTTCTTACCCAAGTATGGAGTCAGAATCACCGGAAAAGTGATACAGATTTGGTGGTTAAGCACGTGGAGTGTCAGGGAAGAATCCCAAAAGCAAACGCCGACTCTCTCTCTCACTTTCTCTCTCTTTCCCTCTCTTTTCTCTTATAGGGTTAGGAATTCATATGGGATGAGAGAGGGGTAGGTTTAGGCCCTTATATAGGCCCAAAACTAATGGAAATGGCCCCAGGGCCATGGTATACTTAAGTTATAACCAAATAGTGACTGTTACGATCCAACGGAGCACTTCTGAAGGCCTCTTTTCTGCATGCAGTCGGACTTAAGCTCCCTGACATTGGATCTAGGTCGAGTTAAGTTTTCGGTCCGATCGGATTTACAGATCGACCGTGACGGACCAGTTTCAGTTCAACGGTCACCGATATTCGATCAGGGCCACAAGTACACTGACATGTGTTGGAAATTTCCCCTGATCCGAGGGTGTAATTGGGTCAGATTCTAACGGTCTGAAACCTTAGATTTGGCTCGCAAGTGAAATGACTCAGTTCACTTAAGTTTTAGTTCATTTTCTAAAGGTATTCATGTTTCTCACACACTTCGCTCCGGGCTCAAGTTGTGCGTTTCTGGATATTGTTAGGACTTGATTTCCGAGATGGTAGTCAAGCCCAGCAAGGCAGTCTTATTCGTATAGTTTCGCGGTCATCGGACTTTTGATGTGCGGTCCAAGTCTGATACAGAGTTTCGAGGTGCTCTCAAGAGCAACCGGGTTTAGAGGTTTATTCTAAATTTCAGGGTAAAGTAGCATCAATGATCCTGCACGTTTTAGGTCTTACAGATCATATTTAAAGTGATTAGTGCTAAGTTACAATTGAGTTTGTTAAAGCTGGAACAGTCTGCGGTGACGCAATGATCTCTGTCGAGGATCATCTCCAGCAGCTCAAACTAACAGAACATTCCATCCAGGAATCCATGTGGCCGCGAATACGATGGGATAAGATCCTCAGGGCATCAAAAGCACACGCAATGTCAGGGGCAGAACCCCCGAACCTATCACATGAAGCTAGGGGCATGGAGGTAATGCCACCCATAAAGGACCCAGGACCAGGAGAGATTATTACAAGTCACCCAAGTAAGAGAAGGGAGGCACCCATCCCCACCAACAGTCAGTGGAAAACACCTCCACCAACAACTCAGCAGCACGAGGGGCAGAAGCAGCTCATCCATTGGATCGAGAAAGGGAAGTGGCCTTCCCTTGACTGGACGGACATCAATATCCCACCACAATGTGGACCTAAGGAGCCCGAAGAGATCCAACTTCTGAGTGAAGAGCTTAAATCAGACTCAGATTCTAAACCCAGTTCCGCAGACATCATGGTCATCGGGAAGGATGACCCACAAGAAAAAATAGAGTAGAACAACGGGGGGAAAGAACCAGGCTAGACAGCCATCCCCCTGATAATCGAATCGGTTAATAAGCCACCCATGGATACCGGCCTAAAAAAATACCAATGTAAATAGCAGTTGGTACCCCGAATCAGGACAAGATCAATCATGGTTCGCAACACCATCATATTTTGGATCCCTTGGTGACAAAAAAAAAATTAGAAAACATTCAAAACACAAAAACAACAAATATTTCAAAAAACGCAAAAACATCAAATATTTCTCAAAATCACAAAACATCAGAAAATCTTCAAAAAACAAAAACATCGGAAAAGCTTTCAAAAATCACTATGTCAAACACTTCACATGCAGCACCAGAGTCCGAGGTCGACTCATACGATTTCGATATAGAGTTGGACTTCGAGCTCATGGGTTTGGATGAAGCCCAGGATGAGGGAAATGATGATACATCTCTCGAACTCGAGGATTCCCTCAAAAGGTTCGAAACAAAGGCCAACGTTGTGGCAAATGATTTCAAGGGTACGAACTTGGGATCACTGGAACTCCCTAAAGAAATGCGCATCAGTAAGACCAAGGTTGTCTAACTTTGCCTTCTCTTACGAAGACATGCTAGGGCTCTATGAAAATTTGGTAGTGCACCACTTGCCAACGAAGCTAGACATGAAGCCTGTCAAACAAAAGCTTCGAAGAATGAAACCAGAATAGGCCCTGAAGGTTCGTGATGAAGTCATCAAACAATACAATGAGGGGTTTCTGATAGTCTCAAAATACCCAAAATGGCCCGCAAATATCGTACCAGTTCCAAGGAAGGATGGAAAAGTCAGGATATGCATCGACTTTAGGGACCTCAATAAAGCAAGCCCTAAAGATGATTTCCCTCTGCCTCATATTGACACACTGATAAATAATACTGTTGGACACAAGATCTTCTCCTTCATGGACAGCCTCTCCGGCTACAACCAGATCAAGATGGCTGTCGAAGACCTTGAGAAGACTTCTTTCATCACACCATGACGAACCTTCTGTTATCGGATTATGCCCTTCGGGCTGAAGAATGCGGAAGCTACATATTAACGAGCCATGACTGCCCTATTCCATGACGTGATAAATAAGGAAATGGAAGTCTATGTGGACGACATGATTGTCAAATCTCGTACAATCGAAGGACATTTTGAAGATCTCAAGAAGCTCTTCGACAAATTAGAAAAGTTCAAGCTCCGCCTCAACACACAAAAGTGTGTCTTCGGCGCAATTGGAGGTAAGATGTAAGGCTTCATCGTCAGTGAAGATGGCATCCGAGTGGACGAGACTAAAACCAAAGCAATCATCGAGATGCCGCCGCCCAGTATCGAAAAAGAGATTAGGGGTTTCCTCGGAAGGATCCAGTACATCAGCCGATTCATCACAGAACTCACGCCCATCTGTGAGCCCATATTCAAGCTTCTAAGGAAGAATTCGCCAAAGGAATGGAACGACGATTGTCAAACGGCTTTCGACAATATCAAGAAGTACCCGTTAAAACCCCCAGTGCTCATGCCACATACCCCGGGTAGGCCCCTATTGCTGTACATCTCTGTCGCAGCAGAAACAATCGGATGCGTTCTTAGCCAACACGATGATACAGAAAGAAATGAGCAAGTGATCTACTATCTCAACCGACGGTTCAAGAGTTACGAAGCCAATACTCTAGCTTATAAAAATGTGTCTTGCCCTGGTCTGGATGACACAACGGCTACGACAATATATGATCACTCACCCAATCCTTCTGCTCGCTCACACGAACCCATTAAAGTACTTGTTCGAGAAACCGACACTAACGGGGAAAGCGATCAAGGGGCAAGCATTGGCCGACCACTTAGCAGCACACTCTTTGCCTGAATACCAACCACTGAAAACCTTCTTCCCTGACGAGGACATCCTCCTGATAGAAGAAGAAGAACAACAAAGAAAGGCAGGAGAGTGGACACTCTTCTTCGACGGAACCGCAAATTTAAAAGGGAATGGGGTAGGAGCAATACTCTACTCCCCCGATGGCGTCCCAATTCCCATATCCCGACAATTGGTGTTCCAATGCACCAACAACGTGGCTGAGTATGAAGCATGTATCATTAGTCTAAGAAAAGTCACAATCCTCACCGTAAAGAAGTTACGGGTCTTCGGAGACTCACAACTCATCATCAATCAATCGAATAGCAACTGGAATACCAACGATGAAAAGTTGATCCCGTATCACGTCTATCTGGAGAATCTGACTGAGGCATTTGAAGAGATTACATTCTCTTACATGCCCCGACCCAAGAACCAATTTGTGACGCTCTGGCTACCCTTGCCTCGATGCTAGAAATCCTAAAAGGAGTACTTGAATGGGAACTCACTGTCGAACTCCAACAAGAACCCACGTTCTGCCTTCAGATCGACGAAGCCGAAACCTCTCCGAACGATCAGCCGTGGTACATAAACATCAAAAAATATCTCGAGCATCAAAAGTACCCAAAAGGAGCGACGTCAACCGATCGTCACACTATCCAGCAGCTAGTAGCCCAGTTCACAATCACTGGTGGCATCCTCTACAAGTGATCCTTCAGTCAAGTCCTTCTCCGTTGCGTGGATGAAACAGAAGCAACTCAATTCATGTCCAAAATCCACGAAGGACTATGGACCCACACATGAACGGACATATGATGGCAAAGAAGATCTTATAACTCGGTTACTATTGGCTAACGATGGAGACAGATTGCTGCAAACACGTTAGAAAATGATTCAAGTTTCAGGAACATGCGAACTAAATCCATGCGCCTGCTTTCGAACTCTACAACCTGATGACATTATGGCCCTTCTCTATATGGGGACTTGACATCATTGACAAGGTCAACCCCAAAGCTTCAAACGGGTATGAGTACATCCTGGTGGCGGTAGACTACTTCACCAAGTGGATAGAGGCAGCATCCTATGCCACCATCACAGCATCTCATGTAATCATGTTTATGAAATACAACATCATTAGCCGGTACGGAATTCCTCATGCCATCATCACAGACAACGGGACTACGTTCGTCAATAAAAGGATGAGAGATTTCCTTGACAAATTAAAAATTCAACATCATCGGTCAAGCCCCCACCGTCCTCAAATGAATGGTGGGGTCGAAGCTGCAAACAAGACTATCATCCGCATACTAGAGAAAATAGTCAAGACATATTGCGACTGGTCAGAAATGCTCCCATAAGCCCTCTGGGCTTATCGGACGTCTGTACGGTCTGCTACAGGCGTAACAACATACGAACTCGTATACGGAATGGAAGAAGTACTGCCAGTCGAGATCAAAATCATATCACTTCGAATATTGCTAGAAAGCAAAGTCGAGGAAGACGAGGGTGACAACAAGCAAGATACGATCAACTGCATCTGGCAAATGAAAAGCGCATGCGTGCGCAAAGTCACTCCAATGCTACCAAAGAAGGATCGCATGAGCTTACAATAAGAGGGTTTGAAAAAGAAGTTTCAAAGTCGGTGACATGGTCATGAAGCGTATCCTATCGCCGCACTTGCCAGATCCTAGAGGAAAGTTCAAACTCTCATGGATGGACCGCTGATCATTTGGGAGGTGCTTCCAAGAGGTGCCCTTCGGCTCACCAGTCTAAGAGGAGAAGATCTTCCTGAGCCCATCAACGCCGACAACGTGAAGATCTATCATGGGTAACTATACCTAACCTTGTCAATGATTACAGTCGCAAAGGTATACTCATCACTTCCCCCAACAAGAAAAACACAAAAACAAAAAGAAACAAACAAAAGAGAAGAAGAAAAAAAGACAAAATCCCAAAAAGAAGACAAAAAAGGGAGAAGAAAATAAGATCATCATCTCCAAATAACCCAACCAACAGCTTACGATTGTGATCAAAGACAAGGACAGGAGGGTAACCATTCGGCCGGCTATGAACGAAACCTCTCTGTCTCTTCTAGCACTTTGAATAAAAAAAACAAAATTACAAAAAAAAGAAGAGAAACATGCCTAAACAGAAAGGGCGAGTTGAAAACCCGAAAGGGCGGCTTGAGTAAAAACAGTGGGCATGTAGCGGACTTGGTGAAAACCCGAAAGGGCACTAAGGGTAAAAACAACACAGCTGCCAAGGGGCAGGCAGGAGAAAAAACTCAGGACGTAGCGAAAATCCAAAATGACGCTAAAGGCAAAAACGACGGGAAAGTCTGTCATGGTGAAAACCCGAAAGGGCGTTACGGGCAAAAATGGCTAACAAATAAAAACAATATATATATATTATAAGTGCAGGTACAGAAGAAGCCAAAATCGCCAGCGCAATAAAGAGATGCAAAGAAGGGACCAATTTTGGATCAGTATTCTATCAGACTCTGCTCAAATCCAAAGGATACGGTAGTGGACACTCTCAAAGAACCAAGATCTCTAGTACACGACCCGGACTACTGCATGCAATGTGGGCTGAGCCCAACATTATGATCCTAATCATTTAAAGCACAAATCCAAACCTGAGCTGGCATTCACAAGTTTTAGCACACATAAAATTATTCTTTCTTGCCAAAGTCTTTTACATGTCCTTTCTTTACTTGCAAAAACAACAAAAAAACCAAAAAAATACATATCCATCCATAAAGGAGCAGTTGGTCAAAATCAGGGATTCCAGGTAAGCTCCTTTACCTTGTACATCAACAATCTCTACCCTAGTCGCTCTACCTCCATGCGCAGGTAGAAGACCTCATCCCTCTCCAGGTGATGCTCAACAAGCATGCCCTCATCATACCGCCTCCCCACTGCCGGTGGGCCATATCCTCACAAGAATGACAAAGAACGACAATCTCAGATATAAGATGGTCATGCGTTGCAAGCAGAAACGATGAATCAATGAACGACCGTTCCTCGAAAGCCTCCAACGAATCATCGACACATGAGGGGGAAGAAGCAGTATCGCCAACCATGTCTCGATCATCGGCCTCGTCCTCCAAGTGCCAACCAGAGACCTGACGATAAAGCGACTGCTCTGCCACCCATCGCTGGTATGGTACCGTCGCTAAGGGTGGAGCCCAAGACTCGAACTCCAGAGCCGCCGCATCAAAAGAATCCTGCTAGGAAATCCAAACTCGTCAATACAAAGCAATTAAGCCAGAAGAAAGAGGAGCATGTCAAAATCCAGAAAATGCGAAGTTGGGAACATCCTGCCAGAAGCCAAACTGCCGGAGAAAATGAGTAGGATGATAAGAGCAGTGTCCTCGGAGGCCTAGCAATAACAGAGAAGCGCGAGCTACGCTACAAATCAAAGGAGTTCGACAGAGCCATGGAGCCTCCTAGCAAATCTCCCATCCTCGGAGCTGAGAGAGCATGCGATGGTAAAGTGACTCAGTGGCCTCCACACCAAGGGGAAGGACATCAAGCAATAGAGACAGCAAGTCGTCACGACGGGAGTCAGGCCACAAAAAGTAGAGGGGTCATATAAAGGTCCTCCCACAGCCATACCTGGAGAAAGGCATGAGTTAAGTTTAAGTTGCAAGCAGGTAACAAAGCAGAAGAAAGGAAAGAGGATGAGAGCAAAAAAATAGCTGGAGGACTGAGCAACAACCCCGAAGGATACGAGTATGACCAAGAGAGCACTCAGTTAAGCCCAAAAAGAGCTCCGCCAGCATCATAGAAAGGAAACTCCTACGGACCAGAACGCAGCGGAACACATTCAGTAAAACTGCCAACGATGACTGCCGCTAGCCTGAGAAGAGCAATTCAGCCAGGACACAGAATATCAATGTGTTCAAGCACTGACGCTGGCGATAAAATCTAGGGCCACCTCGAGCCGTAGAGCAGCCATCATACAGAAGCTCGAGTGAAAGCTCATCGGCTCTACCCTCTGCAGTGGGAAAAGTAGCTGAAAATTCAAACCAAAGGATCAGATCAGGTGGATGAAACGGCTCAAACGAAGGGGCATAAAGCTCCCGAATGAGAGGAAGACTAGACAGGTGCGTAAACTCCTCTAAAGATGGGCCCATCTCTAAGTCATTGAAGGAAAACAGGTTCAACACTGAAACCCAATCATATGCAACAGTTCAGAACATGTGCAATAGTTCAGAACACGTCACACTCAACAGCCGCCAATCTAGACGAACTCTATGGAAATGAAGAACCTCCCGAAAGCCCAAGGAGCCCAGCTCAAAAATCTTGAACTCAGTCAAGCTCTCAATCCACATATGCAACAGTTCAGAACATGTGCCACATGGCTGCAACCGGCAAGTCCAGACAGGCATACCCTCTACAATCTGAAACTCGGGATTTACAGGTGAATTGTCGAAAATGGGCATGCCCTCATCCAGTAGATCTATCTCATGGTGCCGAAAAAGCCTGACCCGCCCATCGCATCTCAAAGAGTACCCTGGAAAGCCGCAACAGGTGGGCTCGAGCCTCCAACGACCGCCACATCAGAGGCAACCTGAAAAGTACATGCCCTAGGAGCTACAACAACTAAAGTACTGCAGTAGCTAACTGGGCCGGTGAAATGGCCAAGCTATATATCCTAGGGGGGGGGGGGTGAATAGGACTATGCCAAATTAAAGATAAATACAGCGGAATATAAAACAAAGAATAGATAACACTAAACTTGAATCACAGTATAGGAATGGAAAGCAACCAAAAATTGTTCTAAGGATAACCTTACACCAAAAACCAAAGTTTATGGTAGGATAACCTTATTTCTAGAACAAATAGAGAAACAGAAGCTCAAACTAATAAAAGAATAGTAAGAGATAAATTGCAGAAATATAAATCTAAACTATTACAACATTCCCCGCTGAGCTTGAAATGAAATGATTACAACATTCACATCCACATATACATCCCACAATGAATAATTAAAGATATGAAATATAAACCAAACAACCACAAAAGACAAGGGATTATAGTGATTCGCCTGTGTGTACACCAACTGTTCAACAACAGCCATACAGCTACTCCACTCCTAATATCCTCACACAGGGGATATTAGTGTTCACTATCAAAAATAGGTTTTCCCAAGTTCACCTAAAAACCTTCACAATTGTGTCTTTCTCTGTGGGCTTACACAATTAAAAAACCCCACTTCTGAGTTTTTTTGGCTCTCCTCAGATAACCAATACAATGAGATTTTTCTGGGAAATCTCAAAAGAAAATCAAAATAAATGAATTTACAATAAATGTAAAATACTTGAATTTCTCCTTTGTTGTAGCAGCCCGGAAGAACCAAATTGGAGTAGAGATTTGAATGTCTAAGTTCAATGTCCAATACTCACTTTATAATGGTTCTAGGTTCTAATAGATTTTAAATTAAAATAGACGGGCTAGCTCTAATTGATTTTGATTCCAGAAAAAGGAAAACAATAATTTCTCTTTTCAGATTAGATTGGAATGCAAGAAATAAAATCAATTAACAAAGCTAAAGAAAGAGAATATTAAATAAGCACACTTAGCTTGAATAGAGCACATAACTATCTCTCATAAGAGCGAATTAAATTAGCTTGAATTACTTGATTTATTCTGAGATTCGTGCTCTATTTATAGGTGAGCAAATCACGTCTTCGACTGGTCTTAAAAGCTCTTCGATTGGTCGTAGAACCAACAGATATTTGAAAATTCGGGCGCGATAAGATCTGGCGGTTCCACGACCGGTCGTAGGTGGTCTACGACTGGTCGTAGGTCTCCTTCGACTGGTCGTAGGTTCCCTTCGACTGGCCGAAGATACCTAAATTTCAACACTGGAGTTTGAGTCGTAGGTCTACGACTGGTCGAAGATGCAGTCGACACTGTTCCTACGACTAGTTGAACAGTCCCCAGGATTAGTTGAAGCATAACAAAAAATATCTGAATTTTGTAATAAACTTACGACTGATCCAAGAAAAGCTAAGATAGGTCGAAGCAGTACTAGTCGAACAAAGTCCAGGACTAGTCTTAGAACAGACCAAACTCATTTATATCAAATATATGGATTTTGTATCCAAAATGGCCTACTCTAAAGGTCAGCCTAAGGTCAGTCATACCTCAATCGTGAAGTAAGGACATTGAAACTTAAAGACAAGTGACCTTGAAAGTAGTGAATCTTGAAGTCTTGATGTAGCTAAACCTTGAAAGCTTCTTGAGATCCAACAATCTCACTTTCTCGAGTCTTGACTTGTGAGCAGAGCTTGTCAATCAAAGTTGAACTTGAGTAGAGCTTTGTACTTCACATATGCAAGCTTCATCACAGTGTTTTTGGCACAAAAAATTTGACAACAAATCGGGCTATAACCAATAGCACTTACAGTCGATTCCCTGACCCTGACAATAGCAGCCAGTCTCATCACTGCCTCGAAATTCGCACCGAATATCTGACCTAAGCCAGTTGTAGGAAGTCCATTCGCCAAATCCAAACTGCTCATACCACCTAGGTGGGGCCACTACCCATTTGGATCCGATCCACACCATCCGCATCACTCGAATCCATCAAAACGACATCTATCCAAACATGGCCCACCTAGATCCACACCATCCACACCATCCAAGGGACCAACCATCCCAACATCCATAATACCCGATGGCCCACCTAGCATGGAACCATCAAGCCCATCCAAACCACTAAAACCATCCAACCATATCCCATCTCCACCATTAATGGTGGTGGAAGCAATGCCATAAACAACATTAACTTCCTCAAAAGGACCCATTACTCCACCATTAATCTCCATCAACCCACCCTCACCTACCAAGCCATCATGAATAACTCCACCAACCCTTCCATCATTGACGTTGTACCCACTAACATCCTCTCTACAACCAGCCATAATAAGGACAAGAGAGAGTAAAGGTCAAAGAAGAGAAGAAGATAAAGAATGGGGACAAAAGGAAGCAGAAAAGGGACAAACAGAATGATCAGGTAATCTTGGCGGGAAAGGAATAACCAGAAAAGGGCTGAGAAATGGATAGAGAAGAGGGGCGTTTGCTGGAAGTAAAGGTGGACGGTGGCGGTAATCCAATTACCACCGACGGTAATCTAAGTACTGCGTGCAGGCTCTGACCTCTCTGCATCACTGCCATACCTAACATGATAGACTAGAGAAAAAAATTTCAACGACAGTAGTCCAACAACTGCTGACGGTAGTCAAACTACTGCCCGAACCCACTTTCAAATGAAATCAAGGGTGGGGCCCACTTCAGTCACCTTGGAACATTAATTTTCTACTAGCGGCTCAGTTAGGATCACAGAAATACTCAAAAGAATGTCTGAAAAGTAACATCAGGCAATAAAAAGTGTTATATATACAGAAAATTATACAGCTGGTAATACATGATCATATGAAACAATGGAGCTAATCATCATCGGGTATATAATCGTCCGTATCCTTTTGACGAACATACGGCTCCAGAAGTCCTCCTCTAGCAAAACGAGCACCGCCACCCAGAGCAAAGTGGGTTGTAAGATAGGGCTGATGTCATGTTATTCATACCATGAGTTGTACTTCCTCACTAGGTCAATAAAGGCGCTGACATCAAATCCATCCAAAGCACCAGTTAACTCCCGCTCAGGCACTGACCTCCAATCAGACGGGCCAGACGGTGGCCTAAGTGGAACTAACGGACTGCCAGTCAACTGTCAGAAGAGCCTCTCTCCAAGATACCACTTTGTTACGTGAGGATCTTTTAAGATGCGGTGCTAACGAGAAGCCTGAAAAGCCTCCTGAGCTGAAGGAGCAAGGGCTTCATTCGATCGAAGATACGACTTAGTACGGAACTGCAGAAGACAGAGGATCAGAAACAAAGGGCAAACAAAAATCAAACAGTATGGGGCAACACAGGGCAGGGGAGTTACTCACATCATTAGGGACCAAGGCATCGATATTTGACCTATAGGCAATATCGAAAAACTGCGCGTACGGCTGCGGTTATCCTTCTACCACAGTATCATACGCGAAAAGGAGGTGTAAGGTCGATCAGAGTAGGCGCTAGGTGGGGAAAATGGTCAAAAAATCAATTCCAATCATCCCAAAGCAGAAGGGCGCAAAGAAGCAGATTCAAAAGATACCTCGATGACTGGATAGAAACCAGTCAAAGACCTGCTAACGCAGTGGTTGACTTTGTCCAACCCTTCATACAAGTGGGCAAGGAGGGTCGTATTCTACTTGTATGGCGTGGGGAATGTGATGTTAGCCACAAGTGTCAACAAACGGGAACTCACCAACTCATTCCCGTTGAAGAAAATCATCGCCTCCATGGTGTATAATATCAAGGCCCGGGCCTTTATAATGGCCGCTGCCTCGGTCTTAGGAATGCGTCGAGCAAAGTTCGAGGACAGCCAAAGCAGCTTGAACCAATGGCCAGAGAAGTCCGAGGAGTCTGGCATCATCCTTAGCAAACTCATCCAATCATCGTCAGAAGGTATCGGAAGATCCTCCTCAAATGGAATAGATCCCCCATCATACCAAAGACCCAACTGCATGTAAATGTCGTATGGGGTGATCACCCACTCTCCAAAGGGAAGATGGAAAGTATGAGTCTTAGCATGTCATCGCTCCATCAAAGTGGATAAAAGAGACATGTTTGTCTTACTCAGATGAACCTGAAACTGACTGGCAAAAGGAGTGCGCTCCAGTACATCAAAGAAAAGAGGCTGAGGATCCTTAAACCAATCTGGCCAGTGGGTCCTGACTCCACGCCCCCTCAAGATCCTAGGAGCGCCACCTTCCCGAGCCACGTCAGACAAATGTCGACCCTCTCGAGGGATGGAACATGGATCAGCTGACTAACTAGAAGGGCCGACCTCATTCCTACCACGGTGAGGCATGCTGCACAAGAAAGGTTCATAGGTAAGTATCCTTCTCACTACCAAGTCTAAAGTCTAAGCCCACTTGCCCAAAGTCGAGGCCCATCAAGGTCAAAAAGTCAAAAAGCCCATGAAGGCCTAAAGGTCAAGGCCCAAAAATCCAAAAGCCCAAGCCCAATGTCCAAGGGCCCACGATCCAGAGTCCAAGTTTAAAAGCCCATTTCCTGGGCTCAGGCCCAAGGTTAAGCCCATTTTCCATGAGCCCATATATATTTTCAAAGGTCCATCTTCCAAGCTCATATATCCACATCAAAGTCCAACCCAACTTGACCAAATCAGGATCATGATTTGAGGCCCACTTGAGAAAACTCATCCATACATGGAACCAAAACTCAAGGCAAGGTGTGCGATCCACTCCACAAGTAATGGCCACCACCAAGATCCATATCATCAAAGTGCTCAAGTGGGTCTCGAATCACCCATCATACGGTCCAGATTATCGAAAAAAAAAGAAAACAGACAAAAGCCAAATAAAAGAGTGGGGCCCCCTTTCTTATCACACCCCACTATAACAAAAATGAAATAAAAATCCAGCCAACTCTTTGGCCCAAAATTAGAAAAATCCAACAAGATCCAACAGTTGAGATTAGACCAACATGATCAATGGTCCCGATCATGACCTCCCTAAGCCCAAAAAGGAGATCCAAGGGTACAAATGGCTCCTTCAAAAAATTTACAAAGAAGATCTGGACAAGCTTCAAACCCACACAAGCAAGGATTCCTTATTCACCTGAAATTGGAAGAAAGAAGAAAGGCAAAGGGAAATCACAAGAATTAATGACCAAGGATCTTCCAAGGAGCTACAATGGTGTCCCTGGACGTCCCTGGAAGAAGAATAAATAAGAAATGGAGGAGCATTGTTCGAACCAGCGTCCACACCGAACCAACGAACAAAACGGGTGACCGGCAGTAATCGGACTGCGACCGGTGGCAGTCGACTGCCGCCCCTGACCGGATTCCCTTGAGACAGTGGGCTGGTCCCCTATGAAATGATGAGATGTCCGGTCCTCTCCTGGATCCATTGGACAAAAGCCCAAAAACAAAGAAAAAGATTCCTCCCATGAGAAGCCTAAAATCTCGTGAGAAATCAAAATCTCATGAGGAATCTTGACAAATTAAATGATAATTGCAGAAAAAAAAGAAAGAAAAAAAAGGGAAAAGGAAGAAAATCCCAAAAAAATCATGATTAGATGCCCCATTATTTTATTAGTGGAGGTCATCTAACAATTTGATCCGAACGACACAAATAAAAATCGAGCGATCACGATCACCAACGAGATCGGACGGATCTTTCAAAAACCCAAAAACATTTCAAATCATTAGCTCCATCAGCTCATCAGTGAAGGCAATGCATTTTTTGTAAATAAAAATCGAATGACAACGCCCACCTGCGAAATCGAACATATATTTTTCAAAATTTCAAAAAATATTTTCATATAAAATCTCCAAGGAGTCTAGTTACAAAGAGATTAGTTTTCAAAACAAAATAATTTTCAAAAAAACGCACGTGGTACGCAGTACACTAAGGAATCTTCTATATTTACCAGTTGTGGTCAGTGCAAACAGTTAAATAAGATTTGATCTCTTCCGGTTTCCCCGAAGGATGATCGAATCCGTACATGATACATGTATGATTGGCCCGATCTCTATGTCTGGATAGTCGTACGAATGCTTGTAGAAATGATTGGATCTATGTCTGGAAAGAATAATCAAACTCGAAGTAACTACAATCCATTGTAACCAAAGTATCAGAATCAGCGGACTGCATGGTAAAAAATTACTTGCACATGCCTAGTCTGGGATGTTTAAAAAATTTGATCAAGTTCAAGTCGGCGTAGTGAGTTCCCCGTAAGGCCGCACAAACGTGTAGGGCAGTTAACCACTTTGACGATTAAACAAAATGAATACTCCCAGGGTGATTATGTAGCAAAGGAAACGATAGATCAGACAGTACGGAATCTTCCTAAAGCCGCAACGAACGTGCGAAGGCCCTACTTTCAGACTTACCCTCAATACTATTAATAATCTGACGTAAAAGAGTTGTGATTGGTGACTCGTAATATCGTACCAACGCGCAGGGGCAATCAAAACATTTTCTTCAGCCCTCATGATATGTGCAAGCCATCTCTTTTCCAAACAGTCAGCTAACAATGATACAATAGCAGGCAACAGATTTGAATCACAATCGTTTCTGACCAGAAGGGTGGAGTGTTGATGAGGGTCGAATATTGCATATCAGACCCCGATTATTACCTGATTTCACGTACATGATAATGCTTAATGTCATATTTTAATTGTGTTTTTATTGCAGGATGTAATCAGGAGCGTAGACTGAAAAAGGATACTACAAGCGTAGATTTGACACTCCGAAGTCACCAAAACAAGGGACGGATACCAGAAGACCAAGATCAACGGATTTACACGTCAGGGATCCAAGAAAATCAAGTCGTTCACGTTAAAGAGGCCCGAAACTGGTACAGAATGCAAGATCATATGGTTCCCACCATCCGATTGGCTTGAAACTTCATACATGACCTGAGGGCCATAAATAAACCGTACATATTAAATTTCAGACATTGGATCCGTATGAAAGTGGTCCAACGGTCAAATCAACCCAATAATTATCGATTTGGGGCCCACCTGCAATCTGGATATGCCTCAATTTTAGTCCTAACTGCTAAATTGATATGAGAAAAGATATGGACGGAACGGATTTTTTACGACCATCACGATGCTGGCCCATGAACATCGCATGTATAAAGAATATATGTGCATTCAACGTGCACCGGATGGAGTCGCACAGTGTCACACCCCAAACTCAGAAATCGGGCTCACAAAATTCCCGATCGCCGAATCCGGCGCCGACAGCCTCCGTAGTATCCCATTCTCGGCTTCCAGCGCCCATACGCCAGATTCCGATCCTGGGATCATACAAGGAGGATTTTCAGTATGAATTTTTTTTTTTGTAATGTAATGGAGCATAACCAAAAGCATAACCAAGTCACAAAACAACATCACCACATATCCACTATATCAAAAACTTTTAAGTACAATGCAGAAAGGGAAATACAAGGTGATCAAAAAGCTCCAAAAAAAAGATCTGATACGCGCTCCTGCCTCAGCGCGGCTGCTGTCCAACGCTACCTGCACGCAACGGTCGTGCATAAGCTTATAAAAGCTTAGAGGGTGGTATAAGTGTGTGTACAAGGCAAACGCCAAGTGTACAATATCAGAGTAATGCGAAAATATGCAGTAAGTTCATGAATGCTATCAACTGTACCAGAACTATGTAATGTAAGGCATGAATGATATCGGTCATACCAAGGCCATGCGATGCGAAACATGAATGCTATCGGCCACACCGACGCAATGCAAGGCCTACGTAGCCGAATGCCATATGTGAGATGCAATACAAGCATGTCAGTCCTCATCATGTTCACATATCAGTACAGTTCCTCTCTGGATATCACCGGGGTCTAATACACCTCACACTGACTGCCTCCTCCCTAGCTGCACAGTCAAGCAAGTGGAAGAGACCACACTATCCGCCTGACCAGTAGTCTGCCAATACCTACCCGGCTCGTCGATAGCGGACACATTTGCGAGCTGGTCGAACTCAGCCTAGCTTATAGCCCCCTCACTTAGGCGGATAAGGCCACACCCCCTTCTAACCGACCACGACTCAGTGGGAGACGCGGCCTACTGGTATTCGGCACTCGGGCGCTCGTGTATCCACTCGGTCTAAACGTTGGAACATCTCCTGGTACCAAAAAGGTTATGGGACTTTCACCCAAGGACATCCTAAGTGCCCACAGTGCTAGAACAATATATTTCCGGTATCCGATACAGCCATCCACGATGTGCCTGTGGAGCCACAGCCCTGATGTAGCTAGGGCGTGCAGTGATCAAGTCACACATATGCGAGATGCATGAGTCATACTGTACAATCATGCAACAATCTCACGCGTACCACGCGATCGTGTGGGGCGCTCCGTCTCATAAGGAGTCCCGTAAATGTCTCAGCCTAACCGGCTTATGCTATGATCAAACATCCCTCACATCAAGCATACAGATGATGCATATGAGTATGAAACATGGAATTATACTACGCATGTTATATAACGATGAACTATCACAAGCATGGGCCTATCAATGGGCCCTAAGGAGAGCTACAATGCGGACATTTAACCAACATTGTACGTATAATGTGGACGTCAAACCACCATTGTTCCCTAGGCACGGACCGCCATAAATATCATTACCTAAACCATGGAGGAATCACACATTGCAATGGACCTTAGGTACACCCCATTGGGCCTTAAATACATCAAATGGGCCATATCATATGGGCCTTATATTCATCAAGTGGGCCACATTAATGGGCCGCACCAATGGGCCTTATGTACATTGCAATGGGCCATGACCCATGGACCTTAGATACATCAAATGGGCCTCCTATCATGGGCCTTACATAAGTGGTGATAATGACTGCCACCATTAAAATTCCTATGGCCCACCATAACATTTATTTCCCATACAATCTGTTCATAGGGTCTCCAAGAACTTGGTGGCCCAAGGATCTAATGGTGGACGTTCAGTCCTCACTAAACAGTGGGGTTCCACATGATAAATAGATCTATCTTATTTTATTTTATTTTATTTATCTTATTATTATTATTATTATTATTTTATTTTTTAGCCACAAGCCTTAAGACAAGCTTGTCAAATGGTGGACGGTTTGGATGCAACACAAATATCATGGTGGGGTCCACCAATGTGTGGCCTACTGTGGGGCCTACTGGCCGTCCGGCAGCCTGCTGGACGGCGTGAATAAAACACATATATGCGGTGGGTGCCACCGTCCGCCTGGACGGTGGCAAATAAAATACGTACATCTGTGTGGGTCCCATGTGGGGCCCACTGTAATGTTTATTTTCCATCCAACCCATTCATAAGGTCACGTGGACCTAGATAAAGGGTGAAAACAAATCTCACCTTGATCCGAAACTCCTATGGCCCATAAAAGGGTCTCAATGGTAGAGTTCAAGCACCGCTGTTTTCTTGTGGTGTGGGCCGCCTGAGGTCTGGATCTGACTGATTTTTGGAGGGGACCCACCTCAGGGGGTGGTCCACCTCATGGACGGCGTGGATATAAAATATACATCATGGTGGGGCCCACATGAGGGGCCGTGGGTCCCTGCATGGACGCCCACCTACACGCGCAGGCAGCGCATGCGCCCTGGTGCTGTCAGCGGCAGCAGCAGCAGCTGCTGCCCATACCTTTTTTTTTTTTTTTTTTTTTGAAATCGCCTTTTCCGTGGTTTTTCCGGTGTAGGGCCCGCATCGGTTAAATCCGCCTCAGCCATTGGTCCCCATGGCTCATAACAAGGATAACAAGCCCAATATTGAGTATTTTTCAATGTACAGAAAGATCAGGGAAGTTTTCAACGGTGAAAATTTCTATTTCCAAAGGTATGGTCCGCCTGAGAGTCAGATTAACATCATTTTTCGGCTCAACGCCTAAAATGAGGTAGGAAAGGGGATGGACGGCTTAGATTGAATTCAATCATCAAGGTGGGGCCTGCATGAGCAGTCCGCCCCAAAACCCAAAAGAATCCTTTTTTTTTTTTTTTTTTTGTGTTCAGCCAGTGTCCAGCGTCCCTTGACGCTGGACGGTTTGGGTAACAGCTATACAAGGTGAGCCCTGTTTAGGTGGGCCACCAAATGGTGGTTGGTGTGGGTATAATACATATAAGGTGTCCCCACTCATAGGTGGCTCGGATAAAATTCTTACTTCATGGTGGGGCCCACTCAAGTGGGTCACACAATCATATCATCTCAAGAAAAGGAAAATGAAGAAGAGAGAGAGAGGAGAGAAGAGAGAGAGAGAGAGAGAGAGAGAGAGAGAGAGAGAGAGAGAGAGAGAGAGAGAGAGAGAGAGAGAGAAAGTGGGACACACGTGTGATGGAGGGACCCCGATACTATGGGCCCTCCCTTGCATTCTATCATACATCAAACGGTAATCAAAGTGGGCCATTGGCCACATCTTAGGGTCCCAAGTGAGATCCATACCATTGATCGGTAGGCCTCACTTGGCCCATCATGAAAACATAGAAAACTACCCTATCAAAGCATCCACCGGTTGATTTCTTCGGTCCGTTGGAACGCCACCCTCCTTATGCTCCTCTTTGATGGTGGAGATGGGAAATGGATGGCTAGGATGATGGGTTTTGGAATGGGAATGGTGGGCCACAAATCACATTTCTCTCTTGGAAACCATGGACGTGTGGGCTCTTTCTCTTGCTTGGAAATGGTGTGAGAAAAGAGGGAGAGAGAGAGAGAGTTGTAAGGAGAGGTGATGGGAGATGGATGATGGATGTGAGTGATGGGTGAGGTGATGGATTGGTTGACTTTGGTGGTTACTTTACTTGTGGAGAAAGGTAGCATGGGTTGCTTGTACTTGACATTGAAGTGATTGATTGATTGATGTGATTGATTGATTGATGGGATTGATTTGACATGGTGTAGAGATTCTCTTAGGATTGAGAAAGCGCGGCGTTTCTTCGAAATAAATGCGGACTCACGTCTTCTGGTCAGGGTATCGGATCGGTGCGTGAGTCGCGGCGTTGGAACCGCGGCGACGTTGCGGTCGCAATGATACAGGTCTCGGATTAAACTGACTCGAATCTAAAGGATACGACTTACGGTCGTGCGCAACGTCGGTTATCAGTCGCGGATTGTCGGACTTCGATGGAAAGGATCGCTGTAGTCGACGAAACAGTACGGACTAGGATACGGGTCTTACACACAGTCAAAGTGGGTGTTGACTGACTACAACTCAAAAATGGCAGTTGCCGTTCTCTGTTTCAAACCGAGCTTGTGGTTGAACGTCAGTGGGCCACCACCATACATAAAAGGTCTGATCCGGACCGTCCATGAGATTCATATGCCCCCTATCACTCAGGCCTAGGTGGAGATTGTTCACAATACAATCGTAGATCGGTTTTGATCGTCCAAATAGAGAACGGATGGTGGCTTTAAAGATTACTTGGGCTGCACCAAAGGATGGCCAAAACACCCTTTCCTGACTGGTTTTTCGAAGGGAGTTCAATGAACGACACCGATTCTTCCAAAACCAAGGCATGTGGGCCCCACAGCTAATGCAGAATCAGTTTTTAGGATTCTTTACGCAGGCGTCCGTCCGGAGAAACCCGGATCTTCCGGGCTGTTACGCATCCATAATGATGATCGGATGGGTGATCCATACGCGTCCATAATAATGATGATCAGATGGGTGATCCATACGCGTCCATAATAATGATGATCAGATGGGTGATCCATACGCGTCCATAATGTATTCATCAGTGGGCCAAGACCCTAACCATGTAGTTAGACTCCAAGGATAGGCCACATACCATTTCAAAATCCGAGCCAAACGCAAGTGCTTTGCGGCTTTCGCAAGCTACTCACGCTGGTGCGTAAAAACCTTTCCACCGACTCGTTCTACGAACGCAACTCCTCTCCACCGCCCTGCCATATATAAAAGAAGAGAAGAAGAGCTTGAGAAGGGGGATCCGGAGGAGAAAAGCACGGCCAGAGCTTAAGGAAAGGAGAGCTTGTAGAAGAAAGAGAAGAGAGGCAGAGACAAGAAAGAGAAGAAAGAGAAGAAAGAGAAGGGAGATGTTTTCTTTTTATAAATTTCATTTCTCCTTCTTTTTAATTGATTTTATGGATTGCTAATTTCTTGTCTAGGGCTGAGATGAAGCCCCTAATTTGAATGACTTTTGTTTATGGTTGAATTCATCTTGATTTGATTGATTTGTTTCTTTCTCTAGTGTGCTTAACTGAAATTTCCGTACTTCTCCATTCTATGAGCTTAACCAAAGTCTAGATATGGATGTTGTTTGGATTCTTATTTTAGGTGCTTGTGTCACCTCACCAGCGTGCGTAGTGTTATTTTAGTTGGTTTCAACTCACCAAGTCCTAGCTGCTCATATATAGAATATGGTAACAAATTAACACTCGCCCCTAAATCAAGCAATGCCTTCTCAATCTTATGCTCTCCTATGACGCAGGAAATGGTAGGAGCTCCTGGATCCCTACATTTAGGAGGGGTTTTATGCTAAATCATGGAGCTGAGTTGCTTTGCAAGGAAGACCTTTTTGTGAACATTCAGCTTATGCTTCTGAGTGCATAATTTCTTAAGAAACTTAGCGTAAGTAGGGACTTGCTTGATAGCATCAAGCAACAGAATGTTGATTTACACTTGCCCTTTTGGATTTGCCACAGGCTGGCTAGGGAACTTGCCCTTCTCTCTCTCACTCAATGTGGCAGCAAGTTGACCCAACTGTACTTTCAGTTTGGCAATGGATTGCGCATTTGTATGTAAGCTTTGCTGGTTAGCTAGTAAAGTTTGTTGGGTGTCTTTTTGAAATTGAAGTGAACTCTGCATAAAAAGATTGAGTGTATCCTCAAGAGATGGTTTCTTAGATTGTGGAGATACTTGTTGATACTGCGGAAACTGCTGAGGTTGTTGACTACCAACTTGGGGGTGCGGTTGCATTGGAGGATTTGCGGACGGTCCTCCTTGTTGTGGTCTTTTTGCCCAAGAAAAATTTGGATGCCTAGCCCACCCTGGATTGTAGGTGTCTGAGTAAGGATCATTCCCAGGTCTCCGAAAAGTGTTCATAGCATGCACTTGTTCAGAGAGAAATTCTGAAAATGCTGCACTAGATGGACAAGACTGTGTAGGATGGGTAGGACTGGAACATATAGTACATTACTCGATTTGAGTTGTATTTGGAGGTCCATTATTTAACATCAAAGCATTAACTTTCTTTGTCAGGCTATCAATTTTGGCATAAAGATCTGGCGTGACTCCTATCTCATATATACCTCCTTTCTTTTGTGGTTGGGGACTTCTTTCATCTTTATTTGAATAGTCCCATTGCTGGGAATTTTCACACAGGGTTTCAAAGAAATTCCAAGCTTCGACATCGCTTTTGGTCATGAATGACCTTCCACTGGTGGCATCAACCATGCGACGGTTTTGGGGTGTCAAACCGTCATAGAAGTATTGAACCTGTTGCCACTTTTCAAAACCATGGTGTGGACATTTAAGAAGTAAGTCCTTCCATCTTTCCCAACATTCATGAAAGTGCTCACCCTATTTTTGTGTGAAATTAGTGATTTCTCTACGGAGAGCATTAGTTTTGTGAATAGGGAAGAACTTGTTTAAGAACTTCTTAGATAGTTGGTCCCATGTAGTGATAGACCCAACTCTAGAGAATTCAACCATACTTTTGCCTTATCCTTCAAAGAAAAAGGAAAAAGGCGCAAACGGATCGAATCATCTGAAAAGTTTTGGAACCTAAAGGTGGAGCAAATGTCTAGGAATTCTTTCACATGATGATATGGATCCTCCTTGTCTAAACCATAGAAAGAGGGCAACAATTGTATGATCTCAGGTTTAAGTTCAAAGTGTGCTGCCGTGGTGGCGGAAAACACTATGCATGAAGGCGCATTGAATTGGACGAGAGCTGAATAATCTCTAAGAGCTTTAGTTCCATTCTCGTCTGCCATTTCAAATAGGATGTTTCTAAATCTTCTCGAAAGGTTCTTTCTATTTTAGGATCAAAATGTACTAGTTTTATGTTTAGAGATCTACGTCCTAGCATAAACTATGTTATTGCAATGTAAGAAAGAAAACTAAACTAAGATGCAACCTAAAGAAATATAACTAGAACTAAAAATTATGAATTCCTAAAAACAAGAGAATGCTATGTAAACAAGAAGAGGAAGGAAGAACCCGGAAAAGGAGATGGTGGATGTCTGAAGATTTGGGAGCTCCTCCTTTCGAAGACAATTTTATTTTGCAGCTTCCTTCTTCAATTCCTATAAATAAAAACAAAAACAAATTAAGTTTCCTAAAATAATGCTAGAAAAATCCTAAGCAATGGTTAGTTTCTAAAAAAGAAAGTTTTTAATCTTAGAACTAAAAAGCTAAGTTAGTTTCTAAAAAAGGAAAAATTTCTAAAACTAGAAAATAGAAAGTTACTTGAAAGAAGGAAAAAAAAAATCTAAAATTAGAAAATAGAAAATTTCTAAAGAGAAAGCCTAGAATTAGAAAATTTCTAAAAAATAAAACCCTAATTCTTAAAATAGAAATTAGAAAAAGTAGATAATTTAGAAAGGGATTACCAAATTAAAAGTTCATGTTAAGACCCTACAAAACAGGAAATAGGTTAGTTTCTAAAATAAAATAAAATAAAAATCTAAAGTTAGTAAAATCCGAAGACTATGAATTATGATAAGAGAGAATCCTAAATCCAATTGGACCGAAACAATCCCCGGCAACGGTGCCAAAAACTTGATGTTTTATTTAAACCAACCTAATTTAAATGATTTTAAACTCGCAAGTATACGAATCAGATGTAGATATGGTACGCATTACGAGATCGTTCCCACGAGGACTGGTTGTTACAATTCAAAATTTACGACTCTTCTTAACTAATCCAACAAAGGGTTTAACAAACTATTAAGGAAACTATTACAAATCTATGAAAAATAACCGAGAGCAATAAGGAAAATTCAATCAAGGAGAAGACTAGGACTTTCAAATCCACCCTTAATTATCCGAACCCTTGTTTTACCTGTTGATTCACCCTAATTCAGATTGATATTAAATTTAATAAATAAAGTACACTTTATGTCCTTGGTCGGGCACACAGAATGTATAATCCCTTTAACCATAAGGATCACATTTTTCCATCCATAGTCAGGCATGAAGAGATGTAGATTCCTATTTCTTCATCTATAGGAAACATGTTTATGGTCAGACACAAGCACCTAAAATAAGAATCCAAACAACATCCACATCTAGACTTTGGTTAAGCTCATAGAATGGAGAAGTATGAAAATTTCAGTTAAGCACACTAGAGAAAGAAACAAATCAATCAAATCAAGATGAATTCAACCATAAACAAAAGTCATTCAAATTAGGGGCTTCATCTCAGCCCTAGACAAGAAATTAGCAATCCATAAAATCAATTAAAAAGAAGGAGAAATAAAATTTATAAAAAGAAAACATCTCCCTTCTATTTCTTCTCTTTCTTCTCTCTCTTTCTCTCTCTTCTCTTTCTTCTACAAGCTCTCCTTTCCTTAAGCTCTGGCCGTGCTTTTCTCCTCCGGATCCCCCTTCTCAAGCTCTTCTTCTCTTCTTTTATACATGGCAGGGCGGTGGAGAGGAGTTGCGTTCGTAGAACGAGTCGGTAGAAAGGTTTTTACCCACCAGCGTGCGTAGCTTGCTGTTGCACAGCGAAAGCCACAAAGCACTTGCGTTTGGCTCGGATTTTGAAATGGTTTGTGGCCTATCCTTGGAGTCTAACTACATGGTTAGGGTCTTGGCCCACTGATGAATACATTGGACGGTCTGGATCACCCATCCGATCATCATTATGGACGCGTAACAGCCTGGAAGATCCGGGTTCCTCTCGACGGACGCCTGCGTAAAGAATCCGAAAAACTGATTCTGCGTTAGCTGTGGGGCCTACATGCCTTGGTTTTTGAAGAATCGGTGCCGTTCATTGAACTCCCCTCGAAAAACCAGTCAGGAAAGAGTGTTTTGGCCATCCTTTGGTGCGGCCCAAGTAATCTTTAAAGCCACCGTCCGTTCTCTGTTTGGGCGATCAAAACCGATCGCCGATTGTATTGTGAAATTTCTCTACCTAGGCCTGAGTGATAGGGGCCATATGAATTTCATGGACGGTCCGGATCGGACCGTTTATGTACGGTGGTGGCCCACTGACATTCAACGGTAAGCTCAGTTTGAAACAGAGAACGGCAACTGCCGTTTTTGAGTTGTAGTCGGTCAACATCGACTTTGACCGTGCGATTCCATCCGGTGCACGTTGAATGCACATATACTCTTTATACATGCGATGTTCATGGGACACCATCGTGATGGTCTTGAAAAATCCGTTCCATCCATATCTTTTCTCATATCAATTTAGCAGTTAGGACTAAAATTGAGGCATATCCAAATTGCAGGTGGGGCCAAAATCGATAATTATTGGGCTGATTTGACCGTTGGACTACTTCCACACGGATCCAATATCTAAAATTTAATATGTACGGTTTATTTATGGTCCCCAGGTCATGTATGATGTTTTGAGCCAATCAAATGGCGTGAACCCTGTGATCTTGCATTCTATACCAGTTTTGGGCCTCTTTAACGTGAACGACCTGATTTTCTTGGATCCTTGGCGTGTAAATCCGTTGATCTTGGTCTTCTGGTATCCGTCCCTTGCTTTGGTGACTTCGGAGTGTCAAATCTACGCTTGTAGTATCCTTTTTCAGTCCACGCTCCTGATTACATCCTGCAATAAAAACACAATTAAAATATGACATTAAGCATTATCATGTACGTGAAATCCGGTAATAATCAGGGTCTGATATGCAATATTCGACCCTCATCAGGTGTTCACTCGCTTTGACCTTTGGTTGCTTACAACCTCGGTTAAAGAGAGACATCTCTAGACACCCCATCCAGGCTAACATCTTGAAAAGGAAAGGACAATCCAGACCATGATTAATAACTCAAACCCCAAACCTTAATCCAAACCCTACTCGAACCCAGAACCTCAAACCTAACTTAAAGCTCATTAGAGCCAGATCAACATGAAATACACCCAGTTGAGCCAAGAAACCCAAAAAGAAGATCATTGGATAAACTAGTGCACCAAATGAGGCCCACACGCTCGAGCCTGGCTCGGGCGATAGTTTGAATACAGCCGGCGGTACTCTGACTACCGCCG
This sequence comes from Magnolia officinalis, assembly GCA_021015155.1. Lineage (NCBI taxonomy): Eukaryota > Viridiplantae > Streptophyta > Magnoliopsida > Magnoliales > Magnoliaceae > Magnolia > Magnolia officinalis. The sequence goes on along the minus strand of JAJHSJ010000010.1, from coordinate 17,280,126 downwards.
CTTGTGAGGCGCGTGTGTCCTCTAAGCAATAGTTGTCACAACATCTGAAAGTCAACTTTCTTTCAGAATTATCCCTCCAGTTGACCCAATTTACCCTTTTACCAACCTCAAAAGCCTATGGAAGTGCGCCACATGGCGTTCCTTTCTCCTCAACCACTCACAAACTGTCACATCAGCTTTTACTCCTCATAAAACCTACAATTACCATAAAACCATTGGAGAAGGCTATAAATAACCCTCTGCTCTTCTCATTTTACACTTTCCAAGTGAGAGAGAGAGAGAGGGAGAGAAGTTGAGAGTGAGAGTGAGGGTGAGGGGGAGCTCTCAAGCCTTAAATTTCAGATTTTTTAGCCACCTCTTAGCCTCACCTCAACCATTTCAATCCCTAGGTCTAGCCCAAATTGATCATGGTGTAACCCATGTCTTAGCCAATTCAAGTTCAAAACAAAGATTTCTTCATATACAAGTATTCATCATGACATCTATTCCCTTCTCAACCCCCCGCTTCTCTAGATCTCTAGTGACATATGCTCTGTGACTTGTCGTACATTTTATCATGTCACATAAGAAATTCCTAGTGATCTAGTCCACTTTTCTTTATCTTTTTACATGAGCATCATCACATCCGCCTTCTCGACACGTTGTTGGGCGTATGCTCTGTGGCTTGCCGAAATCTCGGATCTTGTCACATCAGAAACCCATGCGTGCCTAGTCCTACCTTGACTACATCATTCATCCCTTAAGATTTTCGTACCGTACTAAGTAGAGACCGTACATTTGTACAGGCAGAGAGGGTGCCTAACACCTTCTCTCTTTATAACTGAGGTCCCTTACTCGGAATCCCGGATCGTAGACCAGGATTCAATCTAAGGTAGGAGAGTCTTCGGATTTCTCCAACCTTATAAATTTCACTGGTTCTAACTGACTGCAGGATTCTGAGATTAATTAACTAGTGGCGACTCCAACATTTACAAATCAGCCTACTAATTCCTACCTATCACACCAAAAACATTTAAATCAGCATGGGCACTGATTTTCAGTGTTCACACAATGTGTATTTAAAAAAAAACTTTTGTTTTGCATACAAAAAGAATAACGTATAGTTCTTTCTCCCGTTATTCACATACTATGTAAAAAGATCGTACGGATGACTCCCAAAAAAACCCAAATAAAAATAAAAACTTTTAATCATTTGAGTCCTCATTGGGTAAGTATCTCTCATTAGACTCTAATAGTATCACCCTCTCTCTAAGTCTGTTGACCTCTGTGCACAATTAGGCTAGCTTATCTCTTTTTGATCGGCAAGCAGTTGCCTCCCTATCATCCCACTTCCAAGCTACGGACAGACGCCGAGGATATCCTCTCACTAGTGGCATGAGGCAGAAATCTCTAACAAAAGATAACCACAAGTGGCGAGCAAAAGTTTGGATCGATGATTGGTTGCTCCTTAAAGGGCTCAAAAGAACCGAAGGAAGAAGTAACATCACCCACTAAATCAAACTCATCCTCCTTATCTGCTAAGTGACAACTAGGAACATGCCGAAACAAGGATTGCTTGCCCACCCAACGCTAATAGGGGATGGTTGCCAAAGGAGGAGGCCAAGTCTTGAAGCCGAGAACATCCGCGTCAAGGCAACCTTCCTACAATATATGCACTGTAAACTGCAAGTTAGCAATGGAACAATGTTGAGGATGGTGACTGAATCTCACAAACAAAAAAGCTAAGATATTCAGTCATTACCCAAATTTGTTTAAGAAATCTAATGGGATGGTACGAGTAATATCCTCAAGAGCCTATGAGCAACAATGAGAGATGGTCAAAATGGTAAATAACTAGAGATTTTCATACCCAGGTTTGTCACGCCCCAAAATCTGGGTACAGAGTGTGCACCCTCAGACCCGAGTTTCGATTTGTAACTTATACACAAAGTACACTAACTTAATTCTTTAATCAGTTTAATCGCATGTGATATTTACATTCAATATAAAGTCCACCATAATCTCAATCACACATACATAATACATAACACCAATCAATTAAGCATATACAAATCTTGATAACCCTTAAAAGAAAATAAACCTTAATATCATTCATTTATTATACCATTATATTATAATGATATTTATTCCATGCTAATGTTGATCCAAAGAAATAAAGCTAAATAATTTTTTAAAGTCTCAAAATAAATACCAGTATGCATTATTCGTTAATTAAACTGTGCTAACAAAATAAAACATATAATTAAAAATTTTCCAATGCCGCCACTTCATCCTCAGATAAGTATGGCCATGTTTCAGGTGGGTCATGTTCAAGTACAGTAGATCCTTCCGGTTCTTGCGCCACATCATCTGCTAATGGCTTCTCTGTATGATTTTTCCATCAACAAAAATGTAAAATGGCCAGGCTTAGTGATATAACCCAGCATGGTTTATAATCATAGCAATTAAAATAATACAAAAATACATGTACAAAGATATGAATGTAAAATGGGGTATGAATGCATCAGATGGGATGATCGTCCATCTGCTTGGGTTGGAGGTCATCAACCCGCATCCACCTGTTGGGTAGGCTTCCAACTTTCGGTAGGCTTGGGCATAGCATGCATCTGGTAACGCTCTACCAGGATCGACATTTCTTCTAGGGAGGGCCCCTAGGATCGACCATGCATTATGCAATGCAATGAATGATAGATGATATGTAAATGCATATTTTTCATATTTGACATAGTTGTCTTAATTAAAATATTCACATATAAATTTATCGTACAATTATCATATCAAAATATTCAAACCAGTAAATCAATCAAACAATCACAATGATTTATTTTAATTTTAATGAATTATGAGACAAGTTGGGTCACTCACCTGAGTTTGGTAGTATTGACTCTGCAATGTAATTAGGTTGATTTGAATGTCGGGGTCCTATCAATTATATCAACGGTATTATTATTCATTTATTTGTATTACATGGTGGGGCTCACCTTTGATTAACATCCTAGGTGGTTAGATCCAAAATAATCAAATAATTCAAATTTCTATTCTATTTTTTTCTCCTTTATAAGATTATAAAATTAAATGATAATTACTTGATCGGAGTGGTCCATCGGATGGTCAGATCATTCAGATTCTTGAGGTCTTGTCATGTTTTACCTCTATGCATTTGAGGAGTGGTGTGGATCTAACCACACATTCACCAATGGCCCATCTTGACCTTCTACGCCAAGTGATAGCAACACTTACGCAAAATATCTAAGATTCCTTTATCAAATACTTCTAGGTCTAACTAATGTGGCCCATCTGATGGTTAGATTGATCCGAATATTAAGGCCCTTGTATATTTTGGCCTTAGGGATCATATGATTCGCACAGACCAAATCTAATTTGATGAGATGCACACCAACTACAATTACATAATTTTAGGTTCACCTCACCCTTAAAGGGCCTCCACCCATAATCCAATACAATGAACGTGTGACCAATCCACACCGTTCATTGCATTCACCGAATCAAATTATATTAGATATATAAAAATATTAGAATGAGGACGATGTATATACTCGATCTAAGCACTCCAAAATTTTCTTTCTCCCTTTCTCTGTTGTCGCAGGTAACCTTTTTTTAATATTTAAGTTTGACTAGAACTCTTTTTATCCTGATAGATGTGGGGAGGGTTTAGAGGTATATTTAAATAAAACGAGTTAATGATTTAGATAGGATAGGAGATAAGATAGATTTAAAACAAAGATAAGATTAAAAAAATCAAATATTATTATTATTATTATTAGTAAATTTCTATGATCCTTACATTCTACCCCCCTAAAAGAAAATTTTCATCCTTGAAATTTACCTGAAACTACTGCTCAAAGAGATGAGGATATTTCTCGCGAATTTCTCTTTCCTGCTCACAGGATGCTTCGTTTACTTCATGATGACTCTATAAAACCTTGACTAAATGCACCGTCTTAGTGCGTAACATGTGCTCCTTACGATCCAGTATTCGAACTGGTTTCTCCACGTAAGATGTGTCTTCCTATGAATCGAGATCTTATCATTCAGTCACATGAGAATCATCCCTCTTATACTTCTGTAGCATTGATACATGGAAAACATTATAGACATTGGCCAACTGAGGAGGTAATGCAAGTCGATATGCCACTGCTCCAATCCGCTCTAATATTTCAAATGGTCCGATAAAACGTGGTGTGAGTTTTCCCTTAGTACCAAATCGCATCAATCCCTTCATGGGAGAAACCTTCAAAAACACGTGGTCTCCTACTGTGAACTCTAGATCTCGTCTTCGATTGTTGGCGTAGCTCTTTTGACGACTCTGGGCAGCTTGTAGTCGCTTTCGAATAATTTCAACTTTCTCAGCAGCTTCTTGAATAACATCTGGCCCAATTAAACATTTCTCACCTACCTCGGCCCAACAGTTAGGTGCTTGGCAAGGACATCCATACAAGACTTCGTACGGAGCCATACCAATGCTTGCTTGGTGACTATTATTGTAGGCGAATTCAACATAATGTATGTTGTCATCCCAGCTCCCCTTGAAATCCAGAGCGCATGCACGTAACAGGTCTTCTAATATTTGATTCACACGTTCCGTTTGCCCATTAGATTGTGGATGATATGCTATGCTGTAGTCCGTAGTCGTACCCATAGCTTCCTGTAGACTTGTCCAGAATCGTGAAGTAAAACGTGGGTCTCGATCTGATACAATAGAACTAGGGACACCATGAAGTCTCACTATTTCCTTGATGTATAGTTTGGCGAGTTCCTCCATTGAATAATTGATACGGATAAGAATAAAGTGCGCCGACTTGGTCAGTCGATCGACAATTACTCAAATTGAATCGTGCTTCTTTTGTGTCTTAGGAAGACTAACTATAAAGTCCATAGAAATACAATCTCACTTCCACTCAGGTACTTTTAGAGGCTGCAAGAACCCTGATGGGTTCTGATGATCCGCCTTTACCTGGTGACACACAATCAGCGATTTCTCTCTTCATATTCGGCCACTAAAATGATCGTTTCATACTATGATACATCTTTGTGCTTCCCGAATGAATTATAAACTTAGTTCGGTGCGCATCATTTAGAATCTCGTCTTTTAGATCTGGAATATTAGGCACATAGAGTCGACCTCGAATTTTTTTACTTATTTTTTGCCGATGAAAAATTTCGTCAGTAAAAGTCTTACCTTTACTGACGAAATTTTTTTTCGTCGGTAAAAGCCTTTACCTTCGATCTTTTACGGACGAAAATTTTCATCGGTAAAACTTTTTACCTACGAAAAAGGTGGATTTAGCGACGAAAATTTTTGTCGGTAAAAGTGAGTTTTCTTGTAGTGACTAGACTCAACTCAACGTCTAGTCAGGACATTGCCTTGAAGACTTGACCGAATCTTTACCTGACACAACTTCATTCTAGTTGAGCACGGAAGCGGATTGGCTGGTGCACCACACACCAGCGGCATAGCTGATGTTGTACGAACGGTTCGAAGGAGATCAAAGTTACATGGCCCTGAAATGAAGCATTTATTATATCTACACCGTTTATCCATTTTTCGAGATTGTTTTAGAGCATGAGCCAAAAAATAAATCATATTCAATCCTCAAATGCACCACACCACAAATAGCAGCAGTGATAATGATTTTCACCGTTAAAACATTTATAGGGCCAACCGAAGTGTTTATTTTCCATCCAATCTGTTTATAAGGTCACAAAGACCTGGATTAAGAGGAAAAACAAATATCATATTGATCCAAAACTTCTGTGACCTCCAAAAGGGTTTCAATGGTAGACGTTCAATTCCCTACTTGTTTTCGGTGTTCTACTTGATCTTTAGATCTGTCATATTTTTCAATTCAAGCCTCATGAAGAGCTCCCCAGTGAACGATTTGGATAAAACACATACCTCATAATGGGAAGTGGATTGCGTACTGAGTAACTCAGTAGGCTTAGCTTACCGGGTAAACTCTGTGGGGTCCACCATGATTTATGTATTTTATCCACTCCATCCATCCATTTTACTAGATAATTTTAGGGCTTGTTCCTAGAAACAAAGTATATCCAAACCTCAAGTGGACCACACCATAGGAAACAATGTGAATTGAACATCTACCATTGAAAATTTCTCGGGGGCTACAGAAGTTTTGGATCAAGCTTGTATTTGTGTTTTGCCTTCATCCATGTCTGTGTGATCTTATTAACAGGTTAGATGAGAAATAAACATCACTGTAGGCCCTGGAAAGGTTTCAACGGTGGAAGTCATCATTCCAACTGTTTCCTATGGTATGGTTCACTTGATCTTTGGGTATGCTTAAATTTTGGTCTCAACCCCTAAAATGAGATGGAAACACGGATGGACGGCGTGGATAGATCAGAGATATTCAGGGTGGCCCAACAGAGTTTACTCCGTACGATAAGAGCCTACTGAGTAACTCCGTAGCCAATCCGATTTCCTCATAATGGGACCCACAAAACTTGGTAACGTCGGGAAGCGGATTGCGTAGTAACTCACTTCGCTTAGCCTACTGAGTAAGATCTGTGGGGTCCACATGATTTATGTATTTTATCCGCTCCGTCCATCCATTTTCCCATATTATTTCAGGGCTTGATTCAAAAAATAAAGCATATACAATGTTCAAATGGACCAAACCATAGAAACAGTTGACTTAAACTTTTACCGTTGAAAATTTCTCAGGGGCACAGAAGTTATGGATCAAGCTTACATTTGTATTTTCCATTCATCCATGTATGTATGATCTTATGAACAGGTTGGATGACAAATAAACATCAATGTGGGGCCTATCAAGGTTTCAACGGTGGAAATCATCATCCCCACCGCTTTCCTATGATATGATTCACTTAATCTTTATATATGCTTCAATTTTGGGCTCATCCCCTTAAATTAGATGGAAAAACGGATGACCAGCCTAGATAGACCACATACATTCAAGGTGGGCCTAACCGAGTTTACTCAGTAAGATAGTAAGATAAGAGTGTACTGAGTAACTCAGTACGCAACCCTATTTCACATGCAACGACATGCTGACGTATCATGCCTGTTAATCGTTTCCACGATTATTCTACTTGTACAACACATAGCTACCATGATAACGATAGGCTCCACTCCACTACGAATAACACATTGAACAAAAGTCAAGCAACACCCACCATTGGAATCAATGGAAAAATGATTTGTCGGACTCAATGTTGGTTTATACCGATGATAGTTGGATCGAGCTTGGGGCGGCAATGGGCTGGATTTGGCTGGATATAAATATATCCGCACTCATATTAACTAATGGGTATTGCAATTTTACTCTTACACATACTATCAATCCTTAAATGGGACCCATACCCGTACTTATTAAGGTGATGGACGTATCTACTTATAATTTGAAACTTAAAAAATAAATAAATAAAAAATCCTAACCATTAAATCAAAATTAGATTTTCACGGTAGAAATTTAAGAGATAATATGATATGTATGACATAGCAGCATGTTATTAGATTGGAGAGCTTTTTTGGATCCTTGCTGTTCGTAGACTATTGGGAGTTCAACACCCGGTCAAGGGTTCGGGTTTGAGTATCCATAGGTGGTGAAATCCCACCACGGCGTGAGTGTGTGGGGTGTGTGTGCGCATGTGTAAAAATAAAAAATAAAAAATAAGAGAGAGAGAGAGAGAGAGGAGAGAGAGAGAGAGAGAGAGAGAGAGAGAGCTGTGCGTGGAAGGTCTCAAGTTCAACGGTTTGATCAGCTGTGCTTGGAAGGTCTCAAGTTCAACGGTTTGATCACAACTTACGGTCCATCCACTCAAGTTCAACGGTTTGATCACAACTTACAGTCCATCCAGTGGAATCCGATTTGACCAATGGATGAATATGTAAGCATACATTTCATGCTTCTTTGAGAAATAGAAATGAGATTCCCCAATAGCATACTAAGAATATATATGATTTCCAGAAAAAATATGATAACTTTCAACCTTTAATATGTTCGAAAATATTAATCCATCTAATAAGTTGGGCCAACCTAGATGGTTTGATTGTATAAAAATCAGCCCCATCCACTCATTACGCAGACTACATTTGTATTTTGCTAGTTATCAATGGATAGTATTGTTTTTTTTTTTATTGTGACCCATATTTTGCTAGTTATCAATGGATAGTATTGTTTTATTTATTTATTTATTTATTTATTGTGAACCATCCTAATGTGGGCCCAACCAATTGCAAGGGTTAGATGCAGTGTTCACTCAATAGTTCAAAAATAATCTTTTGGGTGGACTAACTTGTGGTGTGTGTATGTGGGAAATGGTTCTGTGCGGTGGACCTCGGGGGAGCTTCCCATGAGGTTGAGCTTTGTGGGACCCACCATAATGTATGTCGAACATCATCAACACCATGCATTAGATGGGTCTCCTTTAAATTATGGGATATCCAAAAAATTAGTCGTATACTGAACTCAGGTAGGCCCATATCTCGGATGGCTCAACGAAAGATTAAGAATGTTTTAATGGGAGGATAACCCCTCTCAACTTTTGTATGTGGTGCGGCCCACACAAGTCATAGATTGTCTTGATTTTTAAGCCCAAGGCTCACTATGGAATGGTACATCTGACTGATGGAGTAGATGTTCAACACGCATCACGGTGGGCCCACACAGCTCGACCCCATGGGAATTTCCCATGAGGTCGACCGCATAGAACCATTTCCCTGTATGTATAGCTGCCCCACTTTGATGGTGGAGCAACCTTGACCGCCAGGTTGGATGGCATACAAACTCTACACACCTGTTAAGTTGCATAAGATACACATTACTGACAGCGTGTGGCCCTACATTCGCATGACGTTGTAAGGATCCAAACTCCTTTTTTATAATTTCATGAGCTAAAAAAGTGCTGAGCATTATTATTAATTACTGATTGTGAATTATACCTCATTGGACTATATTATATATAATATCAGGCACATATGTAAATATTAACTATGCCATAGGATATGGAAATGAAATGGTATACCCACACTCAGTCTAATTATTTACCAAGCTGGGATTAATACCAAAAGCGCACCCATACCTATTTAGCTACACCCATGCCTGGCTTATGTCAGATCAAACTGGGCTCATCGCCACTTTTAGATCCAACGGTCTTGTCATGCAGCCCACCGGTGCATGTTACATGTGTCTGGCATTATGAGTTGCATTGTCTGGCACTGTTTGCATCGATTCACTTGGACGGTCTGGCAGATCAATGTGAACTTGCTTATTAAATCAAGAACACATTTCATAGACTACCATGTAAAATCACATTGATCAGTGAACCTGTTTTTCATTTTGCCTTACCTTTGAAAGTCATCCCTTTCCAAAGCCCTGGATGTGATGGATGGTTACCGTTAGCTAACAAAAGTAATCCTTTAGAATCATATGCGATCCATGATGCTAATAATATATAAATTGATCAAATTGTTGATATTGCGTATTTTTATAGACAATCATGATAGGCTATAAATCAAATGGTTATTATTTGTTAGAACGAGAATCAAATGGTTATTATTTGTTAGAATGGTGTGATGTTTGCATGATGGCATATGAAATATACGTTGTACCTAGTAAATAGTATGAATTAATGGATTAGACTGTTAATACTGGATTGCAGGCGAATCATGCTCGCATATGCCTTTTTAAGGCTTTTGTTGTATGTTTGAGGCATATGGGTATTATATTTGACTTGGAGTCGTCACTAGCCAATTACTCAGATTTTCACAGTCGGCTAAACCATGTACAAACCTTAGAAGAAGGAATCAGTGGATCTTCTGTCCTAAAATGGCTCATTAATATGTGACTAAAAATTCTAAGTGATCACGTTTACAAAGAGAAAATGTGTTAGGTATCTTCTCTGCCCATATAAGTATACTATCTCTATTTCACAAGACTAAACAAATTATCAGGGAATGAGAAGCACTAATGATATTGATGTTTGTGTAATGTGGTATGGTGATGCGATGCTTGCAACAAGCAATGGCCCAGATCAGATAAAGCTACCTTGATTCACCCATTTGAAGAAGCAGTCTAAGCCTAGTCACTCTAAATTTTTTATGTGCATGCAAGATCCGATATACCGTCAAGCAGCAGAGTATGTACATTGATTGACTAGAGCAACAAGGGGGTTGGAGTGGAGAGAATGATGCACAATACTTGTGCAAGTATGAATGAAACTTAGATTATAGTAGAGTGATGAGTGGGTGGATGAACTTATTGCAAGGATTGATTGAGGTGGCTTGGGTTGGTTTTTCAGGGGACTTTAGGTGGATAAAGGTTGGTTGGACAAGGCTGACCTAGGGTTAGAAAGGCTCCCTTATTGCCACTCACTCTTCCTTGGTGGATGGATAGGTCAAATCCCACTTTCACTCCCTCACTTTACTCTTCATTAAACTCGCTTGTAAGTGATTAAGAGATTTGGAAGCTTAGAAGATTGTTTGACACGAAAGAGAATTGAGTATTTATAGGTTTTTTTTTTTTTTCATGATACTTCAGTTATTCTTGAAAAGTCTAAGGGCAAAAGAGATTTCAAGGGTTGGGATTGGCTCTTGTCATTCAGTGTAATATGAGCGATTGAATCAAGGGGCAAGGGTTGTAACTTTGGCCAAAACTAAGGATAAAGGGGTTATTTCCATTCCAACACATTTACCGAGGGGCACTACTGATGTAAGCATCTCATCTAACCCCTCTATGAAAGATAGAGGATGTCCACGAGGCAAGTAGCACACCATGCACTGCCCCCATCTAACCCCTCCAGGAAATTCAGCGGGATTCCACGTGGCAGGTGATACATTGAGTGCCACCCATCACATGGATCAGCCCTAAATTTTGCAGGGTGCTCCTGAGGTGGTATTTCTCCCTTGGTTAACTCCGACTTACTTTATTGTAGTTCTAAATGCTAATTGACCTACATACAGACTTAAACCAAGCTTGAATTTGGAATTAAAGTTGAGTCTAGTTTTAGGCTGACTTGATTGAATGGGTTTGACTGAGTTGATTATGTTTGGCTGAATTTACTAGATTTGACTGTGTTAACTGAGTTTAATTGGATTGATTGAGTTTAATTGAGTTGATTAAGTTTACTAAGTTGACTGAGTTAATTAGGTGACTTACAACCTTTCCATGGGATGTCTACCTCTCCACAGTGTAACTAGGAGTAATATAAACTATAGCCTTCTAAGAGCACTTCAGCATTTCTTTTTGGCTTCACTGCAACTATTGACTAGGTGAGTGACTCGGACTTAATCCACCAAGCGGTGAGTTGATTTGGCCAAGGTTTTTTTTTTTTTTTTTTTTTAAATTTCCCACACGCACTCACACCCCTGACATATACCAAGTTTAGAACTGAGTACTGAGTTTTAAAACGCTTGACCTATCCAATGCACGCATGACATGGGCTGATAGTCGTCAACGCAGCCAGTGGGCAACGCAGCAAATGGCCCAGTGGTCCAGATCCACACCTATTCTACAATTCCACCAATAACCTCTCACCACTTTAATGTTAAATTTTTATTTTGTACCGTTCGTTTTGACCCAAAAGATCGGATGGTATTTCCCACTAGACGTACGTAGTGTATTAATCCACTACTTCTTCATGCAAAATATACGGTGGAAGGTAGATTGCAAGGGAGATTCAATGGACGCGGATTGCCTCCTAACCCTGCCCGTCTCTAGCCACGAACGGGCAGTTCTGTGGGCGGGCCCACTGTTATGTATCAGTTTATCCACGCCGTCCATTCCTACTCTAAGTATCATTTTAAGGTATAAGCTCAAAAATGAGACATATTCAACGCTCAAGTGGACCACACCACAGATGACGCTTGCATTTAATGCTTTGTCATCTTATGGAACCCAAGTTTATTATTTGGTGTGGTCCACCTTGAGTGTTGGATCTGAATCATTTTTCTGGAATTATCTTAAAATAATCCGAGAGGAGGGATGGACGGTGTTGATAAACCGATACATCACAGTAGGCCCGCCCATAGAACTGCCCGTTTGGGGCTAGAGACCGACGGGGGTAGGACGCAATCGCGCGAATGCGGATCCTCTGTTTGGGTCAAGCAGCAAAATTGCAATTCTAATTGTACCGTATGATGGTGTAATGCATTGAATAATGCATCGCTGACTGAGATGGAATAATCAGTGTACAGCAAAGGAGGAAAAAAGCAGGAAAGTCGTGGTTTCGGCCAACGGAGGATCCGGACTCGACGCAATCCCCGTCCAGATTCGATACATCCCACTCTCCCCTCCCCACTTGCTTTTGACCAGGGGTGTCAATGGGTCGGGTCGGGCCTGCAAAATCAGAGTTTTCATTAGTGCCGGACCGAAACAGTTCAAAATCCGGGCCAAGACAACTCCAGGTCCGGCCCGTTGATATCCCTACTTTTGACCATTTCTTTTATTCTTTACGAGGCCTGATTAGCATACAGAAACAACTGTACCACAACTTATAATACCCTACGATATTTTCCACTAACATGCCATTGATGTAGTAAATCAGTACCATCAAAACTATAGGACCCACCATGAAGATGAGGATTCTCAAAAATCAAGTTGATCCGCTCACTAAGTGGGCCACACATGTAATTGAGTCAGACTTTCCGTTGTTCCATTGATTCCAGTGTAGCCCACCTGATGAGCGAGACCGCCTGATTATTTTCCCACTTGATCTTCAAGATGGGCCTGCTGCTTCATGGTACCGATATCTTACATGAGAGGCCTGTTTGTGGGAACGTGGTACTGTACCACAAGTTGTGGTACATTGCATCAATCCCTTTTCTAAAAACCAGCTACACTCCCTCCCTGCATCCTTTCATCTCTGACCAAAGACCCAAAAGAGAGAATCACTTTCATTCCCTTGCCCGAAAAGAAAACCTCTACTAGGGAATGATCATCTCTCTCTTCCTTGGTTTCTTGATGTGGATTTAGCTTACCTGGGCTCCTTGTTTGTTTAAACTATTCAGTCTCTAATCACACCACTCCTTCAACTCTACCAGAATTCCATGAGCCTCAATATCATCAAACCAAAACCACCCACATCAAGAAGCATGTCCCCATCTTTCCATGGATGAAGATGATTTCTCCTCCTCTCCTTCCCAACACATCCCCCTCCACACCACTGCTACACATACTAGCACCAGTAACACTGGTACTGCTACACATATTACCACTACTACAAGTACAACCCATGTTCTCGCCTCTTCAACGGCATCCGGCAAGTGGGCCTCAAACCTTCTAACTGAATGTGCACGTGCGATCGCCAACAAGGACAGTGCTCAAGTGCAACACTTCATGCATATCTTGAATGAGCTAAGCTCCCCCTATGGTGATACCAACCAAAAGCTTGCCTCCTATTTCTTCCATGCTATCTTTAAGAGAGTAACCAATTCAGGTGAACAAGCCCACCAGACATTGATATCAGCATCAGAGAAGATATTATCGTTCGAATCGATGAGAAAGATAGTATTGAAGTTCCAAGAAGTTAGCCCATGGGCTACGTTTGGCCATGTCGCTTGCAATGGTGCAATTCTGGAAGCTTTCCAAGGAGAGAACAAGCTTCATATAATCGACATTAGTAACACCTATTGCACCCAATGGCCCACCTTGCTGGAAGCCCTTGCAACACGTAGTGGTGACATGCCTCATCTCAAGATCTCAGCCGTTGTTGTAACGAAAGATGGCGGGACCCACAGCCTCGCTGCAGCCCAAAAGCTTATGAATGAGATTGGAAACCGGATGGAGAAGTTTGCAAGGCTGATGGGTGTACCATTCAAATTCAATGCGGTCTACCATATTGGAATGGACTTATCCAGTTTGAATTTCAGTGATCTGGAGATAGATGATGGTGAGGTGCTAGCCGTTAATTGCATCGGGACGTTGCATGCTGTTACAGTTGCTGGGCCCCACCGCGATGATGTGTTGTCCAACATCCGAAGGATAAGACCCAAGATCGTGACCGTTGTCGAGGATGAAGCTGATCTCGGCATAAGCATGGATGGTAGTGATGACTTCTTCAGGGTCTTCCAAGAATGCCTGCGGTGGTTTGGTTTGTATTTCGAGTCGTTGGATGAGAGCTTCCCACGTGTGAGCAATGAGCGTCTGATGCTCGAACGTGCGGCCGGGCGTGCAATCATCGACCTGATTGCATGCCCGCATGCTACGTCAGTGGAGAGGCGGGAACGAGCCGTACAGTGGTCTAGGCGACTCCACGTGGCTGGGTTTGCACCTATGGCATTCAGTGATGACGTGGCAGATGATGTGCAGGCGCTTCTCCGGCGACACCGAGATGGATGGTCCATAACACAATGCCCTCATGCAGGCATCTTTTTGGCTTGGAAGGAACAACCCGTCATGTGGGCGTGCGTGTGGAAGCCATGACACGTGTAAGAAAGCGTGCCAGATAATGGCGCGTGCATGGATAGGATTGGCACGTGTGCATGGCATGGAATTGATATTGTTAACGTGAGAAGAGGAGAGAATACGGTGTTTTTGTTGTGATTGTCATTGATGATGTGATGATAATTGTAGGGCTCTGATGTATCCGAATGTAAACTAGTGTCCTGATGAGATATTTCATGCACGTGGAATGCATGGTTGAGTGATACAGAATCCAGACCATTTATATGAAGGGATCCATGTGATCCTAACCGATAGATCAGCAGTACATACATAAACGGTTAAGATCTAAGAAAATGGTAGAATTGAGTGATTAGGATCTTCTATTCTGGAATTATTTTTTTTGAGTGTCCCCCATCCATAACGGGCCCATTCTATCAAGGGTCAGGATCACCGAACCATTGAACGTAATTGTATGTAGTGGGTGCATGAGGACACTGATCACGTGACCCTATAATCTTTAAAATGGACGGTCGTTTTCTGGTGGGGATGAGTAGAATCTTTCAAAGGGGGTAAGCATGGGAATCTAATAGGAAAAAGGGAGGTGGGTGTAGTGGCCTGCAGGTGCTGTGTGGATGGGTTTGGATTTTTGTCTGGGTTGATTTTGAAAAGGTGTATTGGAATTAGGGGCCCACTAGGAATATCACCACCCACATAAGGCCATGGACATGTTGAGGTGGGCCCCACATGGATATAGTGGGAGTTCTTTTCAGTGCTTCTAGATTAGCCTTTTGATGAGACATGACTTCCATGAGACCCCCACTAGTTCAAAAGTACTGAAGAGCTTTCCTGTTAACTGCGATGAATAAAGCATAGTTGGTTTACGCTCTACAGTACGCTTGGTTATGCAGTAGGTGAATCCATACCGTCCAATTGGTGGGCCATACTATGGACGGATCATACTAGAGAAAACAACCTATTCAGTAACACTGGCATCTGATTGGTAGACCTTCCTTCTGTATCAAGATGTTTGGTGTTTTTCTCACCGTCCATTTGAAGGCCACAAATTGATGACTATGTAGCCTGTCAGAAGCAGGGTTCACTAGGTGAATGGTCCAGAATCATCGACCGTACAACCACATGTACTCTGGCGTGGCAACTAACCATGGTTGGTCCACATTGTCACCTCTTTCTTGCTTGATTAGGTCACCGAAGGGGTGGTGGTCCTATTTTTTGTCAGGCAATAAAGATAGCAGATTTGAAAACTACTTCTCCATATAAAGCATCGCATCGATGGGCCATACACTGACGTTGGAACATCGAAATGATTTCAACCGTCCGATCGATGGACATTTTCTACACCAGTACACGTAACTTTCTGATACAAGTTCACATAAGTTTTGCTAATCATTCAAGCCATTATATTGATTGAAGGGTTAGGTCGTAGAGGTGGCAATGGGCCCGATAAGCTGAACAGGGACCCGAACCCGGCTAACATGGGCTGCTGATACATGAATCCAGTCCACACCCCCATTAAAATCTATATTACAAATATTTATATGTTTCTTAATGGTCTAACTAATTTATATAAATGTTCTAATTCATAATAGTAATGAATTATTTCATGTGACCCACATATGGAAGGCCCACATTACCCTTAACATGTAGAAGAAGTTTCGCTAACTTGTAGTTGTTGGACTTTTCCTAGCCAATAATATCACATGGCATGACCAATTCAAGATTTAATGTAAAGGGAAAATTTCTTCGGAAAACATCTGAGATTTTTCTAGAAGTCATGAAAAAACTAAAGCGAACGACGACAAGTCATCTAAAGAGAAAAATTGTAACGTCCTGAAAATCGGGGGTGGAGCATAAACTCAACTCCCGAGTTCCAACGCATCACTTATGCAACATAATGAATGATGATTGAATGTTGTCTGTATTAGTGCATTGAACATGAGTGAGATTAAGCCAAACAGCATATCATACTCCAGAGACAAGTGAGATAGCAAGCGGAAGACTGTGATAGATATATAAACCATATAAACTGTGGTGAGTCTCCAGAGTGTGATAATGTTACCAGGTTAACTATTTACAAGTACAATTCTAAAATATATCAAAGTGTAATGTCTTCTATCCCAAATACCATAGCCCCGTCAATACAATTCCAGGTCTTCATAGACCAGTCAAAGAGTTACATGTAGGAGAACTCCTCCTCAACATCATAGTAGTAGTCCGGCTCTGCTTCATAAGCATCGTCATCACCTGCAGCTAAGACAGTCTGGTTGGTATTGCAAGCACCGTCCCGTAACGTGGGAGTGAGTGATCAACTCAGTGGAACAATAAAGCATAGGTTAACGTGTTATCAATTCAGTCAAGTAGTAATGATAAAGCAGTACAATCAAACAATCCTAAGTACTCTTATTAATGTAAGTATGAAATGCTGTCATGATGCATGCCCTCACCAACATACTCCCTCATGCGACACCATCTTACGTCCGCGGCATGCTTTCATCCCTCAGTGCTCCACATCTTCCAGGCACATACAGTGCGGTGATGAGCATGATTACCGAGTTGTTATTAGTCCTTTTCAAACAGTAGGATTGAGAAACTAAGGTACCTCCCTTATATCATTCCCAAACAATGATCCATTCTAGGGTCGTCAGTCCTAGATACCCTCATACGATGATGCGGTTCTAGGTCGCTGTAAAGGGCTGCCAGGGCTGTTACACGCACTCGTTGCACCGCTCCCCCATCACCTTATCAATATAGGCCTAGTTTATACTCTATTTACTACGGGAAGGCTCATCGCCTCACTATAGATTCAGAGTATGCTCGAGGTCACTACACCGGGTACGGTCAAGGCTGTTACACGGAATCGTTACACCACTCCCCCATCACCTTATCAATATAGGCCTAGTTTATATTCTGTTTACTACGGGAAGGCTCGTCGCCTCATCGCAGATTTAGAGTATGCTCGAGGTCACTACACCGGGTACGGTCAGGGCTGCTAAGGCTGTTACACGGAATCGTTACACCACTCCCCCATCACCCTTCACGGCCTTTATGAAATACAACTTAAACATGAATTTAAACATATGCATTACATAAATAAAATCATACAATCAGTTGAGCATGTTATGAAGTACAACATAAGCATGAGTTTGTACATATTCAATTCCTAATCACACAAATATCTAAAGAAATCATACACATAGTTAAAGGAGTTGAGAATCATATCACAACACCCTTATACATTACAATTTACTAACTACTACTCATTCAGACATTTCAACAAACACTTTAGACTACATACATCGACATACATGACATATGTTGATCACATAGGTATTAGGCCAAATCCTTTCACTAGGGAGTTGCCCCAATTATAACACGCGTGCACCCATGACGGATAGTCATGACAAGTAGGAATCCAAGTTCCATATTCATTCAGTCATTTCCACAAACACTTGGGCTACACATTTTTAACATATATAGCGTATAGTGGTCGTGGCGTGATTTAGGGCAAGTCCTTTCGCTAGGGAGTTGTCACAATCATACAAGCATATAGTCACGACAAATAATCATGTTAAGCACAAATCCGTATTTCATACGTATACAGTATTTTCTACAAATACGAGGAATACAGTATATTCAACATAGCTAACGTAAAACTGAAAAATGAAACGGACAACACTTTGTACATGTGCAATTGCATGCAGATCATGAATCTATCATTATCTGACATTAAAAGTGTTGAAAACCATAACCTATACGTCTAAAGTCCGCACCTTTTGCCGTAGAATCGTAACAAACTTGATAGATTTGCTAAGTCTTCGTATACGGTAATTCGACAACCTATAGAATGAAATAGATTAACTATTTCATCATTTGCAATGATCATAACCCTAAAACAGTTTAGGGTTAGGGTTTCTTACCTAGAAACGAAGTCGGAATCACAGGGAAAGCGATTAGAACGAGGTAGTTAGGCTTGTATAGTGGCAGGGTAGAGCATCAGGGAGATCCTCCCACTTCTCTCACACTTTCTCTCTCTTTTCTCTCTTCTCTCTCCTAGGTTTTTCTCAAATTTGTATGGGATAAGAGAGTGAGGGTTTAAGGTCCTTATATAACCCCAAAACTCACCAAAATAGACTCAGGATCAAAGTATACTTAGGTTATGTCCAAAGTGGGTCTGTTTCGATCCAACGGAGAACTTCTGGGGCCCCCCTTGAGCCAAAGGTCGGACTTAAGCTCACTAAAACTGGATCTAGGTTTAGTTAAGTTTTCGTTCCAGTCGGGTTTCCATATCACAAATGGCGGACCAGTTTTAGTTTAACGGCCAGCAGATCTCGATCAGAGATTTCAAGTACATGGATATGTTTGGGCAAATATCCTGATCCGATGGTGTAATCTGGCCTGATTCTGACGGTCGGAATCCTTATAACTAATCCGCAAGCGACACGTGCCAGATTACTTAAATTTATATTTTATTTTTAATTAATTTCACCTTTCTTACACTCCTCGCTTCGGGCTCAAGCGAATAACACCGGGACACTATCTGGATTTGATTTTCGAGATGGTTGTCAAGCCCAGTAAGGCGGTCCTAATTCTATAACTTCGCGTTAATCGGACTTCCGACGTGCGGTTCAGATCTGATACGGAGTTTCGTGACGCTCCCGAGAGTAGCCGGGTAATGAGATTGATCCTAGATTTTAGGGTAACCTAGCGTCAATGATTCTACAAGTTTTGGGTCTTGCAGATCGTATTTAAAGTAGATCTAGCGGATTTCGTAGCTAATCTAGTTTAGCACTTAGTTACTTTTGAAGGATAAGGTAGTGAAAGGTGAGATTTGTGAAGGAAATGGGTTAAAAAGCAATTTTAGACTATGGGATTGAGTTCTGACAAGTTAATAAGGTGTTAGAAGCGACTCATTGCTTAAGGACGTCTAATTCCAGGTTGGCAAAAATCTGGGATGTTACAAAAATATATCGCTCATCATAGCATTATACAACAAGAACTCCATAATCAGGTAGGATATGACCACTATGTAATCAAAAAATTCTTATGCCAGTCACAAGACCTTAAGCATGGCCACCGCCCTTCAGAAAGCTATATATGCAGTACTCAAAGATGAGCTAAAGCCTTACGTCAATAAGATTACACACAAATTTCAACTCTATACTACTTATCTCTTTTGTCTTCCATGGACATGCATCTATTAGTTTCTTAACTTAAATTCCTCTATTTTTGTCCAGCGTCATGCTACAACAAGTCCAAAGCCTTTAGTTTCTTAGCTTATTTTCTCTATTGTGCAACAAACGACTGCAGTATGCCAGTAAGTTACTATAAACATCCACAGCCTTGTCATTGGATCCCTATATTACTGAGTTCTTACTTGGTAGTTGGTACATCTCTAGTCGCATCCTACTTACCTCACAGTATGACCGTTTGATACTTTTCATGACTGTCTCATGACTGTTTAAGTCTAGAGTATTGTCAAGACCACGACCATTTTTGCCAGCACAAACTACTACATGTAATCTCCTCTACTTATTTATTTTTCTTCTTTATCGATTGTACTGCATTAATACTCTTATTAATAATATCAACAATCAAGCCATTATTTTTTACATTGTCTATCACTTATTGCTTTTATTAAGAAATACAATATAAGCTATCACCGTTGAAAGAAAAGTCCTTATATTCAAGGCAAAAATGACTCATTCAGAAGACTAACCCTTCCCTTGTAAATTAAATCGTTTGATCTCTTTTAACAATCGATGGGTAAATAGTCGAGCCAATCTTCACAGATCTAGTCCTAATTTGACTAATTTAGGTCCTAAGGTTTACAAGCGTTCAATTTGATTTGAGTCAAATATGACTTTGACACACGTGACACCTAATCTAATCGCATATGTTTAACTAAAATAAAGTTGATTGTTATACGTGTGGTCACATGTCTGGATTGAATAACAACATTATTTTTCAGCACGCCCAAAATTGCACTATTTCTTAGCACACCTAGTAGGACATGGTATGCTAAATCGCGGTTTTTCAATAAAATAGCATAATTAGTAAATAAATTTTAAAAAAAGTACAACTAATAATCCCCCTGACATTATGGAAGAACCGCAAGATGAGGGTTAACAGGCAGAACCTGTTGATGTAAATGTAGGATTATCTTTCCAAGGTAATGCTTCACTAGGCAACGTTGCAGAGACCATCTAAGATGTGCGAGGGACCATATAGTAGATGTCAGAAAGCAATAAGATGTAGGCAAAAAACTTCTCTAGGTTCCTCAAGATATTCATTGAATGATTCTTGGAACCAATAAATCCTCAAACTACCAAAAATTTCCCAATAGACTTTACAGTTAGCTGAGCCCCCAACTATAAAGATCTGCCAAACCAATCCATATGGCTATCCTCCACCAACTCCAATGGTTGCAAAAAGGAACGACCGTCCCTACAACAAACAAGATTATGGAGATCCTCGAAACATTTATCGACCTAGGAGCAACTCTATGTAGGTGTCGATCCGCTCACAGGGCAACCACCTGTGCCAACAGTACCACAAACCTATTATACTGAAGTAAAGTAGACTGGGGAGAAACCTCTTGTGTGGTCAACTATCACAGAAGGTTATGCAAGCACTGAGATCTTAGGGGACAAAGGTAAGCGGACATGTTGAAATTGTGGCATGACATGGCACATGAAAAAGGATTGTTAGAATCCTAAGTCAAGGAAAGAGAAATTAGAGAGTTCATTTAGAGAGGCCAACATTGCGGAATACAGTGAGGAGACGAGTGGTAGTGACATGCTGACTGCATCAAAATCTAAGTACTTTGTTAGTGAATGGATTTTGAATACGGGGGCTTCGTATCTCATGACACCTCATAGGAGTTGGTTCACAAGTTATAGTGAGTACAATGGTGGCTAGTCGTTTATGGAAAACGATAATGCCTATAAAGTGGTTGGTATTGGATCGGTGCACATCAAGATATTTGATGCCATTGAGCATATCTTGACCGATGTGAGACACGTTCTTGAGTTGATGAAGAGTCTGATATCTTTTAGAACACTCAAAGCATTAGGGTACAAATTCATCGAGTTCGATCATGTCCTTAAAGTTTCAAATGGGAACTCGTATTCATGAAAGCACAGAAGAACAGTAACGCTTACAAGTTGATTGGAAGCACTTCATCAGTTGGAGCTACAACAGTTGTAGCAGTTCCACGTCTACATGTATCTGGCATGTGCGCCCAAGCCACATAAGCGAGCGGGGCATGCAGGTATTTTCTTATTGTTCTTTAATTATAGTTTTTAAAAGTTTTGACTTTAGTATATGTCAGCATTATATATATGGTAAATAGTCAAGATTGTTTATTATGTCTGAGAAACATGTATGTACGTGGGTTATGGATTATGTGCATTCTGATATATAGGGGCCATCACCCGTAGTTTTTGGTAGAGGATCGTTGTAAGACCCGTATCCTAGTTTGTACTGTTCCGAAGGCTTCCGCGATCCTTCCGGTCAAATTCCGGCAATCCTCAACCTGAAGCCAACGTTGTGCACGATCCTAAGATGAGACCTGCATGCCAAAGTCAGCTCGACCCGAAACCTGTAGCTTGGCGACCGCGCGTCGCTGCGGTTCCAACGCCTTGACTCGGGCACCAATCCGATACCCAGGGTAGAAGATGTAGGCCTACGTTCATTTCGAGGAAAATGCCGCACGTTGCGAACTCCAAGAGAATCTCTACGACATGTCCCATCAATCAAATCAATCAATCATTTCATGTCAAGTACAAGCAACCCATGCTTTCTTTCTTCACAAGTCAAGCAACATCACAAGTCAACTCTTTCTCACCCTCTCTCTTACACACCCATACATGTCAAGTACACTTCACATCTATCACCCATCACTTCTCTCAACCATCACACCTCTCTCTTTCTTAAATTCAAAAAAATCCCAAGCAACCAACAGGCTTCACACGTCCACAATTTTTCAAGGAGAGAAAATGAGAAAGTGAGTTGTGTGGCCCACTTTCCATCCCAAAAACCTATCATCCAAGCCATTCATCTCTCATCTCCCTCCATCAAACTTGAAGGCAAGGAGCTAAGGAAGCTAGGGGAGCAAGAAGGAAGCCTAAAGGTGGGTGATCCACCGTTAAATTCTGATTTTTTTCGGTCCACTTGTTGTGGGACCCACTTGATGTATGTGTTATATCAATGGAGGGCCCATAGTGGCGGGGTCCCTCCTCTCTATCACCGTCTCTCTCTCTCTCTCTCTCTCTCTCTCTCTCTTTGAATGGTGGTGATGATGAAGGGGTGAGTGTGGCCCACCATGAAATCACATATTTTATGTGGGACCCATCGGACGAATGGGTTGGATCTACACCATCCAGCCCATTAGCAGGCCCGGATGGAAGGAAAACATAAGTATCGGGTGGGCCACGTTCATGTGGGACCCACCTTGATGGGTGGGCCACGTCCGTGTGGGACCCACCACAATGCATGTGTTCATTCATACCGTCCAGCGTCCCTAGACGTTGGACGGAGTGGCTAATATGGAGTTTGTGCACTGACAGGGAGTGTACTAACGAGCTAATAAAAAAAGGGAAAGAAATGGTGGGCCACCCATGCAGGCCCCACCTCGATGTATGTCCTTAATCCAAACCGTCCATCCTTTACTTCAGATCATTTTAGGCGTTGGGCTAAAATTTGAGATCAATCTGATGATCAAGTGGGCCATACCATAGAGAGAGTAGTGTATGTCGTTAAAACCCGCCATGATGTTTTTATTCGCCGAAATATACCCAATATTGGACTTGATAGGCTTGTATTGGGCCACGGTGATCAATGGGCGGGACGGATTTCCCAGATGTGGACCCCACCCAAGAAATTTTGTGGGAACAAAAAAAAAAGGAAAAGGAGAAGCAGCAGTTCTGACAGACGCTGGTAGCGCCTGCGCTGGCTGCGTGGCGGACGCACGAGCTGGCCTCACGGCTCAGCTGTGGGCCCCACCATGATGCGTTTCGAACATCAACACCGGGCATTTGATGGGTCCCCTTTGAATATGGGGCGTCCCCAAAAATCAGCCATATACGGAACTCAGGTGGGCCATAACATCTAAAAATATGTGAAGACATGCCTAAACATATAAAAACACTTGGTGGGGCTTACCTGAAGTTTGGATGTGGCTGAACTTGGTCTGAACCCTCAGCCAAGTGGGACACACATAATGGGTGGGATGGATTTGTGAACCACATTTCAGTGGGCCCCAGGCCCACCCCCAGGTCCACGAAACCTTATAAACAGGTTGAATGGAAAATACACGTTACGGTGGGCCCTCCCTGACCGTGTGACCCAATGGACGGTTGGGTAGCAAATAAGCATTACTGTGGGCCCCAACCCCTTCCTGGCCCACGTAACCGTATGAACAGTTTGGGTGA
Organism: Magnolia officinalis; assembly: GCA_021015155.1. Taxonomy (NCBI): domain Eukaryota; kingdom Viridiplantae; phylum Streptophyta; class Magnoliopsida; order Magnoliales; family Magnoliaceae; genus Magnolia; species Magnolia officinalis. The sequence continues at coordinate 17,256,290 of JAJHSJ010000010.1, read as the reverse complement.
CAAATAAATGTTACGGTGGGCCCCCTCCCTGACCATGTGACCCTATGAACAGTTTGGTTGGAAAACAAACATTACAGTGGGCCCTGGTCCATGTGACCTTATCAACAGGTTGAATGGAAATAAACATTATAGTGGCCCTAGGGTCTGTGTGACCTTATCCACATATTGGATGGAAAATAAACATTTATGGTGGGCCCACATGGGACCCACTAATGTATGTTTTGTATCCACACCTTTCATTATCGTGGACCTCCATCATAAGGTAAGCGATTTATCTATGCCGTCCATCTCCACATGGGGAACCCACCATGATGTGTGAATTATCCACACTGTCCATTTATTTTGTGGGGCCCCATCCTATTTATGTGCCCCAAATATGGGCCACCTTAGGCAAGCCCACCGTGATGAATGTGTTGGACCCACTGTCCTTCTAATTTTGCCAATCATGGGCTGCCATATGAGGCCCATGTGACTAGGCCTTTCTTGATGTACTTATAGCCCGTTGTTGAGGCCCACTTTAATATACATAAGCCCCATGATTATGTGGCCCATTTGATGTAATGAAGGCCAATGGGTTGAGGCCCAATAGTACGTACATAAGGCCCATTGTAGTGTGATTTCACCATGGTATATGTGTTGACGTTTATAGTGGGCTATGCCTTGGGAGCAATGATGGTTGGAGGTCCACATTGAAGGATGATGTTGGTTAGATGTCCGCATTATCACTCTCCCTAAGGCCCACTGATAGGCCCATACTTGTAGTGGGTAGGCTGTCTAGGCCTATCTTCGCTTTGCTCAGAGCCCATCATTATACAACATGTTTAGTATAGATACATGATTCATGATCATACGCATCATATGTATGCTTGTTATGAGGAGTGACTGATCATAGCATATGCCTTTGGGCGGATTGTCTATGGACTCCCTGATAGATGGAGTTGCCCTACATGAGCACGCGGTACGCCCATGATTGTTGTGTGTTTGGTAGGGTGATTCATGTACTTACATTTGTGTGATCATGATTATTGTATGTCCTAACGACATCAGGGCCATAGCTTCCACAGACACATCATGGGTGGCTGGATTGGATACCGAAAATGTTTGGTTCTAGCATACGGGCGCCATAGATGTCCCTGGGTGAAAATCTCTAAACCTGATAGTACCAGAGGATGACTCCAATGTCGAGACCGAGTGGATATATGAACGCATGAGGGCCGAATACCAGGAGGCCGCGTCTTCCACTGTGTCGTGATCGGTTGGAAAGGGGTGTGACCTTACTCGCCTAAGGGTAGGGGGCAATACTAGGCTGAGTTTGACCAGCTCGTGAATGGATCCGCTATCGACATGCCTGATAGGTATTGACAGACTATTGGCCAGGCAGATAGTGAGGTTTCTTATGCTCACTTGGACTGTGCGGCTAGGAGAGCGGCAGTACCATTTGGAGTGTACTAAACCCCGGTGATTATCCTGAATGAGAACTGTACTGATATATGATGATGATTGACATGCAAGAGTTGCATCTCGCATCGCATGGCCGTGTTATGGCCGATAACATTCATATCTTGCACCACATAGCCTTGGTACGGCTGACTGCATTCATGTACTCATCAGCATGTTTCCTCATTACTCTGACCTTACATTCTAAGCACGCTCATATTGCGCACACACTTATACCACCCTTTAAGCTTTCTATAAGCTTATGCACGATTGATGCGTGCAGGTGATGCCAGGACGCAGTCGTAGTCTCGCCACAGTTGGAGTGTACAGCCGAGCTTTTGGAGTTTTTGTTATTATTACTATCTTGTATTTCGCTTCATACGCCTTGTACTCAAAGTTTTTGATCATAGTGGATTTTGTGATGGTGTTCTTGTGGTTATTGTTCGTGGGTTATGCTTGTGGTTATGCTCATTACGAATCAAATTGATTATTAGAAATCTTCCTTGTAGCATCCCAGGATCGGAACCTGGTATATGGGTACCGGGAGCCGAGAATGGGGTACTACGGAGGCTGTCGGAGCTGGATTCGGTGATAGAGAATTTTGTGAGCCCGGTCTCTGAGTTCGGGGCATGACAGAAGTTGGTATCAGAACATAACTTGGGAAAATCGAGAATAGCATCACATGTTTGCTATGAGCTTAGGACGATTAGGTTCCGAGTGCGTAACCTTCCGATTGAGTTCCCTAACATGCGATTCCCAAGATTGATTGACGCCTTATCTTTTCCATAGGACATATCGCCCAGGAGAGTGACCCGTTCGACTCCCGTTCCACCACCTGAGGTTCCAGCTTTACCACCAACGCCTCCCGTTTCACCGCCAGAGATCCTTGCTCCCTTGCCTGATGATGATGTTCCTCCACCTGATACCGGTGCGGATCCGACTATGCCTATAAGTGCCTCACAGTTACTACAGATGTTGCAGGCTATGACTGCTGCGCTTCGGGGCAGGGCAGGAGCCCGGTTGTTTCTCCAGGGAGCGCGTGAGTGCCCTTCTTCGAGAGTTCAGACAGCTTAATCCTCCGCCTTTCTAGGGCGAGCCAGATCCGACTGTAGCCGAGAGGTGGCGCTCCGATGTGGAGAAGATCTTTGATACTATGTCATGTACGACCGAGCATCGAGTCCGATTGGCAGTATTTCTTTTCCAGGGCGAGGCCGAGCATTGGTGGACCTCCGTTACTCGCGTCACAGGACCTAATCATGTCTGGACATGGGAGGACTTTATCGACCGATTTGAGGAGCAGTACTTCCCCGACCATATCCGTCGTCAGAGAGCACTGGAGTTCGAGACTCTGGTGCAGGGGGACATGACCGTGGCACAGTACACGGCCCGTTTTGTGGCACTATCAAGGTTTGCGTCATATATGGTTGATGATGAAGGGCGGAAGGCCCGCCGTTTTGAGAACGGCTTATGTTACGGTCTTCGAGGCCGTGTTATTAGGCACAAGCTCCCGACTTTCCAGGCAGTAGTGCGGATGGCTCAAATTTATGAGACTGAGTGGGTCGGTTCGCAGAGCGATCGAGGTCAGAGGAGGGGTCAGAAGAGGCAGGCCCCCTCCAGTAGCTCCCAGCAGCCATTTTCAGGGACTTATTTTGGATGTGGTGGGACAGGGCACCGTTTGTCTGAGTGCCCTTGTCCTCATCTACAGCTGTCGAAAGCACCACAACAGCCTTCACAGCAGCAGCCAAGAGCACCGTAGTAGCGACTTCACCAGCAGCGACCGCAGCCACCTCAGCCGCCGAGGCCCCAGCAGCAGCAGAGACAGCAGTACAGGCCGCCGCAGAGGCAGCAGCAGCACCAGAGACCTCAGAGGGGACAGGCACCTCCCCAGCCAGCTCAGGCTAGATTCTATGCGGCTCAGAAGGACCCGAAAACTTCCGGAGGAGTCGTTGAGGGTATACTTCTAGTCTCTTCATCATCGCTTGAATATTATTTGATTCCGGTGCTTCGCACTCATTCATGTCTGAGGATTTTTGCCGATCGACTCGATTGCTGACCGAGTCTGCTAGCGAGAGATTGACCGTATCGACGCCCTTGGGGAAGACTACAGTGTTGGGCCGTTTCTGTTCGTCTTGCCCTGTTCTGGTCGGTGACATTTTTTTGCCCGCTGACTTATTTGTTCTGCCGATGTCAGACTTTGACGTTATCTTGGGCATAGATTGGCTTGCCGAGTACTACGCTATCTTGGACTGTTCCGCGAGGACGGTCACGTTCTGCATACCAGGCCTGCCGCAGTTTTAGTTCGTTGCAGAGCCCCGAGGAGAGCCATTGACTTATTTGATATCTTGCGCAGTCGAGGAGCCCGTTGCTCTGTGTATCGATCAGTTGCCGGTGGTCTGTGATTTCCCCGACGTGTTCTAGGAGATTCCGGGGTTGCCTTCATGCAGTCATATTGAGTTTCAGATCGATCTTGTGCCCGGTACCGCGCCTATTTTGAAGGCCCTGTATCGTATGACACCGATGGAGTTGCATGAGTTGCAGCGTCAGTTGAACGAGTTGCGTGATTTGGGATTCATTTGTCCAAGTAGTTCGCCTTGGGGAGCGCCGGTACTCTTCGTCAGGAAGAAGGATGACTCGTTGAGGCTCTGCGTTGACTACCGCGAGCTCAACCGGGTCACGATTAAGAACAAGTACCCGCTCCCGAGGATAGATGATTTGTTTGATTAGCTGCAGGGTGCACAGTTCTTTTCAAAGATTGACCTGCGTTCCGGTTATCATCAGATTCGAGTTCGAGAAGAGGACATCCCGAAGACAGCTTTCAGGACGCGTTACGGTCATTTTGAGTTTCAGGTCATGTCCTTTGGACTGACCAATGCACCCGCGGTCTTCATGTAGTTGATGAACGAGATCTTCCGTCTATATTTCGATCAGTTTGTTGTAGTCTTCATCGACGACATTCTGATATATTCGAGGACCCGTGAGGATCATATGCAGCACCTGGAGATCGCTTTGCAGACCCTCCGTGCCCACCAGCTGTATGCGAAGCTGGAGAAGTGCGAGTTCTGGCAGGAGGAGGTGAAGTTCCTCGGTCACGTGGTGACGAGGGAGGGTGTCGCAGTGGACCCCTCGAAGGTTGAGGCAGTGCGTCAGTGGAACCAGCCCACGACTGCGTCCGAGATCCGCAGTTTCCTTGGTTTAGTGGGATACTATCGACGTTTCATAGAGAGCTTCTCCCGTATCGCGGCCCCGATGATTAGGTTGACTCGGAAGGGTGCAGATTTTGTTTGGACTGACGCATGTGAGCAGACATTCGTAGAGCTGAAGGACCGTCTGACGTCCGCTCCTGTCCTCACTCTTCCTTCTGGGAGTGATGGATTTGTTGTATTTACCGATGCCTCACGTATTGGTTTAGGTGCTGTCCTGATACAACACGACAGACCTGTAGCCTTCTCATCTCGTCAGCTCAAGGTCCATGAGCTGAACTACCCCACGCATGATTTGGAGCTGACAGCAGTTGCTTCGCATTGAAGGTGTGGAGACACTATCTCTATGGGGTCAGGTTCGAGCTCTTCTCCGACCACAAAAGCTTGAAGTACCTATTCTCTCAGTCCGAGCTGAACATGAGGCAAAGGCGTTGGATAGAACTTCTGAAGGATTATGATTTTGACCTCCAATACCACCCAGGCAAGGCAAACGTGGTGGCGGATGCCCTCAGCCGTCAGCCACGAGCCTGGTGGCACACATGATGATTCAGGAGTGGAGGATGCTCGAGGATATAGCAGAGTACGACTTTAATTTTGGTTTGCAGTCTTCTATCGTTTAGCTATCGAGCCTGTTGATTCAACCCTCTCTTGTCGCAAGGGTGATCAAGGCTCAGTAGACAGATGAGTCGTTACAGGATTACCGAGCAGAGGCAGTATCTGAGAGTCAGACTGATTGACAGATTGGTGCTGATGGTGGGCTTCGCTTCAGAGGCCGATTGTGTGTCCCAGATATTCCTGAGTTGCGTAGAGATCTTATGATCGAGGCACATCGATCGCGGTTTTCTATCCACCCTGGCTCGACGAAGATGTATCATGATATGAAGAGACTATTTTTGGGCGGGGATGAAGCGCCAGATTGCCAGTTTTGTGGCCGAATGTGACACATGCCAGCGTGTCAAGGCCGATCATCAAAGACCCCCTGGTCTATTGCAGCAGTTGAGCATCCCAACGTGGAAGTGAGAGCACGTATCTACAGATTTCATTATAGGTTTGCCGATGACTCAGGGCGGTCATGACGCCATCTGGGTTGTCATTGATCGTCTGACGAAGTCGGCACATTTTCTTGCGATTCGTGCGACTTGGCCTTTGGACCGGCTTGCAAGATTATTCATCGAGGAGATCGTGAGACTGCATGGCGTTCCAGTCTCGATCGTTTCTGACCGAGACCCGAGGTTCGCGTCTCAGTTCTGGAGGAGCTTTCAGAGAGTGATGGGGTCTATTTTGTAGCTCAGCACTGCGTATCATCAGCAAGACCGATGGCCAGACCGAGAGGGTCAACCAGATCCTTAAGGATATGCTTCGGGCCTACGTGATTGACTTCGGGGGTAACTGGGATGAGCATCTACGATTGACTGAGTTCGTCTATCAGGCGACCATTAGCATGACTCCTTTTGAGGCATTGTATAGTAGACCATGCAGATCTCCGAGTTGTTGGACCGAGGTTGGAGAGCGGCGTCTCCTAGGTCCCAAGCTTGTGCAGGAGACATCAGAGGCTATTAATATCATCAGGCAGACGATGCGCACAGTTCAGAGCCGGCAGAAGAGTTTTGCTGATCGCCGACGTCATCCCTTGGAGTTTGATGTAGGAGACCATGTGTATCTCAAGGTCTCGCCCATGAAGGGCGTGGTTCGATTCGGAGCTAAGGGCAAGCTTGCCCCGAGATTCATAGGACCTTTCGAGATCACTGAGCTCATTGGCATTGTGGCCTATCGGTTTGCCTTGCCATCTCGGTTGTCTGGCGTCCACAATGTTTTCCACGTCTCTATATTGAGGAAGTGTGGGTCAGACATCGTTCCTGTTATTGATTGGCAGTCATTGGAGGTTCGTGAGGACGCTTCTTACATTGAGCAGCCAGTTCGTATCATTGATCGGAAGGAGCAGGTCCTACGGACCAAGGTCATACCCTTAGTGAAGGTTCAGTGGGGTCACCATTCTGTTGATGAGGCATCTTGGGAGCGCGAGGCCAAGATTCGAGAGCGCTATCCTCATCTCTTTGATGATTGATTATATGTTGTATCTTGTATGTTGTCTTCGATTTTATATGACGATGCCTTGTTTCCCCTTCTATTATGAGTTATGTCTAGTTGCGATGATTATTCAAATTTTGAGGATAAAATTTTTATTTAGAGGAGAGAGCTGTAAGACCCGTATCTTAGTCCGTACTGTTTCGAAGGCTTCCGCAAACCTTCCGGTCGAATTCCGGCAATCCTCGACCTGAAGCCAACGTTGTGTACGATCCTAAGATGAGACCTGCATGCCAAGTCGGCTCGACCCGAAACCTGTACCTTGGCGACCGCGCCGTCGCCGCGACTCGCACACCGATTCGATACACAGGGTAGAAGATGTAGGCCTACGTTCATTTCGAGGAAAACGCTGCACGTTGCGAACTCCAAGAGAATCTCTATGACATGTCCCATCAATCAAATCAATCAATCATTTCATGTCAAGTACAAGCAACCCATGCTTTCTTTCTTCACAAGTCAAGCAACATCACAAGTCAACTCTTTCTCACCCTCTCTCTTACACACCCATACATGTCAAGTACACTTCACATCTATCACCCATCACTTCTCTCAACCATCACACCTCTCTTTTTCTCAAATTCAAAAAAATCCCAAGCAACCAACAAGCTTCACACGTCCACAATTTTCCAAGGAGAGAAAATGAGAAAGTGAGTTGTGTGGCCCACTTTCCATCCCAAAAACCTATCATCCAAGCCATTCACCTCTCATCTCCCTCCATCAAACTTGAAGGCAAGGAGCTAAGGAAGCTAGGGGAGCAAGAAGGAAGCCTAAAGGTGGGTGATCCACTGTTAAATTCTGATTTTTTTTGGTCCACTTGTTGTGGGACCCACTTGATGTATGTGTTGTATCAATGGAGGGCCCATAGTGGCGGGGTCCCTCCTCTCTATCACCGTCTCTCTCTCTCTCTCTCTCTCTCTCTCTCTCTCTCTCTCTCTCTTTGAATGGTGGTGATGATGAAGGGGTGAGTGTGGCCCACCATGAAATCACATATTTTATGTGGGACCCATCGGACGAATGGGTTGGATCTACACCATCCAGCCCATTAGCAGGCCCGGATGGAAGGAAAACATAAATATTGGGTGGGCCACGTTCATGTGGGACCCACCTTGATGGGTGGGCCACGTTCATGTGGGACCCACCTTGATGGGTGGGCCACGTCCGTGTGGGACCCACCACAATGCATGTGTTCATTCATACCGTCCAGCGTCCAGGGACGCTGGACGGAGTGGCTAACATGGAGTTTGTGCACTGATAGGGAGTGTACTAACGAGCTAACAAAAAAAAAGGGAAAGAAATGGTGGGCCACCCATGCAGGCCCCACCTCGATGTATGTGCTTAATCCAAACCGTCCATCCTTTACTTCAGATTATTTTAGGCGTTAAGCTAAAATTTGAGATCAATCTGATGATCAAGCAGGCCATATCATAGAAAGAGTAGCGTATGCCTTTAAAACCTGCCATGATGTTTTTATTCGCCGAAATATACCCAATATTGGACTTGATAGGCTTGTATTGGGCCACGGTGATCAATGGACGGGATGGATTTCCCAGATGTGGACCCTACCCAGGAAATTTTGTGGAAAAAAAAAGGAGAAGGAGAAGCAGCAGCGCTACTGCTGCTCTAACAGACGTAGGCAGCGCCTGCGCTGGCTGCCCGGCGGATGCAAGAGCTGGGCTTCACGGCTCAGCTGTGGGGCCCACTTGGTGCGTTTCGAACATCAACACCGGGCATTTGATGGGTCCCCTTTGAATATGGGGCATCCCCAAAAATCAGCCATATACGGAACTCAGGTGGGCCATACCATCTAAAAACATGTGAAGACATGCTTAAACATATAAAAACACTTGGTGGGGCCTACCTGAAGTTTGGATGTGGCTGAAACTTGGTCTGAACCCTCAGCCAGGTGGGACACACATAATGGGTGGGCTGGATTTGTGAACCACATTTCAGTGGGCCCCAGGCCCACCCCCAGGTCCACGAGACCTTATAAACAGGTTGAATGGAAAATACACGTTACGGTGGCCCTTCCCTGACCGTGTGACCCAATGGACGGTTGGGTAGCAAATAAGCATTACTGTGGGCCCCAACCCCTTCCTGGCCCACGTAACCGTATGAACAGTTTGGGTGACAAATAAACGTTACGGTGGGCCCCCTCCCTGACCATGTGACCCTATGAACAGTTTGGTTGGAAAACAAACATTACAGTGGGCCCTGGTCCATGTGACCTTATCAACAGGTTGAATGGAAATAAACATTATAGTGGCCCTAGGGTCTGTGTGACCTTATCCACATATTGGATGGAAAATAAACGTTTATGGTGGGCCCACATGGGACCCACTAATGTATGTTTTGTATCCACACCTTTCATTATCGTGGACCTCCATCATGAGGTAAGCAATTTATCTATGCCGTCCATCCCCACATGGGGAACCCACCATGATGTGTGCATTATCCACACTGTCCATTTATTTTGTGGGGCCCTATCCTATTTATGTGCCCCAAACATGGGCCACCTTAGGCAAGCCCACCATGATGAATGTGTCGGACCCACTGTCCTTCTAATTTTGCCAATCATGGGCTGCCATATGAGGCCCATGTGACTAGGCCTATCTTAATGTACTTATGGCCCGTTGTTGAGGCCAACTTTAATATACATAAGCCCCATGATTATGTGGCCCATTTGATGTAATGAAGGCCCATGAGTCGAGGCCCAATAGTACGTACATAAGGCCCATTGTAGTGTGATTTCACCATGGTATATGTGTTGACGTTTATAGTGGGCTATGCCTTGGGAGCAATGATGGTTTGACGTCCACATTGAAGGATGATATTGGTTAGATGTCCGCATTATCAGTCTCCCTAAGGCCCACTGATAGGCCCATACTTGTAGTGGGTAGGCCGTCTAGGCCTATCTTCGCTTTGGTCAGAGCCCATCATTATACAACATGTTTAGTATAGATACATGATTCATGATCATACACATCATATGTATGCTTGTTATGAGGAGTGATTGATCATAGCATATGCCTTTGGGCGGATTGTCTATGGGCTCCCTGATAGACGGAGTTGCCCTACATGAGCGCGCGGTACGCGCATGATTGTTGCATGTTTGGTAGGGTGATTCATGCACTTGCATTTGTGTGATCATGATTATTGTATGCCCTAGCGACATCAAGGTCATAGCTTCCACAGACACATCGTGGGTGGCTGGATTGGATATCGAAAATATTTGGTTCTAGCATACGGGCGCCATAGATGTCCCTGGGTCAAAATTCCTAAACCCGATGGTACCAGAGGATGACTCCAACGTCGAGACCGAGTGGATATATGAGCGCATGAGGGCCGAATACCAGGAGGCCGTGTCTCTCACTGTGTCGTGGTCGGTTGGAAAGGGGTGTGGCCTTACTAGCCTGAGGGTAGAGGGCAATACTATGCTTAGTTTGACCAGCACGTGAATGGATCCGCTATCGACGTGCCGGATAGGTATTGACAGACTATTGGCCAGGCGGATAGTGAGGTTTCTTACGCTCACTTGGACTGTGCGGCTAAGAGAGCGGGAGTGTCATTTGGAGTGTACTAAACCCCGGTGATTATCCTGAATGAGAACTGTACTGATATATGATGATGATTGACATGCTTGAGTTGCATCTCACATCGCATGACCATGTTATGGCCGATAGCATTCATATCTTGCACCACATAGCCTTGGTACGGCTGACTGCATTCATGTACTCATCAGCATGTTTTCGCATTACTCTAACATTGCATTCTGAGCACGCTCATATTGCGCACACACTTACACCACCCTCTAAGCTTTCTATAAGCTTATGCACGATTGATGCGTGCAGGTGATGCTAGGACGCAGTCGTAGTCTCGCCGCAGTTAGAGCGTATAGCCGAGCTTTTGGAGTTTTTGTTATTATCACTATCTTGTATTTCCCTTCATACGCCTTGTACTCAAAGTTTTTGATCATAGTGGATTTTGTGATGGTGTTCTTGTGGTTATTGTTCGTGGGTTATGCTTGTGGTTATGTTCATTACGAATTAAATTGATTGTTAGAAATCCTCCTTATAGCATCCCAGGATCGGAACCTGGTATATGGGTACCAGGAGCCGAGAATGGGGTACTACTTAGGCTGTCGGCGCCGGATTCGGCGATTGAGAATTTTGTGAGCCCGGTCTCCGAGTTCGAGGCCTGACAATCGTCATGGTTTGTTACGTTAATTGACGACTACTCCAGAAAAGTATGAGTTTATTTTATGAAAAAGTAAATCCGAGGTTTTCACCCACTTCAAACAGTGGAAGGCGATGGTGGAAAAATAGTCAGGGCAAAAGGTAAAAGTGTTAATGACATAAACCAATGGGGAATTTACTTTTGGAGAATTCAATTGATTTTGTAAGGATGAAGGGGTCGTGAGGCATAACATAGTGTGTCACACACCAAAGCATAACAGTATGACTAAGTGGATGAATCAGACTCTCTTGGAGAGGGCCCGACGTATGATGAGTAATGCTTGGTTTAGTAAAGAAATGTAGCTAGATTGAGGCCATAGTGCGTCACACAGTAGAGCATAACAGTATGGTTGAGCGGATAAATTAGACTATTTTGGAGAGGGCCCGATGCGTGATGAGTAATGTTGGATTTAACATCGTTTGTTACTTGTTGAATCAGTCCCCTTCTATGGCTATAGATTGTAAAGTTCTATATGAATTATGGAGTTGTCAGCAAGTTGACTACTCGAGGTTGTGAGTATTTGGTTGTGATGTTTACTCTCGCGTACTGTCAGTTGAAAGAGACAAGATGAACCAATGGACTAAAAAATACATCTTTATCGGTATGGTGGTGGTGTGAAGGGTTACAGGCTATATAATCAGATCATACGAAAGATTATCCTTAATTGTGACGTCAAATTTGATGAAGGATTCTTGTTTCATAAGAATGAACACGAAGAGGATGAAAAGTCAGTTGTGAACGTTAAGATAGACAGAGATGAGACACTAGGTAATACTGAGACGCAGATAGAGGTACAGAAGTAAGTGGAGCAGCCACCTATGAGAAGGAATCTACCAAGGGATCGCAGGTTACTGTCAGTATACAGGGATGACTCGAATGTTGCGTTTACCCTTATTACGGATGAGGGAGATCCGTCTAGTTTTTAGGAGGCACTTGACGATATATATGTTAAAAAGTGAAAAACAACAATACATGATAAGATGGACTCCCTATACAAGAATGAGACGTTAGAACTGGTGGAGCTTCCTGTTAGCTGAAAAGCAATCAGGTGCAAGTGGATCTTTTTTAAAAAAATAGCATAGGTATAAGGCAAGGTTGGTATCGAATGGATATGCTTAGAGAGAATGTGTTGACTTTATTGAGATATTCGTGCCTATGGTAAATCAAGTATCTATCAGATTCGTATTGTCGTTAGTCGCCCAATACAATCTCGAGCTAGAACAGATGAATGTGAAGACTGCTTTCTTACATAGGGAATTGGATGAGTAGATTTACGTGAAACAATAAAAATGTTTCAAAATACAAGAGGTAGAGAAAAAGGTTTGTAGGTTGAAGAGGTCGTTGTACGGTGTAAAGCAGTCGCCTAGACAGTGGTATAAGAAATTTGATTATTTTATGGTGAGTCATAAGTTTACCAGGAGTGAGTATTATTATTGTGTTTATTACAAGATACTAAGTGATGGGAAGTTCATCATCTTGGTATTGTATGTTGATGATATGCTTATCGTCATTCATAGTATATCTGAGATCAACATACTAAAGACTCAACTATCAAGGACATTTAAGATGAAAGATCTGGGAGCTACAAAGAGAGATCTTTGCATTGACATACACAAAGAAGTGAAGAGTAGTAGGCTATGGTTATCTCAAACTGAATACATTGAGAAGGTATTGGTAAGTATGGGATGGATAAGGCAAAGCCGATCAGCATTCCCCAAGCAGCCCATTTTAGGCTTTCTTCTGAACAATGTCCTAAAATAGATGAAGAAAAAAATGTCATGTTTTGTGTGCCTTATTCGAGTGCAATTGGCAGCTTGATATATATCATGGTCTGTACAAGACCAAATATTTCACATCCGATGGGTGTTGTTAGTAAATATATGTCTAACCTCGGCAAATAATACTAGGAGACAGTAAAATGATTATTTCGATATATTCAAGATACGCAAGACTACATCTTGACATTTGAAAAATTAGGGAACAAGTTAGTAGGTTATATAGATTCAGATTACACGGGCAATGTGGATAATAGAAAGTCGACTTTCAGTTACTCGTTTGTATTAGTAAGTGGAGTGATAAGTTAGATGTCAAAGCTTCAGTTTATGGTGGCACTTTCTATATCCGAAGTTGAGTATATGGCGGTGATGGAAGCGTTTAAAAAATGTGTTTGGTTAAAGAGAGTGATAAATCAGTTGGAGCTTCAAGAGGAGGTTGTGATAGTTAATTGTGACAGCGAAAGTGCGATTAATTTGACGAAAAACTTTGTTTATCGCTCACATACTAAATATATTGATGTGAGTCATTATTTTATCTGATAGGTGCTTGAGGAATGAGGCACGACTCTTTAGAAGATACACATAAGTTTGAATCTGGCAGACATGCTTAAGAAGGTGGTTCCTATGTAGAAGTTCAAGTTCTATACAACTTCTCTGGGCTTAGCGATGGCTTAATGAGGACGGAGTGTGCACGAGAAGTGATGACGAAGCTATGCCGGAATTCAATTAGACATGGTGGAAATTGTTGTCGATGTCTTAAATCTGTCTATAACTAGGTCTATCGATGACATTGACACATGCTCGATCCCATTGAGAAAATCTGAAAAAATCCTAGTTGATTACTGGACAATTTTATACGTTGTTACTTGATGGCATCAAAGGATCTTCGATGTCAGCGACTCGTCCTCGATGGTTATTGATGCCATCGAAGGTCCCATCGAAGGCGTGTGCACATCTACATAAGTGTGCGATTTGTTTCCTATTTTGGTTAGGGTTTAGGGCTTTCTAAGTTGTTCTTAAGGGTTCGAGGGCATAACTAGGGATTCAAAGGAAATTTGAGGGGTTGTTCAAATCGGTAAGATCATCTATCTCTTGTAATATTACTTTTATAGTGCATTACTTGTTGCTTTGTGCTGTAGTTTTTTCCCGCAAAGGTTTTTCCACATAAAATTTGAATTGTTTTTTGTTTGGGTTTGCTTGTGCGATTGTGATTAATTTGCTTGATTCTTCTTTGTATGCTTCCACGAGTCCTAACATTTTTCTTACACAGAATTTTGAACTATTCGGATTGGGTTGTCTTGTGATGGCCTATTTAAAAATTTGTAATTGCTAGGCCCATGGCTTGCCCACAACACCCTATAAGTACATTTTAGATTATTTACAATTCATCACAATAGACTATAAAGCTATTCAAGGAAATTTGAATTTCCACATATTACTTCTGCAAATTATTTTAAATATTAAAAATTGACTATTTTTTCCCATTTGCCTTTTAAAAAAAAGACTATTTTATTTTATATGAATGTTTTGAAATTCAAATAAAATAAAAACATTTCAAGAGATTGAAATCATAAAATATAAATAAGAAAATATAAAATTATAAGAGTTATATCATTTTTACGTAATATATTAAAAAATTCTAAATAACACCATAAAAACATAAAGAAAAGAATATCATCAAATATTCAATTATTTTTCCATGTTACATTATAATTTGTAGATAAATATTGTAGAATATTATTGAAACACATTGACTGACTTTATTTTAATTAAATCGAGTTCCATGTGTGCATGTCATTATTTCAAAGGTTATTGATAAAGTCATTACCTAGTCTCTAAGTCGAAAAACCTGATTTCAAATTAAGAGTAACATTACGAAGAAAATGAGGTGATTATAAGTCTATGAAGATTTTCCAAACATTTCAAATATATGGAATTAAATTTTTTTTAAAAAAAATTAAGCAAAACTAATCAATTTAAAGCTTCATACAAATATATTATATAATCAATATAACAACTTAAACCCAAAAAAGTATTTCCACTAACTAGATGAATTCAAAATAATGTTTTCCACAAAGTATTGTCACATTTGAAAGTCAAAGTCATTAAGTGCAAAGTCCTACTAAAGTCTTAAAATATCTTTTCAAAATTATTATTATTATTATTATTATTATATGAAAAATCAAATAAACATTTAAGTTTAAAATCATACAACAACACCTAGAAAAACACAACAAATGAAAAGCAAACTTATAAGTCAAGATATGTAATTAAAGAAAACATTTAAGTCTTTAAGTTAAAAAATCAAATTCTAACCATCGTTACCAAAACATACAATGGTCAAAATAATTACAACCGTCCACAAAAGCATTTTAGGTAAATCATAAATGAATGTGTTTTTCATTAGTTGAGAGAAAAGAAATTAGAAAAAAAAAAAAAATCCACAATTTAAGGTTAAAGAGAAGATCCAATACTAAAATTTACATGTAAAAATAAAATAAAATTATTCCTATTTAAAAATATTCTTAAAAAGCTTAAAATTGAACCAAAATAAAATATAAAAATGAAGAGAATAAGTATAATTTGAATCATAAATCGTGATTTGAATCGTAAATCATATAATGGTATAATGTAGGATCTCTATTTGATGGGCCCCACATGATTATTGGGCTAAATCGTATGATTGAAATACTTTGATGAGCATACCAGTGGGCCACATCATATACATGGTTGGTAAAGATATGTCTAGGTAGTTACACTCATGTTGTGTTCTTATCCACATTAATTTGGATAGGCATGTAACTCTTTCTCAATGTGGAGAATCTCGAGAAAGGAAGAAGTTGTGATAGGCTTAACTTCTTCTCGCCCTCAACTATATAACTATGGTCTTAGTCCCCTCACCAACACATACGAAATAATAGCCCCATTAAAATGGATTTTTTAAGTGTGTACGGTGTGGAAGCTCAAGCCAATTCCTTGCGCAAACATTAATGGCTTCTCAAGATACAATTTATCTTATTTTTAATTTGGTAAATCTTCATTATTGATGCATAAATAGTCCATTAATTTGCAAATTAAGTATAACATACAATTCATCCATTTCATTCAAACCATAAGATTCACATAATCACAATACCCGTATTGTAAAAGGTATTTAAACTGAGCCTCAAATCATTTATCCTGAGATTCAACTTAAATTTATAAAGATGCCATGCATGAAAGAGAAATTTATAAAGATGTCATTTAAAGTAGTACAATATTCTAACAAAAAAAATGACAAAAAGAACCCACTTTCCTCAGTGGTGGGTTTTATTTTTATAAAATAAATTGAATATCACCTTATGTCATTTACAATTTCAACCTATTATATACAATTTTTTTTCATGGGTAACTAATGTCTTACGACCCCATGGAGTGTTCTTTCAGATCTACCTCCAAAAAAAAAACTGTATAAAAATCAATTTTGACAAATGGAGCCTATTGTTTAGTAATTAAAGCCATTGGTTTATTGGGTCCCACCATGGATTGACAAGTTTTCAAAAATCTCCTCCATATGGTAATTGTAACCATTTGATTTGTCGCGGAAAGAAATGCAGACAAATACAACCATTTACATTTAAATGAAAAAAGATCCTTGAATTGGTCATTAGCATTTTCCAATGTGGGAGATTTTTGAAGTATGGCCCATCTACAACAGGACTCAAGAGACCATAGCCTTAATTACCAAACCATGGTGTCAATGGTTAAAATTGCAAGCCCATGTATATGGGTCATTGAAAGATACTGGTTATTGCATCTCTCTTATATTTTGGTATTCCTCCTCTATCTTTTCATATTGTTCTAGATAATGTGGGTCCCCAAGAGAACCACCTTTTACTATCTTGACATGCCTTGGCAATCCATGCAATCTCTAGAACCATCATGATCGTTGAAAGAGAAACCAAGGATGACCATAACAACCAAATGGACACCTTCAATGGTCCACATTGATGAGAAAGAACATCAGAGAAGGTGTCTTTAAGGAATGTGCAATGTGTTAGGTTTTGAAGATCTGGAAATACATCCAATAAGCCTTGTATTGACCGAGTGTACGCTTGCGCCATGTCGAAATAGGCCTCCGAAAGGAATTTGCGACCACCGTCACATACTCCGGTTAATGGATTATCGTCAGGACATGTGATCCGGTCCAAAGCCTAGGAATAAAATCAATAATAAAGAAATAAATGTCATTGGAAATTCGTCATATTTCAATAATAAGAAATGGTACAATGCTCTCAATGCATTGGGTCACTTAGATAATCCAATTGATCTATCTAGATCTTACAATAGATGCAACACAAATTTCATGAGCTATTAGGTGACAATCAAACTAATTAAATGGTTCAATCCAATCATAAAACTGCTTTTTTATTTTATTTTTAGTAATCCAATTTCAAGTCATTAATGGGATGGTTAGAATCGTCAAATACAAATGATTTTTTCGAACCATGATGAAACAAGAATAGATGGATTGTTTTTTTGATTGGACATGTTTTCTGTAAATGGTCTTAATAGTCCATCTTAGAAGCCATTGATTGTATGGTTAAAGTCATTCGATTAGTGTGATTTTTGCATAATTGCTCAGAAAATGTGTTTTACGTAATGTGTAAATTCAAATGTTTGATTTAATTGTCCAAAATATCAGATGAAAACATATGAGTCGTTAGGATGATCTAGTATTTTAATTACCATGTCAATAACCATGTATTGCAATACTTGAGTATTAATTACTGAGAGGTAATTTCCTTGTGTGTTTGGATAATATTATGGATTAGGTGATTGTGATTCTAGGAACTTGACTATCTATGTTTGGTCCAATTACAAGCCAGAAATCTAGCTGTTATTAATCATTTTACAAAAAAGTCCAATCAGATCTAAACCATCCATCAAGTGGATCCCACACCTAGTTGGAACATCCCTCTTAAAAAATAATTTTTTCGGATAATCTTCAATAGCTAGGGAAATTGATGGTTAATATTAAGCATAATACAATTTTTCATCATATGGGTCCCACCCCTGGTCTCCGATCACCAAAAAGTCACTTTTGTGAAATGATTAACCGTTCATTAAATTGTTAGGAAAATGGATGGCTCACATTGATCATATTACTATGGTCAAATCATTGAACAAGAACATTCATCATGTGGGTCCCACCCTTAATTGTTCACCCTTCTCAAAATATCACTTACTAAACATGCACTTCTTCATAAATGAAAAAAAAAAAAAAAAAAAAATTCTTTCCACTTTCCCACCTAAAATCCCTTCTCTTTTAAGGATTGAATCCAATTCGATCTATAAACTCATTTTGGTTGGATGATTCTAATCTTATAACCACAGCCTAAGGAAATCAACTGTCCATGTTGATCATACAGCAAATGTCCTGATCATTATTCTAGACCATTCATTGTGGGGCCCACCATCAACTCCCCATCAATCCTAATCCTCCAATTAATTCCTACTAATAATGGTCGAATCATGGATCTAGACCATCCATCACATGGGTCTCACTCTTGATTGCCCATCCCTATCAGGAAATCACTTTGTTCGAACAATCAATCCTAAACGTCCAATCAATGCATGGGCTGTCCATATTGACCCTACTACAACTGGTCCTATCATTGATCTACACCATTCATCATTGGGTTCCACCTTTGATTGTCCATCCCTCTTAAAATCACTTTCTTCAGGTGTTTCTAGCCATCCAATCAATGGGTAGAAAAGGGACCGTCCAATTGACCACACTACAAACAGTGCCATATTTGATTTAGACCATCGAATCAAGTGGGTCCCACCTTTTATTTGCCATCCCTCTAAAAAAATTAATCATGGTCAAATGATTCTAAGCATCACAAGCCCCATTTCAGAGCAGGGTATCTACATGATCAGGAAGAACAACCGCATGTGCCGCACGTGTTACATGCTTGCATGGTCCCATCGTCCAGATACCATAGTAAAAAGTTTGTGAAACAAATGGACAACTTGGCCAAGTATTCCTAAGCAATTGATTTATAACAGTGGCCCAACGGATGACTGAACGGGCCTGATCTTTCTATCCAGATCATCTACACTGTAGGGCCACCTGATGGACGGCTAGAATGTCACAACCATGCATCACGTCCGCACATGTAGTGAATACGTAGTCGCTTCCTTATACCTGCCTGTGGGATTAGTAAACATCTATGAATTGAACGGTCCAGATTTACTTACATCTGGTACGTCGCCAATCGGAATGGTATCGTTGGAGCACCTTCCAGGATCAAATGTGTATTTGGGTGGGCCAGAGAAAGGATCACAGACCTTCCTGAATACGTTTGATTGACGCTCATACTGTTCATCCAGCTGAAGTAGTATATCCAATGTTGTTATGTTTGAGTTAAGCTGCAAAAACCCACAGAAATTATCAAATCTAAGTTACAATGAATCACATTATCATCCATATGAGGACCTTCAGTTTGGTGATCCAGACCGTTAATCTGATAGTCCCTGGAGTGGATTAGGATTCCACAAAAAATCTCCCAGATCAGAAGATCTGGGCCTTCCAATCTTTAGCCTTCTCAACGTTGGTGTATTTCTCGTAGCGTTTGTTTTAGGGCGTTGGATCAAAGTTTTTTTTTTAATCATTTTCCGATCTGGGAGTTGAGGCATGGTGTGCATACAGATTGGGCCCACCTTAAGACGGTCTAGATTACTAAACTTCAGAGAGGAACGGTCCTATCCACGCCATCCATCCATTTCGAAAAATCTTCTTAGGTGATGACAGCAAAAATGGGGCAGATATAATGCTCAAGTGGACCACACCCCAGGAAATAGTGAGGATTGAATGCCCACCGTTGAAAACCTCTTGGTGCCACAAGTTTTGGATCAAGCTGATATTGATGTTTTCCCTTCATTTAGGTCTATGTGATCTTATGAACAGGTTAGATGGCAGATAACATCATGGTGAGCCCTAGTTAAGTTTCAATGGAGTCATTGTCACCCCTGCTTCCTGTGGTGTGGCCCCCTTTCATGCCATATAATTATATTTCAAAATGGATAGATGGCTTGGATGAAGACATATACGACAATGGCCCTACAGAGCCCCTGTTGGGACCGGCCATCCCAAGTTTGATTAGGCTCATGCCATAAAACTATATTTCAAAATCCATGGGTTAAGTTATCGGCCGGGCCCTTCTTATTGGCTCCAAATCCACTAGTTCTATTCCTACGGGGTGTACTAACATTTAATAATAATAATAATAATAATAATAATAATAATAATCTGCTCCTATGGGCTCAAATTCATGAGTTTTGCCTCACACGAGCCCCCTTCCTTACATGGCATCAAATCCATGAATTCTATGGGCTGCTCACCACCATGTCATCTATTCCATAAGCCACTCCACTCAAGCCCGGTGTGAAAATGTCATGCATTAGTTACAGTGGGGTTATACCCAATCCACCCCTAATCATATCTTTAGTTCCGGTCTGATGCAACTTTGTCAGTAGTATGGATTGTTCACTCGGAGGTAGGGATACCGTGTACACGGGTCGATTCAAGTCGAACTGGGTTAAACCCGGCTTGGCTCGGTCACCAGCTAAACCCAGCCCGAACCTGGCTCGTCCCGATCTGATCATCGGGCCAACACGTCCAGCCCGAACCCGGCTCGGTCAGCAATCGGCTGAGTTCGGGCCAGTTTTAGACCTTACCGCCACTTCAAAAGATGGGCGGTGAAATATATCAGAAGGGTAAAGGGGAAAGGAACGGGTAGAGTTTTGAAATATATATATATATATATATATATATAATATATATATATATATATATATATATATATATAATACACACACACACAACACACACCACACACCACTTGATCGAGTCGGGTTTCGGGTTGAGTCGGGCCGAACTAGGATATATCCGAACTCGGCACGAACTCAGTTTCGGCCCTAAGAAAATGGCCCGTCCCGACCCAAACTAAATTCGTAGTCGGGCTGAGTCGAGCTTTTTCGGGCCGAGTCGAGCGAGTTAACTGGGCTAGCCCGGTTCGTGTACAGCCTACTGGAGGAGTCAAATGCAATTCGTCTGAGTCAACTCGGATTCTTCGGACCTGATCCGGTTAGACACCACAAGCTACCCAGACGAGTCACCCGACTCACCCCATCTTGGGCCGATTCACTCTCGAGTCAACCAGGTCATGACTCAGACGGACGAGTCGGTCAGACTAAGATAAGTAGATCTGATACTGCGTAAGACACACCCAATGAAACTCCTTTCTGCATGGAATCTCATCAGCATCAGATCGAACGTACGGGGAGATTATGAGACGTGGGGCCCACCAGCTACAATCTTTTTAGCACTCTCTTTTGAGATGACGGCCATCTTTAGAGTAATTAGGCTAAAATAACCGTTGATTAAATCAGGATTAGCACCTTGGTTATGAAACTATGGATTCCGTGTGCAATCTCGATCATGATATGATCTGCTGCCGCTGCATTGAAGCACGGTAGGATCGACCGCAAGCTGTTGTTGTCGGGATTTTGCTTGAATTCTTCAAAAGCCCAACAAGCATCCATCGAAAATCTGCACCGTACAATTTTGTGTCTTTAGCATTGTGTACCACATAAATGATAATAATAATAATAACTATACTGATCCATCCATCCATCCCTGGAGCAGAATTTTTGCCATTGGTGAACTTTGGATCCATCTGATCGCAGGTAGTGGCCACAACTCATCACATGTGATCATATTCGCTTATAAAATCCAACGGCTCTCAGTAATTGGTTATGCCAAATTTTGTGTGCAAGCGATTCCACCGAATCAATTTGTGGTTTACAGCTTTCACCAGCCAGGTGGCTAGTGGTCGGTTCTATGTGGACCCCACCATGACGTATGTGTTTTATCCACGCCGTCCATCCATATTGAAAGATAAGTTTTGAGGCTTCATACAAAAAAATGAGGTAGATCTAAATCTCAGGTGGACCACACCATGTGAAAACGATAGTGATTGAATGTTCACCATTAAAAACCCCCTAAGGCCCACTGTAATGATTATTTGACATCTAACCTGTTGATTAGGTCATACAGACTTGGATGAAGGGAAAAAATATGTATCAGCTTGATGCAAAATTCTTGTGGCCCCCAAGAAGTTTTTAATGGTGGACGTTCAATCAACACTGTGAGGTCCACTTGAGATTTGGATCAACCTCATTTTTGAGCTCATATCATAAAATGATCTGGAAGAATCGGTGGACGGCATGGATGAAACACATACATTATGGTGGGTCCTACATAGCACCGACCACTAGCTATGGAAGCGGATTGCGTACTGAGTAACTCAGTACCCTTAGCTACTGAGTAAACTCTGTGGGGTCCACAATTATTTATTTATTTTATCCACTCCGTTCATCCATGTTAACGGATAAATTTAGGGCTTGAGACCAAAATTTAAGTATATCCAAAGCTCAAGTGGAACACACCACCTGAAACAGTTTTATTGAAACTTAGTAAGCATTTCAAATTTTGAATATTCAGAAGTCCATTTTAAAATGCATGTTATCAGCCCTAAAAAGGGACGCGGCTTTAGTGAATCCATGACTGTGATATATGTACTTTGCATCCACACCGTCCATCCATTTTGATTCCCAAAAGTATATTCAAATCTTAGGTGGACCACACCAGGAAACAATAGTGCTTGAATGCTTACCATTAAAAGACTTCTTGGGGACCACACCATAGGAATGTTTATTTAAGTCATCCAACCTGTTGATAAGGTAGGATGAATGGACCACACAAATATCATCTCCATCCACAACTTTTGTGGCTCTTCAGAAGTTTTTAATGGTCAATCACCAGTGTTTCCTATGGTATGGTCCACCTAAGATTTGAATCTGCTTCATTTTTTGGGATCATGCAATAAAGTCAGCTATCAACACAGATGAACGGCGTAGAAGACACATACATCACGGTGGGCCCCACATGCAATGAAGTGAGCTGCCAACACAGATGGACGGCGTGGAAGGCACATACATCAAGGTAGGCCCCACAGTCATTTGATCCGGGGATCCACCAAAGCGGCGTCCCTAAAAAAGATCGACCCAAAACTCAATTGGGTCTCCACACCCTCACTTTTCC
This sequence comes from Magnolia officinalis, assembly GCA_021015155.1. Taxonomy (NCBI): domain Eukaryota; kingdom Viridiplantae; phylum Streptophyta; class Magnoliopsida; order Magnoliales; family Magnoliaceae; genus Magnolia; species Magnolia officinalis. The sequence continues at coordinate 17,233,407 of JAJHSJ010000010.1, read as the reverse complement.
ATGTGGTGTGGCCCACTTAAGTTTTGGATCGTCCTTATCTTTCGGCTCGCGTCTTAATAAAAGCTGCCGCCGATGATGGAACGAGCGGATGTCACACATTACGGTGGGGCCCACTGAGCTTTTTGTTGGACGGGCCCCCACTTTGTAAAGTTTGTTAAACGTTCTCACGTGTGGATGAAGAAATGGAAGCCGGTGATGATCCAACAGAGAGCTGTTAAGATCCAGCATATGAGAATTATCCTGCACCGTTGATGAGCAAAGATGGAGTGAGATGAACGTACACAAGACAACATGATACAAGTTCCATTAAAAGGGAGAGGTTTGCTAAGCCCACGTGTTGTATAGAGCCCTGCCCATCTACACCAACACGTGCCAATGTGGAATATTGTGTGCGAGATCCGAGCTTTCCAACAGGTGGGCCACACCATTTAGATCTTTTGGCCTAAGAATCAAGCTGTTTACTCTTCAGGTGGGCCAAAATGTGCAGGAAAAAGAACTTTTCCAGCCATCCGGCCGATTGTTTTGCACGTGGCCCACTTGAGGAGAGTGATGTTGTCCCATCCGAGCTTGCCATTAGGTCAGTCAGCTTCATGTACTGGTTCTCAGCTGATGGACGGAGTGGATTTCATATATACAAACTGGTGGGCCCCACAGAGCTTGGTCCTTTTATCCGATGCGTAAAACAGGTGGGCTGTATACTAATCATAGTCATGAAGAATCTAATTGGCAATTGGCGATCACCAATTTCACAATGCCAATTTCCTCCTCCGAGCTTTTGATTTGGAAAAGCAACAGCTCGAATGAGGAGGCAGTATATGAACTTTCCATCAGGTGGACCACACCAATTATATCTTGTGGCCAAAAATCAGCTAGTTATTGGGGTGGACCTGAATGTGAAAAATAAAAATGAAAAAAAAAAAAAACGCTAAAATAACGCTTTTCTAACCACCAAATGTTCTGAACGTGTGGGCCTTCGGATGAGTGAGAAAGTTAGACCTTCAGACCAGAATATCTAAATGGTGTGGCCCATCTGATGGAAAGCTCGAACCTTATGTGGGATTAGCAAACCTTTAGGAGGAAACCCAAATCAATGAACAGAATTTTGGTACTTACATGATGAATCCAGGGCGACAGTGTAGTAGTAACATAACTGCATCCAAAAGCAATGGTTTTCCATTTAAAAAAAGAAGTTTAACTAGAATGGAATTGAAGTTTAGCTATGAAAATGTTTTTTAAACAAAAAATCCTTTCTTCCAAAAGCCAACAAAAGAAATGGATTATAATGCGTTATGATGTGATATCGTCCGAATGCCCATCTCTCATACAAATGCCATATATTCACGGTCTGGACTCACAGGCACGTTGGTGCAAGCGAGGGCCCATATGTGTAAGCACTGCATGTGGAAATAATGTAATGCACTTGGACGTAAGAAAGATATCAACGAGGGGTATTTTTTCAAGGGCAACAATAGTATTTTGTATGTTAGGCAAATGACATTTTTCTAAGATTTATTAATGTCCAAGTTAGGGTATTGAGGCATAAAAGTTAAGAGATGGTCTTTTCTCTATAAAAACTTGAAAGATTTTCCCATATGCTAGTAAGATAGAGAGGGGATAAAGGAAATGGTTTCTAACAATGAAGAGTTTTGGCGGTATTTTTTTTTTTTTTTTTCTTATGTGTTAGGAAGGTGGAATGATGAGGTGAGATTATTTCCCATGGGTTTTCTTTGGTTGCTGAAAGATGAGGTGAAGGACTTTCCAATGGTAATCTTGAATTGCTTTAAGAGAAGAGGTGGAATGAGTTTCCAAAAGTTCTTGATATGTGAGCACCGCTCCTCTAATATCTCTCATTCTTCTTATTTTGATAGTGGAATGATTTACTAGCATTTCCTCATCGATGTAACCTTGATACGATGAACCATGTATATATTATATCTTCTTTTTATTTATTTTCCTTGATCCCTAAATGTATGATGATGGTTATGGTTAAAGAGTGATAAATGCTCATTTCCATACTCCCTCAAGACATTATACCCTTCTTAAAAGCTCTTTAAAAAATAAGTTTTATATATATATATTTTACACACACACCCCACACACTCACGCTGGTGGAATTTCACCACCTATGGATACTTGAACCCTTGACCGGGAGTTACTCCTGAGAGTCTACCACCCGGGCAAGAGTAAGGACCCTCTTTAAAAAATAAGTTAGGGAGCAATTCTTGCTCCACAAAATAACATTTTTTTTTCTCCTAATCCTTCTCTTCTATGTGGTATCAAAGCAATTGAGTAACCTTCTGGAGGGTGGCTTTGTTTTTTTGGAAGAGCAAGAAACAAATCGTTGCAACTTACTTGTTAAAGTTTAACACTATTTTATAGGTCATGAACATGTGAAGTTATTTGGCTCCAATCCCTTCATAGAAATCTTGGAGTTGGAGTTCAATGTTTATTCCTTTGTATTGTAGCAACCAAACCACCCTTCATATTGCATGCAATCTAGCATTCTATAAGCTTATTGTTCGTATCGAGGTGCATTGCTACTTCATTCATAAAAAGGTCATCTCAGATCTTCTTTTTACGCCCCATGTTCACTCCAAGGATTTATTCATTGATTTCCTTACTAAAGTTGTTCGTTCTTCTCAATTTCATGATCTATTGAGCAAGTTAGACACGTACAACATTTATACTCCAACTTGATGGGCAGTGTTATAGATTGATATAAATACATATTCATTTTGTTGCTCTCTTGAGACACCATATCTGTTTTTTATTTTTAAATAAAAATCTTCTAATAAAATAAATTAGGAAATCATATGCATATATATGTATACATGCTTATAGAAAAAACTGTTGCATGCTATATAGCATATATTTCTCAAATTGACTTAAATTGTGAAGTGAAACCATCAATTCCATCTATAAAATTAGAATTTAACACCCAAGCTCTCTCTCTCTCTCTCTGTCTCTCTCTCTCATATGATAGGTATAGCTTACTCCTTGTTTTTTAACTTTGCGGGTGCTTAGCTTCTTGAGAAGCTACTTTATCCATCTTATATTAATAAAGAAGAAACAAATTTTCTAAAATTGAAGGGAGAGTGGTAATTTTCATTTTGTGAGGCTTACCTAGTGCAGCAATGACTAGTGCAAGATTTGCAGATACAATGCCTGCAGTTACTCCGGACCTGACAAAGAACATGTCAAAAAGTAAGCCAATGCTCAATTGAATAAAAAATAAATTATAAAATTTATACAAAAGTTCAAATTTAGACTTTTAAGTGATTACCCATTTATGCTAAAACCACCTTAGTAAAAGTAATTGCCAAAACATCCTTTGGGTCATTTTCTTATTCATTTCACATTATACTATTTTACTCTTTATTTCAAAAAAAAAAAAAATATATATATACACACACACACTAAGTGACTTTTGTCTGATAAATATGAAATTTTTTACTTGCAGAAACTTAACAAATTATCAAAATCCTGAACTAAATTTTACTAAAATTTAAATAGTTAAAATTTTTTAATTCTCTTTATATCAATAAAAATATCCACTGACTTTTTTTTTTTATAATAAATAAGCCAAGATCGAACCCAAGCTTCAATGTTGAAATGTACATTATTTACCATTGAGCTATGAGTTCGAACCCAACCTACCCAGATCTTGCGTTACATGTGGGTGACTGTTTTCCTCTTCTTAGGGACTGTTTGGCATACAATTCCCAAATCTTGGACTCTTTCATAATATTTACTAAGTCCCAACAAAAAATAATAATAATAAAGAAAAAAAGAAAGAAAGTGCAATTAGAGAGATAATTACGAAATTCTTAATGCCGAATCTATCGAACGTCGGTTCTTATACAGTAACTGGCGTATGGATTCCGACTCCTTATTGAGGTTATGGGACGTCGAATTCGACCGAGAACATGTGGCTTCATCATAAGGGCAGAGGAGCCGGTGCGTTTGGTTCATGGCAACTGTTACTTTCCGAATTGTGGTGCGAGCATCTACAGCAGCACTTAGCAAGGTTTGTTTCAATTTCTTGGCTCTCCCATAGAAGTTCCGATTTGTGGCCAGAACAAGACCCGATGCAACTCTACATTGATAATTTAAAGTCACAAAAAGAAAACAAAATTCAGATTATTTACGACAATGATATTTTCTAATGTCACAACCAAATACAGTGAGCCCCATTTACAGGTGATCCAAATGGTTCACCTGATGGGTCCAACCACCAATGATGGATATCTCCAAAATCTTCAAATTTTGAAGATATTAGCTGCCAATATCGAGCTATTTTTTTCATCATTGCTATATGTTTGCGGGCCACTGATTGAAGGTCTAAGACATTCACAATAATGATGGGTAACATCATATCAATGGCTTGGATAAATCTAACCAGGGGCCCACTTTAGCAAACGAGCAAGTCAAGGATTCTGGGTGGGGCCCACTGCAATGTTTGTGAGAAATCCAATTCGTCCATCCGTTTTTCGAGTTCATTTTAGTACATTCGACCAAAAATAAGGTGTATACAAAAATCAAATGTGCCACACGAGAGGAAAAAGTGGGGATTTAGTGACCACCATTGAAACATTTATATGGCTACAAAAGTTTTGAATCGGTCCAAGTTTTTGGTGTTTTCACTTCACCTCAGTGAAAATGACCTTATAAACGGTTTGGATGGCATATAAACATCAAGATGGATCCTAGGAAAGTTTCAACGGTGGGCATTCCTTTCCCCACTGTTTCATCTCGTATGGCCCACTTGAGTTTTGGATACTCCTCATTTTTTGTCGCATTCCCAAATTTGATCTCGAAAAATGGATGGACGGGTTGGATTTCTCATAAACATCACGGTGGACCCCACCTTGCATCTTCCGCAGGAAGTCTCAACGTGTTATTGACGTTCATGCATGGCGCCTTATTTTCCTCGATTTATTCATGAAATGAGGAATGCTCGAGTGCACCCAGAAGCTTACATGTACGTTCGGATGATTTTAAAGGTGGTGATCGTCCAATCATTCAAATCTAAACCGTCCACTTGGTTCATCGATCTTTTCTTGGGCCAAGTGAAAAATTATATTGATGGGAGATTCTAACTTCCAAAACATTAGCCTACTTTCTTTATAACCGTTGGTTTTCAAAACATGGATCGGGTGGTGAAGCGCATCCAAACAAAGTAATTCTTTGGAGGCAATGCTGTGGTGAGGAAGGTCTCAGATGAAGAAACGTGCAACCAACTGCGAGTGGGACCTACCATGGTGTATGTATAACATCTATCCATCCAACCTGGTTGGACCGTCATGAAAATAGAATAGTCTAAAAATCAGTCGGATCCAATCATCATGTATGCCAAATGATAGAAAACAATCCTCACCATGAATCATGTGGTGGCCCACTTGACGGTTAGCTGATTGTATTTTTTGGGGCATCCCATTTTCATTATTGGAAACCATATTAGACCGTTGATATTATAAACCACATATGATAGCCCATACAGCTAAAACATCCAAAATTGTAATATCCTAACCCTTCAATTGCTTCCCAAGAAATGGACGGCTAAGAAAGAAATTAGAGAGCAGTCTATTTCAAACTAGAAAAATGGTCAGATTGTGATGTCCATGATCTACTAACCTAGAGGATTTTTGTTGCAGTGTCAATCTATAATGAGGGGCATCCTATCAATGGTTTGGATGGCCAAAACGTTAGCCGCAGCTTTGCGAACTGAAACCTGTGCGATATGTGAAAACTAGAACTCTGGACCACTGTGTACGTGGGTTTTCAATTCTGCAAAGCGGGGCTCACCGTTCCATAATCCAAACCATTTATCTGTTGCATCCTACTATGATGGACCATGCACCAAAATATATCTCACATTGGAAGATCCTAGCCACAGATCTTTCCACTTTTTTATTTGAAGTGGATAGCTGCTATGTCTCTTCTTAACACTGTTTGCAGTGGTGTGGCCCACCTGATGAATAAATCAGATAATTTCTGTTCCAGGTGCACTTCATGATGGGCACACCATTTTGAAAATCTGAAATGTCTACACGTGTGACTCGTTGACGGTAAAGATGGGGTCCTATGGTAATCTGAGCAAGCTATGGTTGTCCGATCACACCGCAGCATGCTACACCCTGTTTCCACCAGCGTGTCACATGTGTAGGAGATCCAAACCGTGAAAAAGGTCACCTCCCATGAATACAAAAAAATATAAAAATAAAAAATGGATCCAATTATCTGGTGGGCCATATCGATATTTTAAATTAAATAAATGATCATCCATTGATTTCAATATTGTGGCGCACCTTATGAGCTGATCGGCGTTACTTATTTTGGGTATGATTATCAAGATGCAGCCCACCTAGACTGTGGTTCGGATGTGCTTGGGAAGAAAAATGGTGCAGTGTGGAAAGGTTGGAATACTGTGGTTGTATGTGATTGCATGTCACCGAAACATGACCATCCAACAGTTTTTCCCAAAAGATTACATGTGCAGGACGTCCGAACCCGTTCAAAAGGTGGCTGCCGCACTGAAGATTACTTGGCGAGAAAGGCAGGCAGATTCACTGGGTGGCAAGATCTGTACGTTGGCTTAGATCACTGGTCATGCATTGATTTTATTGGTGTGGCCCACCTATCAAATAAATCAGTCTGATTCTCGTACAAGGTAACCTTTATGTTGAGTTATAAGAATTACAGCCGCTGCTTTTATCCATGTCTGTACAGCCTCAACGTGGCGGCATTTGATTGGACCACTGACCTTAATAAAAATGGGCCTAGTCGATAGGGTGAAACGGAAGGAGATTGGATGAGTGACCCCAACATCACGCAGCTAGATAGTGATGGGTGTTGTGGGCTCACCATGATGTGTTTGTTTTATATGCATGTCATTTGTCTATTTGCTAACTTATTTTACAGCATGCGTCTAAAAATAAATAAATCCAAAGCTAAAGTGGACTATACTAAAAAATTAACGGAATAATGACACTCACCATTGAAATCTCAGGAGGACCATTGTAATGTTTATTTGCCATCTAACCTGCTGATAAGGTTACCGTGCGAGGAAAAACACAAATACTACCTTGATCTAAAACTTTTGGGGCTCTTAAAAAGTTTTTAATAGTGGGGATTCAACCACCATATTTTCTTGTGGCATAGTTCACTTAACCTCTTCATCTGCTTTTTTTTTTTAGCATACCTTAAAATGAGCTGGATGAATGAATGCCTGTACGCAGAAAACACATACATCACGATAGCCCCGACACCATCTAGTCGGTCCATTTAATTTACTTTCCTTATAAACAAACTTTGCATGAGCTCTATTTCTAACAATGACATGTTATCCAATCAAATATTGTTATATTCCGCCAACACCGGCTTTAGAATAGGAAAGGGTAATACTCAATCAACGCCCCCTAAATGTATGACACATTGGGTAAAAGGTACTATGGCTAGGGGTGTACATGGGTCGGGTCGAGTCGAACTGGCCTCAGCCCGTCCAGGCCCGTTCAACAGCCACACAAGGCCCGAACCCGACCGGGCCTGGTCATCGGGCCAACATCTCCAGCCCGAACCGGGCCCGGCGCGAGTTCGGGCCGAGTTCGGGCCAGTTTCGAACCTTCGAGTTCGGGCCAGTTTCGAATCTGAGTTCGGGCCAGTTTCGAACCTTACAGCAAGTTTATGGGAAGGGCTTTGGCAGGTAATCCGCGTCCCATTACAAGGCCCTCGATCAACAGTTTAGATAGTTGAACTATAAACTCCACAAAAAATCTAACTAGTCAGGACATTTACATACATTTACATACATTTGATAAAGCATAAAATAAAACATTTTATACAAATTAAATACAGTCATACATGGGTCGGGCCGGGCCGGGTCGGGTCGAGTCGGGTCGGGTCGGGGCGAGTCGGGTCGGGTCGGGGCGAGTCGGATTTCGGACCGAGTCGGGCCGAACTGGGAGATATCCGAGCTCGGCTTGAACTCACTTTCGGGCCTAAAAAAATTGGCCCGTCCTGACCCAAACTCAGTTCCGGGTCGGGCCGAGTCGGGCTTTTTCGGGCCGGGTCGAGCGAGCTAACCGGGCTAGCCCGGTTTGTGTACACCCCTAACTATGGCATTGCTCCCATTGAAACTTTGATGGATGATGCGGATGCTATTAGAAATTACTCTAAGATGTATCATGAATAAAAAATTACTCTCATTAAGTCGTTGAAATATTATATTAATAGATATTTACTGGACGGTTGAAAATGAAAAATATTCTATAGTGTTATTTTTTTAAAAAATAAAGAAGTGTCCTTAAGTCAGAGGTTGAAATTCTTCTACCTAATCATTTTTATAGTGACTTAAGACAGTGGCTGCCACTGCTTAGCCGGATTAATTTAGGTTCATATAAGCCATTTGTCCCATTTTCTAAGTGCTTGTGTGTCAAGTGTGCGCAGCTGGAGTATTAAATAACTTCCCTTCTTTCACTCTTCTTTTACTGTACCCGTTTTTGTCATTGGTGTTAGAGCTGCACACCAACCGAGTTAGCTGGGTTAATTTTATTGACTCGACTTGAAAAAGTTCAACTCAAATCGAAATTGGATTCAAGCTGAGTTGATCTGATTTTTTTAGCTTAAAGAAAATTCGAGCCAAATTTGAATTATACTGAACGCCACTCTGCTTAACTTGGAGCTTTGACTGGAGCTTGACTTGAACTTGACTCAACTCAGATTCACTTAGTGTGTGTGTATATATATATATATATATATATATAATATGGGAAAAGGTACAATGAGCTCGGGCTATGAGGTCGTCTCACGAGGTCGAGCTGTGTGGGCCCCACTGTGATGCCTTTCGAACATCTACCCCATCAGGTGGTTTTAAATGGTATTGCTCACCTGAGTTCCGTATACGGTTGATTTTGGGCCATCTAGGCCCACGATGGAATGATGCATCTGGTGGATGGTGTTGATGTTCGAAATGAATCATAATGAGGCCCACACAGCTCAACCTCATGGACCGCTGTGTAACACACTCGAGCTCATTGTACCTTTTCAATATATATATATATATATATATATATATATATATATATATATATATATATATATAATATTTCATATATATTAAAAATCATAAAACCTAAACTTGTACTTTGCTCGTATGCTCGAACTCAATCACGAACTTGGCTCGAGTTGGCTTGAGCCGAGCTACCTAATCAGGCTCAGGCTAAGTCGAGCTGAGTTGGAGCTGGGTCGACTCGTGTCTTACCTCGGCCGTTGGAATGAGGCACACGAGAGCCACAGCCGCTCATCATGACATCTCACTGCGAGGTCTTCGTTCACAAAAATGAGGCCGTTCATTAATTTTGTGCACGCACCCACCAGGTGATCTAGATGATCATAACTGATTTTTCAGGCTGTGAACAAATTCAATGTAGTTAGCCTGATGAGTGGCCCCAATCTCACACGCACTTGCCTCATCTTCATGTGGAGGAGAGTACACTTTCAAATCGAAAATGACCAAATTCCACAGACAGTCCCAGCTGTCCAATTGGTGACCACCAAATGGATAGTTGAAAATAACTGAGTTGATGGTACATCTACAAAGAGGCCCACAATATGGAAGGTGTGGATTGGCATGAATTGATGCGGATGAGATTGCTGTTGTCAATTTAGGCTGGTGAGTAGAGCTGGCAATAGATAACGGTTTACTAGACTACCCAATAGTAGCCGACCCGAGAGCATTCAATTAAGATAGGACCGGTGTCAGATCCACTCCGTCCATCAGTTACTCAAGCTCACGGTAGGACAAGAGTGGAAAAATCAGCCAGATCCAAAACTGAGGCACTCCTCACATAACGGATGACCCACGTCAAAGTGGGCCTACATGTGTGATGGATGACCCACATCGAGGTGGGCTTCACTTAATGAATGGTCAACATCAATGATGAATAATCTGCATCCAAGGTGATCCCATATAATGGGCAACTCACTTTAAAGTTGCGTTGGGCATGATGGATAGTCCGTAAGACTCCTATTAGGTGGGCCATACTAGATCATCAATTTTTATTATATCGTTGAATTATTTAGATTGTGCAATTTGATGTGCTCCAATACAGTTGTGATTATTATATAGAGCTTTAGGATGAGACATTTAAATCGTGATTCTTATATACGGTTATTAAGACAGATATATAAACCTGCGGGGTAAAGAGTTTAAAAAAGAGAAATGAAATGGATAAGGCATTATATCTCCTCTTATAAATACATGTTTCGGTTTCCTCATTCAAATAAATAAAAAATCCTAATTTCATGAAGAAGTTTTCGTAAGAATATAAGATACTAAATATTAAAATCCTCTCTTGGCAACATCACGACATTAAAAATGTTTTCTTACCTATATACACATTTAAATTTATAATTTGGAATCTTAATTATTGATACGTAGGGGATCCGTTAATTCCGATATTCAAATTAAATGGTTTACATTCAACGTGGGCCCACACAATGAATGATCCACATCCAATGTCTGATATGATGGAGGATCCCATCCATGATGGACCCATAATGGATGATCCACATCAAGGTCAGCTTGACATAAAGGACCGCCCACATTAAAAGATTAGCCCCTAACAACGAATGACCTGCACCCCCATATGATAGACGGCCCACGGTAAATGTATGCCTAGCATGATGGACTATCGGTATATATATATTCAAGCAACGCGTAAAACAGGTGTTGTAGAGGATTCCAATCATTTGCCCATCCACAAAAGTTCACAAGATATTTACGGTTTGGATCGAGTTACTTACGTGCCACGTTTGCAATCACGGGTGCATTCGTACAGATTACGATATACTAGCGGTGTATTTCAAATAACCCTGAAAAACAAAAAACTGAAGAAACGAAAAGCTTGCATACTTAACATGGCGAGGAAGGTGAAAAATAACGGTAAATGTATGCCTAGCATGATGGACTATCGGTATGTGTATATATATATATATATATATTTCAAGCAACGTGTAAAACAGGTGTTGTAGAGGATTCCAATCATTTATGGCCCATCCACAAAAGTTCACAAGATTTTTACGGTTTGGATTGAGTTACTTACGTGCGAGGTTTGCAATCACGGGTGCATTCGTACAGATTACGATACTCTAGCGGTGTATTTCAAATAACCCTGAAAAAAAAACTGAAGAAACGAAAAGCTTGCATACTTACATGGCGAGGAAGGTGAAAAGAACGACGACCAAAAACGAATAGAAATAATACGAATCGGTCCGCACCGAAATCGAATCGGAATCGCCGAACAAACTCCTCAGAAGCAAGAAACTCGCAAAAGCCAATCCCCCCAAAATGCAAACACCCGCCATCGCATATCCATGAACCCCTGTAAAAACTGTAGACTGCCCAAGAAAGAAAAATAAAAACCATCAATCCAAACGCTCCAAATCACGATTCTTTCAAATCGAAATTTCATTTACTTACCGCCCAGTAATGCGGGCTCGTGACGTTGAAATCCCCATTATATGGTTTGAAGTTCTGTAAAGGGTCTGGTCTTTGGAAGCTCCTCTCTTCTCCGAAAACAGGGGAATTGGGGGAAGAGATTAAGAGGAGAAGGAGAGAAATGAAAAGGCCATTTGATTTGAACATGTTTTGGATGAAATGGGTTTTTCTGGAAAGAGAAAAGAGCTGTTTTGGAATGCTTTTGCTGCCATGAAAGTCGAGAACTTGAAGTTTTCTGAGAGAAAAGGATAGCTTGAGGCTGCGGTTTTGTAATTCTTCCTTTCGAGTCCGAGAAAAGAAGGGATGGAAGGGAGACCGGTGCCACAATATCGGCGAGATTTTCGATATATCGCAGTATTTTCGCGATAAATCGCGATATTTTGAAGAGGACGATTGCGTGTGGTTTCGGTTTTCTAATTCGAGTTCGAGAAAAAGGGGGAATGGAATTTAGACCGGTGGGATAATATCGCCGAGATTTTGAAAATATCGTCATATTTTGTGCGAAATTAACAAACAATATATTTATGTTTTTAAAAGTTAATTTTACTTGGTAATTTGGAAACACGCTTAATGCATCAATACAGGGGCTTTGTGGGCGCCACTGTAATGTACCGATTTTATCCCTGCCGTTCATTCTTTTTTTTTTTTTTCTTTTTTTTTTGTCATATCATTTTAGTTCACGATTCTGGAAATTAAGCAAGTCCAATGCTCAAGTGGACCACATCACAAGAAGTGGTGATAATGAAACTCACTTTAAACCTTCCTAGGGGTCATCGTGATGTTTATTTGTCATTCATAAGGTTATATAAACCCAAAAGAAAAAATTACGAATATCATATTTGTTGTTGTAGGCTTTATTGTTTTTTCAATTCCGTCATGTGATAAGTGCAGGCGTGGTAGAATAGAATTTGCGACTCAATTCAGACCAAACAACTATGATCCCAGGCACTGAGATAGGCAGATACATAGTATATGACCGAGATGGAATGAGATCGGTCACCTATTCAACAACTCACTCAATATGTAAATAAGATCAGGTAATAATCAGATGATATAATTTGTACTCTGATGATGGGTTACACATTTGCCTTCCGTATGAAAGGACTTTTCAATATAAATAAAAGATCGAAAATATGAAAGGAAACCTTACAATTGGTTGCGAAGCACCTTCCTGGACGAAGAACCGAATCCAACATATGAGCATAGACCCAAATTACAACTAAGATTATTAGCTACTTGATTATCGCTACGGATTACACTATGGAACGTAAATAGCGTGTGAAAAATAAATGATTACACTAGGAAATGTAATTAACTTGCAGCAATGATTAAGTGTTTACGTTAAGGAATGTAAATACCTGGTAATTGAAAGGATGATTGAAAGAGATGTTTGGGTTTGATTGGGTTGGTATAAGATAAAATCTTCCTAAATTCCTCTGTTATTTATAGCCTTACCCCATCATTTAGTTGCTTCCCACGTTCTGACGGTTGATATAATCGTTTCAGTACTAGTTGTTCTTTTTAAATGCTTCCTTCTAAACTTGCCACTTATCCTAGTAGCTTCTTCTACACGACCGTTCTTCAATCAACCTCTTAATAGATGTCTTTGCATCGCTTAATGCTCTCCAGATGTACTATCGCAGGATCCTCTTCATATATCCCCACATATCTCCAAACACATCACGCAATCCATCCAGATCACGCGTAACTCACTTTGATTGGCTTTCGCTAGAGTTAACGACAATAGGGATGAACATCACCCCCCCCCCCCCCAAATCGCTTTGCCTTTGGGAAAAGGTGAAAGTCCATCGCTTTGCCTTTGGAAAAAGGTGAAAGTGATGTGTGACCCCTCAAGAATGCAGCAACCCCTCCATACACATGACAGTGTCATGATAACCGTCTCTGACCGATACATCTCTACACGTCAGCTCTAACCACCCTTTTTTGAAATAAGGGCTAAACCCATTGTGATGTGTGTACTAGTATTATACAACGTAAAAATTTAATGATGCCCTAATAAATTATCCATCTCATAAGCCGATATAAGCGTCGTTTCAACACTCTTTCCATCCTATGCTTTTTTCTTTATCATTCTTCCTTAAAACATCTTGATTAGGGCTGTACATCGAGCCGAGTCGAGTCGAGGTGGGCCAAGCTTGGCTTGACTCGTCCATGCTCTCCTCGAGCTAGAGTTCGATTTCGAGCTTGGCCTCAAGCTTACCATTAGAGCTTGGCTTGTTTGTCAATCCTTTCGAGTCGAGTTTGAGGCGAGCTAGTGGATCAAGTCGAGGCGAGCTTACCTCAAGTCGAGTCGAGCCTGCTCGTAACCCGACCCAACCCAGCACCAATCTGCACTGGACTCAACCTAGCAACGCGACCCAACTGGCACCCGACTCAACCCAGACCACCCGACCCAACCTGCACTCGACCCAACTCCCAAATCAAATATTCAATTAATATTATATATAATATTAGATAGAGCCATAGAGGTACCTTATTGTTGGTGTTGTGTGTGTGTGTGTGAGAGAGAGAGAGAGAGAGCTCGGGTGAGTGGCCAAGTGCAGGCCGTGCGACTGAGACGAGTCGGGCATATGCTGAGTCGAGCTCGAGCTCAAGCGAGAGAGAGAGAGAGAGAGAGAGAGAGAGAGAGAGAGAGGAGCTTGGGCGCGGCGGGTTGGGTAAGGAGGGAAAGGGTAATAATTTAAAGGGACGGACGGGTAGAGTAGGGTTTAACTTTTAACTTTTTTTAAAAAAATATTATATATATATATATATATATAATATTCGAGTTGAGCCAAGCTCGTGCTCGAGCTTCGAGCCGAGTCGAGTTAATATCCATTATGATCGAACTTGGCTCATTTTCAAAACGAACTTGGTCATATGAAGCTTAGATCAACTCGATTCGTCATTCAAGTCAAGCGAGCTTTTCGAGCTAGCTTAGCTCGTGTACATCCTAATCCTGATTCCTTTTTTTCTCTTGTACCTTAACAATGGCTGCCTCATCATTCTCTTTACCATCTTTTCATCAGGATGATTTAGTCACCACGATGAATGCCCTTTCTAAAAAATGCTCCAATGAAATAGTCTTCAAATCACCGATTGGAGACTATTACTGTATGGGACCATCATTCTTCCATGGGATTGATGCTAATGAAGTTAGTATAATGGACCCCCTGTTTCCTATTTGCCCAGGTGAAACTTTACTGATTTAATTTGAATCCATCGTAAAACTAACCAACTCTCTGAAGAATCCTCGATCATGGCTGAGACCACTATCAGAATGGGAGACTTGGTTTGTTCGCATTTTGTCTCAATACGGAGTGTCATGGAGAAACTCCGGTAGTTACAAATGCATCAAACTCTCCATTTATAATTATTTATTGAACCATGCTCTTCTTTAAATTTGTACACGAGCAGACTAAGGCTTGAGTACTCGCTCGACTCGACTCGGAATACTCAACTCGTACTTGACTCATGTGATTTTGAGCCGAGTACGAGCGGGTTTATAAGGCTCGTTTAGAAAACGAGTAGAGTATAAGTTGAGAAGTACTCGACTCATTACTCGACTCGGTACTCGACTCGTGTACCCGGTTATATACCTCACTTTTAAAAAAAAAAGACCCTACTCATCTGAGTCATTTCAAACAAACGCCCATTCAAAAACGAAAAACCCCCTTCCCTCTCTCTCTCTCTCTCTCCTCTCTCTCTCTCTCTCTCTCTCTTCCAGCGACCGGCCGGCCGTCCCTCTTCTTCCTTCTCTCTCTTTCTCTCTCTCACTCCTCCCCTGCCCTTGTCCGACTGTCCCTCTTCTTCCCTCTCTCTCTCTCTCTCGTCTCTGTGGCCTGTCTGGTGCCTTGCACTGCTGCACGCAAAGGATGGAGATACTCGTCTGTCGTCCGAGCCCTGCACGCTCGTCCGGTGCCGCAAAGGGTCCCTGTTAGCCACTCGTCCGTCGTCCCTGCACTGCATGCTCGTCCCTGCCCTACTCGTCCGCAAAGAGTATGGGTCCCTAATCTCTATCCATACTTTCTTTTTCTTTTTATTATTGTATGCCTAATGTGATTTAAATCTGCCAAATTTTTTTCCATAAGGAAAACTTGCGCTCGATTTCTGCTCGTACTCGAACTCGCCTCGAAAACTCGGACTCGACTCGACTCGTTTACTACCCGTACTCGGCTCGTACTCGGGCGAGTAGAGTACGAGTAGGGAGTCCATGCTCGTTGGCCGAGTAAAGCCGAGTACGAGCAACACTCGGGCGTTAAGAGTCGAGTATGAGTAGGGCGATACTCGACTCGTGTACAACTCTACTCTTCTCACAACGGCGTCGATATTTTGGAGCTCATCCACCAACACATTCCTCTTCAAATGTGGCCCTATGAGTCCAACAATTTTAGACATTGCAGCCTTCGCCCAACTTCTTTCCTTCGGCGATACCGTTTTCCCGAGTTTCTCTCAAAAAGAACTAAGACATTTTACAAATAAGGCTGGTAAGGCCTATTCTCACTTCATGCAAATATACCGCAAACATGAAGGCTCGGTCGATTATAAAGAATATATAGTCTTCTTGCTACTCTAGATCTGTTGACACTTACTCTGCGTGAATTCTCTTTAGATCACAAATGAGTATATTCAACTGGCCAAGGTGCTTGCACAGGGTCAAAAACTTGCTCTAACACCTTTTGTACTTGACCACCTATACAGAGGTATTTTTGAAATCACCATTAAAGGTCTATATCTTAAAGGAAGACCACTGTAGCTTCTTCATATGTTGATCTATGAATTCTTCCGTCATTCCCTTGTACATTCTCTCATTCATTCCGATATTGTTTATTATTCATATGATGAATGCATCATGGATTCTCCCTAAGAGATCCATACATTCTCTGTTTATATGGACTCCTTATTCTTTTCCGTGAATAAAGGTAAACAGAGTCAGTCGTTAACTCCCTTTCATGATAAAGAGTTCGGCCCAACTTGGTTCACCGGTCGATACGAGAATAAAGACGATCAGGAGGCGTCTCAGATACATCTCGCTTAAGAGAGCTACCTCATTTGTAGGGATCTCCCCTATGGTGGCACAATTGACACTGGTAAGAATACCAAAGCTGAAATCGAGCAATACTGTCCAAATCTACTCTCCTGTCATTTTGGTCTAGTCCAGTGCATTCCTTCTCCATTCACTCAGACATCCTATAACCAACCTCCCTTCACTCAGCCGATTGTCAATCGAGTTGATCTTTATCATTCTCTTAAATTTACTTTTCAGTCGGCTAATTTAACCCTCAATCTTCCCATCGACCTGAATTAGCCAAAGGTAATGGACACTTTCACCACTTGGTGGGAGAGTCATTACAAAAAAGCTGGTTAATGTCTCATCAAGCTATCATAGCCCAACTTTCTTCTTCCATGGAGCTTCGAGGAAAGAAAAGAGCAGCACCTCAATTGATCACAAATCCTAGCCAAAAACTAAATCAGACGCTACCTCTGTCATGCAAGCTTCACCGACCCAGACGGTTCCTCAACCAAAGCACTAAAAAGCTATGGTAAAGGCACATGTTTCTCCCATGTCTGCACAAACTCCAAAGAGGATTCTTGACTTAGAAACTCCTATCGGCCCACCTCCATGACCTCCTACTTTAGTCTTCAAATGCTCTGATCCACCTCCTCAGCCGATCACAGTGAATCGGCCACTGCCGACCTCGTCTAAGAGACTACAACAATCAAGTACTTTCTCAGCCGAGACTGTGCCATCATTTAAAAAATACTTCAAAACTAAATATTGGTCAGGGCTCTCTGCTAAAGACTATTCTAAAGAAATCAAAGAAGGGTTGAAACATCACCAAGAAGCTCAATATAATAAATGTTGGAATAAATTGTGGCAGGATATGGAAAGATTTAAAAATCATGATCTTTAGTTTGATGAGAAATATCTTACCCCCTATCACCCCAATCTGCCACCATTCCCAACTTCTACTCAAACAATGGCGATGGTTATAAAAAAACCCTTAATCTGTGGATAGACGATTCATCTCCTTCGCCGTCCTTTTTAATTTAGGTGGATGTTATTTTCACTCGTATAACTACTCTAAATCTTTTACCTCATCTACTTGCTAATTTTATCTCTCTTTTTTGTAGTTGCTTGAGAACTATCAGCTGTAGAAAAATAAATCTTGTGGTGCAACTGCTACAACAACGCCAGCCAACAACTGATATTTCTGAGATTACTGACATGCAGACTATTGATTCTGAAGATGAATAAGAATATGAGCATCCCCTAAGCGTCACTCCTTGGGGCTCAAACAGAGGATCATCCCCTCGACATATCCCTCTGTCCATTTAGCAATTTCCTTCGACCATGGAACCTCTTCCCTCAAACATCGAAGAAACTCTTCAACGGGGTACGTCACACAAGGTGGTCATCTATTATCAGGTAATAGAGGAGGTCCCCATGACTGATATCCCTCTGTCTTTCTAGGCCACAATACCCATATCAGTGCCGATGGTCATTGATGATGCCTCGGCCTCCTCTACTACGAGTGAAGATGCACTTCCAATTAAAGACATCCTCTCCTCCCTCTGACAAGCTCTTGTCGACAATATCAGTGTGGCCGAATCCCCTGCATTCTTAATCGAATTGCGGTGCCTCAAGGAAGAACTCTAAACCCTTGTGTATTCAAGGTTGTCAGGGACTATATCGGTCAAGATAATTGATAGGCTAACCCAGCTAATCAATCAATATCGAGCATTCTCTTATTCGGATGAGTCTCATGGCCAAATTGTCGGCCCTTAAGGATTTCTTAGAATGCATTAAAGAAAAATATGAGCTCTGCACCATCATTAGTCATTTCAAGGCTGAGCACATAACAACAGAATCCCAAATGGCTATGGCCAATGATATCGTCGATAAACTATCGGCCCGCCACACAGAACTGAAGACATCTTATGCCGAGTTAGAGGAAATGAGAATACGGATTATTGCTCTAGAGGCATATCTGATGACGTTGAAGAGAAATTTTGAAGAGAGGAGCATTGAATGCGATCAACAGAAGAAAACGGTCAAGGACTTGGCCACGTCTGCTAAAGCTCAAACAGAGGTTATCGGCCGGGTTCTTCGAGTGGTCACCAAACACAAAGTCATTTTGCGCAAGGCGAAGGGTCAACTGGAAAAGGTCAAAGCGACAATTTAGAAATTTTCTTCTTTTGAACTATAACCTTTATCCCTTGCATTGTAACAGTTAATCAATGAAATCGACCGTCGAGCCTCCTTTCATCATCGGTTGCTTTACTTGGCCTTTTTCTTCTTTTCTATTTCTTTATAACTAATTGATGACATGGTGCCCAGAATTTGAGGGATCGTGCATGATCCTCTAAAATAGTAGCCATGGCTTCCACACATTCCTACTTTCCTGAAACACGAAGTGTCATTGCCCGCCATAATGGTATCGAATGTGGGTTCCATAATCATATATTTCAACAGCCTTAGACCCTGTCCTGAACTCTCACTAAAATCCAAGTAAACTCTCCAGCTCCTTGATCTTGCAACCATGGCTTCCAACCCAAGCTCTTCTTCCTTCCTCAATGGCCCAAAGAGTTATTTAAAGGAAATTCTTGACTGGGGTCTCATCGACTTTAGCCAGTCCTCGCTACTTTTTTATGTTGATCTCTTCATCAAGGAAGCCGCCAAATCAGATGTTGTGTTAGAATAGCTTCTAAAAATACTAAAGCATTTGTATTTCCTCGGCAATCACTACTTCAAATTCATCTTTGAGTCTACGCAGCTTGTTGAATATATAAGGCAATAGGCTGTGGCTAGAGAGGATTCCCTACAAGTCAACGAGGTCTATGAACTGGCATGGAACGAATGATTACGGTGGAACCAAATTCACCAGTTTAATCGTACCTTGCTTCATGTGTTGCAAGCACAACACACCAATTGTTGGAGGACGTCAAGGAGAAAGAGCATTCTTACACTCCTAAGGACCCAACTGTCCTAGAGGATCTCTTCTCCTTCATTGATTCACAAATCACCACCTACCAACTCGATCAAAGATAAGCCTGGCTAGAAAAGAGAGGTCAAGAACCCAGTCTCTTCACGTGGTAATCGTGTCAACCAGCTCTTGAATCTTCTGCCCGTCCTGGTGGAGAAAGGAGATGACTGAAAATTAAAGTAAGAACAAGCTGAGGCCGAGAAACACCAACTCCTCGAGGATTTTGAGAAAATAAGACAGAAAATGCATGGACATCTGAACCACTCGACCACTCTGCTTTTCTTTTTGCCCCCTTTTTTCTTTTGCTTTTGTAATGTGACCAATGGCCAACTTACTTTCAAATGAACCACACATTTATCAATTTTTTGTGTTGTTCGAGTACTTGCCATGACATATTCTTCATTGAATCGTTATTCTGGGATATCGAGTATCGGCCTTACCACTTCAATTGGTCATGGCTCAAGATATTCAGAGTGATTAGCCGACTGAAACCTTTCACTACTCCTATAGCAAAGGGCTCAATGAGTAATTACCTTTATAGCCGGACGATAAGAAGCCATGATGTCGATTGAACTATTGGTGATTACCATCAACAAGAATTTTTTCTTCAAGACTCGGTTGCCTAACACTTAATCTCTTTTTATAGTCGTTTGCTGACTAGGTCGAGGTGGATAGGGATTTATATGCCACTTTCTGAGGTGCCCTCATTTATTTCCATTGCACATTCCACCCTTTTAGGAACCAAACTGGCACCGCACTGCTTGACTCGGGTTTCTCAACCGTCGTGCCTTACCCAATGCGAACATTAATTACTCCTAGCACTGCTTATAAAAGTATCACTTATTACAGATTTACATTGTACCTTAGGCTTCTGATCAACCATAAGCTTCAAACTCCATGGCCTCCATAATGTTTCAATCGCAGTCGCTGATCATTTTGAAGGAGATCTTCGAAGAAGGGATCCAATACTCCTCCCATTCTCATCTCCTTCACAACATCTATCAATTTACCAAGGATGCCACTAAAGCAGTTAAAATCGATGAACCTATATGAGAAACCCTAGAGGTTCTTTCGACCTTATAGCGTCTTGGGGACATTTATTTCAAGGATGACTTGGAACTGCAACGACGTGTCAGCCCACTGAAAGAGCAAGCGACCATTTGTGCTGAGTCTAAGACTCTCTTAGCCTGATATGGTGTCGCATGGAATGATCAACTACATTGGGCTCGTCGACATCGCTTCAATAGGGTGATGTTATGAATGTTGGAAGCTCAATGAAATGAACTAGCCATCAACCTCTCGGAAGCCGCATGTCTATACCCCGAACAGGATTGGCTAGACTCCCAAGAGCTCCTAGCTTTCATCGAGTACTAGATAGAGTTCTATCAGGATCGTGGAGAAGCCAGTGGGTCTTGAAATTGCGGTTTACACTGCTAATACTGAAGAATGAATACGAGGCAATGTCCTAGAGGGGGGTGTAACACCCTGTACTTCTCAGTACTCGGGTGTCACCGTGTAGCGTAACTTAGTATAAATACAATCTTAGATTACGTGTGAACATTTACCTTCATTCCATCCAAAACTCGACCATCAAAAGTAATCCCCATCCATAAATCAAAACATCCATCCTTGAGGTAAAAGTGACCCACACCACATGTCAAATAACCTACTACAACCATCCGCTTGCGTTAAACTCGAATATGAAGACAGAAAGTTGAATTGTACTTAGATAATGGGGAACTATCATGTTATGGATAGTCGTCGCCTAAATGAACTTGTAAACCTAATTGATATTATGGGAAATTGTAATGTCATTAGGTATTTAAATAAAACCCTACTACTTTTAGTAGATAAATGTCAAACTCTCTAGAACTTATATACATTACTCGACTAGAATATAGATATAAGGGTTGCATTGGCAAATCTAGATACAATTTATTTAAATCTATGATGTGGTAGCATAATTGGAGCATAGAGGAGTCAATATGATTTTACTACTTGTCATGTTAATTGTTAGGATACATATTACTAAATCTCGAGGACGAGATTTTCTTTAAGGGGGGTAGATTGTAACACCTCATACTTTTCAGTACTCAGGATGTTACCATTGTAGTCCAAGATGGCAAACTTGGGTGAACGTACACACCCAACCTATGATATTCACTAACAATTAATGATTCAAAATCCATTCATCTCCACTATTGATCCATGAGAGGGACAATCACATTCTCTTGAATGTGGACCTTAAGTATCAAATCAGAATCGTAGATCACAGATCCACCATTCATTAGAGTCCAACTTGAAAACCTTCCACATGTTCATCGCGCTTAGACCATCAGACTATCATCTAACCATGAATCTTCACCTAGATGAACCTTAGGACCCTTAAGACCGTTGGTAGAAATCTTCATCCTTAAATCAAGAGATCCAACCGTTAAACTGCTTGAACCATCCAAATGTCGAAAATTGGGAATATGACGTTCGTTTGGAGTGGTCCACTTTAATGTAAAGAAACCCCAATATTTGGGTTTGTAGCTAAGTGACTCATAGTGAGTAGTCCCTGTAGCAACTCATGTTTTAATCTTAACTTAGAATAGAAGTCGGATAACTAAACTCCCTATACGTTACAACAATTAGACCAGCCACCTAATATCAGAAAGCCTCAGTCAAAATTTACTTAAAATACACCCTGAAGGGATTTGATGGCTTAGATCTTTGCAGAGGATCGGGTGGAACCACTTTAAATCATGCACGTGCACTTAACCATGTGCACCGACTGTGCATGGGAACTAAATTCGGGTCAAACAGAGTTTGACCCGATAATTCTTGAAATTTCAAAAATTCCAATGATTTCCAGCGTTTCTCCTGCCCGACGCGAATTCAAACTGAGGCGTCCATCTGCTGTTGAGGATGACACACACCAGCAGATCCCATCTTTGAAATCCAAACAGTCCATCTTCTAGGCAGGGTCCTACCGACCCTAACCATGGCGAGATCCATGGTCGGAAGACCCCCACTCGAGCTTGGTCAGTGACCGATCAGGTGTTGTAATAGGAAGATGCTGACGAGGAGAGTGCAGCCACATACGCCATCTCGCTGGCGAATCCGACCGTTCGGAATGGTTGGTTGCCACCCACACACGCAAGAATAGGCCCCGTCACCCCTACTATTTACAAAAGAAGCCCCTTACCCGTTGGAAAGAGGAGGAA
This sequence comes from Magnolia officinalis, assembly GCA_021015155.1. NCBI lineage: Eukaryota > Viridiplantae > Streptophyta > Magnoliopsida > Magnoliales > Magnoliaceae > Magnolia > Magnolia officinalis. The sequence goes on along the minus strand of JAJHSJ010000010.1, from coordinate 17,210,713 downwards.
TTCTTTCCGCTTATAGCAACTACCATCCCAGCCATCCTTCATCTTCCGAAAACTTCATCTGAAGAGATCTGGGACGTCTAAAATAGGGCTGCTTGGAAAATCTCGTAAGGAAACGAGATATTGACGAGTCACAACCACAACTCCAACCGAACCCAATATTAGTGAATGTGTTATCAACGGCCCATACCTCGCCGTAAGATGGACCACACGAGTCTCCTAGACACAATCCAAACTAGTTGAACGCCTCTGATCATAGGATCAACCGTTAGTTGAGAAATCGCCATGGACAGTGGCTCATCTTCCCTGATTGGCCGAGTGACCCATATTTTGTAAAACTGACCCATTCAGCTATCCAGGCCACTCATCGTGTAGCCCATCACGTTTAAAGTCCATCGAGGACAATAAAAAAGACCCACGCACGAGATCTAAAGCAGTGAGAGTTCCTGACGCCAAGCCATTCTTGGCTAATTCATATCATCTCTGCGCTAATCTTCGTGATTAGCCGGAGAACTATCCAGAATCAGTAAGGCTATAAATAGCCTGATGTTAGTGCATTTTTCAAGGAAGAGAGAGAGAGAGTAAATGAAAGAGAAAAGTGAGAAAAAGAAAGGAAGAGAGGGAGGGAAGAACGTCACTGCCGCTTCAAGTTGGGTTGGCTCAGTTCGAGTCGTGGCCGAGTCGGGCTGATCTGATGTCCATTGCTGGACCATCAGAGAAAAGTAGGAAGAAGAAAATGATGGAGAGAAAGAAAAGGAGAAGAGAGAAAGGGAGAAGAAGTGCGGCTGTGTGAGTCCCAACCATCCATCTGTGGCCGACCCATCTCACGGCAGGAGCTGCTCATCCCCAGCCCTGGTTCAGGTAACTAAACCAAACCGAAACCCCTGTCTCAATTCTACATCAAATCCGCTAATGACCCATCCCAATGCCCTACAAAACCGGGTCTGATTCACCCCAACTCGGTCACGAGTTGAGTGACTCAGCTCCGCATTTCGGGGTGAAAACCCTGATCTGAATCCATGAATGTGGTCGGTTTTCCCCGAGCAAGGATCAACGCCACCAACCGATCTCAATGCATTCACAGCGCTACACGTTGCTAGTCAAACGAATCAACAAGTTGATTCACTACTGAGTCAACTCAATGCTCAGTAACGGGATGACTCGGTCTGTTTCCCGACTAAGTCAAGCTGACTCCAATCATCCTTGGATGGTTTGAGTAGCATTGGATTCTAAGGAATCATTAACCGGACCTTGTAGCTAATAGAACTCTCCTAAATTAACCCGACTCATTGTTAGCTAAGAACCTCGACCGGGTCAACTCGGTCGTGACTCACTAGTCTATATCAGTCTCTCCAGGTACAACCAGCAACTGTTCACCCTAGAAGACACTCCCACTTGCATTTGTCCAATCAAGACCTCTACACCTACACCTCAAGTCAAGTGGAACACACAACCTAGGTGAGGGATATCCCACTTGGCTTCCTCATTCATGAAATTCTAAGATAGTTTGAACTTAAATTTATAATAATATTGTGATTGTGTGGATAGTAATTATGTCTCTCCTAAATTTGAATTGATGATCATGCCCTTAATTCATCTTATAAGAATTGTGTTACACACATTATGCTACACTTAGAAATGCTTATATCCACATACACTCCCACTAGTTACATCATGAGGTAAGAGATCTTGTTTTCATTTGAAAAATGAATTGCTACATTGCTCTTATCCATGTTAGAATGGTCTTAGAATATCAAACATATTAAGTTAGTCCTTAGTTTCTTATTTGGATGAAATATATGTGAACTATTATATTAACTTCTATAATTCATGCCATACAATTGTCCTACAATGAACAACAATATGTTTAGGAGTAGCCTTGCATTGTCTATGTTTTTCCTAAGTAATGGTTTGATTTGTACCTAGCCTTATTAGAGGAGAAAAGTGACATGATGCTTCCATTACTTGTATCTCATAAGTTGTACAAATAATGCCAAGGGTGGACTACCACCTCACTTAAGAAGGATAGTGGACTTGTTTAGAATGCTTGAAATATCACACTTGTGGGCGCTCACTTGGGCCTAAAGAAAGCAATCAGATTTATATTGAGCTCATATTTAAATGCTAGATATTCTATTAAAAGACCACAAGTCTTGATTATGCTTATGAGAGTAATCTTGTGAATCCTATAGAATATGCATGGGCATCATGGTACATGACATTCACGCATGACATGTGAGCTTTTCTGAGTGTTCAATGTAAGCCACACTCTGATTGAATTTCTGAAGGTTCTAGTACTTCAGTTAAACTCACAGAACCTGTGCATTTGTGCCACTTTGGGCGTTCTTTCTTTACATGAGGCTTTTCCGGGATTAGACTCTCCTCGGACGTACATCGTGTACTTTTTCAGGAGATATCCTTGGGCGCACTCGTCTGAATGGCCTATTCCAGGTAGTTGATCTACCGCAGGCGGTCTGTATGGTCTTTTCCAGGTAGTCTACTACCATGGGCGACCCTTTATTTTGACAGATGGATGTGCATCCCTAGATCTGTGACTTGAGCATACATTCATACATCTATACATTTACATTCGAGTTCATCTTATCCTCATCATGGCTGATTATGTTTGGTTTAAACTGTTTTGGAATAACATGGTATGCATGAATCCTTGCGAAAAATTTCCACTGAGTTTTCACTCACCCAATCATGCGGTTGCACCAAATAGACACAGGTTTGATGCCAGGTGGAGACTCCTATGACAGGATCTCGGGGACGGCTGAGGTAGAGATTGACGATGAGGACCTCTATGCCGAAGTAGTTGAGTCGTTGGAGCTCAACTGATACTTTAGGATTTACTTGCTCTTGTACTTCAGATTTTGTATTTTGTTTGAATTGTAATAATAACCCCCTACTGTGAGATCTCATTTTTTCTTCCTTTACTTGTATTAAACTCCCTTATTGTTTCTCATAATATGCTTAGCTTGCATAGCAGTTACCTCACTTTGTGCCATGAGAATTACCATTTATTAGTCGTACGATGGTCCATTTTATAACGTAATGCTCGGGTTCTCAATGAGGAGCGACTATCTTCAGGTTTTCAGAACCAGGGTGTTACAGGGGGTGAATAGGATTTTGCAACTAATTTCCTTTTTTGAAAATTCTAATTGCCTAACTTAAATAATCATTCAATTTAAATTAAGTTAAGCAAAATAACTCTAATGGCTTCCAAGCCAGTTAGAGGTTCCAATCACAAAACTATAATGGATATGCAGAATATAACAACTAGCCTAGTGTTGTGAGCTTATGTGCTTCCTATCAATCCATAACATTCATTTAATCATGTATGAGAAGTTATACACTCAAGCATATATAAGCATGATTGAACAGATGCGCAAATGACAATTCCAAACACAAGTACTTATAGTGGTTCGGTTACGTGCCTACTCTACTCCCGGCATCCACACTCAATCCCAGAGTGCATCGGATTTCACTATTGATGGTTTTAAAACAGGTTCACCAATAACCTTTGCAGTCCTACACTAAGGACACACATTTAGGCCCACCGACCAAGGTCCCACATACCGTTTAGGTCCACTGGCCAAGTTCCCACACTAGGCGCCTACTGTTTAGGCCCGCCGGCCAAGGTCCCACACTAGGCACCTACTATTTAGGCCCACCGACCAAGGTCCCACACAAAGCACCTAAGTTTAGGCCCACAAACCAAGGTCCCGCACTAGGAATCTAAACGAGTTTGTTGATGGCAAACTCTTAGCCTCAATCCTACACGAGGATAGAGACTAAACTATGGACTCTTAACTATGACACTTACTTGTCGGATGAGTCCTCTTTTATAGCTTCTCTTGGGTTACTTGATCTTCGTGCTTTCGTGCTTGAATCAGCTCCTCAGTGCTCCCTCGATCGCGTCGTTTGAATTTACCTTTTGGCTCAACTTCACGATAAAAACCTTGCATATGATGTACCTATAAAGGCGACCAAGGTTATGGGAGTAGGTTGAATCTCTTATTTAAGATAATGAATGGATTTTCTAAGAGATTAAACCTATGGATGCTCTAGAGTATCAAAGAACTATAGATATTCCTATTGGTTTAGTTTTTGTACTCTAGAGAAGGCACGAGTTCATGTTCTTCATTAATTAGGAGCTTTGAATGCTCATAAGAGTGAAGGATCACAATGAAGAGAATACGAACTCGTATGGATAGAGTTTAGGTAGGTTAGGATAAGCTTGGGATACATTAGAAACTCTATGGTGCCTATTTCCACTAATTTTGCAAGTTATACAAGCCATATTTATAGATAAAAGCTTCTAACGGATAGAAAATGGCTAGTTTATGGTACTACCGAAGTGACCTTCGGTACTACCCATCTTGCTTCGGTAACACTGAATTATTTATCGGTAGTACCGAATTAAATACCCAAGTTGCTAATCGAAAGCAGTCTCTTTTGGTGACACCGAACTTTGTTCGTCGGTGGCAGTTGGTGTCACCGAAATATTCAGTCGGTGACACCGAATTATCGTTGTAAGCTTGCTGGACTGTTTTGAACCCCTTCGGTAACACCGAAGGTATCTTCGGTGATACTGAAGATGCTATTTGGTGGCATCTTCGTCCTACCGATGTTGGATATATTTTTCTGTTTTTCTTATTTTGTCCAATACATCTTTCATCAACTTGGGACTTGCTTAAGCCAACACTATAGGATATAAAATATGGACTAGGGATTGGCTTAGAATAGACGACCTCAGTAGGTTTTTCTATTTGGGTTGGGATCATCTATTTACAAGGTTTAAGATCGTAGAAGCAGTTCTTCGTCTTCAATGTACCTTTTCCTGCTTCAGCTTCAGTTGCATCGCCGGTCTTCACTTATCAGGAACTCGTTCGACTACAAGACGCAACTAGTCATGTAATTGACAAACATGGGTGTAAATAAGTGCACTAACAGGTCTAAGGAGCAGAAGGCCGAGCAAGAGGTTGATGTAGTCAGCCGCTGCCTTAACAAGGTGATAAGCCTTCTTCACCAATCCACAGTCGAGCGTTCATAGTGTAGGAGCAAGCATGCGCAGGCTCGGGAGGCGAAGGAGTCAACCCTCAAGGAATTCGAAGAGCTCAGTGCGGCTTACACTTAAATTGGCCGATTGGCCAATTGACCGATCACATCTCCTCGTTTTTTATCCTTTTTTTTTGTATACATATGTTTAGGCGGTCTATAATTTAAGGCTCTCTTCCTATAATAAAATTTATTTTCCTTCATTCTGTTAGTTGTGGTAGGACACTTTTGTTCCTCCTCTTTTTATGTTTATTCGGCCTACCTTTGCACTACCTCCCATAAAGAAGGATAGTATGTTTTCAAGAATTGTCCATTAATCGGAGCCTTCACAACTTTCCTATTTATGTCTTGCAAGAGACGGGCTCCACCCTTGAGGACTTGAATGGCAATATATGGTCCATCCCACGTGGGTGACCATTTCTTACCTAAGGCACAATCTGTGTCACTATTGGCAACATGACTTTTCAAACCTTATCTCCCTCCTCAAAGGATTTTCCTCTTACCCTCTTATTGTATGTTCGAGCAATGGTTACTTTATTGGTAATGATGGAATTAAGGGCTTTCATTTGGGTCTCGTTCAGCCCTTCGAACTCGACCAACATCGCCTCTATAAACTCGGGAGGAATTAACTCGGCTTGATGTGCGATTCCCAAAGATAGCACAATAATTTTCAGGGGTACCACTGCATCATGTCCATATGTTAATGTAAATAGAATCATCCCAATACTACTGCACGGTGAATTTCTATATACCCAGAGCGCCTCAAAAAACTTTATATGGCATTCACGAGAATTCTCTTTAATCATCTTTCTCCGGATGTTCTTGATTACTTTATTACTGGCCTCGGCCCGACCATTATCATGTACATTATATGGCGTTGAATGTAAAATTTTGATCCCATACTTATCAGCCATGGCCCTCACTTCCTTTATTGAAAATGTTGCACCTCGGTCCATGGTGATCGATTCTGGAATCCCGAACTGATGGATAATATTACTTTCGATGAACTCGATGATTTGTCTGTGGCCAACCCCTTTCACAGGTTTTGCTTCTACCCATTTGGTGAAATAATTTGTAACCATGATGATGACTGAATCCATGGTGTTGAAGGTGGATGAATTTGACCTATCAGATCAATCGTCCATCATCGTAAAGGCCAGGGTTTGACGATTGAATGGATTTCAATTACGGTCACTTGTTAAATCGGCCTGTTTTTTTGGCAAGCCTCACAACCTTTGTCGTATAGAATGTAATCGACCATCATTGTCGACCAGAAATACCCATAACACCTAAGTGTGAGCTTCATTTTATTCTGGCCTGGTGAGCCCCATATAACCTTTCGTGAAGCTCACTCATTACCAATAAGGCTTCTTTTTTAGCCAAATATCGAAGCAAAACTCCATCGGTCCCTTTTCGGTATACTTCACTATCAATCATGACATAATTAGTGAATGATCTCACATCCTTGCTGACCTTAGTGCGTGATCTTTGAAGATAAACTATAAGAGGATCTCTGTAACACCTCAGTTCTCAAAACCCAAGTACACTACTCGTTTTCCAAAAAAAAAATCCAAGTGTTAACCTTTAACCGTGATTCAAATTTCACGTACATTTTTTTATCAGATTTAGTAAACTAGCAGAATATAAACAAATTAAGTATAAGAGGGAGTCCAAATATACATAACCAAGATTTCAAGTGATTACCTGAAAACATATACAAACCAATGTCTCATTAACTAAAGATTGAACAACAAATTAATGAAAGTAGTCTAGAAATTAGAGTCGTATAGCCATCGATCTCTCCATGCGATGCACCAGAGTCAACTCGTACATCATCCACGTATCCTGTACACTGAATACGGTTTGATAGCGTCAATGGCTATCCCAGTTAGGTATAACCCGCAAGATTTATCATATAATCAAGATAATTAAGCATAGTTATCAGGAACAGTGTATAACAAATATTTCACAATGATTATCATAAAAATTAGATAAGATTCATCAGATATGCATTTATTGAATAAATTTCACAAAGATAATCTTGTTTATATACATGGATGCATGCACATGCTCACAGACCTGGGGTTGCACATCCAGCTAGCAAAAAGGTCACCCAAGGAGAACTAGCCACCCAAAAAAGTACTCAAAGCTATGCCTTAAGGAGAACTAGACACCCGAAAAAGACCATGCAACGAGGACACCCAAAGTGAATTAGTCTCCCGAAAAAGTACTCAAAGGTAAGCCCTAAGGAGGACTAGTCACCTGGAAAAGTCCATGCAACAAGGACACCCTAGTAGTTCGAATGCACGAAATAATAATTTAGGATCACCCGGTAAAATACTCTATAGTACAACCCATAGTGATCCAAGAAAACCCTCATGTCTTACATCGATCACCCGATAAAGTCCGCATGCCATGAAAATGCATGATTAGTCCAAACATTGTTATTCCAATTTCAAACAATCATTCTAAGAAAGCTCAAAGGTCACTATGGGGGGTTTATCACCCAACATAGGCCGACAACTTAGGCATAGTGTCACGTTCCATCATCCTTGGTTCATGAGACTAACAAATATATTGTTTTGAGGGTAAGTTCTTGAAATCTTGGTTATGTATATTTGGACTCTCTCTTATACTTGATTTATTTATATTCCGCTAGTTTACTAACTCCGATTAAAAAAATATACGTGAAATTTGACTCACAGTTAAAGGTTAACACTCGGGTTTTTTTGGAAAATGAGTAATATACTCTGGTTTCGAAAATCGGGGTGTTATAAGATGGTATCAAAGAGAGTCTAGCTAGATAAACCTTGCCTTTGGGAAATAAACTTATACAAAACCTTAAATGTCTTAAGTGAGGAAGTTGGAATTAGATATTTTAACCTAAGTAAATTTTCTTTAGATTTAGAAAAAGTTCAAGAATGTAGAGACCTAAACATAAGTTCCCTTTGAAATTGAATGTATAACCATTTAAACTTATTTAGAACTCCCTTAGAGTTAGGAAAAATTGTGAACATAGAGATGTAAAATTTTTAGACCCCCTTGAAATTTTAGGTATACTCATTTAGACTTAGAAATTAAACTTAGATATCGTGGGAGAACAAATACCCACTATGATCTAATTAAAGATCAAACGAGAACATTCCATAGATTGGACTCCCTAGGAGCAAACTTTAGAAATCTAGAATTTGAACTTTTTCTATAATTTAAATTAGTTAGATATAACATTGTCACAATATTCAACAAATGAAACGTATTTAGGGAATTTCATACCCATTGTATTGTACATTGGTTCGAACATAAGTACTCCATAGACTTGAGGTATCATGCTAGAAATTGTAATTTGAATGCCCTAAGACATCTCATTAGTTAGAAAGTATACTCCCACAAATTACTGCTATTAGAACTAATTAGGGGTGTTACAAACCCTAGACTAGGTGTATGGGGACTAGATTTGAGAACATGGATAAATTTGGTAATTTCGAACTCAAAGTTCCAAGTAGAAAACTTGACCCGAACTTTTCACGCAAGATACTAAGAAGAGTTCTAAAGGTTTGTAGAACCCATGTACATTAACTGATTGGTTAGCTTAGAGATTGAATGGTTACAGTAGAATTAAGTACCTCATGTTAAGGATGTAAGTTGTTATTTCACATTTAGACAGATCCCTTACAAGTAATACTAATAGTTAGGACTACGTCATCAATCTCGAGGATGAGATTTTAATTAAGGGGGGCAGATTGTAACAACCTCATTTTATATTTTCGTTATTAGTCGAATATCTCTACACAAACATACAACAATGATGGGAATAGAAAATATAATGATCCTTATAAATACTACAAAATAGATAGTCCTCGACCCCATTCATGACAGAAGTGTTAAATCTCATGGACAAGATTTTCTTTAAGGGGAGTGGATTGTAACACCCCATACTTTTCAGTACTCTGGTGTTACCATGGAGGCTCAACTTGGTGTAAACATAGATCTAACCTACTTAAACATTCAACTTCACGTTAAACTGAATCCAACCGTCAAGTACAATCGTCATCCATAGATTGAACCATCCATCCATTGAATTCCAAGTAGGACCATCACGTCCTCTGGAAAATTCATTCATAAGATCTCGATCTCCACGATAGCTAGAACGAGCCGTCCGTTGTTAATATCAAACCCTGGATCATCAAACCCACCGTTCATCAGACCACAATAATCTACACTCAATAAACCACCTGATCAACTACGAAATATAACTCAAATTAAACTAGGAAACTATGAGACCACCCGACCGTTGGAAGACACTTGAATCACTTATTTTAGCCGCTTGAGCCTTGGAGTTGCCTCATCTTTAGTCTGAGGCCCTAATTGGGACATCCAAAGTGAGTGAATTTCATTAAACATTAACTCAAGACCCTCTTGGACCGGGTCGGATCATGTTGGATGACGAACCGATCACTAAATCGACTAAAAAGATCAACTAGACATATAAATGGATAGATGAGGCCCACCTGATTTGCCCCACTCTTTATCTAGTACCCTAACAGGACCAGACAAAACTGATGAATGGATTAGATCTCATTCATATACGTCAGAGTGGGTCCCACCGCAACTGCATGCGCATAAGTGTGCATATTCTCGCAACACACCAAACCTGTCAACACGGTTTGACCGTGTTGACCCGACTATAACAAGAAAAGAGAGATTTTCTCTCTTTCTACATTCGTTTTCCCGCCAGTAACAGACCTCGATCGTCCATTTGAAATTGGGCCCACCATCAGGTCACAGACTGATGATCCAAACCGTCCATCGTGTTGCGCTGGTGGAGTTGACCAAAAGCCGACAAAAACCAAAACAAAAAAGGAGACCTTCTCTCCTCTTTCTAGTCCGAAGTAGTAGTCAAACAAACGGCGCCCACTTTCATAATTGGTGGCCCGCCATTATAGATCATCAGCACTGATCTAAACCATCCATCGCGTTCACGACGGAAATCCTACCAAGCCCTGCCATATCTGCACGTTTTCATACGTGTGCGTGCGCACGATCTCTGACACAAGTGCATGTTCTGCGCAACATTTTCCAACAATGAAAATTCCGTTTCTTAGATGAGCTGGCAAACCACGTGCGGCTGTCATGGGCGATCACAACCCTCCATTCTGCTACATCTTAACGCTTCATTCATCCCGTTTTAGGGCTTGTATAGCTGTGTAGAAAGACGGAAGGGAATCTTCCCATTTTTTACGCTGGCACCATCTTGACCGTCCTTCTATAAGCTCTTCCAGAGCATCCTGAGCATCAATCCTAGGGCTTCACCACGCCTCTCTCGCATTCATCCTTGAGATCTCGTTATTGCGAGAGAATCGGCCGCGGTTGAAAATCTCAGAACCCACCGAGTGTTTGTCCAAGCCTCTCTAAATGGTGGGTCCCACAGCGTTTTAGGATCGTATCCACGCCATCCACATGAAAGAAAACCAAGGAATAACCCTTCATTGATGATCTGCAATTAATGGCTAGATCATCTTCTCTATCTAGCCAGAAAACCCACCACTTGATTGTGACCCACTTGCGCTGATCTGAAACGTTCATTTAGTGGGTCATGGTGCCAGAAGTGCATCCACAACCTCAGATCACAACCATGCTAACATGACTCGATTATATTATCATAAAAATATCATGTTTTAAGCAACGAAAACCATAACTAATCTCTTGATTAGTTACAGTTCGAATCCTCTAGAAGCCGACTAATACCAACCTATTAAATGCTGCCTTTTAGGCCAACCTTTCCAAAAAAAGGAAAGCCAAAAAGAAAGAGAGAGATTTCGGGTCAAGGGCTGCTGCACCAACTTGACTTAGTGAATCGTAAAGCCGAGTTTTGGCTCTAGTGTGTGCCTTGCAAAGTCTAAAGAGAGGGAGAGAGAAGAGAAGCAAAAGAATGAGAAGAAGCAGTGAAGAGAATCAAAAGAGAGAGAGAGAGAGAGAGAGAGAGAGAGAGAGAGAGAGAGGACTCGAGAGAGGGGATACTATCCTACTTCGTGCTTGCACCGAGTCTTGAGTCCGTGCCTAGTCTGCAACAATCCAGGTGAGTTCCGTTCAAGTCTCGTCTTCGCTGTCTTTAAGAGTAGAAGAAGAGGAGAATCATAAAGAGGAAGAAGATGATAGAAAGAAAGAAATAGGAGTAGAAGAGACGGGACGAGTCGCCAGTCGACTCGGTTCAAACCGAGCCGGGCCTCTGACTCACTGTCAAATTGGGTCTGACATCCCATGCTGGACCAGACAAAGCAAAAGAAAGAGATTGAAAGGAGAGTGGGGGGCTGGACCGTGACTGATCACCGAGTTCGAGTGATGAGTCGGGTTTGGCTGATAGAAACCTAACCCGCTGCCGAGTCCGGACTGAGATCGGTCCTTGGGTTGAGGATCGGGATGGCCAGGTTTGGGACTGGCTTGAATTCAGACCTTGTAAAAGGCCAGTGAAAAGAGAAGAAGGAAAGAAAGATGAAGAAGAGGAAGAAATGAGGAGAGCGGTGCATTCGGTTCAAAACCGGATCGATCCAGGTATTTCCGAGTTGACTCATTCAGGTTTACTGAGTCTATCATTCAAGGAGACCTGAAGTGGGGCTGTTTAAGACTCACAAACTCTGAGGGTTGGTATTGAAGGTGAGTTTGTGTTTCTACCGAGTTAGGCCGAGTTAGGCCAAGTCGGGTTTTGAGAACCGGGGTGTTACAATCTCTCTAATCCTCTTCTTCTATCTCAACCCGACATATCTCCATAATGATCTCCCTTTTGAAAAATGATGGTAAAGACCTCATTTGGCTAACTACGTCATTTCATTAGCATCCATGTTATGATCCCTAGTAACATGCATTAGTTCTATTTCATCAAAGTTATCCATCATCTGGGATGCCAAGGCATAATATGGTAAAAGGGTTGCACTAGTACATTTGAAGAGCACCACCATTTTGTTGATAAGTAATTATGAATCGCCCACAATTGTCACACTTCTTGCACCCAACTCCATCAATAATTCTACGTCGATTATCATAGCTTCATACTCAACCTTATTATTAGTGCACATGAAATCCAACTAGAATGCGAACACCTGCCTATTTCCATTTGGAGCAATTAGGATGATTCTAGCTCCTGAAGCTTTATGAGTCTTTGACCCATTAAAAATAAACTTCCATGGGGTTAAAGGTGTGTCGTACAGATCTAAAACACCTAGAGAAATTTGATCTTCCAAATAAGATGGATGGTCGACCATGAAGTTAGCTGTTATGGGAAAAATGGATCGACTAATAAGATAAGGTTAGGTCAGAACTCCATGCACTCCTCCAGGTCGGTCAATAACCAATATGACTGAAAGCTCGACTTTTAGCTCCAATCCGAGCAGGAAATGAGATCAACCTCGACCTTTCGTCGATCCTTGATGGCAGGTCGAAAAATCCATTAATCCGCTAGACACTAAAAACAACTCAACTACTACCCGTTAAAGAAATCAGGTCGGCATAAACCCAGGTCGGCACAACCTCTCTTCTACTAATTCCGACCTGGTCCCGACAATATTTTCCCGAAATCCCAGGCGAGGATCTAGGAAGGTGATCGCTACACGAATCTATCTGAGGTCTCAGCCAAGGATCTCGGAAGATCCTCGCAACATGTCGGGGATCCAAATCCTTCTACAATATGGAAATTTCCTCTATGCTACCACCTCGCCTTGACTATAAATAGGAGCACCCCCAATGGTGAGAGGTATGCACAATCTTGAGCCTAAAACCCTGCCTACGACCAGACCCAGATTTTCTCCCTGACTTAAGCATCAGAGGGCCCCCTGTCGTAGCCAGGGTCTCTTTTGTCTTCTTCCAGTACAAGTATTTGAAGGTTCAGGGAAGGTGACGCAAGGATGAACGTCCGTCTTCCTCAAGGATAACTACACTGAATCCACGGAGCTTCTCTGGACTCCTCACAGAGACTTCTCGAATCCACAAGGAAAGAAAGCAAGAAAATAGAAATAAATTCTAATAAATTCAAATTTTGATTAATCATTGAAATAAATGAGTTCACAACCCTTTAAATAGGGATACCAAGCAATGGGAGAGAAATTAGAAGCAACCTATAACTAAAACTCATAGAATTTGAAAGTTACTATATATAGTAAATTTCTATTTATAGTAAGTGTCCTATGTGGCTTAACCACATTATTCTCCTAATTTTTCTAAACACTTTTCATGTTGGACACAACTCCTAAAGCCCAACGGATGAAGAGTTATAATCAAACTAAAACTTATTAAAAATAGTAAAAACGGAAATAAACATGGAATTTGACCACCAATATGATGGAATCTCAAAAATTTGCATGGATAACCCAGAATAGCTAGGTTGGTTAGCTAAAGTAGCTCGTCCTACCCCAAAATCATATATGGTACATCGAGTAACTCATTCTAGTTTGCGAGATATGCGTATTTTAAGGTTCTAATGGTCTTGATGACTTCCTCTTTTAATCGGGTCTTCTCTGGTCCATCTTGGTCATGAAAGTATCCATGACCTTCTTTACATCAGAAGGCTATCCAGATTTCTGCATCAACAGTTTGGTGTCGTCTGTGGCAACAATAGTGAAAGTTGTCATTCTCATCTACAATGCTCTGACAATGGCAAAAGGAAGAAAGAAAGCCCAAACCACCACTGTTGTGCCTAGCCCTCCACCGCCAGAGCAGTCCGAAGACCATCGGGACTCATCTTCCCAACTTCGGGCCGACTTGTGTCCGCGGGCCCACTGCAATGGTCCCAAAATAGGGGAGGTCGACTTATCTCCCTAGAACAACAAGATGTAGCACTGACTAGCAACATCGACTAAATAAAGTGAATGCTAGAGCAACGAAACCCTCCTCCCGATCAAGGGGCTGAGGAAGTGGTCGCTTGGGTAGCAACTAAAGTTTTTGCCCAGTCTCGAGCACCCACCGACTCTCGGAGAAGCAAACATATCGGCGCAGCACCTTCTCATGCCTCGGGCACTACCACATTGGTTGCCTCTGACTTACATCATGAATTGGAGAAAAAGAGGCATGACAAAGCTCCCGAGTCGAGGTCGAGGCGATAGCCGAAAACGAAGATCCCTAGGAAGCCGAGCTCAATGAACTGCGGGGCCAGATTAGCGACATACGGCAGGCTTACCGCACACATGCTCTGACCTCAGTAGAGGCAATGCTAGAGGAAAATGAACCACCATTTACTACAAACATCATGCATGCCCAACACCTAAAATCTTTTAGGGCTTGGATGGAAATTCATGGCTCATCAACCGCGATAATGTACCGGATGTTCTCCTTAACCCTAATAGGAGCAGCTCGAAAGTGGTTCTAACAATTGAAGCCACAATCCATCAGCTCGTTCACGCAGCTCAGCAAAGAGTTCATCACTAACTTCATTGGAGGAAAGGAAAGGCTCAAACCAACTACTCATCTCCTCACCATCATATAGAAAGAAGACGAGCTGCTGAAGGACTACATCAAATGCTTCAACCTGTAAGCAATACAAATCGAGGGCTATTCAGATTAGATCGCCTTGACCGCCATGATGGGAGGCCTAAGGGAGGGGAGGTTCCTCTTCTCACTCAGTAAGAATCCACCAACAAAATTGGCCAATCTCCTCAATTGAGCTTAGAAATACTCCAATGCCGAGGAGCTTTTCAGCTCGCGAAAAGCTCCTCAGAACAGGGGTAGCTAGAACAACTAAAAGCGACCTAAAGAAGAACAAGTCTCGACCACCAACAACAAGTGGAGTTTAATGCCCCGAATTTCCAAGGTCTGAGTCTTTGCTCACCTTGGAAATTCTGGCATTAATCTCATTCACATGTTGTTCAGATAGTGTGATTAAATTTATACATTTTGAGAACTCAAGTACCAATTCATGAAAAGGAGATTCTCTGCATTTATTATTCCATTTGAAAAGGAAGAAAAGTTCAATGTATCATTAAATGCTCACTCAGATGGGAGCTTATTAAAAAAAATCAAGTCGCAGCGGAAACGTAAATAAAAACTAAATCACGAGACTATTTTCTTGTTTATTCAGTATAGTCTTCCTCAGGGAGGTGATTCTTTAGGTCTTCAATATGTTCGTCACCTGCATCATCCGTGCAGTTGGAGAGGGTCAATGCCCTACCCATAGTGATGGTCATTCCTTTAAAGTTTACAATAATTAACATAATTCACAAGGAAAATGAAAAAGGGCACTGATACTTCTCATATTCTACATATACAAGGGTATCGATATGCGCAACATTCTATATGCTATGCATGCCTATCAAAATATGTGCGATCCATCACACTCAGCATCATAATCATAATATGGAAGCAGTTTAATATATTCGACTCGCCTCGCATTCTCACACTACGGAGATTCGCCGACGTGTCCCATGTTAGCGTGGATCTACGCGAACATCTCAAGGCGACACAACAACGCGGTTGGGGGATTTACATAACACGATGTGTTCATGGAGCAACTATTTACGACATCCAATTTTGAGAAGTGATGTAACATGTATGACATTTTACTTACATCGATTGTGCACCACGCCAACTAACCCACAAAATTATGTGCCAACTAAGAGGGCCACTACCCGTAATGCATTACGTTCAGGAATTTATGATGATTGTCTGAGATGGGATGCTTGACGCGATACTTGCGTGTAGGGTAACAATGATGTGAATTTCCATAGTGTTGATTCATAATAAAAATGATAAGCGGCAAAATAAATATTGAAGCATGAGAAAGGGAGTAACCATTTAAGTTGCAAAGATTAAAGGAAGGATCCTCACCTTACTTTGTTGATAATCTGGGATGTACTTTATGGTTAGATTCTACTTTAATTCACCTGGTTTATGTTAGATTTCAGTTAGGTTTAATAAATATGAGGCCTTAACTAAACGTGTTTTGGTTCCATTCTACCACCGAGTCGACTCGGTTAGGCATGATGGGACCTTGTTGCATGGGAAGAATTTGGGTGGACATAACAAGAAAGGAAGGAAGGAGTTTGGATTTGAACCGTGATCCGGTGGTGTCTTGGATCCGTTGCAGACGAACCGGTGATTCGGTGGGAGTTGGAGGCTAATTGAACTCGGGCCAAGCTTCCTCCTCTTCTCTTCTTCTTCTCTCTCTCTCTCTCTCCTCTCTCTCTCTCTCTCTCTCTCTCTCTCTCTCTCTCTCTCTCTCTCTCTCTCTCTCTCTCTCTTTCTTTTCTTCCTTGTGGAACGGCAAGGCTTTTTATAGCTAATCCGAATATGGAGGCTTCTTACGCAGTCCGATTCCAGAGGCTTCTTACGCTGATCGGGTTACCTAGAGCGTAACAGCGGATCTAGTTATGCAAGGTGTAACAGCAACGTGGTTGAGTTCCTGTTTCTATGAACTCCTCTCTTATCCGACTCGTCTGGCCACTGGACATCCGATGGCCCATCAACAGATTATCTTTGGACTGCTGATCGGAATGTCTTGTTTGAAGGAGGATTGGCATCGGTTTTAATGGCGGATTGATTATGATGTGTTTTCTTCATGTTTAGACGTCTCCAGGTGGGTCGGATTGGGTATCCGAAGTTTCCTGGACCATCAGATTGAGGGTGGGCATAGGATCCTTAGATTATTGTGAGGAAGATTCCTCTCGCATTGTCGCATGAAAACAGCGGAGACGGGCGAGAAAGTTGGCGCGATTGGGATGGTTTTTCTTTCTTTCTTGTTTGGGAAGGACTTATCCGCTTCTTGGGTAGGTATGGACTCCGTAATGTAAGGGGTGGTGTTTTATTATAGTGTCTGCACGGCCCGTAATATCAGCGAAAACAGTGCGCGTGGGGTTCGATCATTCCTCGCGTGCATTACTCTTCTCCGACGGAATTTTGGGAGAAGGCTGATGGACAGTCCTGATTATTTTTCTATTGTGATGGTGGCCCACACCAGCTATGGTGTGGAGTTCCCTGTTTTGAAAATAGTCCGGGCAGGAAGGCGTGATTCGTGAAGGATATGGATTTCTCCTTCGTGAATTGTCGGGTCAAACTCTGTTTGATTGGTTTTGGTATACAGTGTTCCGCGGATGTACATGCTTTTGTGTACACACAGCCCCCGTACGGTAGAGATTGGCGTGATCTTACTCGATGCACTCCGTCCATTTAGTTCCTTGATGCATGCTTGACTTCTGGGTTCCAAGAGTAGATCTGATCTAATGTTCAGGTGGGCCATGCTCCATCTTTTGGATTAGATTTTTGGGTTTTGATGGTAGATTTTCCTAAATCTGGTTGTCAGTTATGATATGTTTTATAGTGATTTTGACACATATTCTTATTTTCTGACAATGCTTACAAGCTTTGCAAAACTCTTGAGTATCTCTGAACATAGTGGGCCAATAAAAGTCACACGACAGATTTTGGCCATGGTCTTTTTAGCAAAAAAAAAATTACCACTACAGGCCGAAGAGTGACAAAAGGAGATGATACTATGATGTTCATTGTCTGGTACACATCTCCTTAGAATTTGGTTTGAGCAATATTTAAACAGATAAGGATCATCCCAAAAAAACTTGCGTACCTCGACGAAGAATTTTTTTTCTTATCTTGCACAGTCCAATATGTTGGAGTGAATCTTGTAGCAAGATAATTTGTAATATCAGCAAACCAAGGTAATTGGGAGAGTTTAAATAATTTTTCATCAGGGAACATATCATTTATAAGTGTCAGGTCAAGGGAATCGAGGAGATCAAGCCTGGAGAGATAGTCAGCCACTATGTTCTCTACTCCCTTTTTGTCTTGTATTTCTATGTCGAATTCCTGGAGTAGAAGGATCCATCTTATCAAGCGGAGCTTAGCATTGTTCTTAAAAAGAAGATATTTCAGCGCCGTATGATCAGTGTAGATGATGATCTTGGATCCGATCAAGTAGGACCTAAATTTGTCCAAAGCGAACATTATGGCTAAGAGTTCATTTTCTGTAGTAGAATAGTTCACTTGAGCAGAATTTAGAGTTCTACTTGCATAGTGAATCACGTAGGGCTTCTTTCCTTTTCTCTGGCCTAACACCGCCCCAATAGCAGAATAGCAAAGTCAGATGCATCGCACATAATTTCAAAAGGGATGCTCTAATAGGGTGGCTGCATGATAGGTGTGGTAGTCAACATAGCCTTAAGCTTAGTGAAAGCTTCTTGGCATTACTCAGTCCACTCGTATGGTGCATCCTTTTAATGTAGATTACATAAAGGATGAGAGAGATGACTAAAGTCCTTTACGAATCGCCTATAAAATTCGACGTGTCCTAAAAAGGATCGCACGTCATATATGCTCTTGGGTGAAGGTAGGTTAGAGATAAGATCAATTTTTGTTTTGTCTACCTTAATTCCCTTGGATGAAATTATATGTCCAAGAACAATTCCATTGGGAACCATAAAATGACATTTTTCCCAATTAAGAACCAAATTCTTTTCTTCACATCACTTCAGCACATTTTTAAGATTTTCCAAACACTCGCTGAAGGATGGACCAAAGACAGAGAAGTCGTCCATGAAGACCTCTAAATATTGTCCCACCATGTCAGAAAAAATACGCAACACGCATCGCTGAAAGGTGGCAGGGGCATTACACAGTCTGAATGGCATCCTTCGGTAAGCAAAGGTGCCAAAGGGACATGTAAATGTTGTCTTTTCTTGATCTTCAAGGGCTATCTCTATCTGATTATAGCACAAATATCCGTCAAGGAAAGAGTAGTAAGTGTAACCAGCAAGCCTTTCCAAAATTTGATCAATGAAGGGCAAAAGAAAGTGGTCTTTCCTTGTGACGGTATTCAACTTTCTGTAATCAATGCACATTCTTAAACCAATAGTGACTCTAGTTGGCACGAGTTCATTGTCAGCATTGGCTACGATGGTGATTCCGGACTTCTTGGGAACTACCTGAGTTGGACTCACCCATTAACTATCGGATATAGGGTATATGATACCCACATCCAACAATTTAAGTACCTTAGCCTTAACCACTTCCTTCTTGTTTGGATTTAATCGACGTTGTAGTTGTCGAGAAGTTTTCAGATTATCCTCAAGATGAATGCGGTGAGTACAAATCAAAGGATCAATTCCCTTGAGGTCCGCAATCGACTATCCAAGGGCTCCTTTATGTTCAAGGAGAGTGGAAATAAGAACACTCTCATGTTCTTTCTCAAGGTGGGATGAAATCACCACCGGGTATATCTCATTTTGATCTAAATAGATATATTTAAGATCAGCGAGTAAGGGTTTTAGGTCAAGCTTCGATGCCTTGAGGCTAGACGGTAGAGGCACTACATTGGTTTAGGGTAAGGTTTCAAATTGTGGCCTTCACCGGTTAACTCCAAGTACCGGTGCAGTATCAAGCGTGACATCCATCTCCCTAATCGTGTCATCATCTAAATCAGGAGAGTGGGCCAAGCACATCTTTAGAGTATCAGGGTATAGAGTCAAAAGTACTCTATCTTCCACGAAAGAATTTATCAAGATAATGTCATGGATATCATCAACATCCTCTGATTGTTTGCTCATGTTGAAAAAGATATTGAGCTCTAATGTCATATTTCTAAAAGATAAATTCATAATTCAATTCCTAAAATTAATGATTGCATTTGATGTAGCAAGGAATGGGCGACCAAGAATGATGGGAATTTGGGTTCTCATATCTACGATGGGTTGAGTATCCAAGATAATAAAGTCTACTGGATAGTAGAATTTATCAACCTGTACTAACATATCCTCAATCATCCCTCTCGGTACACGAACTGAGTGATCGACAAGTTGTAATGTATTCTAGGCGGGTTTTAATTCACTTAAACCCAGTTGTTCATAAACCGAGTAAGGGATTAGATTTACACTTGCCCCCAAGTCAAGAAGTGCATGCTTAATCTGATGATTCCCAATTATACAGGTGATAGTTGGGCTGCCAGGATCTTTATATTTTTTGGCAGATCTTGCTTGAGGATGACACTTACTTTTTCTATTAGAAAAATTTTCTTTTGTATGTTTTGTCATCTTTTGGTAGTGTATAGATCTTTCATAAATTTGGCATACGAAGGGATTTGTTTAAGGACATCCAGTAGAGGAATGTTAACTTTCATTGGTTTTAGTACCTCTAGAATATCACAAGAATTAGATAGAGGCTTTGGTGCAATCAACTGTTGAGGGAATAGCACAATCGGCCTACTTTGAGGTTTCGGTTCTGACCCATGTGGAGCATTGCTAGGTCTATCATTATCATCTATTTTCAGGTCCTTAGTTTTTCAGCCCTCAACGGAATAGATTTGTCAATTGTCTTCCCAATCCTAAGAGTGGTGATATATTTAGCTTGCTCTATTTGATTTGAAGAACTTGGGTTACTGATATTATATTGTTATTTTGGGTTGGGGAGAGGTTGAGCTAGAAGGATCCCTTTCTCCCTAATTAGATTTTTTGTCTCAAGCCCTTGTATGACCTTTGTCAGGTCTTGAAAGGCTTGTAGTATACCCTGATTAAAAAGCTCTTAATTTTGAATATGTTTTAAGACCAGATCCTTTTGGGGTTTCCTTTGATTCAGAAATTGGTTAAGGATCCCTTAAGGAGTAGCAGTTTGTCCATTCCTCCAATTAAAATTTGGATGGTTTCTCCAAATTGAATTATATGTGTTTGAGGTAGGTCCGCTGAAAGGTCTTTGGTAGTTGTTCACAGCATTCAATTGCTCATTCAATATCTCTTAGAAAGCAGGAATTGTTGGACAATTCTCAGTTGTATGTATGTTACAAGCATAAATACCACAAATAACTTCCGCAGCCTTTTCGGGTTCTACCTTCTTAAGTTCTATGGCGTCGACTTTTCTAGTAAGTTTGGCCAATCTTGCATTTACATCATCTTCTTCTTTTAAGACATAGATTCCTCCCTTTTCCTTTGATTGAGTGGGCTTAGAAGTAGTGGTTCTTAAGGAGGTATCCCATGATTGTGCACTTTTAACAAGTTTATCAAAATAATCCCATGCATCATCGAATTCCTTGTTCATGAATTCCCCTTTACACATCATCTCCACAAATTGGCACATGGATGAGGTCAATCCCTCATAGAAAAAGCTCGTTATCCTCCATATTTCATAGCCATGTTGTGGACATGAATTTATGAGATCCTTAAATCGCTCTCAACATTGGAAGGTCTCATCCTCTTTTTGCGCAAAATTCATGATTGTTTTCCTTAAGATATTTGTTTTATGATATGAGAAGAACTTTTTTAGGAACTCTCTTGTCATCTCAACCCACGTATCAATGGACCGTGGTCTTAAGGAATGTAACCACGACTTAGCCGTTTCTTTCAAAAAGAAAAGAAACAATTTCAGTCTTACCATGTCCTCAAACACGTTTGGGAAGTGCAATGTAGATATGATCTCATCAAACTCTTTTATATGCAAGTATGGACTTTCATATTCTAGTCCATGAAATTTAGGGAGGAGTTGAATTACCCCTGGTTTAATATCCACACTTCCCGCATTCAATGAAAATATCATGTAGGAAGGTGTACTCACCCCCACCGGTTGTAAATAATCTCGTAGAGTACGAGGCAGAGTGCATTAAGCACCTCATTCTCATCCTGAACTTCCTCAACTGGAGGTTGAGGTTGATTTGCAACCATAACTTTGATTAATTTAGAGAATCTCAAGTGGTGTCTAATCCGGTGATGGATAGGCAACCCTTCGACTAATCCTCCTTCACTTAAGAGACAACGGGTGTTATCACGAACCCACTTGGGCATGAATCACTTTCAGCCCTCAAGTAATTAAACAACTAACTTAAAAACAAAAGTCAATAAAATAAAACAAATAAGAGATTTAGAAAAGATAAGAGAGATTGGAGAGAAGTTACCCGATTAGGGTTACTATGTTAAGATCCTACAAAATAGAAAATAAAAAATCCTAACCTAAAAACGTAGCAGAAAAATAAACCCTAATCTTAACCTAATTCTAATACCAATCAATCTCAAAAAAATGCAGTTGTAATCCCCAGCAATGGCGCCAAAAACTTGTTCACAACCCCAAGTGTCAGGTCACGATGTAGTAATAACTCGGTAAGATCAAGGTCAAATCCATAGGGACTAAACGTGTACGTATTCTGAAATAACTATAACTAGAACTAGAAGAAGATCTAAATTTGAAATCTGAAATAAAGGAGAGTAATTGTGAATAAAGTTGATTAAAACTTGTGAATATAAAGGTGGGAACTAGGGTGCAAAGGATTCACTTGTAGCTATCAAGATACTACATTACTTGATGCAAAGAACACAATTGGAACTGGAGTCTTATCCTATCTAATTAGAAGATAAAGCAATTAAATCAAATCTGAAATTTCATTGACCTAATTCTCAATGGAAGAGAATTGTGATGAGTGGAAGGGATTCCATCACCCTACCATGCCCAGGAGACGATGGTGAACAACAAGATATACCAATCTCATAATCTCATAATGGAAAAGAATATACTCAAAGCTATCACAGCATCTATTGTAATTTGAGTCACAACAAACCATAGAAAATTGAAAATATTTCTTAAATTCAAACTAGAAGTCAATGAAGTTCAATAAGAACAAGAATCAAAGTAAAATAAACATCCAAACACACTACAAGCTTTACCTTTTAGCCCTAGCTAAGAGGTTTAACCAACTATAGACATGATTGAAACCAAATCTCTTAAACAAAGCATAAAAAATAAACTAGCGAAGAAGAAAAACTCTTTGGCGACTGCTTCACCCTTGTGCATGCTCCTTGGGACCTTTCCAAATCCTAGAAGATGCTTTGGAGCATCTTAAGGAGTCCTATTTATAATTGTGAAACTCCAACTTTCGCACTGAATTGGAAAAAATCTAGAAACCGCCTCAAATTTATGTACTCTGCGCAGTTTTTCAAAATAGACTCGAAGTTTAAACCACCTCAAATTTACGCACTCTGCACAGTTTCCTAAAATAGACCCATAGTTTCAGAATATGCTTTTTCTAGACAATTTCAATAATATGTTTGTGTTCAGGATAATTTCAGGATTCTTTTATTGACTTCAAATCTTTGATTCTCTTCATTCCTCACTTGGTTTTCTTAGATCTTTAGCATTTGAATTCTTCATTAATGACTTTCAAATCTCCAAATCTTTATTTAGTAATCTTTTGAGCATAAATCTTCTTTTTGACATCAATTTCACCTCAAGCTCTCGAAATCACCTTGCACATGAAAACATGCATAATTAAATCGATTAACTACTATCATGTTTATAAACTAAATGTATAAATAGGGAGAAATATGCAATATTTCACACTTAACCTTTTAAACAAAGCTTAAAAAATAAACTAGGGAAGATGAAAAACTCTCTTTGACACCTGCTCCACCCTTGTGTATGATCCTTGAGACCTTCTTAAACCCTAGAAGATGTTTTGGAGCATCCTAGGGAGTCCTATTTATAGTTATGGAACTCCAACTTTCACACTAAGTAGGAAAAATCTAGAAACCGCCTCAAATTTACGCACTCTGCGCAGTTTTTCAAAATAGACTCTGAGTTTCAGAATATGCTTTTCCAAGACAATTTCAGGAATATGTTTGTTTTTAGGACAATTTCATGATTCATTTTCTTCACTTCAAATATTTGATTCTCTCCATTCCTCACTTGGTTTTCTTGGATCTTTGGCATTTGAATTCTTCATTAATGACTTTTAAATCTCCAAATCTTCATTTGGTAATCTTTTGAGCATAAATCTTCCTTTTGGCAACAATTTCACCTTAACCTCTCAACATCACCTCGCACATGAAAATATGCATAATTAAATCAATTAAGTAATATCATGATTATAAAACCAAAGTATAAATAGGGAAAAATATGCGATATTTCATACTCAACACCTAGCTAAAAGGTTTAGTTAACCATAGACATTATTAAACCAAAATCTCTCAAGGAAAGCATAAAAAATAACTAAGGAAGAAAAAGAAAGACCCTTGGCGGTGGCTCTCCACCCTTTAGCTCCACTCCTTGAACCGTAGATGATACCTACGAACGTCCTAAGGACTCCTATTTATAGTTGTGAAGCCCCATGTTACATAACTCCTTGGAAATTTTGGAAACCGTCTTGAATTTATGCACTCCATGTAAGTCCCGCGTTACGCTTTGATCGGACCGAAGTTGGGTTCGGTAGGACTGAATTAAGGTTGAAAATCGTACTTTCTCACTGGACAATTTTGCACAATTTCGGTCGAACAGAAATTGGCTTCAGTCGGACCGAAGTTAATGTTGAAAAATCTTATGCAGAAAATCTGTTAAATTTAGGTCTGATCAACTCCAACCGAAATCTCCAACTGAAGCTTCAGTCGGATCGAAGTTGGCTCAGGTTGGACCGAATTAAGCCTGAAAATCCTGATTTCTTACTGGACAGTTTTTTGCGATTTTGGTTGGACCGAACTATCCTGTTTTATACTATGGATTCTGTATTCTTTCAAGTCGTTTTTTTATCCTTTATACTTAGTTTCCATGGATCTTTGGCATGTGAATTCTTCATTCTTGGTCTCCTAAGATCCATCTTTTGCCTTAGTGATTCTTGAGCATTAAATCCATGCTTTTTAGCATTCTTTTCAATCCAAGCTCTCAGATTCACCTTGTAACACAAACATGTATAAAATATACCATTAAGCCTTATCATGTTCATAAAACTAAGATATAAATAGAAAAAAATATGTAACATTTGACACTCAACACCAGCTATGGTGTGGAGTTCCCTGTTTTGAAAATGGTCCGGGCAAGAAGGCGTGAAGGAGATGGACTTCTCCTTCGTGAATTGTCGGGACAAACTTTGTTTGACCGGTTTTGGTAAACGGTATTCCGTGGTTGTAAATGCTTTTGTGTACATGCAGCCCCCGTATGGTAGAGATTGGCGTGATCTTGATTGATCTGTTCCGTCCATTTAGTTCCTTGATGCACGCAAGACTTCCGAGTTCTAAGAGTAGATCTGATCTAATGTTCAGGTGGGCCATGCTCCATCTTTCGGATTAGAATCTTGGGTTTTGATGGTAGATTTCCCTAAATCTGGTTGTGAACACTCTAATTTGTTTATGATATGTTTTATAGTGATTTTGACACCTATTCTTTTTTTTTTTTCAGTAACTTGAGTAGGTTGGATTTTGTAAGAATGGGGAAGTTTCCATATTGGTTGAATGTGTGTTACTCATTTTGTGCTTACGATGGCCTTTAGGCAGTAAAATTTTGGGGTGTTACATGGAGAAAGGACGACGATTCAACTAGAGGTGAGCATCTGAACAGATGACTTGAAAGCAGGTTCAGCTCTTACAACCCCCTCAATGCAACGCCCAAACAAGTTCTCATGTAAGTTCAGGACCCACTTGGGCATGAAACCCTCACAACCCTCAAATTCTAAACAACTAAAACCTAAGAAAAAGAAAACTAAAAACCTAAATTCTAAATAACTTGGGCATGAACCCTCACAATCCTCAAATTCTAAACAACTAAAACCTAAGAAAAAGAAAACTAAAAACTACAGCAAGAAAAGAAAAACCAAGTGTTATCATGAACCCACTTGGGCATGAAACCCTCACAACCCTCAAATTCTAAAAAACTAAAAACCTAAGAAAAAGAAAACTAAAAACTACAGCAAGAAAAAAAAACCCAAGTGTTATCATGAACCCACTTGGGCATGAAACCCTCACAACCCTCAAATTCTAAAAAACTAAAAACCTAAGAAAAAGAAAACTAAAAACTACAGCAAGAAAAGAAAAAAACCAAGTGTTATCATGAACCCACTTGGGCATGAAACCCTCACAACCCTCAAATTCTAAAAAACTAAAAACCTAAGAAAAAGAAAACTAAAAACTACAGCAAGAAAAGAAAAACCCAAGTGTTATCATGAACCCACTTGGGCATGAAACCCTCACAACCCTCAAATTCTAAACAACTAAAACCTAAGAAAAAGAAAACTAAAAACTACAGCAAGAAAAGAAAAAAAAATAAGAGAGAGTTAGAGAGAAGTTACCAGAATGAAGTTTCTATGTTAGGATCCTACAAAACAGAAAACAAAGTTAGTTCTCTAAAATAAATTCAGAAAATACTAACAAAAACTTAACCCTAATCCTAAACTAATTCCAATTCTAATTAATCTAAAAAAAATGTAACTGAAGCCCCCAACAACGGCGCCAAAAACTTGTTCGCAACCCCAAGTGCAGGGCTGCGATGTAGTAATAACTCGCTGAGACCGAGGTCGAATCTATAGGGGCTATACTTGTACGTATTCTGAAAGTAAGTATAACTAGAACTAGAATGGAAACTGAAACTAAAATCTGGAAGAGTTAAGAATAATTGTGAAAGAATTATCAATTAAAAGAGGACTAGAGCATCAAGGATCCACTTGTGTCTATTAAGATGTTACCTTACTTGATTCAACAAACACAACTGGAATCGGAGTCCCATCCTATCCAGTTGGAAGATAAAAACAGTTGAAGCACAATCTAAACTTCTCATTGAATTAGTTCCCACATGAAGAACCATTGTTGTGATGATTGGAAGGGAATTCAACCATCCACCATTCCCAAGAGATGATGGTGAATCATGAATTTTACCAATCTCAATAATATCAATACAGGTAAGAAGATATTCAAAGCCATCAAAACATCTATTGTAATTTGAGTCATAATAAATAATAGAAAACTGAAAATATTCCTTAATTCAAATTAGAAATCAATGAAGTTCAACATAAACATGAATTAAAGTAAGATAAACATCCCAATAAACTAGAAGCTTCACCTCTTAGCCCTAACTAAGAGGTTTAGTTAACTATAGCATGATTAAGACTAAAACCCTTAAAAAAAAACATTAAAAATAAATTAGGGAAGAAGAAAAACTCTTGGGAGGCTACTCCACCCTTTTGTTTTGCTCTTCGAACCCTAATTCGTGTTTAGAACTCCTTGAAAAACCCAAATATATAGGCTTTGTTCGGCCGACTTTGAAAATCGCCTCAATTTTACGCACTCTACGTAACGCTTTTGATGTTATCGAACAACCTTCGATGGCATCGAGGTAAAATCCTGGTTTAAATCGAATTCAAAAGTCACTCCCTTTCATACTGCGTAAGTTATCGATGCAATCGAACATGTTTCAATGGCATCGAAGGGCTTTCGATGACTCGAAAAACGTCTAGAAACTGTCCAGCAAGTTGCTACATAAATCCTCAAAATTCTCGAAGCCATCGGACATGTTTCGATGTAATCAATTTGGTCTTCCATTGATCGAACTGGTCTTCGATGGATGGATCGAAGAATCATGCCAATTAGTCCAACAACCAAACTTGAAATTCCTGAAAATCTCGATGCAATCGAAAAGGCTTCGATGACATCAAACACTTACTTCGATGGGATCGAAGGGTGTTCGATGTCATCGACAATGAGTTCAGCAATTTCTATTTTTCTACACTTTGAGCTTGTGACTTCCTTCCTTCTCCACTTGGTTTCCTTGAATCTTGGGGTCTTAAGATCTTCAATATTGGTCTCATAAGATTCATCCCTTGCCTTGGTGATTCTTGAGCATCAAATCCATACCTTTAACATTCGTTTCATTCCAAGCTTTTAGATTCACCTCACAATACAAACATGTATAAAATATACCCATTAAGCATTATCATGTTCATAAAACCCAAATATAAATAGGGGAAATATGCAATATTTGACACTCAACAGTCGGCCTTGTTGCTCAGACTGGTTTCCAGGTCGTTCTCCCATGCGAACTTGACAATGAAGTTAGCCACTGCCTAGCCTTTGATGGTTGTTCAGGGCTGGTATTTAATGTCGAACTCACTGAGCTCGATCTCCCATATGTCAATTTCCCGATACCTCAGGTTTTTGGAGTACCTGACAGAGAGGTTGATTGGTCGGAATTACAATAGAATGGGCCTGGAAGTAAGGTCGTAGGCGATGGGATAAGGCGACCAGAGCCAGGGCGACCTTCTCAATGTCCGATTATCTGGTCTCAACTTAGACCGGGGCCTTGCTAACGTAGTATACCGATAGTTGTTTCCCTTCTTGTTTTCAGATAAGGGATAGTTGCCAGACCGCTAAGTATAGCAGAAGTGGTTCTCCTTGCTCAGGCTTTAAAAGTAGTGGAGGTGATCCTAAGTACTATTTGAGATGTTGGAATGTGAGCTTGCAGTCTTCACTCCACTCCACTTTTTTGTTTTCCTTTCAACTACTTGAAGAAAGGCAAGCATTTATAGGTGGCTCGAGAGACAAACTGGTTGAGGGTGACTATCCTCCCTGTAAGACATTGAACCTCTTTCGTTGTCCTGGGCAAGCTCATGATTTTATTGGGGTTCGCCTCAATCCCTCTTTGGCTAACCAGGAAGCTGAGGAACTTTTTCGAGCTGACTCTGAAATCGCACTTGCTTGGATTCAGCCTCATCTGAAATTTTCTCACAATCTTGAACATCTCCTCGAGGTCGGTGATGTGGGCTGTGGATTTGATGCTCTTGACGAGCATGTTGTAGACGTAGACCTCCATGGAGCATCCGATCTAGAGGGCGAACATCCTATTTACAAGTCGCTGGTATATGGCCTTAGCATTCTTTAACCCGAAAGGCATAACCTTATAGCAATAGAGACCATTGTTGGTGATAAAGGTCGTTTTTGGCTTGTCGTAGGGATGCATGATGATCTGGTTGTAGCCCAAGTAAGAGTCCATGAAGCTCAGGAGCCCATGCCCGATGGTGCTGTCGACTAGTTAGTCAATCCATGGTAGGGGAAACTATCCTTGGGGCAGGCTTTGTTCAGGTCGGTGTAATCAACACAAACCCTC
The DNA here is from genome assembly GCA_021015155.1 of Magnolia officinalis. Lineage (NCBI taxonomy): Eukaryota > Viridiplantae > Streptophyta > Magnoliopsida > Magnoliales > Magnoliaceae > Magnolia > Magnolia officinalis. Next base: position 17,181,832 of record JAJHSJ010000010.1, on the reverse strand, counting down.
CATTTCTCATTAGACTTTTATACCAAGACGACATTGGCTATCAAGTCAAGATAATAGATTTCTTCGATAAAGACGGCTTCGAGGAGACTGTCGACCTCTTCCCTAATGATGGTGTACCATTTTGACTCGAACGCTCATCGCTTCTGCCTCACTGGTCGGTGGTTGAGGTCGACATTCAGCTTGTGGACCATCACTTTTTGGTCGATGTCGAGAATGTGCTGGTGCAACCAGGCGAAAACGTCGGCATGGTGTCGGAGGAGGTCTATAATCTTGTCTCACAGGTTCAGGGCCAGTGATGAGCCGACCTGCACAGCACGGGTCGGGTTGGATTCATCGAGGGGGATGGCGACGAGGTCTTCCATTCAAGACCCTCTCTCGACCGACTCTTTTCGCGGGTCAAGGGAAGTAATGGTCATTGTGCGGTGTGATGTCCTTAGTGTCGTGGAATAACACTTACGAGCTTCTTGCTGGTCCCCCAGACCAGTCTAACACCGTGCTCGGTCGGGAACTTCATCACGAGGTGGTAACTTAATACAACCGCTCATAGGGTGTTAAGGGACGGTCGTTCGATGATGACGTTGTAGATAGAGGGAAAATCGACCACAAGAAAATCGACCATTGTCGTTGTCTGGTTCTGCCCTTCCCCTGCTATGACAGGAAGTTGTATGGATCCCTTAGAGGTGACCTTGTGGCCTGCGAATCCTAATAGGGGGTTTTGATAGGCCAGAGCTAAGACCTTCCGACCCCCATCTTGTCGAAAGCATTGGCGAAGAGGATATTGGCTGAGCTACCAGTGTCCACCAGGATCTGGAACACCTTACGGTTGGCTATAGGCATGGTCGCCACTAACGCATCATCGTGGGGTGGTAGACACCTCAGGCATCCTCTTCCGGGAAGGTCAGCTTACAAGATGTTACTTTCTGTTCCTTCGGAGGCCTGTTGGTGACATGGACTTGATGCTCTGAGTTGTTGTGACTGATACTTCGGGCATGAGCTCTTCGTGCTCGGTTCGAGTCTCCTCCTCTAGCGGGTTCACCGAAGATGGTATGGATTTCCCTGATAGCTTCATTGTTGATGGGCCACTCATTCTTCCAATCTACCCATTCTTCTCTCTTGTCGTCGTATTCTCACAAATGCCCATTACAGATGAGTGTTTCATTCTCCTCTTTCAGATCAAATTAGTCGCTGGTGGAGTGGCCATGGTCGCGGTGGAATTGGCAGTACTTCCGTTTGTCCCTCTTGTCGGCATCGAATTTCATTTTGCTTGGCCATTTGAGGATTCGTGAGTGAAGGAGGATTAGTTGAAGGGTTGACTATCCATCATCAGATTAGACACCACTTGAGATCCTCTGAATTAGTAGAAGTGATGGCTACATATTAATCATACACCCTCGCCTCATACTCTACGAGATTTTTTACAGCGGGTGGGAGTGAACACACCTTCCTACATGATCTTTCCACTAAATGCGGGAAACGTGGATGTTAAACCTGAAATGATACAACTCTTTCCTAAGTTTCATAGATTAGAATCTGAAAGTCCATACTTGCACCTCAAAGAGTTTGATGAGATAGTCGCAACATTACACTTTTCAAACGTATCTGAAGACATAGTGCGACTCAAATTGTTTTCCTTCTCATTGAAGGAGAAGGCTAAGACGTGGATGCACTCCTTAAAGTCATGATCTATCAGCACATGGGCTGAGATGACTCGGGAATTTCTCAAAAAGTTTTTCCCATTTCATAAAACTAACACTTTAAGGAAGACAATCATGAACTTTACCCAGAAAGAGGAAGGGATCTTCTTCCAATGCTGAGGAAAGATTCAAGGATACCACGAATTTTTGTCCACATCATGGCTACGAAATATGGCGAATAATAATCTTTTTCTATAACAGATTAACTTCACCAATGCACTAATTCGAAAAGATGATGTGTAACGGTGAATTCATGAACAAGGAGGTCGATGATGTGTGAGATTACCTTGATCAATTGGTAGAAAATGCGCAATTATGGGACACCTCCCCAAGACCCACCACTTCTAAGCCTACCCAATCAAAGGAAATGGGAGGAATTTATGTTTTAAAAGATGAAGATAATCTGAATGCAAGGGTGGCCAATCTAATAAGGAAAGTCGAATCCATGGAACTTAAAAAGGTAGAAACTATTAAACCTAGGGAGGTTGTGGAAGTTGTTTGTGGTATTTGTGCTAGCAACATACATGTGACGCATGATTGTCCCACAATCTCTGCCTTTAAAGATTTATTAAATGAGCAATCAAATGCCCTAAATACTTACCAATTACCATTCAGTGGTCTCACCTCAAATACATACAATCCAAACTGGAGGAACCATCAAATTTTCAGTTGGAGGAATGGATAAACGGCTACTCCTCAAGAGGTCATTACTCAACTTCTTAATCAAAGAAAACCTCGAGAGGATCCGGTTTTAAAACACATCCAAAACTAAGAGTTTTTCAATCAAGGTACATTACAAGCATTTCAAGACCTTACCAAGGCCATTCAACGAATTGAGTTACACTTAACAATTGGAGAGAAAGAGACTCTTCCAGCCCAACCTCTACCAAATCCAAAAATGCAACGTGAAATTAGTGGCCCAAGCTCTTCAAATCAAATAGAGCAAGCCAAGTTTATCACCACTCTTAGGAGTGGAAAGACCATTAACAAATCTATTCTGGTGAGGCCTGAAAAGCCTAAGGATTCGGAAGAAGATGAGAATAATAGACCTAGCATTGCCTCATAAGAGGAATAACCGAAAGAGTGTGTAAGCCAATTGCATCATTCCCTCAGCGGTTGATTGCACCAAAACCTCTAACTAACTCTCAGGATATTCTAGAGGTGCTTAAGCAAGTAAAGGTCAATTTCCCTCTACTGGATGCCGTTAAACAAATTCCTTCATATGCCAAATTTCTGAAAGATCTATTGTAGCATCCCGAAATTTTTACGTCCCGAGTATATACTCGTGCCTAAGAATTTTGAGTGTTAATAATGTAAAACTTAGATGCTTTAAAACTGCACCCTATTTTTTTCTCATTTAGATCATATCCAATTACATTCATAAAGGTAATCATTCACGAGAGTAAAATCAACTGTAATTATCATCCATTAAAGTAAAAGAATTTAATAAATTATCAAATGCCCTCTCAATGGGAGCTTATTACATTATTGAGTTTGCAGCAGAAAATAAATAAAACTAAGCATAAAGCTATTTTCTTATGCATTCAGTATACATCACCTACATCATCTGTACGGTTGGAGAGGGTCAATACCCTAATCATAATGATGGTTATCCATTAAGGTTAACAATAATTCAAGAGATTCACAAAAGTAATGTAAGGGTTTTAATACACCTCGTACTCTACCACTACGAGAGGTATCAGTATGCACAACCAATATATATATGAATGCATGCCTAGTAATGTGTGTGTAGCTCGTCATACGTAGTGGTCATCACAATGTGGAATATAATTTATAAAAAATTCGGCTAGCTCCACATTTTCACACTATGGAGATTCGTTGGCATGTCAAATGCTACCGTGGATTTACATGACACGATTTGTTCATGGAGCGACTATTTACGACATCCAATCCCGGAAGTGATGTAACATGCATTGCGAATTACTTACATCGATTTGTGCACCACCACCCAAACCCATGGAATTACGCGTCAACTAAGAGGGTCTCTACCCAAAGCTCATTACGTCTATGATAAAATATTTAACTCACTAGTTGTGATACCTCTAACACATCACTTGCACCAAAGATAAAATAAATTGAATCATGGGAGTTTTGGAATTCCAAGACACATGCCCAAGCCATAAAGGAAGGTAGCACAAGGTTAACATAATAAAGGAGAAGAGTACCAATAAGTTAACTCAATGAAAGAGAATAGTAGCAATAGGCTAACTCAATAAAAGATGAGAGTAGCAATGGCTAACTCAATAAAAGAGAAGAGTAGCAATGGATAACTCAACAAAATTGGTAAAGGACAAGGGTAAGGCTTGTATCCATAGCCTCACATAAATTCATGAAGATCATGCATAATTAACCATAATTCCCAAAGGATAAATAATTGATGATGGTATATTCAAATAATTGCAGGGAGGATTCACATCAAATAATTGCAGGGAGGATTCACGGTAACATGGAAGCATGTAAAAGGGCAAGATAAATCATATCAACTCAAATTAAGGTAAGCTTAAAGAAATCCCTCACCTTAGCCTTAGATCCAAACCCTACGTAGATATCCATGTAGGAAAGCTTCCACATGAATCACGACATTGATTGAGCAAGAGAGAGATACCATACATATGAAGAAGGAAGATGATGATGGCGTCTAGACTCTCTCTCTCTCTCTCTCTCTCTCTCTCTCTCTCTCTTTCTCTTTCTCTTTTTCTCTTTCTCTTTTTCTCTCTCTCTCTCTCTCTCTCTCTCTCTCTCTTCCTTGGGCATTGGGAAGTTGGATGTGTGGGTGGAGAAGGGACACACACCCTTTTTTTTTTATAAAGAGTGGGCGTGTGAGAGGGATGTATTTCACATCCCACTTGGATTGGGTTTCTCCAATTTGACTTTTTCTGGCGATCTTTCTTTAAATCTATTTTATTCAGTGTTTCGGGGTCGTTGAATGAAGGCAAGGTATATAATTTTCTTGGTGATCCGAAATTTAGATTAGCCTATCTTGAAAATTCTCATAATGGGTGCCAAAAATGAACTTGATCTCAATTAACGGTCCACACTTAATGATCAAAGCCCAATTTTAGGAGAAATGTGTAGTCAGGATAGGCAAACGGTTAGACAAAATTTGGTGGTTGATTAATGGTAAAAAAGGCCTAAATATGAAATTTCACCTTTTGCACCCAAAGGAAGGAATTGGCTTTAACATTCAACAGTGTAGGATCATAGATTGTGGTATAAATTTTGTATAACCTTGTAGTCATATGAGGCCAAAACGTAGTAAAAATTTGAGTTGCAATGATGACAGGAAGTGGTTAAATCGGAAGATCCAGATTTATAAGGAGTTGGTAGGCCTAAAAGGATAACTCCGCCCCTAAGGAAAAGCTTACCAAAGTGGGGGTCTTCATATTTCATGCTTGGTCCATATTATGGTCAATCCAACTCGTTCATATGAAGGAAAATATCCTACTACGACTACCCACGAGGTTTCTTCACTCGATGGACACCAAAATCAATGGTTAAGGAGTTGATTTGTCAATTGGGTCACTTCTATACTAATCTAAGGGCTGAAATTTGACACGTATGGTTATTTATGATACATAGGCATGGTATAAAATTTCACCTAAAACGGATTGTGGGAACAATGTGATTTAGAATTCAAGGGTCTAGATTAATGATATTTTCATAATTTTGCTGATATGAGAGTTTTGGGAAATCTAATAGTTCTACATGGTTATAGGAATGTTTTTAAGTAATTCTTATAAAAGAACTTATGTCTAAATCATTATGAATAAAGAATTATTCACCAAATTAACTAAGGGAATGAACATATATCAAACAACAAAATAGATGGTTAAATGACATGTTAAAAATAGAAAAACTTAATGATTAGTTCTTTGATCATGTATGTGAGTGCGTGTATGATCAGTTTTGTAAACAGATGATCACGAGTGGGTTTTTAAAGTGATTAAGAGGCAGAACATGTATACTGTTAGATTCAAGTGACTTGTTCACATGTGTAAGTTTCTCAGATTGTAGTGACCCTAGTTGGCACAAGTTCGTTGTCAGCATTAGCTACGATGGTGATTCTAGACTTCATAGGAACCACCTGAGTTGGACTCACCCATTGACTATCGGATATAGGATATATGATAGCCACATCCACCAACTTAAGCACTTATCCCTTAACCACCTCTTTCATGTTTGGATTTAATCGACATTGTAGTTGCCGAGAGGTTTTTTTGCATTATCCTCTAGATGAATGCAATGAATACAAATCAAAGGATCAATTCCCTTGAGGTCCACAATCAACCATCCAAGGGCTCCTTTATGCTCAATGAGAGTAAAAATAAGCATACTCTCTTGTTCTTTCTCAAGGTGGGAAGAAATCACCACCGGGTATGTCTCATCTTGACCTAAGTAAACATATTTGATATCGGTGGGTAAGGGTTTTAGGTCAAGCTTTGGTACCTTGAGACTAGACGGTAGAGGCACTACATCGGTTTGTGGAAATTTCTCAAATTGTGGCCTCCACCGGTTAATTTCATGTACCGGCGTTACATCATGTAAGGCATCCATCTCCTGAATCATGTCATCATCTAAATCAGGGGAGTGGGCCAAGCACGTCTCTAGAGAGTCAGATTATAGAGTCAAAAGTGCTCTATCTTTCATGAAAGAGTCGATCATGTTAATGTTATAACTATCGTCTTCATCCTCTGTCTGTTTGCTTATATTGAAAAAGATATTAAGCTCCAATGTCATATTTTCAAAATATAGATTCATAATTTCATTCCTACAATTAATGATGGCATTTGATGTAGCAAGGAATGAACGACCAAGAATGACGGGTATTTGAGTGCTTACATCGATTAGATAGTAGAATTTATCAACATGGACCAACACATCCTCAATCATTCCTCTCGGTACACGGACTGATTGATCAGCAAGTTGTAATCTGATCCAGGTGGGTTTTAATTCACCTAGACCCAATTGTTCATAAACTGAGAATAGAATCAAATTAACGCTCACCCACAAGTCAAAAATTGCATACTCAATCCGGTGGTTCCCAATTACACATGTGATGGTTGGGCTACCGGGATCTTTGTATTTTTGTGGCACATGTTGCTTAAGGATGACACTCACTTTTTCTGTCAAAAAGATGTTCATTTGAATGTTTTGTCATCTTTTGGTTGTACATAGATCTTCCAAAAATTCAACATATGAAGGAATATTTGTTTAACGACATCCAGTAAAGGGATATTGACCTTCATTTGCTTAAGCATCTCTAGAATATCATGGGCGTTAGATAGAAGTTTTGGTGCAATCAATCGTTCTGGGAATGGCGCAATCGTCTTGTTTTGAGATTCTGGTTCCATCTCATGTGGGATGTTGCTAAGTCCATCACTCTTAACTTCTTCTGAGTCCTTAGGCTTTTCAACCCTCACCGGAATACTTTTGTCAATTGTCTTTCCACTTCTACGCGTGGTGATAGACTTAGCTTATTCCACATGTTGATTGGAAGAGCTTAGGTCACTGATTTCACATTGTGGCTTTGGATTGGGGAGAGGTTAGGCTGGAAAAGTCCTTTTCTCCCCCAGTCGCTAAGTGTGACTCAATCCTTTAAATTGATGATGCAAACATTCCCATTGTTATTTTGAGATCTTGAAATGCTTGCATTGTGTTCTGGTTGAAGAGCTCTTGGTTTTGCATGAATTTTTGAACTGGATCCTCTCGAGGTTTCCTTTGATTTAGAAGTTGAGTAAGGGCTTCTTGAGGATTGGTCGTTTGTCCGTTCCTCCAACTAAAGTTTGGATGGTTCCTCCAATTGGAATTATGTGTTTGAGGTCGTTCCGCTGAATGATCATTGGTAAGTATTTACAGTATTTAATTGCTCATTTAATAAATCTTGAAAAGAAGGGATTGTGGGACAATCATGTGTCACATGTATGTTGCTAGCACAAATACCACAAACAACTTCCATGACTTCCCTTGGTTTGATAGCTTCCACCTTCTTAAGTTCCATGGCCTTGACTTTTCTTGTGAAGTTGGCCACCGTTATAGTGATGTTATCTTCTTCTTTTAAGGCATACATTCCTCCCATTTCCTTTGATTGAGTGGACTTAGAAGTGGTGGGTCTTGAGGAGGTGTCCCATGATTACGCATTTTTTTTGCCAATTGATCAAGGTAATCCCACGTATCATCAGCATCCTTGTTCATAAATTCACCGTTACACATCATCTCTACAAATTGGCGCATTAACGAAGTTAATCCATTATAGAAAAAGTTTATTATCCACCAAATTTTGTAGCCATGATGTGGACAGGAATTTGTGAGATCTTTTAACCTTTCCTAGTATTGGAAGAAGGTCTCTTCCCCTGTAATGCCCCGAACTTTTCGATACTCGTGCATCAGAAGTTCTCAAGCGTTACCAAGAAATTTACTTATATGTACATGTGTAGGACACAAAGCTAACTATCTTAACCTTACATCTATTCCCTGACCCAAAAATAACCATTGGGAATGATCTCTAAGCAATAGACCAAGTCACCTGACCGTTGATTTTAAGACAAGATCAACCGTTACGTGATTTGACGTAAGCGCCTTCCCTTGAATGAACTAACAAATAACTCCCTATTCGTAATGATCCAGATGCAAGTTTATTTGTAATAATTGTTTAGAAACATGCATACAACCGGGTAGAACCATTGGATTTCACAAAACGCTTAGATCAGCGATAATTACGAAAATGCCATTAAAGTAGACCCTGAATTCTAGATCACATGGTTCCCACGATCCGTTTGATGTGAAATTTTATACCTTTCCTAGGTATCATAATTAACCATGCACATCAAATTTCAACCCTTACATTATTGTAAAAGTGATATAGTCAACAGATCAACACCTTAACCGTTGATTTTGGTGCCCATCAAAGGTCATAGGTAGTCGTAGTAGAATAGTTCCCTTTCATCTATGGCTATATGATCTTATGAATAGGTTGGATGACAAAAAAACAATCACCGTAGGCCTAGAAAGGTTTCAACAATGGGAATCACAACAACTATTGTTTCATACCGTATGATCTACTTGATCGTTAGATACGCTTCAAATTCTGGGCTCAACCCCTTAAATTAGATGGAAAAACAAATGGACGGTGTAGATATCTCCAGAACATCATGGTGGAACCCACAATAACCCGAGTTGTGCACAACACATGTGCAACAGCAGTGCACCGAATGCAAAATCGGGTCAAACAAGGTTTCACTCGACTGTTTTCGGAAAGGAAGACTCCTCTCCCTTTCTTCTCGCTTCTCGCCACAAGAACTTTCAAACGATCGCACCTGCGATCAATCACGGCCTCCAAGATCGATCGTAATGATCGATCGGAACCGTCCATTGGGAGGGGACAAGAGATCCGACCATAAACAGGCCAAACAGTGGTTGAAATGGACCAGCGATCATCCCCATCATTTTCCCTGCACTCAGATCTCCACAATAAGGTAACTCGATGGGCCACACCGAAGACATCTCCTCCTAGGCCAAAGCCATACACCGAAAACATTGGATGGAGCAGATTTCTCACAGGCCCGTGATTGTGGACCAAATCAGTTATGCAAGAAGGTTTCCACAGCAAACGCAGACAGCAGAGAAACATGTTGAAATAAGGAGTGGTGCAGCGAGTTGAGTTCAGATCAAAACGATGATCCGAACCATCCAGATTGCTAGGAGGGGAGTTTCGACCCCTCCCACGTCGACCAAACAGATTGGATATGGTCACGGGCCACTCCGGATTCCTGCTACACGTAAACGAAATCGCGTAGCGAAAAGACTCTGCACGCAGTTGCATAAACCGATCCACACAGAAGAATCTGGAGATTCTCTCCGTCTATATAAAAAAATCCCTCATCCGACAAAGGGTGAGGGAAAAGAGAAAAAAGAAAAAAAGAAGGAAAGAGAGAGAGTACCAACCAGCCCTGCTGGACGTATCAGTAAAAGGAGAAGGAAAGGAAAAGAAAAGAGAGAGAAAGAAAAAAAAAAAAAAGGAAAGAAAGAAAGAAAGAAAAGAAAGAGGAAGGAAAGGAAGAGAGAGAAAGAGAGAGTGCATGACTTGCTGGGTCCTGGACTGAGTCAGGGCTAGGTTGGAGTTGAGATCAATGTGAGGGTTTTATCCTTTAAGCTTACATTAATTTAAGTTGTTATATTTATCCTGCCTTTTACATGCATTCATGTTATTTTATCTTGTCTTTTACATGCCTTCATATTACTTTAAATTTTCCTGCAATTATATGTTTTACCATCAATTATTTGCCTTTGGCTTACAGTATAATGTTGATTATAAGTGATCTTTTTGAATTTATGTGGGGCCATAGATACAAGCCTTGCCCTTGCCAAATCAAATTTATTGAGTTGGCCTTGTCACTCGTCTCTTTATTTGAGTTAGCTCTGCCACTCGTCTCTTTATTGAGTTGGGCATTTCCACCCTCCTTATTATTGAATTGGCCGTTGCCACTCTTCTATTTGTTGAGTTAGCCATTGCTACTCTTCTTTTATTGAGTTGACCATTGTCACTCTCCTATTTGTTATATTGGTCATTGCCACTGTTTGAGTTGACCATTTTCACTCTTCTCTTTATTATATTAGCCTTATGTTATTTATCGTTAAGGCTTGAGCATATGTCTTGATATTACAGAACCTCCATGATTCAGTTTACATTCTCTATAAGTGCAAGTGATATGTTAAGATGTTTCACAACTAGTGACTCAATATTTATCATGGACATAATGCGTTACGGGTAGTGGCCCTCTTGCTCGGCACATAATTCTATGGGTTGGTTGGCGTGGTGCACAATTGATGTAGGTAAATCGCCATGCTTGCTACATCACCTTTTCAGGATAGGATGTCGCAAATAGTCACTTTATGAACACATCGTTTACATAAATCCCCCAACCGTGTGTTGTGTTGCCATGAGATGTTCGCATAAATCTACGTTAGCGTTGGTCATGCCGGTGAATATCTGTAGTTATGGGATGCGGGTCGAGTCGAATTTTTTATGAATTATATTCCACATTGTGATGATCACTACGTATGATGAGCCACACATACTTTGCTAGGCATGCATCTCATATGGGTTGTTTACACATACCGATATCTCATGTGTTAGTAGAGTACAAGACATATCAGAACCTTTACATTACTTTTATGAATCTCTTAAATTACTGTTAATCTTAAAGGATAACCATCAGTATGAGTAGGGCATTGACCGTCTCCCAACTGTATAGATTATACAGGTGACGTACAGATTGAAGATCAAGTGAACAATCTCCCTAAGGAAGATTATGTTGAAAGAATAAGAAGACAGTTTTATAATTTAATTTTATACTTCCCATGCAAACTCGATAAATGTAATAAGATCCCATTGAGAGGGCATTTGATTATTTTTTTTACTCTGATGGATTGTTTATTCTTGTGAATGTTACCTTCATGAATGTATCTGGATGTGATCCAAATGAAAAATAAATAAATAAGTTGTAATTTTCAAAAGCATCCAATTCATACATTATTAACACTCGGTTTTTCTTGGGCACGAGTACAAATTCTGGCCGTGAAAACTCGGGATGTTACATCCTCTTTCTAGGCGAAGTTCATGATTTCCTTCCTGTAACAGGCCAGATTTTTCCCAACCTGGAATTACACGTCCTTAGGCGATGGGTCAAACCTAACACAGGTTTAACTTCTCAAACACTCAATTAAAGCCTCAAATCCCTTTTCAAACCATTTTCTTCACAAATCTCACCTTTCATTACCTCGTTCTTAAATCCTTCTAAGTACTTTCACATTAGACACTACCTTAAAGTTTAAGTGATGAAGAACAATCCTTAAACTAAACATTGCTACAAAGGTCTAAGTACCACCTCAGACCGAAATCACTCAGGACTAAATCCTTTAGAAAATTAGGCGAGATTTAGCTAGTGTTAAACTAGAGTGCCTGTGAAATTAGCACCAATCATTTTAAATACGATCTGCAAGACCCAAAACTTGTAGAATCATTGACACTAGGTTACCCTAAAATCTAGGATCAATCTCATTACCCGGCTGCTCTCGGGATCATCTCGAAACTCCGTATCGGATCTGGACCGCACGTCGGAAGTCCGATTAACACGAAGTTAAGGAACTAGGACCGCCTTGCTGGGCTTGACAACCATCTCGGAAATCAAATCCAGATAGTGTCCCAGCGCTATTCGCTTGAGCTCGGAGTGAAGAGTGTGAGAAATGTGAAATTAATTCAAAATAAAATATCTTGAATAGTAATCTGGCACATGTTGCTTGTGGATCAGTTTTAAGCAACCAGACTGTCAAAATCAGACCAAATTACACCCTCGGATCAGGAGAAATTTCATACACATTTACATGTACTCGGAATCTCCGATCGAGATCCGCTGACCGTTGAACTGAAACTGGTCCGCCACGCGTGATGTGGAATCCCAACCGAAACGAAAACTTAATAGTATGTAGATCCGGTGTCGGTGAGCTTAAGTCCGACCTTTGGCTCAAGGAGGCCCGCCAAAAGTCCTCCGTTGGGCTGAAACCAGCTCACTTTGGTTATAACCTAAGTATACTTTGACCTGGAGTCTATTTCGGTTAGTTTTTAGGCTATATAAGGACCTTAAACCTTCTCTCATGCTAGCCATACGAATTCGAGAGAAACCCTAGAGAGAGAAGAGAGAAAAGAGAGAGAAAGTGTGGGAGCAGTGGGAGAATCTCCCTCCCACTCTTCCCTGCCGCTCCACGAGCTCCGCCGCTCCGTTCTCATCACTTTTCCGGTGATTCCGACGTCATTTCTAAGTAAGAAACCCTAACCCTAATCTGTTTTGGAGTTATAAGGGTTGTAGGTTATGAAATAGCTAACCTATTTCGTTCTGTAGGTTGCCAAACTGCCGTAGACGGAAGCTTAGCAAACCTACTGTATTCTTTATGATTCTACGACAAAAGGTGCGGACTTTAAGTGTATAGGTTACGGTTTTCAACGCTTTCAATGTCAAATAATGATAGATTCATGATCTGCATGCAATTGCACATGTACAAAGTGCTTTCTGATTTTTGTTTCGATTAAAGACGTAAAATATGGAATTTTACATACTCTAGGTATTCGTAGAAAATACGGTATACGTATATATTTTGAAAATGTGTTTGACATGATTAGTTGTTGTATGAATATATGTTATATGGATAAATACTGATTTGGCGAAAGGATTCGCCCTAATACATGTTATGCTAATATACACTATGTATGTAGAAATAGTGTATTGTAGAAAATACCGTATACATATATATTTTGGAAGTGTGTTGGACATGATTATTTGTGGTATGAATATATGATATGTGAATAAAATACTTATTTGGCGAAAGGATTCGCCCTAATACATGTTTGATAACATACACTAAGTACGTTGTAATAGTGTATTCTAAGTGTTTGTGAAAATGACTGAATGAGTATAGAATTCTCATTCGTGCTCGCCATGACTAATTGTCATGGATAATTGATTGTTGTATTGGCAATACCCCTTTGACGAAAGGATTGCCCTAAATCACGCCACGGCCATACACACTATATATGCTAAAATGTATGGCCCAAGTGTTTGGTGGAAATGACTGAATGAATATGGAACTTGGATTCCTGCTTGCCATGACTATCCGTCGTGGGTGTATGCGTGTTATGATTGGGGTAACTCCCTAGTGAAAGGATTTGGCCTTATACCTATGTGATCAACATATATCATGTATGTTGATACATGTATTTTAAAGTGTTTGTTGAAATGTCTGAATGAGTAGTAGTTAGTAAATTGTAATGTTTAAGGGTGTTGAGATATGATTCTCAACTCCTTTAACTATGTGTATGATTTCCTTGGATAGTTGTGTGATTAGGAATTGAATATGTACAAACTCATGCTTATGTTGTGCTTCATAACATGCTCAATTGATTGTACGATTTTATCTGTGTAATGCATATGTTTAAATTCATGTTTACATTGTATGATCCGTCATGGGTGATGGGGGAGTGGAGCAACGATTCCATGCAACAGCCCTGGCAGCCCTAAACGGATAATATTAGACTTTGATTGTATGATTTGAACCTTGATCCATTATTGCTTTACTATTTGAAATTGATTGTGTTTGGGGCTATGATTATAGTCCAGACAATCGGTACCAGAATTGAATTCATAGCTGTGATTCATTTGCCACGTGTGATGTGTTCGACGAACTCGAGTCGTACTTCGGTTGGCGATAGTGGTTGGCCACGCGAAGTGCTTATGCACTTCATGTCGTTCAACTTGTTGTGCGCTCGAGCTAGCCGAGCTCGTCAGGCAACCCGATCTGTCTTATGTATGTTCACCATGTTTGGACGCTACTGCTTGAACCTAAGGTACCAAACTTACCAGTGGAATCCCTTTTAACCATGGTACCTCGATTCGCTAAAACTCATGAGCCGGGCATGGTGGTATAGGGACACCGTGGTCGAGCTGTCGGCCTACGCTGGGGCCACGTGCCTCCCCGTAGTGACCAGTGAGCAACCAAACTCGTGAGCGATTATGGTGGTGGTATGGGACACTATATTCGTGCTGTCGGCCTACATTGATAAGGTGATGGGGGAGTGGTGCAACGAATGCGAGCAACAGCCCTGACAACCCTTGTAGTGACCTCGAGCATACTCTGGAATCGCGGTGAGCCTTAGAGTTTTGCCGCGGTGTATGGACTATGAACTAGGCCTGTTTCTGTATAGTGATGAATCGTTAAAGAGGTGATGGGGGAGCGGTGTAACCTTTGTGCGTAACAGCCCTGACAGCCTTTGCAGTGACCTAGAAAATACACCATCGTCTGAGATTAACTAGGACTGACGACCCTAGAATGGATCATGTTTGGGAATGATACAAGGGAGGTACCTTAGTTTCCTAATCCTGTTGTTTGAAATGGACTAATAAATACTCGGTAATCATGCTCGTCATGCATTGCATGTGCCTGGAAGATGTGGAGCACTGAGAGATGAAAGCATACCGCGAACGTGAGATGGTGTCGCACGAGGGAGGGTGTGGTGAGGGCATACATCATGACTGCATCCATACTTGCATTAATAAGAGTAGTTAGGAGTGTTTGATTACACTGTTTTATCATTACTGCTTGACTGAGTCGATAACATGTTAACCTATGCTTTATTGTTCCACTGAGTTAGCTACTCACTCCCACGTTATGGGACGGTGTTGTACACACCAACCAGATTTGTTGAGTTTCAGGTGATGGCGATGCTTATGAAGCAAAGCCGGACTACTATGATGTTGGGGTAGAGCTCTCCTACATGTAGCTCTCTGACAGGTCTATGAAGACCTGGTATTGTATTGATGGGGCTATGGTACTTGGAATAGAAGACATTACACTTACACATTTGGTATATTTTAGAAATGTACTTGAATTTTATTAACTTGGTAATGTTATCACACTCTGGAGACTCACCACAGTTTTTATATATTTTATATATCTATCACAGTCTTCCGCTTGCTAATTCACTGTCTCTGGAGTACGATATTCTGTTTTGGCTTAATCTCACTCATGTTCATTGCACTAATACAGACAACATTCAAACATCATTATCTATGTTACATAAGTGATGTTTTGGAAACTCGAGAGTTGAGTTACTACTCGACCCTCAATTTTTCGGGATGTTACACTTCCTTAAAGTGTTAATTTTATGAAACGGAAAAAACTTTTTGAGAAATTCCCAAGTCATCTTGGCCCATATGACGATAGATTGTGGCTTTAAGGAGTGCATCCACGTCTTAGCCTTCTCCTTCAATGAAAAGGGGAACAATTTAAGTCGCATTGTGTCCTTAAACACGTTTAAAAAGTGTAATGAGGCGACTATCTCATCAAACTATTTGATGTGCAAGTATGGACTTTTAGAGTCTAGCCCATAGAATTTAGGAAGGAGTTGTATCACTCCAGGTTTAACATCCATGTTTCCTGCATTAAGTGGAAACACCATGCAGGAAGGTGTACTCACTCCCGCCGATTGTAAATAATCTCACAAAGTACGAGGCAGGAGAGCATTATGCACCTCATTCTCATCTTGAACCTCCTCAACTGGAGGTTGAGGTTGATTTGCAGCCATTACTTTAATTAAATGAGAGGATCTCAAGTGGTGTCTAATCTTTTGATGGATAGGTAACCCTTCGACTAATCCTCCTTCACTCAAGAGACGGAGAGTGCTATCACGAACCCAATTTGGCATGAAACACACACAGCCCTCAAGCACCAAACAACTAAAACCTAGAAGAAGAAAACTAGAGCAAATAAGAAATTTAGAAAAGAAAGAGAGAATTAGAAAGAGGTTATCGGATTGGAGTTTCTAAAACAATGTTAGTTTCTAAAAATAATTTCAGAAAAAAAATCCTAACCTTAAAAAAAAAAAAAATCATAATCTTAACCTAATTCTAATACAAAATAATCTTAGAAAACGTATATGTAATCCCCGGCAACGGCGCCAAAAACTTATTCACAACCCCAAGTGCAGGGTCATGATATAGTAATAACTCGGTGAGACTGAGGTCAAATCCACAGGAACTAAACTTGTACGTAATATGAAAATAACTAGAACTAGAACAAGAAAAAGATCTAAATTGAATTCTGGAATTGTGAATAAAGTATCAGTAATCAAAAGGAAACTAGAGCGCCAAGGATCCACTTGTAGCTATCAGGATGTTACCTTACTTAATTCAACAAACACAACTGGAATCAGAGTCTTATCCTATCCAATTGGAAGATGAAGCAATTAAATCAAATCTCTGAACTTTTCATTGATCTAGTCCTCAATGAATGAGTATTGTGATGATTAAAAGAGAACTCATGCATCCACCATGCCCAAGAGACGATGGTGAATCACGAGTTTTACCAATCTCAATATCTCAAAATAGGCGAAAAAAGAAGATATTCAAAGCTATCACAGCATCTATTGTAATTTGAGTCACAATAGATCATAGAAAACTAAAAATATTCTTTAAATTCAAACTAGAAATCAATGACATTCAACATAAACAAGAATCAAAGCAAAGGAAGCATCAAAATAAACTACAGCTTCACCTCTTAGCCCTAGCTAAGAGATTAGCTAGTCATAGCAAACTCAAAAATAAAAGAAAAAGTAAAAGATATAATAGAATCCATGAAGAAATCGAAGTGGAAACATTATTAGCCCTCCGCCTAGGCCTTCTCTCCCTTTCTAAACCCTAGAAAATGCTTTGAAGTATCCTATGGAGTCCTATTTATAGTTGTGGAACTCTAACTTTCGCACCGAGTTGGAAAAATCTAGAAACCACCTCAAATTTACGCACTCTGCGCAATTCCTAAAAGGACTTTCAAAACTTTTATTTTTTATACTCGGAGTTTCAGAATATGTTTTTCAGGACAATTTTCAGGAATATGTTTTTTAGGACAATTTTCAGGATTCTTTTTCTTTTTCTTCACTTCAAATCTTTGATTCTCTTCATTCCTCATCTGGTTTCCTTGGATCTTTGGTATGTGAATTCTTCATTAATGACTTCCAAATCTCCAAATCTTCATTTAGTAATCTTTTGAGCATAAATCTTCCTTTTGGCATCAACTTCACCTTAAGCTCTCGAAATCACCTCGCACATGAAAACATGCATAATTAGATCGATTAAGCATTATCATGTTTATAAAACCAAGGTATAAATAGGTGAAAATATGCAATATTTCACACTCAACGAGACTCTTACCGACTCTTTCCTCGTGGTCGATATATACCTCTGCCAATGAAGTTTCTGAGTTTGAGTCATAGCTTTCAACACCCCTATGACTCTCAACAACCCTGGAAATTTAGGATGTGTGACTAGTTTTCAGACTCCTTTCTGGGTAGGCGGAGATTTAACTATTCTTTTATTTGATGCTCTACCTGGGGAGTAACGATCAAGGGGTGAAGGAGTCCTTTGCTGCCTATGGTGACTGCTTACTTCAGCCCTTATTGGGGCCATGTATCAGTCTTATGTCCTTAGTCGAGGAGGGTCTCCCCACCCCATAACAATCCTTCTGGCACATCGGTTGCATAATTTTAAGCCTCGAATGTCTTGTCGAGACGTGTTCGGCTGCGTGGAGATCAAGTGGGGAGGTTGATATCGCCCCAGCCCTGGCCGTTTCGGTGCACCTTTGCAGTTAGTTTGGCCAAGATCAACCCTTAATAGTGGTTGATTAGCTTTTCTTTAATTTGTTGTAACCATATTAACCTCAAAATTAGGTGGGAATGGATCAGTATTGATCGACATCACTTCCTCACCCTTTTCAGGGAACTTCAGCTTCCTGAATACAACACATTTGTTAGTTTAATAGGAACGAGTTTCGTGCCATTTATAGTATGCAATTTTTTGTAATTCGTCAACCGAATGTATTTATGGTTTATGGGAATCTTAATAAACTTTCCAACCAACAGAATTTTGAATATCTCATCAGCCCATGTGATATTAAAAGTGTATACTTTTTGGATTTTTTGTGCTGTCGACATGGTTGATTCTGCCTTAACCAGCACCGAGCATATTAGCGGATTTTTATCCACTACTTCAACAATCGTGACCTTGTAATTTGGGTCATTGTAATATGTCCCAATTGACAAGTTCTTTTTCTTAGCACTCTCCTACAGAAGTTCTCATAATTGGAGACCTTCATAGTCAGGTCATACAGGTCCATGAACTCTATTCTAATGAATTTCTTATGGAGTTTGTATTCAAGCCCGTTTTGTGCAAGCCGTACAAACTCGACTTCGGTCATAACGACCTTACATCGACTTTTTATTTTTTTAAAACCGGGCAATATAACTCTTGCAAGTTTCTCCTGGTAACTGTCGAAAATGGGCTAGATCAGTCATGGTTATTTTCCTATTCTTAGAGAAAAACTAAGCATATAATTTTTCTTCCATTTCCCGCTAAGTATGAATCAATTTGACAATAAGTTGGAATACCACATAAAAGTCGTTACCATTAGCGAATGGATGAATAAATACAACTTATGATATCGTCATTTACTAGCTCCCCACATTGCATGGTGAATCAGCCAACGTGCTCGATAGTCGATTGGCTGGGATCACCTAAAAATAGGGCAAAGTCTGGTCGATAATTTCGTGGCAATGGATGTTGTCGATCGATCCATTCAAGATAGGGTTTATGATAGATTGTGATAGTATTGTGGCCAAGTACTTGGCCTGCAACTTCCTGGACCATCTACATGATTTAGTCACAATCCACTCGCCGAGGTTCAACCATCGGTGGTGGATCAGGTCCTATTGATTTGGCCCCTCTTGGAACAACGGTTTCCTAGGGAATTGTTGAAGATTATGCACTCCCGGTAGGCCCTGATTTTGAACTTCATGAAAGAAATTCCTAGCCTCCCGTCTAGTCGTCTGAATTCAGTAGGTGGCAAAGCATTCTGTATCTCCTGATCTGGAATTAGTGGTGGGTTCCGCCATGGGGAACACATAGGTGGAGGTTGAACCGCATTACGGATAGAACTTTACTTAGCATTATACTGTGTTACTGCATGCATTCTTTCGGCCATCATTGTCATCAATCGATGCATGGCTTCAATTTGGCTAGCCATGTATCTATTAGTGTTCTTAGTTTGAATACGAAATTGCTCGACTTGGGCTCTTTCATATTCATGGACATGTTAGATATTCAGTTGTATATCTCAGAGTGCGATTGTTACCTCTTTTGGAGAATCGGTTTGAGAGGTCGAAGCCCCTTCTTGATTTTCAGTACTGAGTATCGAGCTACTATTCAAATTTAAAGCTTCGGGGGTTGCTTGAACCGACACGTCTTCGGTGGAGGTGGTGCGGTCGGTGTGGAAGGTTCGACCCCAGCGATTTGATTGCTCATTCTATTCATAATTTTTATTGGCAATGTTACACCAGTAAGTTAGATACAGGGTCCCATTGGGTGTGCCAAACTATTGTTGTAGGTTTTGTTATTTTTTCGATTCAGTCATGTGATAAGTGCGGGCATGTCAGAATTGAATTTGTAGCTCAATTCAAACTGAACAACTATGACCCCAAGCACCGAGATAGGTAAATACGTAGTATATGGCCGAGATCGAATGAGATCGGTTGCCTATTCGGCCACTCTCTCAGTATGTAAATAGGATCAGGCAATATTCAGGGGATAGGTGTAATATACTAGCAATTTTGGGGGGGTATTTTTTTCTTCTAATTAGTTAATCATTACTGATCATCAAGTGGGTCATTTTAACCATTTAAACTAAGATTTGTAACAATCTGTCTGTTGGATCATTAATCCAAATTATCAAAATTGAATAGTAACTGATTAATTTTTAAATTACCGCTAAAATTATCATGTAACAAATGTATCATCAAGATCTTGAGAATTTTCATTGGACCACTTAATCTTTCTATATACCACCGTTTAACATGTTCTTTGACACAATATCAACAATGTCATATAAAAATCTTAACTTGAACACGGACGAAAAGATGAGATCTAAATCTAAGAATTCTTAAGCATTAATTTTAGCATATTTTGTGAACCCTAGCAGAGTATATTGGCTTCTTATTTCATGAATCTAGTATATCTTCAAGACCATGATTTTAAATTATTTTAGCATATGTAAAATTATAAAAATTATCCATATATATTATAACCATACATTTGAGCATGACCCATATTATTATACACTTATTTTTTTTCTCTTAAATTTATTTTTCTCATGATCTTTGTAATGAAAACTTCATTTTAAT
>JAJHSJ010000010.1:17073049-17161245 GCA_021015155.1 Magnolia officinalis | reverse complement strand
CCCCACTGTAATGTATATGTTTTACATCTACAACCGTCCGTCCCTAGAATGTATGTGTGGGACGTACCATGTTGTATGTTTTGTAATCCAACCATCCAGATTGTGCTGGACAGTACTGGACAATGTTTGGACAACGCTGATTTGCATAGACAATGTTCAGATGGTGATAATTTACCTGGGCAATGTTTAGACAGTGTTGATCATCACTGGTGGGCCGTGTACCCCATGAAATGATAGTGTACAGTGATCCACATGTTACACTTGCAACTATTGAAAGGATTTTGGTGTGGTCCAAGTCCACTTGAGGCCCATTGGTACGACCCATCTGTGAGGCCCATCATGATGTATATTCGAGGCCCATATGATGGGGCCCGCCTGCCTGAATCTGAGGCCCATGGGCAAGACCCATGGTGATGCATTCGTGGCCTATGGGCAAGGCCACGGTGACATGTATTAGACTTATGACGTGAGGCCCATGTATAGGGCCCACATGTTATGTATTTGAGACCCATGTGCGGGGCCCACCTGTTTGTATTTTTGGCCCATAAGCAGGACCCACCTGTTGTGTATATGAGGTCCATTGGTGTGGCCCATTAATGCGATCCACTTGTTGTGTACAAGGCCCATGCATAGGGCTCACCTATTGTGTATTTAAAGCCTATGGGTTGTGGCCCATTGTGATGTACTCGAGGCCCATGGGCGAGGCCCATTTGATGTATTCGAAACCCATGGGCAAGGCTGATGTGATGTAATCATGGCCGATGTGACAAGGCCCACTATGATGAGTATTTGGCCCAGGAATGAGAACCATAGTGATGTGTATTAGGCCCTTGTATGAGGTCATGGGCCTACGATACGTTTGCCACTATGCGGGCCACTCCTTGGGAGCAATGTTGGTTAGATGTCCACATTAATGGGCAATGATAGTTAGATGTCCTCATTGTGACCTTCCCTTAGGCCTTGTTAGGCCCATTCTTACTGATTCCGCTTAACATGACCGATTTGCCGATTTTGATTATCGACCGATCTCGATTATCATGACTGATTGCCGACCCCGATTGACGTGATCGATTTGCCGATTCTAATTATTGATCGATCCGATTGTCACGACCGATTTACCGATTCTGATTATCGATCGATTCCGATTGTCGTGGCCGATTGCCGATTGCCGATTGACGTGACCGATTTGCTTACTTTAATTATTGATCGATCCGATTGTTGTGACCGATCTGCCAACTCTAATTATTGATCGATCCAATTGTCCGATTTACCGATTCTGATTATCGATTAATTCTGATTATCGTGGCCGATTGCTGATTACCGATTGACGTGACCGATTTGCCGACTCTAATTATCGATCGATCCAATTGTCATGATCGATTTGCCGATTCTGATTATCAATCGATCCTGATTGTCGTGGCCGATTGCCGATTAGCGATCGAGGCCGATTATCATGACCGATTGCCGATTCCGATTTACGTGACCGATTTACTGACTTTGATTATCGATCGATCCGGTTGTCATGACCGATTTAACGATTCTGATTATCGATCGATTCCGATTGTCGTGGCCGATTGCCGATTGACATGATCGATTTACCGATTATTGATCGATCCGATTGTCACGATGTTGAGACTCAAATATTGCATAATTTTTTCCATTTATATCTTGGTTTTATGAACATGAATCCGCTTAATATTCTATTTTACTCATGTATGTGTTGCAAGGTGAATTTAAGTGTTTGGATTGAAAAATGGTGTTAAAAGTATGATTTTGATGCTCAAGAATTACCAAGGCAAGGGATTGATCTTAGGAGATCAAGATTGAAGAATTCACATGCCAAAGATCTAAGAAAACCGAGTGAAGAATAAAAAAAAATCGAAGATTTGAAGTGAAGAATCCTGAAATCGTCCTGAAAAGTGTATTCTGAAGCTGTGAAGTTTATTTTGGAAAATTGCGCAGCAGGAACACTGTTTTAAACGAACTATGCAGCGAGAAGTCTATTTTGGAAAAATACGTATATTTGATGCGGTTTCTAGGGTTTTTCAAATTTGTATGAAAATTGGAGGTCCCTACTTATAAATAGGGCTTCCTAGGGCATTCTAAAACATTATTCAAGGCATTCGAGAGCAAAGTTTAGGGTTTTTAAAGAGTTTTTAGTTTTATTAAAGCTTTATAAGTTATTTTTTAAGATCTTTTCTATTTGCATTTTCTTTCTTTATTTCTTGTTGCTTTTTATTTCTGCAATTTAATTATGTTTTCTAAGTTCCTTCTATCCCAAGTTAGAAGGGAAGCACATGGGTTTAATGTTTCTTTAAGATTATGATGATTGATTGTTTTAATGATGAGAAGAATGGTGTATGCATGTTATTTATTATTTAGGTTTTGTTTTTTTATCCTCTTGTGAGATCCATATGTTTTCCATCATATGAGATCCACATTGATGGATAGGCTTACCCTAGATCAATCAAATTTCCTAGATAGGAGAGGTTCTCAACCTGTTATATTTCTTTGATATTCATTATCCTATAGATATTGAATACTTAAAATCACTGACGCTTGAGAATATATGTCAATGATGCAAATCCATAATTTTCTAATATTTTATATCATTTATTAAAATACTTAAACTATTTTATTTTCCGACTAGGCGGACCATAGTGCTCAGATCCTGGTTGTGTTATCCAAGTCATCATGATTTTGGAACATTAACGTATGTGTGAAACTTTGAAGCTTCAGTGTTATTTTATTCAATTGAATTACATCCATTCAAAAATCCAAAAATCAAATCATCAGTTTAGTTTTTTATTACTTAGTTTATTTTGCATTTGATTTTTTTCCTTCTTACAATTCATCTCCCTGTGGGATCGACCCTGTATTCACGGGATACTACTTACGAACCTCTGCACTTGGAGGCAAGCAATCAAGTTTTGGCGCCGTTGCCGGGGAGAGACTTAAAGAGATCAGATCTGTGCAAGATAGTTAAGGTAAGTTTTTTTTCTAAGGTAAGTTCTTTTCTAAACCTTCCAAATTTTCTGTAGATTTTTTTTTTCTTCTTTTCTTTTCTCTTTCTTTGAAAATAAATTCAGTTGGGTCTTTCAAGCACTAACTATGACATAAGGTTGCCCTGCTTGGGATTTCATCACCCAAGTGTTATGGTTGTCCTACAGTTGCTGTTTGATCACAAAGATCATCCGTTGAATCTATTTTCTAGATTAGCATGGTTTAAATTCTGCATTAGTTTTACTTTTGTTGATTTATTTATTTATTTATTATTTTATTTTTTTGTGGATTGAACCCTCATGGTCGGCCCTGCCGCCTGGGTTGTTGATTTAATTTTTTGCTTTGTGGACTGAACCCTCATGGTCGGCCCTGCCGCCTGGGTTGTTGATTTATTTTGTTTGCTTTGTGGACTGAACCCTCATGGTCGGCTCTGCCGCCTGGGTTGTTGATTTATTTTTGCTTTGTGGACTGAACCCTCATGGTCGGACCTGCCGCCTGGGTTGTTGGTTAATTTTTATTTTTATTTTAAGTATCATACTTGCTATTTGAATTAGTGGTATTTGTTGTATGGTGTGAATGGTTTATGTCCCGTTGGAGTAGGGATCAAAACAATCGACTCTCCTCTAAAGGGGGACTAGTTCCAGGCCTTAATCATTCACTTAGAAGAGGCACTCAACATCACTTGGATTTCATGGCTGATCCAGTTGATAATCCAAATCCAAATATGTTAGATCCAACTATAAATCAAAATAGAGAAAATCAATTTAATCCTCCTCTTGAGGATGAAAATGAAGTTCATAGGAATGTGTTAAACCAACCACGGACTTTACGTGAACATTTACACCCTGAGAGATCGACTTTACCATCTTGCATAGTGTTCCCTGCTTACATAGGGAACATTGATTTTAAACCAGGTGTGATTCAATTAATTCCTAAATTTCATGGCTTGGATTCTGAAAGCCCCTACTTGCACCTCAAGGACTTTGAGGAAGTAATTGCAACGTTGTAAGTAAACAATGGCAATAAGGATGTACTTAAGCTTAGGTTATTCTCATTTTCTCTAAAGGATCGGGCCAAAGCATGGCTCAACTCTCTAAGACCTAATACCATCACTTCATGGCAAGCCTTAAGTAGAGAGTTTTTGAAAAAAGTTCTTTCCCGAACACAAAACAAATGCACTAAAACAAGAAATCATGTCATTCTCCCAAAAGGAGAATGAACTGTTTTTTCAAGCTTGGGAGCGCTTCAAAGACCTTCTAATTACTTGTCCACAACATGGTTATGAACCATGGCACGTGATTGATGCTTTCCGAAAGGGGCTCACCATGGATACCTGTCAGTTCATAGAGATGATGTGTGGTGGAACCTTTCTTGACAAAGATCATAATGAGGCTTGGGATTTTCTAGATATGTTAGCAGAGAATACGCAAACATGGGATGTCTCTACTAAATCAGATCAAACTAGACCCGTTCCTAGAGAGAAAGCGGGGATGTATGTCCTAAGAGAGGAAGACGACCTTAATGCGAAATTCGCTGCATTGGCTAGAAAGGTCGAAGCCTTGGAAATTAGGAAGGTTGATATGGTTAAAGCAAACACTTCCTTAGGTAATTTTTGTAGCATTTGTGGTGGTATAGACCATGACACAAAGGATTGTCCAATGATCTCAGTTGTACAAAATATCACGCATGAGCATGATCAAACAAATGCTATAAATAACTACCAAAGGTCAGTTATGCTACCAATGGAAAACACGTATAATCAAAATTGGCGTAACCATCCTAATCTTAGTTGGAGGAATGGACCACAAATTAATGCACCCAATGCACCTCAAATGCCTCCACAAAACAACTTCTTTGGGGCACCTAACAATACACCATATGTGCCCCCACCAAAGCGATCATCTGTGGAGGATGCATTGACCGCATTCATGAACTCTCAAGCTCAAATGAATCAGTCTCTAATCCAATCAAATCAGGAATTAAAGACAGCTGTGGCTAGGATTGAGACTCAACTAAATGCTAAGGAAAAGGGCACACTTCCTTCTCAACCTGTGCCAAACCCTAGAAACACACATTTCATTGGAGACTCAAATCCAAGTGAGCTACATCATGAACAAGCTAAGGCCATCATTACCTTGAGAAGTGGAAAAGAGGTCGATAACAAGATAATGCAACCGGTAGAAATACTGGAGGATGAGCCACTGTCTCAAGAAAATGATGAACTGACTATAGTTCAAAAGCCGCAACAACAAAAGGATAAAGAGACTAAGTCATATGAGCCTCCAGTTCCATTTCCATCCAGACTTCGGAATCCGATTGTCTCCATGAAATATCAAGAGGTGTTGGATGTGCTACAAAAGGTTACTGTCAATATTCCTCTGCTTGATGTTATTAGAAAAATTCCATTATATGCTAAATATCTCAAGGACTTGTGCACTGTAAAGAGGAAATTAAATGTGCACAAAAAGGCCTTCCTCACTAAGAAAGTGAGCGCTATCATTCAACAAAGGGTTGTACCCAAATACAAAGACCCGGGAAGTCTCACTATTCCTTGTATTATTGAGAATTTTCAAATTGAGCATGCTTTGCTAGATTTGGGTGCAAGTGTCAACTTAGTACCTTATTCGGTTTACAAACAAATGGGGTTAGGCGAGCTTAAACCAACCACGATTACACTCCAACTCGCTGACCGCTCCATTAAGGTACAAAGGAGAATTTTAGAGGACGTGTTAGTCCAAGTGGAGAAATGATCAGGGTCAAATATTGCAAATCAGACCCCAGTAATTGCCTAAATTTACGTACATAATAAGGCTTAATGAGATGTATTAATTGTGTTTCTGTCACAGGATGAAATCAGGAGTGATAATTGAAAATTGATGTTAACGGCATAGATTTCATGATCCAAAGCCACCTGAGCACGGGATGGACCCCAAAGAACCAATAATAAAGAGTTCACACGCCTGGGATCTGAGGAAAGCGAGCCAAAGGGGCCCGAAAGGGGTCCAGAATGGAAGATCACATGGTTCCCGCCATCCGACCAGTTCGAAACTTCATACATGTGATGAGGGCCATAAATTAACCGTACATATTGAATTTCAGCCATTGAAGATCTCGGGAAGTGGCCCAATGGATAGATCAGCCCAGTAATCTCCAATTTGGGGCCCACCAGATACCTGGATATGCCTCAATTTCGGACTCACCGCCTACAATAATCTGAGGAAACAGATGGACGGAGCAGATTTCGCACGAACATCACAGGGGACCCCACATGAGGGTGGACGTGCATATAGTGCACGCCCACCCGAGTTGCACCGGACCATGCAGTCCGGTCAAAGCAGCCCTTGACCGTGAAAATCAGAAAACGGACAGCGTAAAGACGCTGTCCGTCCGGTTTTTGGTTGTGGGCCCCACCCTTTGAGCATTCGGATGATCTGGACCGTTCATTGTACTCAAAGGTCGGGCTTGACTCTCACCTAGGTGTCCTTTTGGACCCATGCGTGGGTAAACACAGAGATCTCTGGTTAAACGTAAGATGGACGGCGGACCAAATCATCTTGTGGGCCACACCTATTTTACTTCGAAAGTACTCATTTTAGGTTGGTTTTTCATCATAGAATCAATGGACGGAGTGGATTTCAAAAATTCGTGAAGGAGTGGGCCCCACCACCATCGCAGCGGAAGAATCCGCGTCCCTGTTCGCGGCATCCATAACAGAGACTGTCGGTTTCTGTTGTGGGCCCCACATGTCATCCAAGCCGGTGATCCAGACCGTCCATTAGATCTCTAAAGCCCCTGTTACCAAGGCTTAGTTGACAAGATCTAAAGAAACAAAAGGGAATGAGATCTTAACCGTTCGAAAGAAAGAGATTGACGGTGGAGCAGAAAACAGGTGGACCGCATCAAAATTTGTCCAAAAGAAGCCTTTTCTGACCGATTTTATGAGAGCAATGCATTGAACGGCTTGGATTTCTCAAGATAACATCACAGTGGACCCCACCATTTCCGCAGCAAGTCTGCGTCCCTATTTACGCAGCAACGAACGACCGGCCGCTGGCCAGTTTTGTGAACGGTTGTGGGCCCCACACGTAGTCTGTCCGGCCGATCCAATCCGTTCATCTTGAAGAGGGCCGCGAGCACTACAAACCCATGCTGATATTCCACTCCCATGCGTACACACGTGCATGATACAGAGGCCACAAAAGGGCTGCCCTGCAACGTTCAAAACTGATCTCTTCGTGTTTTCTTCTCTGGGCCACGTTAATGGACGTTCAAAACCACCCATTCTTGACTGAAATTTTATCCTGAATCCAATGGACGGAGTGGATTTTTCAGAAAACACTTCGGTGGGGCCCACCGATCATGGCTGTGAAAATTTCCATTCCATGTCCTGCTACAACTCTGCCACTGATCCAGCTTTCCAGCAACTATAAAAAAGGAGTCTTGGACATGGGAAAAACATTCAGAACCAGGGAGGAGCTTCAGATCTACAGCAAGGGAGAGAAGAAAGAGAAGAAAGAGAAGAAAGAAGAGAGAGAAATTGGTTTGAATTTTCTTTTATGAATTTTTATTTTTATTTATCCATTTGTTTAATGGAGTTTATGGGTAACTAATCTCTCAGCTAGGGCTGAGATGAAACCCCTAATTTGAATACCCTTTGTTCTATGTCGATTTTACTTTAATTAAGATTGATTTGTTTCTTTCCTTAGTGTGCTTGATTGTTTTAAATTCTATGCTTCTCCATCTATGAACTTGATCAGAGTCTATGGATGGATGTGGTCTGGATGCTTATTCTAGGTGCTTGTATCTGATCATGAACAGGTTCCTGTAGAGGAAGAAACAGGGTGCTTTACTGAACTGCATATTCCATATGCCCGATTTGGACATGGGATATGTTATTCATGGCATTGCTTGAAGGAATTAGACAATCTGTATGCCCGATTAAGGACACAGATTGTGCTTTCTCTAGATAAGTTAGATCAATCTAAGTTAAGGTGAATTAACAGACAAAACAATGGTTAGGATAATTAGGGGTGGATTCGAAAGTCCTAGTGCTCTCTCTGATTGAATTTTCTTCCTTATTCTCAATTGTTTTTTTTCATAGATTTGTGTTAGTAATTCGCTCCATTATTGTTGAATTAGTTAAGGAGAATTGTGAATTTGAATTGTGACGACCAGTCCTGTGGATTCGACCTCGGTCTTACCGAGTTTATTACTACATCACAACCCTATACTTGGGGAGTGAACAAGTTTTTGGCGCCGTTGCCGGGGACTGTTTCGGTCCAAATTAAATTTAGGATTCTCTCTTATCATAATTCATAGCTTAAGATTTTACTAACTTAGAGTTCTTGATTTTAGGAATTAACCTATTTCCTGTTTTGTAGGGTCCTGAGATAAACTTCTAATTTGGTAATCCCTTTCTAATTCTTTACTTTTTCTAATTTTTATTTTTTAGGTTTTACCTTTTAGAAATTTTCTAATTCTAGAATTTCTTATGAATTTTTAAATTTTCTATTTGTAGATTTAGATTTTTTTCTCTTAAGTAAATTTTCTAGTTTTAGAAATTTCTTTTTCCTTTTTAGAAACTTACTTAGCCTTTTTACATTTAGTAACTTTCTAATTCTAGGATTTCTGTCCTTTTTAGCTTTTTATTTTTTCTTTTTTAGAAATTAACCGTTGCTTAGGATTTTTCTGTCATTATTTTAGGAAACCTGATTTGTTTTGTTTCTATTTTCAGGAATTGAGGAAGAAAGCTACTAAGTGAGGAGGAGCTTCTTAACATCAATCATCTCCTTTTCCGGGTTCTTTCTTCCCATTCTCACTTACATAGTTTTAACTTGTTTTTGAATAGCATAATTTCTAGTTCTAGTTTTCTTTCTCTTAGGTTGTTACTTAGTTTATGCGAGGACGTAGATCTCTAGATATAGAACTAGCATCTTGTGATCCTGAAATAGAAAGAACATTCCATAGAAGATTGAAAGACATCTCAGTTGAAATGGCAGAAGAGAATGGAACTAAAACTCTTAGAGATTATTCAGCTCCTGTCCAATTCAATGCGCCTTCATGCATAGTGTTGCCCACCACCACGGCAGCACACTTTGAACTCAAGACTGGGGTCATACAGTTGTTGCCTTCCTTTTATGGGTTAGACAAGGAGGACCCATATCATCATGTGAAAGAATTCCTAGACATTTGCTCCACCTTTAAATTCCAAAACTTCTCAGACGATTCGATCCGCCTACGCCTGTTTCCTTTTTCTTTGAAGGATAAGGCGAAAGCATGGTTGAATTCTCTAGAAGTTGGGTCTATCACTACCTGGGACCAATTGTCTAGGAAGTTCTTAAACAAGTTCTTCCCTGTTCACAAAACTAATGCTCTCCGTAGAGAAATCACTAATTTCACACAAAAAGAGGGAGAGCACTTTCATGAATGTTGGGAAAGATGGAAGGACTTGCTTCTTAAATGTCCACACCACGGTTTTGAGAAGTGGCAACAAGTGCAATACTTTTATGACGGTCTGACACCCAAAACCGTCGCATGGTTGATGCCACCAGTGGAGGGTCCTTCATGACCTAAAAGCGATACCGAAGCGTGGAAATTCTTTGAAACCTTGTGTGAAAACTCCCAGCAATGGGACTATTCAGATAGAGGTGAAAGAAGTTCCCAACCACAAAAGAGATGTGGCATATATGAGATAGGAGTCACACCAGATCTCCATGCCAAGATTGATGGCCTGACAAAGAAGGTTGATGCTCTGATGTTACATAATGGACCTCCACAAACAACTCAAGCCGAGGCTTGTGCCATATGTTCTAGTCCTACCCATCCTACGCAATCTTGCCCATCTGGTACAGCATTTCCAGAATTCCTCTCTGAACAAGTTCATGCTTTGAACACCTTTCAGAAACCTGGGAATGATCCTTACTCGAACACGTACAACCCAGGGTGGGCTAGGCATCCAAATTTTTCTTGGGCAAAAGGACCGCAACAAGGAGGACCATCTGGAAATCCTCCTATGCAACCTCAGCAGTTTCCGCAATATCAACAACTGCCTGCACAATCAAGGAAACCATCTCTTGAGGATACACTCCATCTTTTTATGCAAAGTTCTCTCCAATTCCAAAAAGACACCCAACAAACCTTACTAGCCAACCAGCAAAGCTTACATGCAAATACACAATCCATTGCCAAGCTGGAAGTACAAATGGGTCAACTAGCTGCCACATTGAGTGAGAGAGAGAAGGGTAAGTTCCCTGGCCAACCTGTGGCTAATCCAAAGGGACAGTATGAGATTGGCTCTAATTCCAACCAAGGGCAATACCATGAGCAAGCCAAATCGATCATTACCCTTAGGTCAGGCAAACAGATTGACAACAAAATAGAGATACCTAGGGATGAATCAAATCAAGGTGAAGCAGAGAGACACACCAATGCATCCAAAGTCCAAAAACTCTCTGACTCTCCAAGAGCCGCTGACGTGCCGCCTTACGTGTCCAAAGCACCCTTTCCTCAACGTCTGGCACCAATGAAGAAAAGAAACAACTTTGATGAAATCCTGGACGTGTTTAAAAAAGTGCAAGTCAACATCCCGTTGCTTGACGCTATTAAGCAAGTCCCTGCTTATGCTAAGTTTCTTAAAGATTTATGCACTCAAAAGCGTAAGCAGAATGTTCATAAGAAAGTCTTCCTTGCAGAGCAGCTCAGCTCCATGATTCAACATAACACCCCTCCTAAATTTAGGGATCCAGGAGCTCCTACCATCTCTTGCGGCATAGGAGATCATAAAATCGGGAAGGCATTACTTGATTTAGGGGCGAGCGTCAATTTGTTACCATATTCGGTTTATGAGCAGCTAGGACTTGGTGAGTTGAAACCGACTAAAATAACATTACAACTAGCTGATAGATCTGTCAAGGTGCCCTGGGGTGTTATTGAAGATGTGCTAATCCAGGTTGACAAATTCTATTTTCCAGTGGATTTCATAGTTATAGATACTCAGCCTGTCCAGAATCCTCATAGTCAAATCCCAGTCATTTTGGGTCGTCCATTTTTGGCCACATCTAATGCTATTATAAATTGCAGGAATGGAGTTATGAAGTTGTCATTTGGTAACATGAATATTAAACTCAATGTTTTTAATGCAGAACAACAACCCGCGGATTTGGACGACATATTTAAAGTGGACATGATCGAGAGTCTAGTGCAGGACTCCTTCCGTAAATCTTTTGAAGATCCACTTGAGACCTGCTTAACACAACATGGCACGGATTTTGACATAGATAGTCCCATCCACGAAATCAATGCACTGCTCGACTCTACTCCTATATTGGAGACTGAAAAATGGAGAGCGAAAGTGGAACCTCTTCATCCCTCTGAGACTCTTCCTGACAGCACAGTTTCTAACTCTGAGAAGGCAAAAGAGAACAGGTTGCTTAATGTTCTTCGAACATATAAGGCAGCAATTGAACGGAAGATAGCAAAAATACAAGGAGTATGCCCCACTGTATGTAAGGATCATGCTGTGGAAATGTCACGTAAAATACAAAGGAAGCATGATCCTAACATGGAAGAAGTTGTTCGAGCAGAAGTCCTTAAATTATTTGACGACAGTGTCAGTTACCTCATTACAGATAGCACAGCTCATGGGAACTCACATCACTTGTTTGGGATTGGTTAACCACGTGTTGAGGTAAGTTCTTTGGCGGACCCTGGTCTTAAAGATTAATGAATTCATGGTCCGTTTTTGTCTGGCTGAAGACGTTAAACTTAGCGCTCCTGGGAGGCAACCCAGCATTTCATTCTATTTCTTTTTTGTTAGTTAGTTCAATGTTTGTGGGTAACATTACTGCAAACCCTCACGAGACTACAACTCATCCACTAGGGGTAACCTAGGGGTTTAAAGGCTTGTTGCATACGCTAAATGCAATCGAGAGCACCTGCGAAAGCGGTATAGGTAGGGTTTTTCTTTTGTGATTTTATTTTATTTTTACTGATTTCACTCATGTGCTGACCACTTTTACGTTGATATTCTTGGGAAAGCCTCTTGATTCTTCATCCAGGTACTATCTTTCCCTCCCTCACTCTTCTTTTCTTCTCATTGTCTCATCTACATCGCATGATTATTTCTTTTACATTGAGGACAATGTAGATTTTAGGTTGGGGTGGGAGATTAGGTTACCTAATCAGTATTTTCTTGGTCTTGAGCAAAAATTGTGAAAATTTTTAAAATTTTTCTGGAATTTCTATTGAATTCAAAGTGATTTTGAAGGAGAGTTGGGATTTTGAAATTACAAGATACAGAATGTGAGAAATTTATGACTCTTGGATTCGGTTTTCTGGCAGATTTCACACTTAAGTTTGAATTGTTAATCCACGATTAGAAGTTGTAAACATTGATTGAGCCATGATTTCACATATCAGATCTCGTTTACACATTAAGTTTTCAGTTCGATATTAATTGATAACATGGTAATCACTAAGCATGAAAGAAACCAACCTGAAAAATAAAATTTTTAAGCATCAGTTTATAAAGAAGAATTGAAAGAATAAGTAGCATAATCGTCCTCATAGGTTTGCTCCCTATAGATGACGATTCGATTCCTCATAGTCGACATAAGAAAAGATTTAGGCGACAAATTTTCACCATAGGTTTGCTCCCTATAGGTGCAGATTTGATTCTCCTCGGTGTACTATTCATAAAGAAAATCAAAAAAATGGTAGAATAAAAGGTTAATCTGT
The DNA here is from genome assembly GCA_021015155.1 of Magnolia officinalis. NCBI lineage: Eukaryota > Viridiplantae > Streptophyta > Magnoliopsida > Magnoliales > Magnoliaceae > Magnolia > Magnolia officinalis. The sequence goes on along the minus strand of JAJHSJ010000010.1, from coordinate 17,148,507 downwards.
AAGGCAAGTGTTGGTTCCAGTTTTGGTGACATAAGCTCCGTTGTTAATCACCAATGATATCATGAAATTGACAATTGAATCTCTTAATGGTTGAAAGCTGAGATGACACTATACACTCATGGGACTCAATGTTTAAAATTGTTCAAATTAATGGATTAATATTTTAAACTTGATTATGAAGTTTACTGTAAGCTTGATTTCAGGAGATCAATCTTCTCACCATTCATGAATCGTAGAATTTTCACATCTCAATTATCTGTTCACCCGTCACTTGAGTTTACAGGAATTGTCTTTTACTTCTAAAATTATTTTTCGCATGTTTTGCTCGGGACTAGCAAAATGCTGGTTGGGGGTTGTGATCAGGGTCAAATATTGCATATCAGACCCTAGTAATTGCCTAAATTTACGTACATAATAAGGCTTAATGAGATGTATTAATTGTGTTTCTGTCACAGGATGAAATCAGGAGTGATAATTGAAAATTGATGTTAACGGCATAGATTTCATGATCCAAAGCCACCTGAGCACGGGATGGACCCCAGAGAACCAATAATAAAGAGTTCACACGCCTGGGATCTGAGGAAAACGAGCCAAAGGGGCCCGAAAGGGGTCCAGAATGGAAGATCACATGGTTCCCGCCATCCGATCAGTTCGAAACTTCATACATGTGATGAGGGCCATAAATTAACCGTACATATTGAATTTCAGCCATTGAAGATCTCGGGAAGTGGCCCAATGGATAGATTAGCCCAGTAATCTCCAATTTGGGGCCCACCAGATACCTGGATATGCCTCAATTTCGGACTCAACGCCTACAATAATCTGAGGAAACGGATGGACGGAGCAGATTTCGCACGAACATCACAGGGGACCCCACATGAGGGTGGACGTGCATATAGTGCACGCCCACCCGAGTTGCACCGGACCATGCAGTCCGGTCAAAGCAGCCCTTGACCGTGAAAATCAGAAAACGGACAGCGTAAAGACGCTGTCCGTCCGGTTTTTGGTTGTGGGCCCCACCCTTTGAGCATTCGGATGATCTGGATCGTTCATTGTACTCAGAGGTCGGGCTTGACCCTCACCTAGGTGTCCTTTTGGACCCATGCGTGGGTAAACACAGAGATCTCTGGTTAAACGTAAGACGGACGGCGGACCAAATCATCTTGTGGGCCACACCTATTTTACTTCGAAAGTACTCATTTTAGGTTGGTTTTTCGTCATAGAATCAATGGACGGAGTGGATTTCAAAAATTCATGAAGGAGTGGGCCCCACCACCATCGCAGCGGAAGAATCCGCGTCCCTGTTCGCGGCATCCATAACAGAGACTGTCGGTTTCTGTTGTGGGCCCCACATGTCATCCAAGCCGGTGATCCAGACCGTCCATTAGATCTCTAAAGCCCCTGTTACCAAGGCTTAGTTAACAAGATCTAAAGAAACAAAAGGGAATGAGATCTTAACCGTTCGAAAGAAAGATTGACGGTGGAGCAGAAAACAGGTGGACCGCATCAAAATTTGTCCAAAAGAAGCCTTTTCTGACCGATTTTCTGAGAGCAATGCATTGAACGGCTTGAATTTCTCAAGATAACATCACAGTGGACCCCACCATTTCCGCAGCAAGTCTGCGTCCCTATTTACGCAGCAACGAACGACCGGCCGCTGGCCAGTTTTGTGAACGGTTGTGGGCCCCACACGTAGTCTGTCCGGCCGATCCAATCCGTTCATCTTGAAGAGGGCCGCGAGCACTACAAACCCATGCTAATATTCCACTCCCATGCATACACACGTGCATGATACAGAGGCCACAAAAGGGCTGCCCTGCAACGTTCAAAACTGATCTCTTCGTGTTTTCTTCTCTGGGCCACGTTAATGGACGTTCAAAACCACCCATTCTTGACTGAAATTTCATCCTGAATCCAATGGACGGGGTGGATTTTTCAGAAAACACTTCGGTGGGGCCCACCGATCATGGCTGCGAAAATTTCCATTCCATGTCCTGCTACAACTCTGCCACTGATCCAGCTTTCCAGCAACTATAAAAAAGGAGTCTTGGACATGGGAAAAACATTCAGAACCAGGGAGGAGCTCCAGATCTACAGCAAGGGAGAGAAGAAAGAGAAGAAAGAAGAGAGAGAGAAATTGGTTTGAATTTTCTTTTATGAATTTTTATTTTTATTTATCCATTTGTTTAATGGAGTTTATGGGTAACTAATCTCTCAGCTAGGGCTGAGATGAAACCCCTAATTTGAATACCCTTTGTTCTATGTTGATTTTACTTTAATTAAGATTGATTTGTTTCTTTCCTTAGTGTGCTTGATTGTTTTAAATTCTATGCTTCTCCATCTATGAACTTGATCAGAGTCTATGGATGGATGTGGTCTGGATGCTTATTCTAGGTGCTTGTATCTGATCATGAACAGGTTCCTGTAGAGGAAGAAACAGGGTGCTTTACTGAACTGCATATTCCATATGCCCGATTTGGACATGGGATATGTTATTCATGGCATTGCTTGAAGGAATTAGATAATCTGTATGCCCGATTAAGGACACAGATTGTGCTTTCTCTAGATAAGTTAGATCAATCTAAGTTAAGGTGAATTAACAGACAAAACAATGGTTAGGATAATTAGGGGTGGATTCGAAAGTCCTAGTGCTCTCTCTGATTGAATTTTCTTCCTTATTCTCAATTGTTTTTTTTCATAGATTTGTGTTAGTAATTCGCTACATTATTGTTGAATTAGTTAAGGAGAATTGTGAATTTGAATTGTGACGACCAGTCCCTGTGGATTCGACCTCGGTCTTACCGAGTTTATTACTACATCACAACCCTATACTTGGGGAGTGAACAAGAAATTCTACTTCCCCGTGGATTTTATTGTACTAGACACTGAACCATGTGTAAATGCTAGCGCTCAAGTTCCCATCATTTTAGGCCGCCCATTCCTAGCGACTTCAAATGCAATCATAAATTACAGGAATGGAATGATGAACTTGTCTTTTGATAACATGACTCTAGAGCTAAATATTTTCAATCTATGTAAGCAGCCCATTAATAATAATGATATCCATGAGCTGAATTTCATGGACTGCTTGACAGAAGAAGAGGAATTGGAACCTAGTCTGACTGAGGAATTGATTCAAGTCATTGGGGACTTGAAAATTTTTGATTTAGAAAAAGTGCTTGCTGAAATTTGTGATGATAATGAGAGCACTACCACCCAGGACATTGGTATTTACCAATGGAGACCGCGCACTCAAATCCTATCTATCGAGGATTCGCAACCTCTGTCATCACCAACCAATGTTATAAAGCTTGATTTAAAACCACTATCAAATGAGCTTAAGTATGTATACTTAGGTGAAAATAAAACTTATCCTGTGGTGATCTCTTCATTTTTAGACAAGGATCAAGAGATTAAATTGTTGAATGTTCTAAGGGACCACAAAGGAGCCTTGGGCTGGGCCATTTCTGACATCAAGGGTATAAGCCCTTCCATATGCACCCATCGGATCCACCTCGATGAGGACGCCAAACCAATTAGACAACCTCAAAGGCATCTCAATCCGAACATGATGGAAGTTGTAAAAAATGAGGTGATCAAATTATTGGATGTGGGAATCATCTACCCAATATCTGATAGTGTTTGGGTGAGTCCAACTCAAGTAGTCCCAAAGAAATCCGGAATAACTGTTGTACAAAATTCTAATAATGAACTCATACCAACACGTGTCACCACAGGTTGACGTGTTTGCATTGACTATAGAAAATTGAACCAGGTTACAAAGAAGAATCATTTCCCTCTACCATTCATTGATCAAGTTTTAAAGAGGGTAGCAGGTCACTCCTTCTATAGTTTTCTTGATGGATATTCCGGATATAACCAAATAGAGATAGCCCTGGAAGACCAAGAGAAAACCACGTTCACTTGTCCATTTGGGACGTTTGCTTTCAAACGGATGTCATTTGGATTGTGTAACGCCCCAGCAACTTTCCAACGGTGTATGTTAAGTATTTTTTCAAATATGGTTGGGAAGTTTCTTGAGGTTTTCATGGATGACTTCTCTGTATTTGAGAGTAGTTTTGAGGAATGCATCAACAATTTATCTCTTGTCTTATCTAGGTGTGAAGAGAAACACCTTGTCTTAAATTGGGAGAAATGTCATTTCATGGTTCAAAAGGAAATTGTTTTGGGTCATGTTATCTCCAAAAATGTAATCGAGGTAGATCGCTCAAAACTCGACATTATTGCTAATTTACCTATCCCCTGAACTGTTAGAGATATTAGATCACTTCTAGGGCACGCTGGTTTCTATAGAAGATTCATCAAGGACTTTAGTGTCATTACTAGACCCTTGACTAATCTTCTTCAAAAGGATGTTCCATTTAAGTGGACAGATGAATGTGCAAGTGCTTTTAATAAAATTAAATCATCCCTTACCACTGCACCTATCATGCGTCCACCAGATTGGACACTTCCTTTTGAACTAATGTGTGATGCAAGTGATTATGCCATAGGGGCTGTTTTGGGCCAAAGGAAAGATAAACGGCCCTACGTTATTTACTATGCGAGTAGAACTCTAAACTCGGCCCAAGTAAACTACTCAACAACTGAAAAAGAGTTACTTGCAGTAGTTTTTACTTTGGATAAGTTTAGGTCCTACTTGCTGGGATCTAAAGTGGTCATTTTCATGGACCACTCGGCTTTGAAATACTTGTTATCTAAGAAGGATGCAAAACCGAGACTTTTGAGATGGATCTTCCTACTCTAAGAATTTGACTTAGAGATAAAAGATAAGAAAAAAGTAAAAAACGTAGTGGCCGATCACCTTTCTAGATTGGTGTTAGATGATTCCACTGAGGAGATGCATATCCAGGACAATTTCCCTGATGAACAATTATTTGCGATCTCCAAATTGCCTTGGTATGCGGATATAGTGAATTATCTTGTAACAGGAAAAATGCCATATCATTGGAAGTCACAAGATAGGAAACGTTTTGAAACCGAGGTTAGGAACTTCTTCTAGGATGACCCGTATTTATATAAATATGGGACTGCTCAAATTTTTAGACGTTGTGTCCCAGAGGATGAAGTTCAGAGTGTTATTTCTTTTTGTCACATGGAAGCATGTGGTGGCTATTTTTCTACTAAGAAAACTACTGCAAAAATCCTACAGTGTGGTTTTTACTGGCCTACCATGTTTAAAGACACCCATGCTTTCTGTGTTGCTTGTGATAGATGTCAAAGGTTGGGAAGAGTGTCCCGGTGCAACATGATGCCTTTATCCCCAATTTTACCATTAGAGATTTTTTATTGTTGGGGTATTGATTTTATGGGCCCATTTCCAACTTCTTTTGGATTTCTTAATATATTGGTTGGTGTAGACTATGTTTCAAAGTGTATTGAGGCAGTTCCAAGTAGGACCAATGACAACAAAGTGGTCATACGATTCCTCAAGGAAAATATTTTTATAGATTTGGAACTCCAAAGGCCATCATTAGTGATGGTGGGTCTCACTTTTGCAATAGGACATTTGAGGCTTTGATGAAGAAATATGGCATCAAGCATAAAGTGAGTACCCCATACCATCCACAAACGAGTGAGCAAGCTGACATTTCTAATCAGAAAATCAAACACATTTTAGAGAAAACTATAAGGTCAGATAGGAAAGATTGGTCCCTCAGACTATCCGACGCTTTATGGGCTTATAGGACTGCTTATAAGACCCCGATTGGAATTTCTCCATATAGATTGGTGTATGGGAAGGCTTGCCACTTGCCTGTGGAATTGGAACATAGAGCCTACTGGGCAATAAAGAAATTAAACTTTGATATGGACCAAACAAGTGGACAAAGGAAATTAGAGTTGAATGAATTAGAGGAGCTGAGGAGAGACTCCTATGAAAATTCTAAAATCTACAAAGAGAGGACCAAAAGGTCCTATTGTACAATTCCCGTCTCCAATTCTTTCCGGGAAAGTTAAGATCAAGATGGATAGGCCCCTTTATTGTGAAGAATATTTATACTCATGGGGCTGTTGAAATTGAGAATCCACGTAATGGCAATGTGTACAAGGTTAATGGTCAGAGATTGAAGCCTTATGTGGAAAACTTTCATTTGGGAGAGGAGTCCTTCCCTCTTCATGAGCTAGAATATTCAGATTGATGCTCCTAGTTTGATGGAGCGTTTCTGTAAGGTTTGTATCATATTCAATTCTTCTTAGTATAACATAACAGGTGAATTTTTCATGGTAGGTATTATCCACCATTTCTTTTATTTTTATTGTTCTCTGCATTACATTATCATTACATTGGGGACAATGTAGATTTTAGGTTGGGGGGTGTGGATAGTCATCCATGTGATTTTTTTTTAATTTTTTTTGTTTCAGTTTATTTTATTATTTTTAAGTTTAAATTATTTTTTTTTGGGTTATGAAAAAAAAAAATTCAACATTTTCAAAATAATATTTTTATATACAAGAATGTGAACATGATATTATGCGAATTCCAAAGGCAAAGTTAATACTTATTCTAGGTTGATAGTAGTCAGAATTCTGATAACTGAAAATTATAAACTTGAGTTCAATTATCTAATCACTAGTTTAAAGTGAGTTGTAATTTGATGTACTGAATTCACAATACACCCTAGCTAACTAAGTGAGGAATATGATATGTGAACTAGAATAAAAACTTTTGATTCAAATAAGGTTGAATGAACTAGTATCATTGATATATGCTTAAAAGATAGAATATTGAAGAAAAAAAAGTGATGGAAAAAGAAAATTTTATTATAGAGCATAAATGCAATGACCATAACAATCGTGTCAGTAATCCGGAGTAAGGATACCTAAGTATCCATTACTGTTACCATTACAAGTACGATACCTTAGGTTATGAAGCAAACCCGGTGGGAATCTTCATCTAAGGGTGGTCTATAATAATGAGGATATGATGATAAAAGAAGAATGACATGAAAAAAAAAAAAGATAACTAGAGATTTCATACTCTTGGAATGATTGAAAGGAGTTAGGATAGAGAACATGCATATTTCTCAAAGTTACACTAGTGTCACGGAGCACCTAAGGATATTGGATCATAACTATTCTAACTTTTGATTAGGTCTCTGAACTCAAGGATGTAATGGATTAGGAAATTGATATTCTAACTAACTTCAGACTTAGGGTAAGTATTTTTTTTGTTTTGAAATTCATATGATGAATGGAGGCATAATTGTATAAATTTCTGAGTGTTGAATTTTTTCATGTTTTCAATGTTTGTGGGTAACATTTCTGGAAACCCTCACGAGACTATAACTCGTCCACTAGGGAAAACATAGGGGTTTAAAGGCTTGTTGCATATGCTAAATGCAATCGAGATTACCTGCGAAAGTGGTGTAGTTAGAATTATTATTATTATTATTATTATTATTATTATTATTATTATTATTATTATTTTAATTTTAATTTTGTTTCTAAAATTAGTTTTTATTTTTTTCGCTTATTTTGCTCGGGACTAGCAAAATGCTGGTTGGGGGTGTGTTGAGACTCAAATATTGCATAATTTTTTCCATTTATATCTTGGTTTTATGAACATGAATCCGCTTAATATTCTATTTTACTCATGTATGTGTTACAAGGTGAATTTAAGTGTTTGGATTGAAAAATGGTGTTAAAAGTATGATTTTGATGCTCAAGAATTACCAAGGCAAGGGATTGATCTTAGGAGATCAAGATTGAAGAATTCACATGCCAAAGATCAAAGAAAACCGAGTGAAGAATAAAGAAAATCGAAGATTTGAAGTGAAGAATCCTGAAATGTCCTGAAAAAGTGTATTTTGAAGCTGTGAAGTTTATTTTGGGAAACTGCGCAGCAGGAAGACTGTTTTAAACGAACTATGCAGCGAGAAGTCTATTTTGGAAAAATAGGTATATTTGATGCAGTTTCTAGGGTTTTTCAAATTTGTACGAAAATTGGAGGTCCCTACTTATAAATAGGGCTTCCTAGGGCATTCTAAAACATTATTCAAGGCATTCAAGAGCAAAGTTTAGGGTTTTTAAAGAGTTTTTAGTTTTATTAAAGCTTTATAAGTTGTTTTTTTTAAGATCTTTTCTATTTGCATTTTCTTTCTTTATTTCTTGTTGCTTTTTATTTCTGCAATTTAATTATGTTTTTCTAAGTTCCTTCTATCCCAAGTTAGAAGGGAAGCACATAGGTTTAATGTTTCTTTAAGATTATGATGATTGATTGTTTTAATGATGAGAAGAATGGTGTATGCATGTTATTTATTATTTAGGTTTTGTTTTTTTATCCTCTTGTGAGATCCATATGTTTCCATCATATGAGATCCACATTGATGGATAGGCTTACCCTAGATCAATCAAATTTCCTAGATAGGAGAGGTTCTCAACCTGTTATATTTCTTTGATATTCATTATCCTATAGATATTGAATACTTAAAATCACTGATGCTTGAGAATATATGTCAATGATGCAAATCCATAATTTTTTAATATTTTATATCATTTATTAAAATACTTAAACTGTTTTATTTTCCGACTAGGCGGACCATAGTGCTCAGATCCTGGTTGTGTTATCCAAGTCATCATGATTTTGGAACATTAACGTATGTGTGGAACTTTGAAGCTCGGGTGTTATTTTATTCAATTGAATTACATCCATTCAAAAATCCAAAAATCAAATCACCAGTTTAGTTTTTTATTACTTAGTTTATTTTGTATTTGATTTTTTTCCTTCTTACAATTCATCTCCCTGTGGGATCGACCCCGTATTCACGAGATACTACTTACGAACCTCTGCACTTGGAGGCAAGCAATCACACGACCGATTTACCGATTCTGATTATCGATCGATTTCGATTGTCATTGCCGATTGCCGATTGACGTGACCGATTTGCCGACTCTGATTATCGATCGATCCGATTATCGTGACTGATTTGCTGACTCTGATTATTGATCGATCCGATTGTAACAATCGATTTACCGATTCTAATTATAGATCGATTCCGATGTCGTGGCCGATTTTTGATTGCCGATTGACGTGAACGATTTGCCGACTCTGATTATCGATCGATCCAATTATCGTGACCGATTTTCCGATTCTGATTATCGATCAATCCCGATTGTCGTGGCCGATTGCCGATTAGCGATCGAGGCCGATTATCATGACCGATTGTTGATTCCAATTTACGTGACCGATTTGCTGACTCTTATTATCGATCGATCCGATTGTCATGACCGATTTACCGATTCTGATTATCGATCGATTCCGATTGTCATGGCCGATTGCCGATTGTAGATTGACTTGACCGATTTGCCGACTCTGATTATCGATCGATTCAATTGTCGTGACCGATTTGCCGATTCTGATTATCGATCGATCCCGATTGTCGTGACCGATTTGCCGATTCTGATTATCGATCGATCCCGATTGTCGTGGCCGATTGCCGATTCCGATTGACGTGACCGATTTGCTGATTCTGATTATCTATTGATTCCGATTGTCGAGGCCAAGTATCGAGGTCGATTCCGATTGTCGAGGCCGAGTATTGAGGCCGATTCCGATTTATCGAGACCGATTGTATAGGCCAACTCCGATTGTCGAAGCCGATTTCAATTGTCAAGGCCGATTGTCAAGACCATGCAACCCGTAGTTGAGGCCCATTGTGATGTGTATTTGGCCTGTGTGATGTATATGCGGCCCGTGTTTGAGGCCCATTGTGATGCATTTGAGGGTTAAGTGATGAAGCCCAACATGATGTATATTAGGCCCGTGTGAGAGGCCCATCGTGATGTAGTAAGCTCTTGAGAGAGGCCCATGGTGTTGTACAATTGGCCCTTGTGTGAGGTCATGGGTTCACTATATGTTAGGATCCATGAGGGTCATTCCTTGGTGGCAATGTTGGTTAAATGTCCACATTGTTGAGGTTGATTGTCGATGTCGGTTATTGATACCGATTATGAGTATGTGACAACATAACATCATGATACATGCCCATACGCATCATCTGCATGTGTGTTATGAGATGTGGTTGATCATTACATATGTCATTGAGCATGTTGATATGAGACTCCCTGATAGGCGGAGGTTATCTCACATGAGCGCACGACATGAGCAGGATTGATGCATGACTGGATTGTATGACTCATGCATCTTGCATTGTGTGTTATACGCCCTAGAGACATCAGGGTCGTAGCCTCCACAGGCATATCGTGGATGGCCAGACAAGACACCAAAAATATTTGGTTCTAGCATACGGGCGCCATAGATGTCCCTGGGTGAAAATTCCTAAACCTCCGTGGCCAGGAGATGACTCCAACGTCGAGACCGAGTGGATATATGAGCGTACAAGTGCCGAATACCAGGAGGCCGCGTCTCCCACTGTGTCGTGGTCGGTTGGAAAGGGGTGTGGCCTTACTCGCCCGAGGGTAGGGGGTAATACTAGGCTGAGTTTGACCAGCTCGTGAATGGGTCCGCTATCGACATGCCGGATAAGTATTGACAGACTATTGGCTAGGCCGATAGTGAGGTTTCTTACCCTCACTTGGACTGTACGACTGGGAGAGCGGCAGTGCCATTTGAAGTGTACTAAACCCAAGTGATGATCCCAGAGATTAACAGTACTGATATGTGGACTTATTGGGTAGGACTTGTATACTCCTTCATTCATTCATTCACTATCCACTCAGGTTGATGGTGCGCAACTATTTCTTACGTGCGCCTTCGCAATGACCAGGATTTCGGTTGGGGCGCGCGACTAACCTGAGATCAAAAGTTTATCACATTGAGTCTGACTATCCAAATTTAGGTATGGCACTAGTTTGGATAAAAGTTCCTTGTGATGGACTCCATAGCCTGCGATACTACGTACTATCATCCCGACTTTGCACTCCAGCATGGTCATTCCATTCACACCGCATATTGCATTACATTCGCGGCATATGACATTTTGGGTTACCTGTGTTTCTGCATTTATATGGTTTAGATACGGCATCTAATATTTGACTCTTTATGACTCATCATTTGTATAGTTGGTCTGTATTGCGCATTCTGATATTGCTTGACTCATGGACTTGTCAGTATTTTCGCTTACTCTGATAACATATGATTCATTACCTTGCGCCTATTTCGATATTGTATGATTATGACATTGCGTTGAATACTTGGTACTTACCTTGTGCACACACTTACACCACCCTCTAAGCTTTCTATAAGCTTATGCACGATAGATGCGTGCAGGTGATGTTAGGTTACAGTAGTGTTGAGCTTGGAGCGTGCAGCGGTCTTCTGGAGCTTTGATTTTTGATACATGTATTTCCCTTTCAGCATTGTAATTAAATGATTATATTAGTGAATATATGATGATGATGTTGCCTTTGTGAATTGGGTAATCTTGTGGTTATGCTTCTTATGAGATAAATGCACGTTGAAAAATCCTCCTTGTAGGATCCCAGGATCGAAATATGGCGTATGGACGCTAGGAGCCAAGAATAGGGTACTACGGAGGCTGTCTGCACCGGATTTGGCGATCGGGATTCCTGTAAATCCGATTTTCGGGTTTGGGGCATGACATAACCCATTCTAGATTGAAAGATGCCCCCATTTCAAGTATCGGGTGGCGAAACCACATCAAACGGACTCGGAGAGCCAAACGACGCAAATCAGGGAGACCCAAGGTGGGTCCTGCACTTTTCTAACACCCCGGGAGGAGGATGCCATCGCCCCCAGGGTGAGCCATCGCCCCACGGTCCAGCGGGCAACGATGACATTGCCGGCCAGAGGGCTGGGCAGCCCATTTTTCTGCAATATTCGTCTAACTTCAAAAAATCATATCTTCATCGTTATAACTCTGATTTAGGTGATTCAAAATTTAGATTGAATCCTGATAAGTCTAGTTTCAGATAAAAATAATTTAAAAATATAATAAAAATTTTATTATAGTTAAATATAGGTCATTGTAACAACGGTCTGAAAATCATCAGTTTGGACAGCTGCTGCTTCTAGAATTTTTAAAATTTTTCTATAACACGAAATCTAATGAAATTTGTTAGAGATAAAGTAGACTTGATGAAAAACTACTGAAAAAATAATTAAAATAATATACTACCTAAAAGTGCCAGAAAGGGGCGTAGAACTGCCTTATGACCTTATTCTGTCGTAATTAGGGCATAATTTAGTTAAGTACTAAACTGAATACTCAGTGGAATTAGCTTAAACCACTTTAAATATGAATTAAAAGACCCAAAATGAGTAGAACCGCTAACGCTACGTTACCTAGAAACCTATGATCAATCTTTAAACCCAGTTGCTCTTGGGAACACTTTGAAACTCCGCATCGGACCCGGACCGCGCGTCGAAAGTCCGATGACGGCGAAACTATACGGTTATGACCGCCTTGCTGGACTTGACAACCATCTCAGAAATCAAATCCAGATAGTACCCAGAAGCGTACAACTTGAGCCCGGAGTGAAGTGTGTGAGAAACGCGAATACCTTTAGAAATTGAACTCATATTTGAGTAAACTGGGTCGTTCGCTTGTGGGCTAATTTTAAGGTTTCAGACCGTCAGAATTTGACCCAAATACACCCTCGGATCAGAAAAAATTTTATACACATGTCAGTGTACTTGTGGCCCTGATCGAGTTGCGGTGACCGTTGAACTGAAACTGGTCCGGCACGGTCGATCTATAAATCCGATCGAACCGACAACTTAACTCGACATAGATCCAATGTCAGGGAGCTAAAGTCCGACCGCATGTAGAAAAGGGGCCTCCAGAAATGCTCCGTTGGATCGGAACTGACCCCTTTTGGCTATAACTTAAGTATACCATGGCCCTGGGGCCATTGACATCGATTCTAGGCTTATAAATAGCCCTTAAACCCCCTCACTCCCAAGACATACGAATTTCTTAAAAACCCTAGGTGAGAGAGAAAGAAAAGGAGAGAAAAGAGGAAGGAAGGAGGAGAGATTCTTGGGGATTGTTGTTGGGATCTTTTCCCACAACTCCACACGTCGTTTCGCTTCTCTACTTCAATACTCAACTTGTTTCGATTCCGATTTGGGTAAGAAATCCTAACCCTAATCTCGTTTTAGAAATCCAAATAGAGATATCGACAAAATAGCTAATCTATTTCGTGATTCAGGTAACCGTTGTGCCGTAGACAAAGGCGTTGTGTTCAAATTGAGTTCGGTTCGAGTTTACCGACGAAAGGTGCGGACTATAAATGTTTAGGTTATGGTTTTCAAGGCTCTCAATGTCAGTTAATGATTTATGACTGACTTGATTGCTATTTCATGTGCTTAGATACGATGTCTTCCGTATATTATATATATATATGTCAACTATGTTGTTTTTAATGCATTCCAAGTGTTTGTTGAAATGATTAAATGAATATGGAATTATGATTTGTGCATGCCATGACTATTGATTGCAAATACATGATCGTTGTATACGTGGCATCTACTTTGTGAAAGGATTTGCTATAATATGTGTTTTAACTAAGTTATTACATGTATGCAATATGTGTAGTCTAAGTGTTTGATAAAACACCTCAATAAGGAAATACATGCTGAAATGCATGTAATGAGGGTGTTGAGATAGGATTCTCAATTCCCTTAACTATGGCTATAGTTTCCTTTATGTAACCTATATCGCTACTACGTGCTTTACGGTTGAAATGCCTATGTACGCTAACATGTACCCTATGTGTTTGTTGAAATGCTTATGTGAGATTTGTATTTGATTTCAGTTACCACATGCTATTTGGCTTACTATATGTGAATGCTGCTGTTCGGAATGTGATTGGGGCTACGAGGTAGTCCAAGCAATCGGTAATGGTTTTCGATAGGTGGTCGTACTACTTAGCCACGACAGACACGCCCGATGAATCCGAGTCGTACGCTGCTTGTCGGCAGTGGTTAGGCCACACGGAGTGCTTACGCGCTCCATGTCGATCGGCTCGACGTACGCTCGTACTAGTCAAGCTTATCAAGTAACCCGGTTGACTCAATGTATGTTCGCCATGTATGGATACTACTGTTTGAACCTAAGGTACCAAACTTACCAGTGAAAATCCCGTTTAACCTTGGTACCACGATCCGCTAAGACTCATGAGTCGGGCATGGTGGTATGGGACACCGTGGTCGAGCTATTGGCCTACGCTGGGGCGACGATCCTCATCGTAGTGACCAGTGAGTAACCCAAACTCGTGAACTGAATACGGTGGTATGGGATACTATATTGGAGCTGTCAGCCTACACTGGCGCAGCCTGGCTGTGGTCCCCAGTTGGGTCGGTGGCGAGCCTTCGAAAATAGACTGCCAGTTGGTAGGGCATTGGTGGTAGTGACCTCGAGCATACTCTGAGGCTATGTTGAGGCGACGAGCTTTTTTGTTGGAAGTAGAGTATAAACTAGGCCTACACTGATCAGGTGACGAGCCCTTTGTAGTGACCTAGAACCGCAACATTGTATGAGATTTACTAGGACTGACGACCCTAAAATGGATCATTGTTTGGGAAATGATATAAGGGAGGTACCTTAGTTTCCCAATCCTGCTGTATGAAAAGGACTAATAAGAACTTGGAAATCACGCTCATGCACCGTATTGCATGTACCGTTTGGCGTTGGGTAGAGCACTAAGGAAGTGACTGACATGTCGCGACCTTGAGATGAAGATCGCAAAGGGAGTTCAGGTGAGGGCATGCATCATTACTACATACCATTCCTGCATTAATCAGAGTACTTAGGGATGTTTAATTGTATTGCTTTATCATTACTGCTTGACTGAATTGATAACATGTTAACCTTTGCTTTATAGCTCCACTAAGTTGATCACTCATTCCCACGTTACGGGACGGTATTTTAAACACCAACCAGACCCCGTTTTAGTTTCAAATGATGGCGATGCTTACGAAGCCGAGCCGGACTTTTATGATGACGAGGAGAGTTTCTCCTATATGCAGCTATCAGGCGGGTCTATGTAGACCATGTTCTGATCGATGGGGTTACAGGGGTGCTGATAAGATACATTTACACTTGTTATTTTATACTTTTGGAACACCCATGTATATTCATTTTGTTCATTTTTGGTGTATACATGTATATATTTAACCTGGTAACATGTTCACACTCTGGAGACTTACAACAGTTTATATATTTTATATATCTATCACAGTCTTCTGCTTGCGTGATTTAACTGTCTCTGGAGTATGATATGTTGTTTTGGTATAATCTCACTCATGTTTAATGCACTAACACGGACAACATTTAATCATCATTATTTATGTTGCATAAGTGATGCATTAGAACTCAGGAGTGGAGCTTATGCTCGACCCTCGATTTTCAGGGCGTTACAATTAAACATCCAGTTCCTATATACTTTTATTAATGCATGTGCATGTTGTTATGAGATGATGCATGTCCTTACAATCTAACACTCCCTCATCATGCAACCACAACGTCAATTCGCCACAACCTATGCTAGTACAATGTCGTAGTGATAATGTTAGTCGAGTATTTAATTATGTCTGTTTATCCAAAAAGATTAGGGAAGCTGAAACACTCCCCATTTACCCAATGGCCCTAACCAGATTGTTAGGCCCAGGGTGGTCTTAACGTCCGTGTACCTGCGATCCTTAATTCATCAGGGTTCCTCACTCCCAGCTGAACTCATACGATAGACAAAATTGTGAACAGAATTGCTCGTGGTCACTACAGGGAGGCGCTTCACCCCAATGTAGGCCGACAACGTAGACACAGTGTCTCATACCACCATGTCTGGCTCTCGAGACTTGAGGATCGTATCGCTAATGATTGTAAGTGGGCCTCTCTAAGGTGTGGGGTGCCCTAAATTCAAGCGGGCGTGATCATACATGGTGGACAGTGTTCATAACCCCAAGTGTAGGGTCGCGATGCAGTAATAATCTCGGTGAGACCGAGGTCGAATCCACAGGGACTAATCTCGTACGTTTCTGAACGTAACTAGAACTAGAACTAGAAGAAGATGTAAATGTAAATCTGAAATATTTGAGAGAGTGATTTTGAATAAGGTAATTAAAACTTATAAATTTAAAGGTGGTAACTAGGGTGCCAAGGATCCACTTGTAGGTTCTCAGGATGCTACCTTACTTGATTCAAGGACACAACTGGAATCAGAGTCCTATCGTATCCAGTTGGTAAGAAGAGATTTGTCACATCTCTAAACTTTTCATGGATCTAATCATTAATGGATGAGAGTTGTGAAGATTTGGAAGTGATTCCATCACCCAACCATGCCCAGGAGACAAGGCAAACAATAGGATTTACCAATCCCACAACCAATAATAAGAGAATTGTGAAGGTTAGGAAGGATTCCATCATCCTACCATGCCCAAGGGACAATGGTGAACAATGAGACTTACTACTTTCACAATCTCAAATAAAAAAAAAAAGAAGATATCTCAAGCTATCGCAGATCTATTGTAATTTGTCACAAGAAACCATTAAAAACTAAAAATATTCCTTATAATCAAACTAGAATCCAAGAGAGTTCAACAAAACATGAATTAAATAAAGCAAACATTCCAATCATGCTACAAGCTTCACCTCTTAGCCCTAGCTAAGAGGTTTAGCCAACCATAAACATGATTGAACTAAAATCTCTCAAACAAAACAAAAAGATCAACTAAGGAAGAAGAAGAAAAACTCCCGGATGGCTGCTCCACCCTTTTCCTCCACTCCTCAAACCCTAGAAGATGCCTAGGGATGCCCTGGGGACTCTTATTTATAGTTATGCATCACTTCTTTCGTACCAAATTGGAAAAATCCAGAATCCACCTCAAATTTACGCAGTCCGCGTAAAATCTCCATAACCTTAAACCGGTTGAGGACAACCTTCAACTGGTCGAGGGTCACCTTTGACTGGTCGAGGGTCTCCTTTAACTGGTCGAGGATGATGGGAAATTAGAGGATTTTGTCGCTGGAGTTCGAGTCGAGAAATCTTCGACTAGTAGAGCGACTAGTCGAAGGCAGCGGAGTTTTGGGGTTCATTTTCTTCACTTCAAGTCTTCAATGCTCTTCGTTCCTCACTTGGTTTTCTTGGATCTTTGGCATGTAAATTCTTCATTCTTGGTCTCATAAGATCCATCCTTGGCTTTGGTAATTCTTGAGCGTTAAATCCATGTTTTTAGCATCCTTTTCAATCCAAGCTCTTAAATTCACCTTGCAACACAAGCATGATTAAAATAAAACAATAAACATTATCATGTTCATAAAACCAAGTAATAAATGGGGGATAATATGTAATATTTAACCCTCAACAGACACACATGGTTGGTCAACTTGTGGACTAGTTTGGCTGACTCAGGCGAACTTCGGCGCAACCGACACTGAGTGTGAGCATCCTGTGTAGTCTGATTACTGTCAGTTATCCGTGTTCGGCCTGGATCAATTGGACTGCCACGGGACAGCCGACCCGAATAAGGCTACCCTCGCGAGTTTTACAGTCCGCCGGCCAACCCGATTAACCAATCGGCCACAATCAAACAATATGCCTCATACATTACTTATTTCAAAAACATGAAGGAGTCCATAACAGTAGATCAGGAAGGTTCTACTTAATTTGGGCATTCTGTCGAACATGCGGGTGCACTACTTAAATCATCGCAAATTGCAAGCTTTAAAATAAGCTATGTGCATATGCCAAAGAATAATGTAGAGCATGGGCAGAAATTTTAGTAATTTCAACCTATTCTAGCATTCAATCAGATGTTCAAGCTACACTACGCAGAATTTTCAATTCATGGAAGGCAATCGATCGAAAGAGTACACAGTGGTTAGCATGCGATCACTTATTCACTACACAAATCATTAATTGCGACATGTGTTCGATAATTGGCAACCTAAGGGTAATGGTCCGCACCTTGAGGCAGTTCGTCAGTTTTCAGGCCCGCTCCTAAGGTTGGGGTCCCGTAGACTGGCGTGTCGATGTCATGCGCCAGTGATGTTAGCTTGCAGGGGCACATGCAATCAACCTCTAGGGCCCAATTCACAAGAAAATGTTCGATAGTTACCTCTTCTTGTCGCCGGGTAGTTCCCTATGTCGTGGCGTGGTCGTGGGGTAGGCTGCGACTAATGACGGCAGGGAATCCTCCCAAGTCAGCACTCCCTCATACCTCTTCCTCCTCCTCACCTCACTCCCTCTCCCTTTTACAATTAAAATTTTGTATGGGAGTAAGGGAGGTGAGAAATAGGCCCTTTTATAGTGCAAGGCGTTTGCCCAAATAGCCCAAGGACCCCCTTTTTCTTAGACTTGCCTTAGGGAGGCTGTTTTTGGCCTTCAAGGCCTCTTCGGGGGGCCCGTTGGCCTATCCATACCAAGCGGTAAGTATCCCACTATGGTATCATGGTTTGTCACAACTGGGTGAAAATCGGACGCTCCGATTAACCATGGGGCCCCCACATGTGTTGGACGGTCGTCAGTGATTGATTGGGGACGCGGCTATTTGGATACGAGTGGGGAAATCTCCTTGACTCGTACATCGAGTTTGGTCACAATCTAATGGTCAGAAGGTCACAACTTTGCGAAACGGTGATGGATCTATTTCACTTAAGTTTTTAGATTCCAGCTTAGGGGATTCGAGCGTTGTAAGCACTTCGCTTCCGGGCCAAGTTGAGCAGTTTTAGGCACTTTCTTGGTTCACCACCCGCGATGGGCCTCTAGCCCAGTGAGGCAGACGATTTTCTATAGTTTTGGGGTTAGCAGAACTATGACGAGCGGCCTAGACCTATTTTAGTTTGTCTAAGTCAATTTTGGGAGAGCCAACCCTTGAGGTTCATTTCGGGTCCTGGTCATACTTAGGATTAGCTATGTTTGCGATGTTATCCCTCCACGATTTGTGAAAGGGGCCGTCTAAACCTATTTACTCCTAGTTTTTGGGGCTTCACACGTGTGCCTTATGTATTATGCCTGATACAATCCTAGGGCGGCTCCGCTGGTGGACGCCCTAGGATCCAATGTCGTTTTGGCTCAGGTGTTACAAATAACCTCGAATCTCACCCTTCATACACCCTTTGAAACCCATGAACGTATTAGAAACCCTAGTTATCCCTCCTAATCCTGCTTACACCCATATATATAACCTATAGAAGGATCCTAAGAAAAATCAGAAACAAATCGCGCAAAATTGCGACTCTGCGTAAAATTGCGCGGAAACTGTTGATGGCATTGAACAATTTTCAATGTCATTGAAACTAATCCTTCAATGGCATTGAAGCCACATCGATGGCATCAAAATAACACCTTAACTGTCCAAAGAACATAATTTTCCAGAAATTCTCGATTGCATCGAGCCATGTTCAATGGCATAGAAGGTGCATCGAACACCCTCTGATGGCATCAAAAGAATGCCCTGATAGTCCAGTGACCAACTAGAGAAAAATAAAAAAATCTCGATGAGATAGAGCTTTGTTCGATGCCATCGAAGGTGACATCGAACAGTCTATCGATGGCATTGACAGACCTTATATCCGACTAGATTTAAGACATCAAATACAACAATCTTCACCATGTCTTCAATCATCAAAGGAGTAGCTTCTTGTCCTCTTCTCTTATCTCTACCTTGCATCATAGCTTCATCAAGCTTCTCATGCACACTCCATCATTCTTTTACGCTATCGCCAATCCCAGAGAAGTTACATAGAATTTAAACTTCTTTGTAGGAATGTAACGCCCCGAGTTTTCAAAACCCAAGTATATGACTCGTTCTCTAAAAACCCGGGTGTTAACCTTTAAAGATATTCAAATTTAAGTGTGTGTGTGTATATATATATATATATATTATATATATATATATATATATATATATATATATATATATATATATATATATATATATATTAGAGTTAGCAGTTTAGCGAAAGATGAACAAATCAAACACTATGAAAAATTTACACTTACATTCAGGATATACGAGCGGTTGCCCATGATGACTTATACAAACCAATGTCTCAATGTTAATAATTACAAAAAATACACAATTTACCACATGAAAATATTAAAATGCATATAAACTTAAGCCACAAGATCGCGCAGCTTCTCTTGGTAGATACAGTCATGCATCTTTGACAATTATACCCTGCTCCTCATCAGTCTGAACATGATATCATTTAAGCCACTTGTACTACCTGTACGGTTATATATTCGATGAATGAGTGGCCAGCTCAGTGTGAATTTTCCTCAAGATTGCACACTGCTGCATTAGGTAAGCATAATTATAAACAAAAAGGCATTCAAAACAATATATGATGCAGTCTTATTTAATGTATGTATGTATGAGTGCACATCAACTAGGGATGCTCATCCAGTTGGCTTTTGGGCGAAACCCACACATGTGGCCGGTCACCAGCGAAAGTACATCGTACTTGCATAGTGCCAAGCTCACCGAAAGTGGGCCGGTAGTCGGTGGTATGGGAGCTAGCAAAACGATACGCCAACTAAATCTTATATGCACGTGCTACAACATCCAGAATTAGCCACCTGTCATCGCCCATATGCTATGAATACATGATTAGCCAGCCCATCCATTATTATTCCATTTACAACCAGCTAGTTTAATAAAGCTCAAAGGTCACTATAGGGGGTTCATAACCCAGCGTAGGCCGACAGCTCAGGCATAGTGTCCCATTCCCACCATCCATAGCTCATAAGACCTCCACCTTAGGATGTTTAATGGAAACTCATCGACTAGTGGCCAATCATAGTTCAACATATAGAACTTACCATCACATGGTTATGTAGAAATAAATCATCGAAGCCACATAGGGCAAATAACAAATCGAAATCATATAGAAAAAATATCGAATCAAAGCCGTATAGGGCATATATCAAATCGATGCGATAAAAAGACCATCCTCAAAAGCCACGCAGACACAATAACCCATGGATGGTAGGCCCACTTCAATATTCACATCATTCAAAGTAACCACTAGATCGAGGGCCCATCATAAACACAATCAATCAAGTTACATCCCAAGTATGGGTGTACATTTATAAGTGGGGTTTCCCACTGATTGATGTACCAGTTTAAGTTCCATAAGCAATCCACAAGTAATCCACAAGCATGAGAAAATATGCAGGATAATTATTGAGCATGTAATCTAACATTCAATTCCAACAACTAGCACATGTAATTATAAGATAAAGATATCATTGATATCAACCGAAATTAAAATAAAAACTATCACTTAAGCTAATGGGAAAATAAAAGGCTCAAAGGGAAGAAATCATCACCTGATGTGTCGAATCGTCAACTAATGTCGTTAGGAAGTGCACACGCCCTTAGAATTGGATCTTACCATGAATTACGAAATTGTACCATTAGATCCAAACTTAACTCACTATTCATGTTTAAAGTGTTGACCTATAGTTTAGGTCACTTAGGTCTAGGATTTCATCCTAGAGTCTAGGTTTATGCTAGATTTTTAAGGTTGAACCCTAGTTGGTGTGTAATTAATTATAATGTTAATTTAATAGTTATAAAATATTTATTAACATTAATGTTACAATTAATATTAGCTAGCGTAGCAATAATAATCATTATGATTATATCAATTAATACAATCTACTATCAATGATAAAATTTAAGAATGATAAATAAAATGCTAATATTTAATAACTATAATTTTTTTATTTATAATAACTAATATCAACAAGGATAATCTTTTAATAGTTAATCATTCTTAATAATTACAATTATCATAGTAGTACTAATGATAATAATGGCTTGAAGCAATCTGTTTTGGGGAGAAAAGTTGACTTACATTACTTGACTCGGTAGCTCGCCTTGATGGGATTAAATGCGGTTTGGAGGTGAGCCTCACCTCTTGAACTAAATCAGCAATACCTCCCCTCCACTCTCCTCTCTTTTCCTTTCTCTTTTCTCTTCTTCTCCTCTCTTTTGTTTTTTTTTACTTAAACCCACATGCCAGCAAGGTTACTGGACTAAACCAGACCTGCCTGACTCACACAACATGACCTAACGAGTTCCAGTCGAGTCGAGTTTACTCGAGATGGGTCTCTCTCTCTCACTCTTCCTCTTCTGTCCCTGGCCTTTCACAAGGTCTGGTATGGACCAGACCCGTGCCCAAGTTAGTTTGACCATGGCCACAACTCGGCCAGTTCGTCCTAGCGACTTGAGCAATCGCACCAGTGAGTCACAAACCGCTGACTCGGGTCATGATTCGAGTTCCCAAACTCGAACTCACTCCCTCACCTTCTCGTTCTTCTCTTCCTCATCTTCTTTCCTTCTGTCAAATATGTCCAGCAATCTGGACCATCCGGTATTCAGCAAGGTCGAGACTCAGCTACAACCCAACCTAGTGAACGGACCAGCAACCTAACGCCGGCTAGCAGAGTTTGGACTCGGACAGGGTCTAGTTAAATCCGACTGAGTCGCACCGTGAGTTGCTGAACTTGGTGGAGCTAGATGGACGCACGACCACCTTCTCACTCTCCTTTTCTCCCTCTGTTTCTCTCCTTCTTTCTCTCTTTTCTTCCTATAGAGCCTCTGGGCTTGTCCCAACTCGACCCAAATCGAGCTAGACTGGCCGACTCGATGCAGTGCGGCACCGAGCTCAGGGTTAGCACTCGTACTCTCTCTCTCTCTCCCTCTCTCTCTCTCTCTCTTGTTTGCTGCGATCTCGGCTGAAATCTTAAGGTGTGCGTGGTCCATTTATAGCTCTAGGGTTGGTGTTTGGACACCGTTAATCTCATATAACTCACTTGGTTGCACGACCGTACCTTCTGTTTTTTGTTTGCATGGGGACGATCCTTCATGTGGAATGGATTCCTAACGTTATGGCCCACCAGACAAGTGTCTGAGATCGGAGAATGGGGCCCACATCATCGTGGTGGGTTCTTCCGTTGGACGGGGAAGATGGAGTCGCCTCTGATGGCGAATTTCTATCAACGGTCTAAAACTTCGACCTGAACCCTCTAGATGGATGGATCCCTTGATCACTGTGGGGCCCACTAACTTCATCATGTTTCACCTGAGTGCAACAACTCACGAGAAATTTTGTCGCGGTTTTCTTCTCGCGCAGAGGGAAGATTTTCTCAAGAGAAAGGCTAGGGTCGTTGCTGCGCTAGCGTGGATGGCTGAGATCAGCTATGGAGCTCGGGCGGAGGGCTTGGATCGTGCCAGCGTGATTTCCCAAAATGGAAAGGCTTCCCACGCCATCTCGCCTAGCAGACGGTTGCCTGCCCTTTTTTGGCGCTGAAAGGATCGCTGAGATACGCCCAGATGGAGGGCTGGGATGGCCAAAAAGCTAATGCTCATGGATCGCCAAGCTAGCGATGAAAACGACAAGTTTCCTTGCTTCAAAAGGTAACACACACCACTGATTGTGCTGCCATTTGTGCATCTGTACACGTGCATGAATGAGTGTGGGTCGCATGGTTCTAGTTGGTTTCGTCGACCGAACACGATGGACGGCTTGGATCGTCTCAAGGTGGCCCACCTTGATCACAATGGATCAGTTTCGGAGCGGATAGAAGCACACCCCCGCTCGCACGGTTGACCACTTGCACCTGTCGCTGTGAGGGCGCATGTGTGCATGGACTTGTAAAAACGACGTGGTTCTGGTCAGTCTTGGCCCCCTTACAAGATGGACGGTCCAGATTACTCGTTCACTCATTGATGGTGACCCACATACGTTGCAAACGGACACCGTCCGCTAACTTTCCATCGGGCAGAATCAGTGGAAGGAAGGAGAGAAGTCTCGGATCAATGGGGTTTAATTCGGAATCTCCATCTAAGTCAAATGAACGGCTTGGATTTCCCAACTGAGTAGTGGAAGTGGGCCCTATCTCGATCAAGCGGAAACAGTTCATTCCAGGATGTTGCAGGCGAAAACGAAAAAGGGAGAAGGAGTTTTCCTCTTTCGGGAAATCATCGGGTCAAACCCAATTTGACCCGACTCTATGCACGGTGTATTGTGGGTGCATGTAAAGCCTATGCACACTCAAATCCAATTATGGGGTCCACTGTGGTGTGTGATCTGATCCACTCCATCCATTCCCTTTAGAGGCCCTAATCAGGTCCTCTAACCAAAGGTCAGGCAGATCCAAGACTTAGGTGGGCCCTACAACCTATTTTGTGTGGTAAAATGGCATTTTTTAATGACCTAGTGGTTGGATTTTATCTGATCTTGATCCATTCCTATCAAGCAAGATACTAAGGTTCAAAGGCTATCCCCATGGTGATTAGTAGTGGGATTTAAAGCCCCTATAGCGAGGTATTCCAATCTTAGCTCGTGTGTCACTTGCAGATTGGTTTTTTTGTTTAGTTGATGGACAATGGATTTGGCGATTTGAGCCTCGCTAATGATATTTTCCAAGATCCATACTTTCTTGGAGGTTATATGGGTTCCTCAAGGTTTCGAGGTGTGGGTGTATAGTTCAACTCCTAAATCAACGATTAAATTGGCCTTGAATTGGAGTTGGAGTGTCCACGGGGCTTCTCCCCAAGGATCAATAGTTGGATGATTCGATTAAACCGAAACAAATGATCCTTTGGGTTCCTCAGAATTCTACAATGTGAATACACGGGTAGGTCCTCAGATCGACAGTCAGTTCACGTAACATACAGTTAGATTGTTTCTAAGAAATCAATTTATAGTCTTAGGATCTCTTAGAGATGTCTAAATGGAATTAATTTACATGATCTAAAACCAAACATCTGTATTAACGTCAATTCTAAGTAGGTATGGTATAAATCGGATTTAATAGTTTCTAGGATTGTCTAATTGTAACCTAAAAATTCATTTTATAATCCGGTGGTTGGATTAAGGAAATCAAGTGTTAGAGTGATTGACAAAATGTTACGGATTTGATGAACGGT
Source organism: Magnolia officinalis (assembly GCA_021015155.1). Lineage (NCBI taxonomy): Eukaryota > Viridiplantae > Streptophyta > Magnoliopsida > Magnoliales > Magnoliaceae > Magnolia > Magnolia officinalis. The sequence goes on along the minus strand of JAJHSJ010000010.1, from coordinate 17,123,618 downwards.
GGATCTCGCGATTCAGATTTCTAAATCTAAGATGAGTGATTGGATTGATCTAAGGGATGGAAATCTTGAAAATATATTCCTACGTCAATGTGGAGGTACATCTTGAATAATAATAGATGGATAGCTTGATATATGAATGGAGATTGCTTTCAACGATCGGATTGATACTTGACTGACCGTGAGTGTTTACTTAAGTTAGGTGACACGGTAACACCCGAGTACTGAAAAGTACGGGGTGTTACAAGGAACTATGGTGAGCATGTTCGTCGGATTCTCACTGGTGTGAATCTTCTCTAGAGTCACGCCTCCTTCCTCAAGCACCTGTCGGATAAAATGGTAACGAACATCAATGTGTTTAGTACTGGAGTGATAAACAGAATTCTTGGCTAAATTGTTAGCATTCACGCTGTCATAATTAACCGGCATGACCTCCTGCTGAAGCCCCAACTGAAATATCATGTCTCTCAACCAAACACCTTCCTTAAATGCTTTCGTCACAACCATAACTCAGCTTCAGTCGTGGAAAGAGCCACAATGGACTGAAGCTTCGACATCCAACTAATTGCACCACCCGCTAATACAAACGAGTAACCTAAAGTCGACTTTCTAGAATCCACACTACCTGCATAGTCTGAATCCAAATGCCCTACCAACTTTGCCCCTGTCTTCTCAAAAGTTAAGACGTAGTCTTTTATACTTCGAATGTATCGAAGTAGTTATTTCGTCGCTTCCCAATGTTGCTTATCGGGGTTTGACATGTATCTGCTCACAACACTGATTGCCTGTGAAATATCTAGTCTCATACAGACCATGACATACATTAAACTGCCAACAACATTCGAATAAGGCACATGAGACATATCCTACTTTTTCTCATTTGATTTAGGACATTGTTCTGAGGAAAGCTATAGAAGTGAGTCAAGTGGGGAACACTGACCGGCTTTGCCTTGTCCATCCCATACTTAATCAACACATTCTCAAGATATTCTGCCTATGATAACCAAAATATGCTCCTCTTCCTATCTCTATGAATATCTATACCGAGACCCTCTTTGTAGCCCCCAGATCTTTAATCTCGAATGTCTATGATAACCGAGTCTTCAGTACATCGATTTCAGACATATCATGACTGACGATTAACATATTATCAACATACAATACTAGACACAATGATCGTATTTACTCCTAGTGAATTTCTGACTCAACATGAAAGAATTGAAATTTTTATACTACTACCTAGGTGACTATTTTAGCCCGTACAACGACCTCATTAACCTGCAAACCTTGTTCTCTACCCATTTAAATTTGTAGCTCTCTGGTTGCTTCATGTAGATATGCTCTTTCAATTTTCCGTGCAGGAATGCAGTCTTCATGTCCATTTGTTCCAGCTCGAGATCGTATTAGGCAAACAGTGCCAACACGAATCTGATAGACACTTGCTTAACCACCGGCGTGAATATCTCTATGAAGTCAATGTCTTTTCTCTGAGCATAACCTTTCGCTACCAATCTTGTTTTGTATCTATCATATTTCCTTTTGAATAACCACTTGCATCTGATCATTTTTCAGCCCACTGGAAGCCCCACCAGCTTCTACATGTTGTTCTTGTACAAAGAGTCCATCTCATCGTCCATTACCACCTTTCACTTTTCTGCATCAGGTTCATGACGAGCCTCCTGAATAGTAAATGGGTCCCCTTCACTGTAATGAGGGCATATGCGATATTAGAGTCGTCCCCATATCTTGTTGGTAACCTGCAATCTCGCGGTGGATTTCTTCTCACAGGTGGTTGCTCCACCTGATCTTATACCTCTATATGCGCATCTGTCACTGCTTGAGTATCACTTGTGTCAATCTGGACGTCTATGACCAGCCTCTCTGGTTCCTTTTGCTTATCCTGATCATTCTTGCGAAATAGGGAGCTTTCTTCGAACCTGACGTCACAGCTAGTGATGATCTTGTGTGTGACCTTGTTATATAACCTATAACCCTTCACACCAACACCATAGCCAACAAAGATGTACTTTTTAGCTCTATGGTCTAGCTTATCTCTCTCAACTAACGATACATGAGAGTAAGCATCACAATAAAAAATGTGTAAATCTAAGTAGTCCACATAATGACCACTCCATACTTCCTTTGAAATCTTATAGTCAATTGCCATAGAAGGAGACCGGTTCACCAAATAGCAGGTCATGTTAATGGCCTCAATCCATAGGTCCTTACCCAACCCAACATTACTAATCATGCATCAGGCCCTCTATAGGAGAGTCTGATTCATCCACTCAGCCACACCATTTTGCTCGGATGTGTGGCATACTGCGTTGTGCCTAATGATCCCTTCATCTTTACGATACTTATTAAATTCATTGGAAGTAAATTCACCACCATATCAGTCCTTAAAACATTTATTTTTTACCCTGACTGCTTTTCCACCATGGTCTTCCATTGTTTGAAATTGGTGAAAACCTCATATTTATGTTTCATGAAATAAATCCAAACTTTTTGGGAGTAGTCGTCAATGAATGTGATAAATCATGACTACCCTCCAGTGTAAATCACGTGCGACAGCCCCCATATGTTAAAGTGCACATAATCAAGCACTCCCTTACATACATGTTTACCAATTTTAAAGGATAACCTAAATTGTTTACCATATATACAATGCTCGGATATATTTAAAACAGAATTCTTAAAAACTTGAATTAAACAACGATCGAAAAGTACCTTCATGCCCCGGTTGCTCATGTGGCCCAGACGAGCATGCCATATACGTGTAGACGTGGAATCTACAACAGCCTCTATTGCTCTACCTATTGAAGTTCTCCCGATCAACCTGTAAAGATTACCATGCCTCTGCACTCTCATAACCACGAGTGTCCTTTTTGAAACGTTATTAAAACTGGTGAACTTGCACCCTATAGCCTCGAGTGCACCAAGAAATCAAACTCTTCTTCATATCAGGAACGTGTCTGACCTTAGTCAAGGTACGCTCCATCCCATCAGACATCTTGATACATACCATACCAATAGCCATAATGTTACAGGCATTCTCGTTGCCCATAAACACTTGTCCACCATCGCACTCCTTGTAATTGACGAACCAACTCCGATGAGGAGTCATGTGATATGAAGCTCGTGCGTCAAAGATCCATTCGTCTCTACAATCATCATAGAAGTGTCCAATCATGGACATTGACAACACATCACCTTCGCTTGTCTCTTCATCAGACGTGGTAGTGTTGGCCTCCCTGGAAGAAGCCTTTGAGTTTTCTTTCTTCGACTTAGGATTTGTACAATCTTTCTTCATGTGCCCAACCATCCTAGAGTTCCAACACTTTAACATTCCCTTACCCTTGCCCTTAGATTTTGATTTACACTGAGAAGATCCTGTATCTCACTTAGTATTTCTGCCCCCCGTAAACAGCGCATCAGTACAGGCCCCTATGGTACCGTTTTTCTTTCTCATGGCCTTTCCCTAAAGGGCTGAGATAACGGTGTCTACACTCAAGGATCAATTACTGGTGCAACAAGAATTCTTGAAAGACTTATACGATGCCGGTAAAGAATTCAGCAAAATACATGTCGGATCTTCATCTTTGACCACTTCCTCCATGCCTAGCAACTTGCAAATCAACTTGTTAAAATTACTAATGTGGGCGTCCACATCTCCACCTTCAACCATCCTAAAGTTGAACAACTATAACTTCAAGTGTAGGTGATTTTCTAGGGACCGTTTTGCATAAACATCCTCTAATTTTTCCCACAACTCTGCTACGGTTTTCTCCCTCATGACGTTGTATAAAACCTCATCCGTTAGACACAGTCGCTCCTAAAGAGCCTCATCAAGTCCTTGCTAAGTTAATAGACTAATCATCTTAATCTTTCATAACTCAAAATTATTTTTACCTTAGTACTTCTCAATGGCATACTTTAGATATTCAACAATTGATACTTCTCCTCACAGATTCAAGCCGGCGCCCCATCGTTAGCTCTGATACCACTTGTCGGGGGACCGCGGAAGCACACAAAGATGAATCTAGGAGAGTAATCCAATTGCACCAAGCAAACACAAAGATAACACAACGATTTAACGTGGAAAATCCCTTACGGGAAAAAACCACGACACAAAACGACAGATGATCACCATGAAAGCAGAAATTACAAAGAAAGAGAGCTTACCCGATTCGAACAACCTTGAATCTCACCTTTGCTACACCCTTTGAAACCCTTGGACGAATTAGAAGCCCTAGTTATCCCTCTCAATCCTACTTGCACCAATATATATAGCCTATAGAAGGATCCTAAGAAAAATTGGAAACAAATCCCGCAAAATCGTAGCTCTGCGTAAAATTGCGCGGAAACTGTCTATGGCATTGAACAATGTTCGATGTCATCAAAACTAATCCTTTGATGGCATTGAAGCCACATCGATGGCATCGAAATAATACCTCAACTGTCCAGAGATAACATGATTTTCTAGAAATTCTCGATTGCATCGAGCCATGTTCGATGGCATGGAAGGTGTCATCGAACACCCTCTGATGGCATCAAAAGAATGCCCTGATAGTCCAATGACCAACTAGAGAAAAACTGAAAAATCTCTACTGGATCGAGCTCTATTCAATGCCATCGAAGGTGACATCAAACAGTTTGTCGATAACATCAACAGGCCCTGTATCTTACTAGATTTAAGACATCAAATACAATAGCAAGCCCTCACCTCAGCTCCCTCTCTCTTTCTTTCTCTCTCTCAATGGTGGAAATGGATTAATTTTACATATTAGGGTTTCAATAAATGGGGAATTTAGGGTTCTCAGATTTGAAATTTCAGATTCTTAAATCTTAAAAAAAAAAATGTATATATTGGAATGAGAAAAGGCGGGTCATAACTTACCCAACTTAGGGTGACTTGCTCGAGCCAACCCTTATCCATACTTATGATGCAAATGAATCATCAACCCATGTAGATGGGCTTTACATTGACATGCGGCTATATGATTGGAAGTGTCCATCTTTGTAGTTTTTTCTCTTTTATTATTTTTTTATGGGGGTGGCTAGAAGTTTAAACAATTAGGGGTCAAGGTTCAATTATCAAAGTTGTTGAGTGATGGGTCCCACATTGGAGGGTCCACTTACAAAAAAATACCTAGACCAGAACATCGCTATTCATCGAATATCTGGCCTTTTCATTGTTGAATGTGGACTATTTCTCTATTTTATTTCTTTACCACTATTTCTTGGACACATATCGAAGGCCACTCATTTCTTTACCACTATTTCTTGGACACATATCGAAGGCCATGATTTTCCTATAAGGGATATTTTGGTGTTGTTGCTCTCAATTCAACCGGTCAAGGCCACTCATGCGACTAAGGGCTTCGATCGGAAGTACGTGTGCATGTATGCGAGCGTGCTAGAGTCTACTCAACTCTAGGATATTGACTGAGCATGTTGATACCCCTGTGCCAAGATGGATAGATTAGAGATTGGGTCTAGACCTAAAGTCCTCTTGGACACCGACTAATTAATATAATGTGTGTCATACTCAGGCGATTTGAGTAAGAGAAGTGGTTAGCCCTCATGAATGAATTCTTTTTACGTTGTACCAGCGATAACGTAATGGGTCAATTTAAGGACTTTCTATTTCATTGGCACTTTAACGTGGTATTCCTCAATCAGAGTAAGATATTCACACATAATAAAATAAAAGCTAGCATAAACACGGTCAATCTTTATTAATGCATTAGCTCCATTACAACCCTTATTCTTTTCAATCTAATCGAAGCGAGAAATAGGATAAATACCTGATTTGGCAATTGGAACAAATGATCGATGCATATGATCATCAGGATATGACTGGGGTATGAACATCTGAATCAGAACTTAGATGAACATGAGTTTCTAGCAACTTAAGATTGCAAATATTTAATATACTATTGAGATAAACCTACTGCAGTGGGAGTCATTGACCAGTAGTGTACTAGGCTAGGAAAAGTAAAATAAGCATGAATGTAAAGTAGACATATAAATAGATGTATTTGGTGAGGGGGTCTCGATCTCTTCTTCGGGTGCTCCTTTTATAGCTTTCTCGAGGTGGTGAAAGCCCCTCATTGGGCTTATAGATCCTTTGGGATTCTTCGTGTGGGCTTTCTGGATACGCAACATTTTCCTTAGCAAAGTGGGACTTGCCTTGGAAAGAAAAGACTCCAAACTCGTTGGCTTCTCAAATATTCTTTCATAGCTGATCCTTCACAGAGATGTTCATAGTCCACTAAAGATCTGACTCGATGCTCCCAGGGCGGGTCTGGACCAATCATGGTCGATCAACATCTATGATGATGCCCTACCTTGTTAACCTTGAGATGTTGGACAATCCAGATCAAACCACCTCTTATTCTTGACTATCCCTGAGGTGATGGTTTGGAGTGAGATAGGATTTAACACCCGATACCAATTTATTATCTGACCAGGTTGGATATAGTTCCCCCATTCTTTTGATTCCAAACGGGTCATGGTCGTGGACCCGACCCAAATGATGTTTATGTTCCTCCCAATCATGGCCCAATCCAAGGTTGGGTTAGTTCAGAGATTGGTCCAATATGTGGATCTTTGGAATCTTCTAGATTGTTGTTGGTTCTCCAAATGTCTTTGGGGGAATCTCCCATTTTGAAAGGATTTTAAAAGACGACCTCGTGGATGAGATCATATCTAGTTGCGAGATAGGATACGCTCGTACAATGGGTCTTTTATAGTCATAACTGGCACGTCCCTCATTTAATGGGCACGTTAATCGTGTTCATGTGGCATGTAACGGTTTATTCCCCTAAAGGGCCTGATAAGAGTTTGTACCATTGTAATAATGACATAATGCGTAACAACGAAGGGAGATCAAACATATCCTCTTTGGGTGCGAGTACGACTCTGATTGTGCTAAACACGTAGTGTCTCCACGTGGCATCTTCCTATTGGTTCACGTCAGGGTGCTGAAAATGGGTGTAAATAGGTGCATGGGCCAACGAAAGCGAGGTCCAATCATAACAATAGTTTTGACCACCAAATCATAGGGCCCCACTTGCATAAACTGAAACTTGAGCGATATACCATACAAAGTCATGGAACAAGCTTACTTATGTTACTGAAGTTTTATGTCATTGAGGCTTTCATTTTGTGGTTATGAACTATCTTGATATAGTCACTTTGATGTTGATGAGGCTTTCATTACATGTTAGTATGTTGCTGAAGTTTTCAAGAAAGATGCCTAGCTTGTGTAATGGTTATTTTCTACATCTCATTCATCCCCAAACACACGATTATTTATGATATTGTATGAAAGAAAAGAACTCATCATCACAACATTCAACTTATGAATATCTGAGAGGGGAGATACTGGATGTATTTTCATATTATAGGAAAGAAGTAGAAGATCATCTTTCAAAAGTTGTCTGTGGTTACAGAAGCTTGAATATATTCTTTGTAAGATGCATAACGAGTAGGCCTTTTCAACTTTTACCCATCCATGGTGGGCTATCAGATGGATCTCTTTTTTTTTTTGGGTACGCACCATCCTTAAACGCTAGACAACCCTATTATTATTATTATTATTATTATTTCCACACACTATCCTCTAGTGTCGGATAGCCCCATTGCAAATCACCCTTCAGATTTGAAATTTTCTTTTCATGTTATTGTTTAATATAATGAATTTTTTTATTTATACTATTTTTAATAAAAATATATATATAATATGGACCATAGTAAAATTTAAAAAATAAATTACATGTGTAATAAATGGAGGTATTTAATATTAAAATCAAACACAAAAAATTCGGGTAGATGGTTATGCAAATGTCACATGAATGTGTTATTTTTAAACCTTAATAGTCCATTAATAATAGATTAATTATATTATTGTTATCAAGTGATTGAATGTATTTTTTTAATATCATCACTAGACAAAATATTATGAAAATTTTTTATTTTTTTGTGTAACAAGTACGATGAAGACCAAATAACAACTATGTCTAGCCATGTGATACAAACCTCAAACTGATATCATTTTAGTGTTGGATACCATGCAACTTGAAAATTTTCTGCATGAATGCTTATGCAACTGAGCTAGCAGTGTAGGGGTGGGGAGAGCACAAAAGTGTGCATATTTAGTGAATTGATCGATGACCTCCAACATAGTACTCTTACCACTTGACTTGGGTAGTCCCTTAATGAAATCCATGAAGATGTCTTCCCATACTCGCACAGGAATAAGTAATAGTTGTAGGAGTCCTAGTGTTGATGTTGTCTCATACTTGTTATGCTGACACATATCACGTTTAGCTACGAACCTCTTGACGTCCTTCTCCATGCCTTTCTAATATAGATTTTGGGATAGCCTTTTATATGTACGAAGGTAACCCAAATGGCCCACCAATGGTGAGGCATGAAATTTGTTAAAGTCCGTTAATATACATTGATATACCATCCTCCTTTAATGGCTCGAGCTTTTAGATCAAGTGGTTGTTTGACATGGTATAAAAGTGGAAGGTTAAGTGTTTGAATCTCGAGAGTTGCAAATATGTAACACCCCGGATTTTTGCTACTTGGAATTAGATGTCCTTAGGCAATGGGTCGATCTTAACACCTTATTAATTTCTCAAAACTCAATCCCAAAGGCCAAAATCCCTTTTTAACCCATTTCCTTCCAAATCTCCCATTTCACCTTTCACCACCTTGTTCTTTAAATATTTTTAAGTACTTTCATATTAGGCAGGAATCCTAATCCTAAAGTTTAGGTGATGAAGAACAATACTTTAAAAATCCGTACAAAAACCCGAGTATCACATCAAGCAGAAACCACTCAGGATCAAATCTTTTAGGAATTTGACAAAATTAACTAAGTGCTAACCTAGATTAGCTATGAAATCCACTTGATCCACTTTAAATACGATCTGTAAGACCCAAAACTTGTAGAATCAGTGACGCTAGGATACCCTAAAATCTAGGATCAATCTCATTACCCAGTTGCTCTCGGGAGCACATTAGAACTCCGTATCGGATCTGGACCGCACGTCGAAAGTCCGATTACTACGAAATTATATATTTGGGACCGCCTTGCTGGACTTGACAACCATCTTGGAAATCAACTCCAGATAGTATCCCGAGGCTATTTGCTTGAACCCGGAGCGAAGAGTGTGAGAAAACGTGGTTTCCTTTAGAAATTAATGTGAATCTGAGACTTGTCGCTTACGGGCCGAATATAAGCAATTAGACCGTTAGAATCTGACCCAAATACACCCTCGGATCAGGAGAAATTTCATACACAGGTCAGTGTACTTGTGGCCCTGATCGAGTTTCGGTGACCGTTGAACTGAAACTGGTCTGCCACGTGCGATCTGGAAACCCGACTGAAACGAAAACTTAACTCGACCTAGATCCATGGTCAGTGAGCTTAAGTTTGACCTTTAGCTCAAGGGGGGCTCCAGAAATGCTCCGTTGAGTCGAAACAGACTGGTTTGGGAGATAACCTAAGTATACCTTGGCCCTGGGGCAATTCCCATCAGTTTTGGGCCAATATAAGGGCCTTAAGCCCTCACTCTCTCATCCCATACGAATTTGGGAAACCCTAGGAGAGAGAAGAAAGAAAAGAGAGAGAAAGAGAGAGAGAGAGAGAGAGAAAGAGAGAGAGAGAAGTGGGGATTCTTCCTGGGATTCTTCCCTGCTAATCGACCTGCTGAAACACCACTCCCGTGTAGTTCTTCCGGTGTTTCCAACGTCGTATTTGGGTAAGAAATCCTAACCCTAACCTGTTATAGAGATTCAAATAGAACAGATGGTAGAATAGCTAACCTATTCCCTGGTGTAGGTTGTTGTGGTGCCGTTGACAAAGACTTAGTGTCTAAACTGATTTCGTTTCGCGTCTACGGTATAAGGTGCGGACTATAAACGCTTAGGTTATGGTTTTCAATGCTTTCAATGTTAGATAATGATAGATTCATGATCTGGATATTATTGTACATGTACAAAATGCTGTCCGTTTCATTTTTCAGTTATACGTTAACTATGTTGAATATACTGTATTCCATGTATTTATAGAAAATACCGTATATGTATAAAATTTGAAATTGTGTTAGCCATGATTAACTGCTGTATATGTATGCTAGACTTACTAGTATTAACGTCTGGGTGAACGGATTTGCCCTAAGGCATGTTATATCAACATACGTTGTGTATGTTATAGTGTGTAGCCTATGTGTTTGTGAAAATGACTGAATGAGAATAGAATTCGCATTCGTGCTCGTCATGACCAACAGTCATGGATATATGATGGTTGTATAGGCGATAACCCTTAGCAAAAGGATTTGCCCTAAATCACGCCACGGCTAATGCACGTATATATGTCTAAGTGTGTAACCCACGTGTTTGTGGAAATGATTGAATGAGTATGGAACCCGGATTCATGCATGCCATGATTATCCGTTGTGGGTATATGCGTGTGGTATACGGGGCAACTCCCTAGTGAAAGGATTTGGCCTACTACCTGTGTAATCAACAAATGTCATGTATGTTGATGTACGTGTAGTCTAAGTGTTTGTTAAAATAATTGAATGAGTAAGTGGTTGGTAAATTATAATTTATATGGGTGTTGAGCTATGATTCCCAACTCCCTTAACTATGTGTATGATTTCCTCCATGTACCGTATATTATAGCGTCTATTTTATCTATGGAATGCATATGTGTGGATTTATGTTTAAGTTGTAGTCCATAAAATGCAGAAACAAATCCATGACGGGTGATGGGGGAGTGGTGTAACGATTCCGTGCAACAGCCCTGGCAGCCCTAAAGCGGACATTATTGGACCTTTGATTATATGATTTGCAATCTTGATTCATAACTGCTTTACCTATCTTCTAGGATATTTTGTTGTAATTGAATGTGATTGAAGCTATTGTATAGTCCAGGCAATCGGTAACATGCCTTGATTTTGTGGCTGAGGTCATTTCGCCACAAAAGACACGTTCGATGAGTCCGAGTCGTACGATGGTTGTCGACAGTGGTACCTTGTCGGTTACTTCAGCACACGCTCATACCAGTCGAACTTGTCTAATAACCCGATTGGCCATTGTATGTTCACCATGTTTGGATGCTACTACTTGAACCTAAGGTACCAAACTTACTAGTGAAACCCCGTTAACCTTGGTACCTCGATCCGCTAAGACTCATGAGCCAGACATGGTGGTATGGGACACCGTGGTCGAACTGTCGGCCTACACTAGGGCGACGAGCCTCCCCGTAGTGACCAGTGAGCAACCCAGACTCGTGAGCCGAATACGGTGGTTTGAGACACTGTATTCGAGCTGTCGGCCTACACTGATTTGGTGACGAGCCCTTTGTAGTGACCTCGAGCATACTCTGAACCTGCGTAAAGGTGACGAGCCTTTCCGTAGTAATCAGAGTATACACTAGGCCTGTACTGATTTGGAAACGAGCCCATTACAGCAACCTGGAACCGTAATATCGTATGAGATTTGCTAGGACTGACGACCCTAGAATGGATCCTTGTTTAGAAAGTGATATAAGGGAGGTACCTTAGTTTTCCAATCCTGCTGTATGAAAATGACTAATAAGGAACTTGGTAATCACGTTCATGCACCGCATTACGTGTGCGTTTAGCGTTGATGGTCAAGCACTGAGGGAGTGTGGCATGCCGCGATCGTAAGGAGTCGCTGAGGGAGCGTAGGCGAGGGCATGCATCATACATACATACCATACTTGCATTAATAAGAGTACTGAGGGATGTGTGATTTACTGTTATATCATTACCGCTTGATTAAATTGATAACATGTTAACCTTTGCTTTATTATTCCACTGAGTTAATCACTCACTCCCACATTACGGGACGGTGTTGTACACACCAACCAGACCATGTTTGAGTTTCAGATGATGGCGATGCTTGCGAAGCGGAGCCAGACTTATATGATGAGGAGGGTTTCTCCTTATACAGCTATCAGGCGGGTCTATGTAGACCATCTTCTGATCGACAGGAGTACAGGGATTACTTTAGTTTGCAGTTTTGGAACACCCATGTATATTCCTTTTGTTCATTTTTGGTGTATACATGTCTATCTTTAACCTGGTAACATGTTCATACTCTAGAGATGTACAACAGTTTATATATTTTATAGATCTATCACAGTCTACCGCTTGCGTAATTTAACTGTCTCTGGAGTATGATATGTTGTTTTGGTATAATCCCACTCATGTTTATTGCATTAATATGAACAACATTCAATCATCATTATCTATGTTGCATAAGTGATGCGTTGGAACTCAGGAGTAGAGTTTATGCTTGACCCCCGATTTTCAGGGCGTTACAAAATATGCCTTTGTAATATATGTTCTCCCATGGGGGGTGAGTTGAGTATCCCTCCACCCTTGCCCAGTTTGTTTCCGTGCAGATTCCACCCCATTCAATGAGCTTATAGAAAATATAATATATGCAGTGTTATGTATTGGGTATGACTTTAACTTTGTGACATGACTAGTTAATAGATATCAAAGCAATGCAGGTATTGATAGTAGTTAAACGCATTATGCGATACATTCAAGGAACTAAAAATTATAAGTTGCTTTATGAAAATGATCACTTGTTAGTTAAAAGTTATATTGATGTAAATTTTAATGGAGATATATATGATAGAAAATCAACCTCAAGATACATATTCACTTTAGGAAATGGAGTTGTATCTTGGTGCAGTAAGAAATAAGATTATGTAGTTACATATACTATGGAGGCGGAATACATCACCTTTAGTATAACAATCGCTAATGTTGTGTAAATAAAAGGATTCATAACTGATTTAAGATTAAAAAAATTCCCTAAACAACCAATAGAAATTTATTATGATAATCAAGCTGCAATAACTATAATAAAAAATGGGATGGTAGGCTCAAAAGGAAAGCATATATAAATGCAATATCATTATATATATATATATATATATATATATATATATATATATATATATATATATATATATATACTCTAAAAGAATAAAATAATTGTGAGTTTTTTACCATTTAAAGAAATAATAACACTCCCATTAATAAAACTATGATTAATGAAAATTTTAGAAAACATGTGTATATTATGGCTCTCAAAGATAAATAATAATTGACTAAATTAAATGAGTTAGCCAGTACAATTACGGATGATGGAAAAAACTCCTCATACTGTAGGATAAATGAAGTACTTACTGACAGTCATGGATGATGGAAAAAGATCCGCATACCGTAGGATAAAAAGGGGGGTACAATTAAATCATGTATTTGTAAAAATTCTATAAGGTAGGCCTTCTTAATCAACAATCAAGATTGTCTTAAGTGTTGGATAGTGTAATCGGGTGTACCAGTGGACCCCAATAAGTTGTGATACATTTAAAATCGTGTAAGGGATAATGTGCTACAACTATGATACACATACAATGTTTTAGTAGGACCGAGATTACTAAATTCATGTGGAGCCTTAGGGAGAGGAGTTTTGATGGGTCTCAAACTCCTCTGCCCTTTATAATTATAAAACAGGGCTGGGTCCCCAATCCAACACAAGAACAGAAGCAGGAATTTTCATCTCAGTGCTTCTATAAGGGTGTAAAGAGAGGAAGATTGCGGCATCAAGCCTACACCAATGGCGTCTTAACAAGGCATGCTATCTAGTTTTTCTGATCTCCATATTTGATGCATAGCATGGTCCTTTTGCAATTCCGCGTAAAGCTTAAAGTTGGTATCAGAGACATTGTGCATTAGGTATGGAGAATCGATTTAGATTGGTGGGTCAATTTCCAAATCATCGATTAGGGATTTCGATCCCCAAATCAAGAAATTAGGGTTTTCGAATCCCAAATCAAGCAATTGGGATTTCAAATCCCAAATCAGGCAATTAGGGATTTCGAATCCCAAATCAAGCAATTAGGGATTTCGATTCTCAAATAACTATTAAGGATTTCAAAACTCATTGACAAAGCTCTAATTAGAGTAAGGATGAGATCCCTTACTTGCATCCCAATCAAGGGTTACAACACATTCAGATTTTTTTTTTTTTTTTTAAAGTAAATAAATAGAAAGGAAAAATTCCCTATGATAATGTTACCGTCGTATACCCCTCCTTGTTGATTGCCAACTTACATTTAGGCAATGACACTGCCAATGATGGATTGCGTTATTAGAATCCATGGAGTCCCCCTCACTGCCAATCGAGGCCTTATCCTTTGTCATTGTTGTTGATTGTGATAGCCATTGATGGCCAACAATCAGCTTCTAATAAGAGTTTCATTAGAGGAATTTGTTAATCGCAACCTATCCCTGATCGAAGCTCGTGTCAACCTTCAATGTGGTCCTCTTCCATCAAGATACAGTTGGATTAGGGTTACCATCATCACTAGGAAGAGGAATGGCCCATCGTCAACAACATGAGATCTGGTTCGATCTCTCTCTCATCTTTGATCTTTGGCTTGACATTCGGCACCTCTGAGTGAGTGATGAAGACCAAAAACATGGTGTTAAGCGGCGTTCGGATGATAGTCTCAATCCATCAGCCATGGATGCCCTTATAAGGATAAAGAGAGAACCGCCATTGGCGATCTATAAGACTATGGGCTTTGTCAAAGGTTGGCTGCATTTGCGGTTGTGTAGGGGTTAGGGTTCACCCCCCCTCCCTCTCTCTCTCTCTCTCTCTCTCTCTCTCTCTCTATTCGAATATAGCTCGAGGGTGGTTTATTCCTTTACAATGAGGATAGGGTGCGACCTTTTGTTTCGTTGAGTGGGCCCTGTCTACGGGACCTACCGAATGGGTTAAAGCCCATTCAGAGCTTGTGAGTGGGCCGTTTGCCTCTGGATTATTTCAGGCATGATACTTAATATCTTCGAGCCCTTTTAAGAATTACTTATGAGGCTGTCGAGGGTCAAATATTGCATATTATCCCCCATTTATATCTTGGTTTTATGAACATGATAATGCTTAATGTTTTATTTTACTTATGTTTATGTTGCAAGGTGAATTTAAGAGCTTGGATTGAAAAGGGTGCTAAAAGCATGGATTTGATGCTCAAGAATCACCAAGGCAAGGGATGGATCTTAGGAGATCAAGATTGAAGAATTCACATACCAAAGATCCAAGAAAACTAAGTGAGGAATGAAGAGAATCAAAGATTTGAAGTGAATAAAAGGAATCCTAAAATCGTCCTGAAAAAACATATTCTGAAACTCTAGGTCATTTTGTGAAATTGCGCAGAGTGAAGTCTATTTTGAAAAACTGCACAGAGTGAAGTCTATTTTAACAAACTATGTAAATTTGTGGCGGTTTCTATATTTTTCCAACTAGGTGCGAAAGTTGGAGTGTCACAACTATAAATAGGACTCCTTAACATATTCATAGGCATCTTCTAAGGTTCAAGGAGTGGAGCAAAAGGGTGGAGAAGTCATCGCCAAAAGTTTTTCTTCTTCTTCTTTAGTTGTTTTCATGCATTCTTCTAAGGTTTTATATCCAATCATGTCTATGGTTGGCTAAACCTCTTATCTAGGGCTAAGAGGTAAAGCTTGTAGTATGATGGGATATTTCTATTGATATGATTCATGTTTATGTTGAACTCCATGGATTCTAATTTGATATTTAAGGAATACTTTTAGCTTTTAATAGTTTATTGTGACTCAATTTACAGTAGATCTGTAATACCTTTGAGTATCTTCTTTTCCTGATTTGAGATTGTGAAATTAGTAAGTCCTGTTGTTCACCGTCGTCCCTTGGGCATGGTAGGGTGATGGAATCCTTCCTAATCTTCACAATTCTCCTGCTTTGAGATTATGAGATTGGTAAATCCTGTTGTTTGTCATTGTCTCCTGGGCATGGTTTGGTGATGGAATGCCAATTATCATAGTTCTCCTTCATTGAGAATTAGGTCAATGGAAGTTCAGATTTAGTTTTATTGATATATTTTCCAATTTGATATGATATGACTCTAATTCTAATTGTGTTACTTGAATCAAGTAAGAGGGCTCTGTCACGCCCCAAACTCGAAAACCGGTCTCACAAAATTTTCGATCGCCGAATCTAACTCCAACAGCCTCCATAGTACCCCATTCTCAGCTCCCAACGCCCATTCGCCAGGTTCCGATCCTGGGATGCTAGAAGGAGGATTTTCAACATCAGTTTGATTCATAATAAGCATAACCAAAGGCATAACCCACAAACAATAACCAAAAACTCCATCACATTTTCACTATGATCAAAAACTTTATAAGTACAATGAGCATAAAGGGAAATATAATGATAATGGACAAAAAGCTCCAAGATGATCTGCTATGGGCTCCTACCTCAGCGCTGTTGTGGTCCAACGTCACCTGCACGCAACGGTCGTGCATAAGCTTATGAAAAGCTTAGAGGGTGGTGAGAGTGTGTGTTCAAGGTAGTAATACTATGCAGTATCAGAGTAATGCAGAATATGCTGAAGAATCCATGAATACTATCGACCGTACCAAGGCCATGCAATACAAGGCATGAATGATATCGGTCATACCAAGGCCATGCAATGCGAGATGCAATACAAGCACACCAATCCTTATTTAAGTCCACATATCAATACAGCTCAACTCTGGAATATAACCGGGGTCTAGTACACTCCAACCAGATTGCCGCCCAATCGCGCAAAAAAGTGAGTGGAAAAGACCTCACTACCCGCCTGCCAATATTGGACTCGGCTCGTCGATAGCGGACTCATTCCTCGAGCTGGTCAAACTCAGCCTAGCTCTGCCCCCTACACTCAAGCGGGAAGGCCACACCCCTTTCCAATCGACCACGACACAGTAGAAAGTGCGGCCTCCTGGTAATCGGCACTCGGCGCTCATGCACCCACTCAGTCTAGACGTTGGAGCAACCTCCTGGTATCACAAGGGTTTAGGGACTTTCACCCAGGGATATCTATAGCACCCCGTGTAAAATAAGATTTCCAGTATCCAATCCTGCCAACCACAATACGCCTGTAGAGGCTACAACCCTGATGTTGCTAGGACGTATAGTAACCATGCCACAGAATACAAAATGCATGAATCACACTATCCAGTCATGTAGCAATCATGCGCGTACCGCGCGCTCATGTGGGCATCTCCCTTTACTAGGGAGTCCCATAACAATCTGCCCAATGGCATGTGCTATGATCAATCACTCATCTCATCACAAGCATGCAATTGATGCACATGGGCATGTATTATGATGTTATGTTGTCACATACTCATAATCGATATCAATAACCGGCATCGGCTGCAATAATCGGCACCGATAATCAACATCGATAATCGGCACCGACAATCAGGGTCGATAATCGGCGTCAGCCTTGGTAATCGGCACCGATAATCGGCATCGATAATCGGTACCGACAATTAGTCATATATAAACAAGGCGGGGTCCATAGATGGTCAGCTGATCAACCATAGAATAAAGATCGGCACTCGGTCATGGTTATATCAAATCCGATAACATGGAGTCATCTGTCTACGGCAAATGGGGCCCACTTATTTGGGTTAACCCATGAAGAGAGTGGGCCTAACAAGGCCTAAGGGAAGGTCACAATGAGGACATCTAACCATCATCGCCCATCAATGTGGACATCCAACCAACATTGCTCCCAGGGAATGGTCTACATAAAGAATTCATACGAAATGTAACAGCCACACATAGATCCCATTGGGCCTTGCTCATGGACCTCACATACATCGCATCGGGCTTCATACAAGGCCCTCAACTGTACCACATGTACCACGCTCATGGGCGTTGAATATATCACAATGGGCCTCGCCCATGGGCCTTGAATACATATCAAGTGGGCCGCATAGCATGGACCGCACTATATAGGCCACACTAATGGGCCCAATATACGTCACAAGGGCCGCATGGCATGGGCCTAACCCTCATCAAGTGGGTCGCAACATCTACACCATGCATCTATCCTTATGGATCATTTTAGGGTATTTTTAAAAAATATCTAAATCATATGGACTGCACTCCAATTAATAGTGGTGATAATGATTCCCACCATTAGAATTCTCAAGGCCCACCATAACATTTATTTTCCATCTAATCTGTTCATGAGGTCACACGGACCTGAATCAAGATGAAAAACAAATTTCAAATTGATCCAGAACTGCTGTGACCCTAAGAAGGGTTTCAATGATGGACGTTCACTCAACACTGTTTTCTGCAGGGTGGTCCACTTGATATTAGATCTGACTCATTTTGGTCTCAAACCTTAAACTGACTGGCCCTTTGGATGGATGGTTTGGATGTAACACATACATCAAGCATGGGCCCACCGTCAGAATGGATGGACAGCTTGTGTAAAACACAAACAACATGTGGGACCTGCAACTTGTTGGCGTCAGGAGAGCAAACATGTAGCTGCTCCACGTGCAGCTTGCTGCCCCTTTTCTTTTCCCTTTTTTTTGCAGAGGTGGGTCCCACGATGGCCCACCACCATGTATTGTATATAAATATATAATATATAATATATATGATATATAGCTGCTGCTGTGCAGCTTTATGTATTAACAGGGCCAGAGGTGGGTCCCACGTAAGGCCACCACCATGTATTATATATAAAATATAAAATATATATAATTTGACATCCGGGCGGTCCAGGGCCAGGACGGTCACATACATCAGGGAGGGCCCCACACGTGGGGGTGGGTCCCACAGTCCAAGGACGGTGGACACCACACATGTCACGATGTGGCCCATCAGATGGGTGGATGGCGTGAATAGGGTGGGTCCCATGAACACCACCGCCAGCACACACTTCACTGTTAGTGTACACCCACTGTCAGTCCACACTCCTGACAGTACACATACTCCATGTTAGCCACCTCCACAGGGATCGATACCAAGACCTCCAGTGTTGAAACGAGGCATCTTTCACTCGGTCTGCCACTTGAGCTATGGAGCTGGGTGGGTCCTAGCGTTGAAATGGGGCATCTTTCACTCGGTCTGCCACGTGAGCTATGGAGCTGGGGCCCAGTCAGATTACACTTCACTGGCAGTCACGCCCCACTATTAGCCACATCAAGGTGGCCCCCCTATGGATGGTTGGGATGGCATATAAACATCATGGTGTGTCCCACATAGATGGGGTCCACCGGTAGATGGCATGGATGATATACATACATTATAGATGGCCCATAATCATAGAAAGAGAGGGAGAGAGAGAGAGAGAGAGAGAGAGAGAGAGAGAGAGACATCGGTGAAGATGGAGGGGCTCGACCACTATGGGCCCCTCTTTGATACAAAGCCTACATCAAGGTGGGTCCCTTACATCACAAAGAAAATAAAGGAGTGGAGATCTAAGATCACCCATCGTTCCTTCTTGTTCCCTAGGCTTCCTTTACTCCTTAGCTTCGATCCTAACGGAGGAGATGGAGTTTGGATGGTTGAGATGGGAGATAAGGGGGGTAGGAAGTGGGCCACACACAAAGTTCTCTTGGAGGGTGAAAGAGCTTGGACGTGTGGTGTTTCTCTTGCTTGGAAAGTGGCTTAAAAAGAGAGAGAGAGAGAGAGAGAGAGAGGGTTATAAAGAGAGAGGGAGAGAGATGGGTGATGGAGTAATGGATGTGGTGAGTGATGGGTGTAAGAGCCTTTTTTAACTTTGGGGTAGATTGTATAAGAAGGGGTATGGGCTTGTAAGAAACTTTTAGCTTTAGGGGTTGCTTGGGGAAGGGTGAGAGGTGATGTGTACTTAACATATACTTGACATGATGGGATTGATTGATGTGACAAGTCATAGAGATTCTTTCAGAATTTGCACTCGCGGCATTTTTCTCGCACCAAACACGAACCCATATCTCCTGAGCAGGGTATCGGATCGGCGCGCGAGTTGCAGCATCAGAACCGCGGCGACAGCGCGGTGGCTAAGGTACAAGTCTCGGATTGAGTCGATTCAGGTTGACGGCGTGTGACGCAGGATCGCGCGCAAATGCCGTTTAAGAGTCGAAGGTTGCCGAAATTCGACCGGGAAGATCATGGGAACCTACAGAATGGTACAGTCTAGGATACGGGTCTTACAGGCTCCCTAATCACTACAAGTAGATCCTTGACACCCTAATTCCCACCTTTAAA
This sequence comes from Magnolia officinalis, assembly GCA_021015155.1. Taxonomy (NCBI): domain Eukaryota; kingdom Viridiplantae; phylum Streptophyta; class Magnoliopsida; order Magnoliales; family Magnoliaceae; genus Magnolia; species Magnolia officinalis. Next base: position 17,103,467 of record JAJHSJ010000010.1, on the reverse strand, counting down.
TTCTTAGTTTTAATTACTCTATTCGCAATTACTCTCTTAAATACTTCAGAATTAGTTTCACATCTTCTTCTAGTTCTACTTCTAATTAATTTAAAAAACGTATAAGTTTCAGTCCCTGTGGATTCGACCTCGGTCTTACCGAGATTATTACTACATCGTGACCCTACACTTGGGGTTGTGAACAAGTTTTTGGCGCCGTTGCCGGGGATTGACGGTTGCGTTTTCTGGATTTGATTAGTTTTAGAATTAAGTTAAGATTAAGATTTTTTTTACTTTCTATTTTTAAGTTAGGGTTTGTTTAGAATTATTTTAGAAACTAACTTAGCTTTCTATTTCTAGGTTTAGAAACTTTCCTTTTTTGTTTTTAGAAACTACTTTACTTTCTAATTCTAGGATAAAAACTTTCCTATTTGTTTTTAGAAACTAATTTTTTATTTTTAGAAACTTTCTTAATCCGTTTTTAGAAACTTATTTCCTTTCCTTTTTCTGTTTTTAGAAACTAACTTACTTTCTATTTTTAGAAACTTTCCTTTTTCTTTTTTAGAAACTAGGTTGCTTTCTTAGTTCTTTTTCAGAAACTAATTCACTTTCCTTTTTCTTCTGCAGGATCCCAAAATAGTAACTTCTTTCTAATTCTCTTTCTTTCTATTTCCATATTTAGAAACTTTCTTAATTTGTTTTAGAAACTAACTTCCTATTTCTAGATTTATTAACTTGCTTAATTTTATTTTTTTTAAACTAATTTGTTTTTAGGACTAATTTTTTGTTTTGTTTTTAGGTTAGGATTTTTCTAGATTTTTTTTTAGGGACTAACATTGTTTTCTGTTTTGTAGGATCCTAACATAGAACTCTCCAAACTGGTACACTCTTTCTAACTTCTCCTCTACTTACTTTCCATATTGTTGTAAGATTTTTTGTCCTTTTATTTTATATTAGGATTATGTTCAGGATTAGGGTTTTACCATGTATATGCAAGAGTGAGAACGTCAATATGCTGAGCTAGTTTTAGAGAATGCGAGAAATTGTGAAGGGCTGTCAGATGATTATGTTAGAAAATAACCTACGTCTCAAAATTTTTCTGAAAAAATCATCGAGAACGAAACGGAATACAATGCTCCACCGGTTAAGAAATCTTTACGCGATCATATGCGGGAGAATAATTACACCCTACGGATTAAGAAAATAGTATGTGAGTGTTGGGGTTATCATAACTATGGGAGTGAGAATTATTATCACCCATTAGACAAGAAGAGAAAACAATGAGAGATTATATTATGGGTGATAATATGTATCAACAACCATCAAATTCTCCTACTTATGACCCGTATGACTATAATCAGTGGAAACATCAATATTGGAATGATGAACCAGCAATACATCATAGTGACAATTCTCTTAGGTCTTCTACCTTTGAAATCTAACCAGAAATGATACAAGAGGATTCACTTTAGGGTTACACAGACGATTTTGTTGGCATTAGAAAAATTATAAAAGCGATTGCATCGCGCCTTGATAAGCTAATGGAAGCTACTTCACCCCAGCCTCAACCCAATTCAATTCTTTTGAGAAGTGTCTCAGGCCGCGCACGACCAGTCGTGGCTTCTGCTCGACCGGTCGTAGAGCCCACTCGACCGGTCGTGGACTGGCTCGACTCAAAGTCCAGCGAGCATCAATTTTGGGTTCCGAAGTGCTCGACCGGTTGTGCCCCTAGCACGACCTGTCGTGGGGTCCTCTCGACCGGTCGTGCAGTCTGCTTGACCGGTCATGGTTACGCAGATTCATTTCCGAATTTGATGCGGACTGCAGATTTTTTAGTCGCCTTTCGCAAGGGTACGAAAGGGAAGTTGCATAAACTATAAATAAGTGTCCTTATGGCTATTCTAGGGTTAAGGTGAATATTGGGGAGTTATTCTAAGGTGTGGGCAAAGGGCTTTCTCTGTATTTCCAAGAGAGAGGTTAGTATATTGCCCTGTAATCTTCATTATTCTTCATAGTGGAAGTTTGCATTCGTGGTTTTTTACCCAAGTTTGGGATTTTTCCACGTATATCTTGTCTTGTGGTTTATTTGGATTGCTTTGAGCTGTTTCTATTTTATATTTCTTTTTGTTTATCGTTTGTGGGTGAGACTTGAGATTGGATCTCGGTTCACTGCGTTGTTGGCGTGCTGCGCAACAACTGGTATCAGAGCTATTGGTTTAGTTCTATTGGGAGCGATGACAGAAGAAGGGAAGACTAGAATTGAGAAGTTTAATGGTTCAAACTTTGCCTTCTGGAAGATGCTAATGGAGGATTGTCTGTATCAGAAGGACCTCTATATTCCTCTATGAGGAAAAGAGAAGAAACCAGAAAAGATGACAGATGATGAATGGTTTTAACTGGATAGGAAGGCTTTAAGAACGATCTGTAACATCCTGGAAAAATTCGTACAAAGACCCGAGTACCACCTCAGGCAGAAATAACTCAGGACCAAATCCTTTAGAAATTAGACGAAATTAACTAAGTGTTAAACTAGATTAGTTGTGAAATTAGCTTGAGCCACTTTAAATACAAACTGCAAGACCCAAAACTTGTAGAATCATTAACGCTACATTACCCTATAATCTAGGATAAATCTCTAAACTCAGTTGCTCTCGGGAGCACCTTGAAACTTCGTATCGAACCTGGACCACGCGTCGAAAGTTCGATTATCGAAAAACTAAACGATTATGACTGTCTTGCTAGGCTTGACAACCATCTCAAAAATCAAATCTAGACAGTATCTAGAAACGCACAACTTGAGCCCGGAGCGAAGTGTATGAGAAACACGAATATCTTTAGGAAATGAACTAAAACTTAAGTAAATTGAGTCAGTTCGCTTGTAGGCCAACGCTAAGGATTCAGATCTTCAGAATCTGACCCAATTACACCCTCGGATTAGTGAAAATTTTCAACACATGTCAGTGTACTTGTGGCCCTGATCGAATACCGGTGACTGTTGAATTGAAACTGGTCTGCCACGATCGATCTATAAATTCGATCGGACCGAAAACTTAACTCAGCCTAGATCTAATGCAAGGGAGCTTAAGTCCGACCATACGCAGAAAAGGGGCCTCCGGCAGTGCTCCGTTGGATCGAAACAGCCTCCATTTGACTATAACCTAAGTATATCATGGCTCTGGGGCCATTCCGGTCAGTTATGAGCCTATATAAGGACTAAAACCCTCACTCTATCATGTCATACGAATTTGTAACCCTGTGAGAGAAAAGAAAGAAAAGAGAGAAGGAAAAAGAGAGAAGGTGAGAGAGAAAGTTGGAGTTGGTTCCTGGGATTCAATCCCGACGCTCCACGTGCTTAACCACTATTCTTGTATCGCTATACGGGCGATTCTGGCGCCGTTCTTAGGTAAGAAAACCTAACTCTAATCCGTTTTAAGGTTTCAAATAGTGTAAGGGATGAAATAGCTAACCTATTTCATACTATAGGTTGTCGTTGTGCTGTAGACAAATGCTTAGTGTTTAAACTGAGTTCATTACGAGTCTACCGGTGAAAGGTGCGGACTATAAACATTTAGGTTATAGTTTTTAAGGCTTTCAATGTCAGTTAATGATTTATGACTGACTTGATTGCTATCACATGCTCAGATACGATGTTTCTGGCACTTTACACATATATATGAACTATGTTTGAATATAGTGCATTCCATGTGTTTGTTGATATGATTGAATGAGTATGGAATTTGGATTTGTGCTTGTCATGATTATTCGTCGTGAATATATGGTTGTCATACGTGTGACAACTTCTTGGTGAAAGGATTTGCCCTAACACCTGTTATAACTAACATACGTCACGTATGTTGAAGTGTGTAGTCTAAGTGCTTGTGAAAATGTCTGAATGAATATGGAATTTGAATCTGTGCTTGCCATGATTATTAACTATGAATATATGCTTGTTGTGTATGTAACAACTCCTTCGTAAAAGGACTTGCTAGGATATATGTTATAACTAGTCTAATACATGTATATTGAAATGTGTAGCCTAAGTGTTTGATAAAATGCCTGAATGAGAAAATGCTCGTTTAAATGTATGTAATAAGGGTGTTGAGATAAGATTCTCAATCCCCTTATCTATGGTTACAGTTTCCTTTATGTAACCTACCTCACTACTATGTGCTTTATGGTTGAAATGCCTATGTATACTAACATGTATACTATGTATTTGTTGAAATGCCCAAATGAGATTTATATTTGATTTTAGTTGTCACATGTTGTCTTTGGTTACTACATGCATATACAATTACTTGAAGTGTGTCTGGGGCTACGATGTAGTCCAGGCAATCGGTAAAGGTTTATAATGGGTGGCCGAATTGGTCTCGCCACATCTGATACGTTCGATGAATCCAAGTCGTACGATGATTGTCGACAGTGGTACCATGTCGATTAATTCAGCGTACGCTCGTACCAGTCGAACTTGTCAAGCAACCCGATTGGCCCGATGTATGTTCACCATGTATGGACACTACTGCTTAAATTTAAGGTACCAAACTCACTAGTGGAAACCTGTTTAACCTTGGTATCTCGATCCGCTAAGACTCATGAGCCGGACATGGTGGTATGGGACACCGTGGTTGAGCTGTCGGCCTACACTGGGGCAACGAGCCTCCCCGTAGTGTCCAGTGAGCAACCCAAACTCATGAGTCGAATACGGTGGTATGGGACACTATATTCGAGCTGTCGGCCTACATTGATAAGGTGACGAGCCCTTTGTAGTGACCTCGAGTATGAAATAAGCCTACCCCGGTACAGCCTGGCTGTGGTCCCCAGTCGGGTTGGCGACGAGACTTCAAAAATAGACTGCCAGTTGGTAGGGCGTTGGTGGTAGTGACCTATAACTTGCTTATCGTATGTGATTAACCATGATTGACGAGCCTAGATGGATCATTGTTTGGGTTAATGATATAAAGGGTGGTACCTTAGCTTCCCAAACCTGTTGTATGAATAATTCTAATTAAGAACTTGGCTAATCATGTACATGCACCGCATCTGCATGTGCTTTGGCGAGGAAGAGCACTTTCGGGAGTTCGTCATGCGCGCCGTGAAATGAAGACGCTGAGGGAGTATAGGCGAGGGCATGCATCATTATAACATATCATTCTTGCATTAACCAGAGTACTTAAGAATGTTTGATTTATTGCTTTATCTTTCCTACTTGACTGAATTGATAACATGTTAACCTTTGCCTTATAGTACCACTGAGTTGATCAATCACTCCCACGTTCTGGGACGGTGTTTTAAAACACCAACCAGACTCTGTTGTAGTTTCAGGTGATGACGAGGCTCACAAGATGAAGCATGTCTTCTATGATGACAGGAGGAGTTCTCCTACATGCAACTCTCTGGTGGGTCTATGTAGACCTGAAGTTGCGTATCGGGGCTACAGGGTTTTGGATAGAGAATATTACACTCTCTCATTTTGTATATTTTGGAACTAAACTTGTAATTATTTAACCTGATGACGTTCATACTCTGGGGACTTACAATCACTTATATGCTCTATATACTTATCACAGTCTTCCGCTTGCGTAATTCAATTGCCCTTGGAGTATAATATGTTATTTGGGTAAAATCACACTCATGTTTAATGCACTAATATGGACAACCTTTAATAATCATTATCTATGTTGCATAAGTGATGTGTTGGAACTCGGGAGTTGGGCTTCTGCTCGACCCCCGATTTTCAGGTCGTTACACGATCCGACTCTCTTTGTCTAAGAGCGTTGCCTTCAATATCTCCAAGATGAAAACCACAAAAGAATTAATGGAAGCTCTAGCCACCATGTATGAAAAACCCTCAGCGTCCAACTAGGTTCATCTTATGAAACAACTATTCAACATAAAGATGTCAGATGGTGGGAGCGTGGCTGAACATCTAAACGAGTTTAATACAGTCACGAGCCAGTTGGAATCCGTTGGCATTGTTTTTTAGGATGAGGTCAAGGCATTATTGATATTATCCAGTTTACCAGATAGTTGGGTGGTTTGGTGATTGCTGTGAGCAATTCTTCAGGGTCGACAAAGCTGAATTTGATGATGTGGTCAGTCTAATTCTCAAGTAAAGAATCTAGAAGAAAGGCATCAGGAGTTTCAGGGGATTCAGGGAATGCTTTAAACGTTGAAGGAAGATGAAGATCACTGAACAAATGAGGCAATAAACACGGACGTTCCAAGTCGAGGAAGAAGTCAAAGGGACCGAAAGACAAAGACGGGTGTTGGCACTGCGGCAAGAAGGGGTATATGAAACGTGATTGCAGGGCGCTCAAGAAATAAGAAGGAAGCTCTCAAAGCGGGAAGGATTCAGTGAATCTATCTGAGGAGAGTGACACAGAGGCGTTGATCTTGTCTCTTGATGCGAGGAATGAGTCTTGGGTTATAGACTCGAGTGTTTCGTTTCATGTCACCTCATGTAAGGAAGTTCTGTGTGATTATGTGTCGGGTGGCTTTGGGAGAGTCTACCTGGGTGATGATGAGTCGTGCAGTATTATTGGAAAGGGTGACGTTCATGTTAATCAGAAAGATGGAACGGTTTTGAAATTGAAGGATGTCAGACATGTACCGAGTTTGAAACGTAACTTGATCTCATGGGGTAGTTGACCGATACCAGTTATGTGACGACATTTACTAGTGATTCCTAGAAGATCACAAAAGGTACCTTGGTGATATCTCGAGGTAAAAAGGAAGATACCTTGTACATGACTTTAGGATCGTATAGTTCACTCGCAGTCGCATTAACTGGAGTGAATGGGTAGTTATGGCATCAGAGGTTGGGACATATGAGTGAGAAAGGGATGAAAGTGTTATTGTCAAAAGAGAAGCTACCAGGGCTGAAGTCTATTGACTTAGAATTCTACGAGGACTGCGTGTATGGTAAGTAGAAGATGGTAAGTTTCAAGAAGACGGGACGCGCTCCAAAGACCCATCTGTTGGAGCTTGTACACACTGATATGTGGGGACCGACATAGGTATTATCTCTAGGTGGCTCACGTTATTTTGTTTCCTTTATTGATGATGCTAGTAGAAAACTATGGGTCTATTTCTTAAAATATAAATCTGATGTATTTAATTTATTTAAGAAGTGGAAAGTTATGGTAGAAAATGAGACAGGTAAAACAGCAAAATGTCTCAGATCTGATAATGGGGGAGAGTACTGTGATAATAGATTTGAGTATTGTACAGCAAATGGAATCAAACATCAGAAAACGATTCCAGGGACACCGCAGCAGAATGGTGTGGCTGAGCGCATTAACAGGACCATCCTTGAGCGTGTCAGGAGCATGAGGTTACATGTAGGGTTGCCCAAGACTTTTTGGGCAGAAACTATGAATACTGCCACATATCTCATCAATAGAAGTCCCTCAGCACCATTGGATGATGGACTACCAGAAGAAACGTGGACTGGGAAAGAAGTGAACCTTGCACATCTCAGAGTGTTCGGTTGCACTTCATATGTTCACAATGATGCAGAGCACAGAAACAAACTGGATACGAATTCCAGGAGGTGCACGTTTATAGGATACGGGCAGCATGATTTTGGCTACAGGTTTTAGGATACAGAAAACAAGAAAATCATCAGAAGCAAGGACGTAATCTTCAATGAAAAAGTGATGCATAATGATAGTGTGCAGGAAAATAATGCCGAGAAAAAGGAATTCGTAGAGTTGGAAGAGTTACCGGACATGGGTGTTACAGCACCACATGATGATCATACATAGGAGCATTATGAGGCAGAGCTGCATACACCAGTTGTGAGGAGGTCTACTCGGGAGAGAAGACCCACGGTCCGATACTCACCTTCCTTACATTATCTACTGCTGACAGATAATTGTGAACCAGAGTGTTTTGAAGAGGCATTATAGTTAGATACACGGGTTAAGTGGGAGCAGGCCATGAATGATGAGATGGACTATCTTGAGTCTAATCATATATGAGAGCTAGTCACTCTACCTAAGGGTAAGAAAGCTCTTCACAACAAGTGGGTTTACAGACTGAAGGAGGAGTACGATGGTTCGAAACGGTACAAGGCTAGATTGGTTGTGAAAGGGTTTCAACAAAAGGCAGGTATCGATTTCACTGAAATATTTTCACCCGTAGTAAAAATGTCTACGATTCGTATGGTCTTAAGTATAGTGGTTACAGAGGACTTACATCTAGAGCAGCTTATGTTAAGACAACCTTTCTTCATGGGGACCTTGAAGAAGAGATATATATGCATCAACCGACAAGATACGTTGCACCAGGAAAGGAGAACAAGGTGTGCAGACTAAAGAAGAGTCTATATGGCCTAAAGTAGGCCCCAAGGCGGTGGTACAAGAAATTCGACAGTTTCATGTAGGGAAACGGTTACAGGAAATGTCATGCTGATCACTATTGCTATTTGAAGAAGTTTGATACGTCATACATCATCCTTCTTCTGTACGTTGATGACATGCTTGTGGCCGATTCAAGCATGAAGGACATCTCGAATCTCAAAAGACAGCTATCTAGAGAATTTGCCATGAAGGATTTGGGAGCTGCAAAACAAATCATAGGTATGAGGATAAAGCGTGACAGAGAAAACAAGAAATTAGTTTTGTCATAGGCAGAGTATATAGCCAAGGTACTTGATCGATTCAATATGGGAGGTGCTAAGCCGGTTAACACTGCATTAGCTAACCACTTCAAGCTATCTAAGGAGCAAGCTGCAAAGGCGCAGGAGGAACAGGACTACATGGCTAAAGTCCCATACGCGTCAGCTATTAGGAGTCTCATGTATGTTATGGTGAGCACGAGGCCAGACATTGCTTAAGCAGTGAGAGTTGTTAGCAGGTTCGTAAACAACCCCGGGAAGGAACATTGGGAAGCTGTGAAGTGGATCCTTAGATACCTAGTAACTACTAAGGATGTAGGGTTGTGTTATGGTGGATCGGAAATCAAGCTACAAGGCTACGTGGATCCAGATTTGGCAGGAGATATCGACAACAGAAGAAGCACTACAGGTTATGTCTTTACTCTAGGTAGTGCTGCAGTTATTTGGGTCTCTCAGTTACAGAAGATAGTATCTATCAGTACGATGGAAGAAGAATATGTTGCAGCTACAGAAGCATGCAAGAAGATGGTGTGGATGCAAGGTTTTATGGAGGAGTTGGGTAAGAAGCAAGCAGATTGCAAGCTGTACAGTGACAGTCAGAGTGCAATACACTTGGCTAAGAATTCAGCCTTTCATTCAAGGACCAAGCATATTGCCATCAGATATCACTTCATATGTTCGTTACTGGAAGATAGATCGATTGCTCTAGAGAAGATTCATACAAGTGAGAATCTTGTGGATATGCTGACCAAGGCGGTCACATAGGAGAAGCTGAAGCTCTGTTCAACTTTGATTAGTCTTCAGGCTTGAAAACGGGGAGGTGGTGCACTCCTTATGAAGAAGACAAAGGTTTATGGTGATGTGTCTCCGAGTAGGAGATTGTTGAGAAGTGGAGCCACATCTGGGGCAGCGCACGACTGATCGTGGCCCCTGCTCGACCGGTCGTGGAGCTCACTCAACCGGTTGTGACCAGTTATGGACTGACTCGACTCAAAGTCCAGTGAGCATCATTTTTAGGTTCCGAGGTGCTCGACCGGTCGTGGCCCTGGCACGACCGGTCGTGGGGTCCTCTCGACCGGTCGTGCAGTCTGCTCGACCGGTTGTGGTTACGCAGATTTGTTTCCGAATTTGATGCGGACTGTGGATTTTTGAGTCGCCTTTCGTAAGGGTGCGAAAGGGAAGTTGCCTAAACTATAAATAGGTGTCCCTAGGGCTATTCTAGGGTTAAGGTGAATATTGTGGAGTTATTCTAAGGTGTGGGCAAAAAGTTTTCTCCGTATTTCCAAGGGAGAGGTTAGTATATTGCCTTGTAATCTTTGTTATTCTTCATAATGAAAGTTTGCATCCGTGGTTTTTTTTACCCTAGTTTGGTGTTTTTCCACGTATATCTTGTCTTGTGGTTTGTTTGGATTGATTTGATCTATTTCTAGTTTACATTTCTTCTTGTTTATCGTTTGTGGGTGAGACTTGAGATTAGATCTCGATTCACTGCGTTGTTGGCGTGCTGCGCAACAAATTCTTCATTCCTAATTCCCTACTTACGATCAGTGGAAACATCAAGATTGGGAAGTTAAATCAACAATGCATCATAATGACAGTTCTCTTGGGTCTAATACCTCTGAGATCCAACAAGAAACGATCCAAGATAATTCACTTCAGAATTCTACACAAACTTTAGAGCTCATCCAGCAAAACACACTCCAAATATTACAAGAACTTATAAAAGATATACAATAGTTAGGTTCACGTGATGCGATAATGGAGAATACTAAAATTGAAAATGAGGAGTTGGATTCTGTTAATGATCATATGGTTTAATTTCCCGGAGAGTCGATCTCGATGACTGTCCAAAGTAAAGATCAAAAGACATAAGTATCTTTCAAATATAATGATACTGACATGCTTCACTCACATAATACACTTGGCTTCAATGAGGAGGAAGAGGCTAGTTTATTCAAGCCTCAACCCAACCTAAAAACAGAATGTGAGGAAAGCGACCCAACCCACTTGTGAACTACACTAAATTAGAAGATTGTGAGTATTGGAATGATAGTCATGAGTTTACAGCCCAAATTCCCTGGAATCGATCTCAAGTATGGTTCAGGAAAGTGATCACGAGGTATAAGAAGTTGTCGATCATAATGATCTACTCCACCCATCTGACACACCTGATTTAAATGTGGAGGATGAGCCTCTTTCAATTGACCCTTCCAGCTCTTTTGAGGCGTGTGTAGACCACTCCCCTTATTTAGATTATAATATGATTAGGGGGATGGATGAGTCGCTCGATATGACTCTGAAATTTAAAACCACCCAGTTAAGGCCATCATCTGAGTTGTCAATCCTTGACGATATAGTGCCTCTACTGAGTAGTAGCAATGAACAAAATCTTTACATCAATGCGCCTATTGATTCACAATCTGTCTATGCAGGACAGAGCGAGATGTATCCAGTGACAATTGACTCTCATCAAGGTGATGAGCAAGAGATCATGTTTCTCTCTATTCTAATAGAAGACGAAGGAATCATTGGGCATATCATCATAGACCTCAATGTGAAAAATGAGCCTCTCTCAACTGACTATCTCAACTCTCTGAAAGATCACTTGGCATATTTTGTATATTCAAATGATCCCATGATAAAAGAAATAATGGATGCCTTGTGAAACAATACCTCGGTGCTTGTTACTGACCGAGAGAACCCTTATTCTAAAGCCCCTCCTTCCACAAATCTTGAATGTTTACCATTAAGGGAGGATGAGCTAAAAGTTGAACCGAAGTCTGAAACTTCGGAATATGTTGAGACTACATCACCTATTGAGAATTTCTCTGAATTTTATCTACTTGTAGTATCTGATTCACTATGTTGCACTAACTTTGAAACTTTCTTTATCTCAGGTGAATCATATGTACTTTAGACACCTTAGGAGATTAAAAGAAAACTTTATGCCGAGGTCCACAAATTTTTTTGAAAATTCATGGTCCAAGACATCCAAGCCTATTGCAAAAAGGGCTTTTGGATGATCTGGTTGAGAAACCTACTGAGAAATTTATCAAGATATTGGCCGGAGGAGGAACCTTGCGGCATGATTGAGTAGTTTTTTCCTTTTTTCTAGTTAAGTTTACTACTTTAAAAGAATTTAGGATTAGGATAGTTTGCTTTCCGCTGTTTTAGGATTGTTTTCCGCTATTTAGGATAGTTTGTTTATTGTCTGTTAAGTCTTTTGTGCTAACCCATCTTCACACTGAGATAATTGGAAAAGCCTTAAAAATTCTTTCTTCAGGTATTACCTTTCCATCACTTCCTTTTTCTTTTCATTGTCTCTTTTGCATTATATATTTATTTATTTTACATTGAGGGCAATGTAGATTTTAGGTTGGGGGGTGTGGATTAGACAAGCTAATAAGTATTTTCTTAGTCTTTGAGCAAAATTTGTGAAAAAATGGAAAATTTTTGAAAAATTAGAATTACAAGATGCTTAATGTTGATACCTTATGTCTCTTAGAGTTTAGTCACTTGGAAGATCTCAAAATTAAGTTAAGTCATTAATCCTCGATTAGAAGTTTTAAACATTGATTGAGTCATGATCTCACATGTCACATCTAGCTTACACAGTAAAGTGTCAGTTTGATATTGAATTATTAACTTGATGATTATTACACATGGAAGGAACCAACCTGGGGAATTTGTCCATCATGTTTAGTAAGAAGAATTGAAAAGAAAAAAAATACTCAACTAAAAAAATAGTTGTCGTAAAAAAGGGCTACCTATTAAAGATCTTTAAAAAGGTTGACATAGCATGAAAGCCATCGATGGAAAAATCAAAAGATGGAGGAATAAAAGAGGGGATTAAAAGATGAACCGTAAGGCAAGTTTCGGTTTAGGTTTTGGTTGTCATGATGCTCTTTTAACTATCAATGTTATCATGAAATTGAAGAACTAAACCTTGGATTGTGATAAGTCTAGACTTCACTATACACCCATGGAACTCAATGTTTGGAATTGTTCTGATTAGAGGATTAATGCTTTGAACTTGATTATGAAACTTACCGAGTGCTAGAGTTTAGGAGAAGGTAATGCACAACATTGATGTATTTTAGAATTCTATTATCTGAATTAAAAAAAAAAAAACCACTTGAGCTTATAGAAATTATCATGTGGTTCTCAAAATATTTTTTTCATACTTTGCTCGGGACTAACAAAATGTTGATTGGGAATTGTGTTGAGAGTCAAATATTGCATATTATCCCCCATTTATATCTTGGTTTAATGAACATGATAATGCTTAATATTTTATTTTACTCATGTTTATTTTGCAAGGTGAATTTAAGAGCTTATATTGAAAAGGGTGCTGAAAGCATGGATATGATGCTCAAGAATCACCAAGGCAAGGGATGGATCTTAGGAGACTAAGATTGAAGAATTCACATACCAAAGATCCAAGAAAACTAAGTGATGAATGAAGAGAATCAAAGATTTGAAGTGAAGAAAAGGAATCCTAAAATCATCTTGAAAAAACATATTCTAAAACTCTAAGTCATTTTGTGAAATTGCGCAGAGTAAAGTCTATTTTGGGAAACTACGCAAAGTGAAGTCTATTTTAGCAAACTGCGTAAATTTGAGGCGGTTTCTAGAGTTTTCCAACTAAGTGCGAAAGTTAGAGTACCATATATAAATAGGACTCCCTAGGATGTTTCTAGGCATCTTCTAGGGTTTAAGGAGTGGAGCAAAAGAGTGGAGAAGCCGTTGCCAAGAGTTTTTTTTTTCTTCCTTAGTTGTTTTCATGTTTTCTTCTAGGATTTTAGATCCAATTATGTCTATGGTTGGCTAAAGCTCTTACATATGGCTAAGAGGTGAAGCTTTTAGCATGATGAGATGTTTCTATTGCTTTAATTCATGTTTATGTTGAACTCCATGGATTCTAATTTGATATTTAAGGAATACTTTCAGTTTTTAATAGTTTATTGTGACTCAAATTACAGTAGATCTACAATACCTTTGAGTATCTTCTTTTCCTGATTTGAGATTATGAAATTAGTAAGTCCTGTTGTTCACCATCGTCCCTTGGGCATGGTAGGGTGATGGAATCCTTCCTAATCTTCACAAATCTCCTGCTTTGAGATTACGAGATTGGTAAATCCTATTGTTTGTCATTGTCTCCTAGGCATGGTTTGGTGATGGAATCCCTGTCAATTATCATAGTTCTCCTTCATTGAGAATTAGGTCAATGGAAGTTCAGATTTAGTTTTATTGATATATTTTCCAATTGGATATAATATGACTTCAATTCTAATTGTGTTACTTGAATCAAGCAAGGGGGCTCCCTAATCACTACAAGTAGATCCTTGACACCCTAGTTCCCACCTTTAAATTCTTAGTTTTAATGACTCTATTCACAATTACTCTCTCAAACACTTCAGAATTAGTTTCACATCTTCTTCTAGTTCTACTTCTAATTAATTTCAGAAACGTACAAGTTTCAATCCCTGTGATTTCGACCTCGGTCTTACCGAGATTATTACTACATCGCGACCCTACACTTGGGGTTGTGAACAGGGGCCTCCTTTAATCAGATTTAGACTAATCATGGGCTTATTTATTCATTCATCTTTGGGCCACATTATGGGGCCAATTTTAATAAGTTTTGGGCTTAATTAAAGCTTCGTGGCTTATTAAGTTAAACGCCTCTAAATTTTAAGCCCATACCTTTATTTTTTAGCCCGTTTTTTTAAAAAAAGGTATGTTGGATGCCATTTAATGTATGTATATAGGTCCTCGCATTCAAGCATGTTTATGGACTTATGTTTTAGATCTGAACCATTTATTTAGTTTTTAAAAAATGAGTGCATGATCTGGTTCATTCACTAGATGGACAATAAATCACATGAACCTTTCATCATGTGGACCCTAAGTATTGGATCTAAACCATCCATTTTATAGACACTAATGTAAGGATCTAACCATCTATCTGATTCGTTCTATCTCGACCGTCTATCTTGTAAATATTAAGGGCCAGATGTGCATCGTTCATTGATGATGACCAGATCATATGGAGTGTAGATTCAACTTAATTGTAGGGCCCATTACCCATCTTTTCAAACTGACATGGACCTTTGATTTAAAAGGAACGTGAGAGAGAAACCTAACCGTTTGTTTCCTTTTAAAACACTTATATTTCAAAGATCAATGTCAGTTGCTTTCTGGGCCAAACTAGACTATTTAATTGATAATCCGTTGAGGGCATGATTAAATTGCAATCCTAAATCCGTACTTGTGAGATTGAATTTGGTTGTGTTAGCCACCATAATGACCACAATCGGAGAAAATTTTACGGGTCTAGACTTCGGGAAATTGGAATTCAGCTTATGGATTGCATGCAGTTGTGTTTATTTCCAATGCGAATGGTGACGAAAATATAAACGATCACCGTTTGGCAAGGGCATGAACGTGATGAAGTAAATAATACTAGTAATGTAAAGTTGAAAGACTCATCCTACCAGCAGGTGTCGAGCGTCTCAGATTTACATAATTAACATTGCTTAACTTCATGTTTAGAAGATTCACTTGCATGTTATGACTGCCTCCCACAGGAGGAGTGATGATGATGTAACTGATTCTCGCTAGGATCGGATGGTTGGGCCCATCTTCATCATGGGTAGTTCAATTGAAGGCCCCATTCAATTGAACTTGCAATAAAATTTGCTTGATATTCAGTTTTATTCATAAATTATTTCATATAAACAATCTGCTAATATGAGTATTGTAACGCTCTGAAAATCGGGGGTCAAGCATAGGCCCGACTCCCGAGTTCCAACACATCACTTATGCAACATAGATAATGATGATTAAATGTTGACCGTGTTAGTGCATTAAACATGAGTGAGATTAAGCTAAATCAGTATATCATACTCCAGAGACAATTGAATCACGCAAGTAGAAGACTGTTATGGATAGATATTAAACATATAAGTTGTGTTATGTCTCTAGAGTATAGACATATCCCAGGTGAAGTATTACAAGTATCGATTCAAAATACAAAATGTCAAAAATGTGATGGTCCTCTACGATGTATAAGCCTTGAAGCCCTGTCAATCAGAACATTGCTCACGTGAACCCGCCTGAATACTGCATATAAGAGAATGCTTCCTCATCATCCTCGAAGTCCGACTCTGCCTCGTAGGCATCGCCACCACCTACAATTAAGACAGGGTCTGGTTGGTGTGTACAACACCGTCCCGTAACGTGGGAGTGAGTGATCAACTCAGTGGAACAATAAAGCAAAGGTTAACATGTTATTAATTCAGTTAAGCAGTAATGACAAAACAACACAATCAACCATCCCTAAGTACTCTAATTAATGCAAAAAATGGTATGTATAATGATGCATGCCCTCACCTGCACTCCCTCTGCGATCTTCATCTAACGGTCGCGCATGTCAGTCACTTCCTCAATGCACTACCCAACGCCAAACGGCACATGCAGTGCGGTGCATGAGCGTGATTACCAAGTTCTTATTAGTCCTTTTCATACAGCAAGATTGAGAAACTAAGGTACCTCCCTTATATCATTCTCCAAACAAAGATCCAATCTAAGGTCGTTAGTCCTAGCAAATCTCATACAATGTTACGGTTCTAGGTCTCTATAAAGGGCTCGTCACCTCAATGCAGTGTAGGCGTAGTTTATACTCTAGTTGCTACGGAAAAGCTCGTCGCCTCAACGCAAGCTTAGAGTATGCTCGAGGTCATTACAAAGGGCTCGTCACCTTATCAGTTTAGGCCGACAACTCGAATACAGCGTCCCATACCACCATATTCGGCTCACGAGCTTATGTTGCTCACTGGTCACTGCGGGTGGACTTTTCGTCCCGGCGTAGGCCGATAGCTCGACCATAGTGTCCCATACCACCATGTCCGGCTCATGAGTCTTAGCAGATCGAGGTACCAAGGTTAACAGGGTTTTCACTGATGAGTTTGGTACCTTAGGTTCAAGCAGTAGCGTCCAAACATGGGAACATACATCGGGCCACTCGGGTTACTTGATGAGCTCGACTAGCACGAGCGCACTTCGAGTTGATTGACATGAAGTACATGAGCACTCCACGTGGCCTAACCATTGTCAACAACAGAAGTACGGCTCGGATACGTCAGGCACGTCTCGTATGGCGAAACAACATCAGCCACCTAATAAAGATTTGTTTCCGATTGCCTAGACTATATAATAGCCACAACCACATTCAATTATAACAAATTATCATATGAGATAATCAAAGCAGTAATGGATCAATACTTCAAATCATACTATCATTTGAACATATCTCAACTCGCATACAGGTACACCTGGCTAACTGCTACCTCATTCAGACATTTTTACAAATACTTAATTTACATATTTCATCATACATATTATATATTAGTTATCATACATATTAGGGCAAATCCTTTCGTCAAAGGGTTGTCGCCTATACGACAATCATATATCCACAACAGTTAGTCATGGCGAGCACGAATGCAAATTCTATAGTCATTCAGTCATTTTCACAAACACTTAAGCTACACATAATAACATATACAACGTATATTGATATAACATGTATTAGGGCTAATCCTTTCGCCTAGGAGTTATTATACATACATCTAGTATACATAGACGACAGTTAATCATGGCAAACTCACTTTCAAATTCCCTACATATACGATCATTTCAACAACCACATGGATTACCCTATATTCAACATAGTTCATATATAACTGAAACGCGAAACAGACATCGCATTTTGCATATGAAATGACACACACGTCAGTAATAAATCATTAACCGACATTGAAAGCCTTGAAAACCATAACCTATACGTTTAGTCCGCACCTTACGCCGGTAAACGCGTAATAGAGTCGTTTTAGACACTTAGTCTTTGTCAACGGAGGATTGGCAACCTATAGTATGAATTAGGTTAGCTATTTCATAACTTACGCAATCTGAAACCCTAAAACAGATTAGGGTTAGGTTTTCTTACCCAATATTGGAGTCGGAATCACCGAAATAGTGATTCGGTAGCAGTGGGTAAGCACGTGGAGAGGCAACGTAGAATCCCAGGAACAAACCCCTAGTCTCTCTCTCACTTTCTCTCTCTTTCCTTCTCTTTCTTCTCTCTTTTCTCTCTAGGGTTTGGAAAATTCGTATGTGAAGGGAGAGAGGGGATTTAAAGCCCTTATATAGGCTAAAACTTGAGCTCAATGGCCCCAGGGCCAAGGTATACCTAGGTTATAGCCAAAAGTGGCATGTTTCAGCTCAACGAAGCACTTCTAGAGGCCCCTTTTTTTTACGTGCGGTTAGACTTAAGTTGCCTGACATTGGATCTAGGTCAGGCTGAGTTTTCGTTCCGATCGGGTTTACAGATCGACCGTGGCGGACCAGTTTCAGTTCAACGGTTACCAGCACTCGATCAAGGCCACAAGTATACTGACATGTGTTGGAAATTTTTCCTGATCCGATGGTGTAATTGGGTCAGATTCTGACGGTCTGAAAGCTTGGATTTGGCCCGCAAGCGAACGTCCCAAATCACTTAAATCTGAGTTCATTTCTTAAAGATATTCGCGTTTCTCACACACTTCACTCCGAGCTCAAGTTGTGCGTTTCTGGATACTATCTGGATTTGATTTCCGAAATGGTTGTCAAGCCCAGTAAAGCGGTCATAAGCGTTTAGTTTCGTGGTCATCGGACTTTCGACTTGCGGTCCAGGTCCGATACGAAGTTTTAATGTGCTCCCGAAAGCAACTGGGTAATGAGATTGATCCTAGATTTCAGGGTAATGTAGCGTTAATGATTCTGCAAGTTTTGGATCTTGCAATTCGTATTTAAAGTGGTTCAAGCGAATTTCACAGCTAATCTAGTTTAACACTTAATTAATTTCGTCTAATTTCTAAAGGATTTGGTCCTAAGTAATTTCTGCTGAGGTGGTACTCGGGTCTTTGTACGGATTTTTCCTAGACGTTTCAAGTATATTTGCGACTAGTTACAATTCCAACTCAAACGCATCAAGTTCCTATCCTAACCGGGTCTGAGTATGTTCAATGGAAAGCATGTTTTATTTTCATAGACAATGAAGAAATCTCATTTGATAAAATTTTAGTGATTTTGATATAAAGTTTATTTTTGCTTCTCTCTAAGTATGTGTAATCTATTTTGAGTAAGTAGAACTATAGTTGTGTCTCGTTGGAGACATTTGAAAGCTCTAGGACCTCTTAAGGATAGACGCATATCATCACACTACGTGCGTAATCATTATACCATACTTTATAGTTCTTGATCTATATCGTTAAGACTGATAGTATTTGTGACCGTGCTTAGTTTTACTTCGCTTAGATTAAATGTTGTGATGGCTACCGCGATCCAATATTAGTAGTCTTAATGGACTAGATTGTAATAACATTTGCCCGTATTATCCAACAATTACATTGGTTAACCATTGGGATGTTTCTTCAAATTAAAACATGATTTCAAAATGTTTTCAAAAGATTAATCATTAACATTGATCAATGTAGCTCGTGCGAGAGAATATAAGAATTCTATAAGGTATGCCTTATTAATCAATGGTCAAGATTGTCCCAAGTGTTGGATAGTGTGATCGGGTGTATCAGTGAACCCCACTAAGTTGTGATGCATCTAAAATTGTGTAAGGGGTGGTGTGCTATAACTGTGATACACATACAATGTTTTAATGAGACTGGGATTACAAAATTCGTGTGGAGCCTTACAGAGAGGAGCTTTGATGAGTTTCAAACTCGTCCGCCCTCTATAACTATAAAATAGGGTTGGGTCCCTAATCCAACACAATAAAAGAAGCAAGAATTCTCATCCCGGTACTTTTACAAGGGTGTAAGGAGAGGAAGACCGCGGCATCAAGCCTACATCAATGGCGTCTCAACGAGGTACATTATCTAGTTTTTCTGATCTCCATATTTGATGCATAACACGATCCTTTTGCAATTCCACATAAAGCTTAGAGTATCGCGAATGCCAAATAGATAAAATATTGTATCTGTTCGGATAAATTAAATTAATTAATCAATAGATTAAATCTCATGTTAGCAAATGCAAGTATAAAAATAGAAAATAAATGACCATAATGGCCAAGTGGGAGATGTTGGCATATGTGTGTACAAAAGTATGGTCACATGACCAATTTTGTCATCCACTGAACGATAGTTAAATAAGTCTCTCTGCATAACTAGTCATGTGGGAGAACTAATGGAATGAGGCTGATTTCTCTGTAGCAACGGACATAAAACCTTAATCGTAATGTATCTTATTTAGATATAAATACTGTAGTGTTATGTTACAAGAAATAATCAACAACATTAACAAGAGTGTTTAAGAAGAACTCTTCTTTGAGGTAAGAAACACATATGACGCGGTGATGCAGTGACTAACGTTAAGTCTCTTTCTATTGTTGATCTTCACAGCAGCTACCTTTAATTGCCAGTCATCACCAATAATCAACCCTTAATTGTAGATCTACACCGTTCGTAGTATATGTGTACTTATTCAAGTGAGTTATTGGCTCCCACCTATGTTGAGTTTATTCGCTTCCAACTATCTTGAGTTTAGTCAAACCGATTGAGTCATCACGTTGAGTTGATAAACCTGGCTAGCTCAAAGTTGAGTAAAGCTTACAATTGAGTTTCACAGTAACTTAGTTTGAAATCTTACTAAGTTGAGTCAGCATTAATCCTGGCCCAAAATTGTATAAGTCGAAATTTGAATGGCCTATTTAATAAATTGGTGGGAGATCAGATGGTAAAAGATGTGGACTTCCTCTCCCCAAGATTATCTATAGAGCATCATGGGGCCAGTTTTAATATGTGGTCCCACCGTTCAATTATTCAAACTTCTCGATTTGATGGGCCTTAAATGATTTCTATTAAAAAAAAAGTTGTATTGGCTGGATGCGAATCTTGAATCCTTTCATTTTCTATGTAAACGTGAATTGTTTCAATATTTCTATTTCTTTTTTAAACCGTCCATCCAGGAGCTATCAAATGAAGGGGTTGGATCGTGACATTAGAGAGAGATTTTGGAACATGATCTTCATGAGGCCCATTAGAATAACGGTTTGGATGACCAAACCACGTGCCTGGGTTGAAAGGACTTGGGGTCAAGGGTCATCTGAGCGGAGGGGGCCACCTGATGTATGGGTTGATGTTCCAGACGCGAGCAAGAATGGCACGTGTGAGTGCATCTAGAAGTTTGAGTGGGCCTAACAAATCTCTCTTATCAGGAGTGTTTTGTTGTTACAATATACTAAATGGTAATAGCCGCAAACTGGATCCGACGCGCTGGATTAAGAAACATTTTAGACCATAGAACCCCTCAACACATGCGGCCCACCACCGGCAATCCCAACCGTTTATCAAGAAAGCCCTAGAATGGGTGGTCCACAATCCTTGAGATGTGATCCTGGCTTTCTGATTTCTACAGAAATGCGGCTTCTATATTGACCATCCATTTTAGTCCATCAGTGAAGCTCATACATCCAACACATCACTGCAATTTTAGCAATCCATCCAACCACACACTGAGCGAACGGCTCCCGTGATATGTATAGCCCCAGTGAGATACTCTGACACTCTGTCAGAGTGGGGAGCAGATTGTGCATCCCTGACGGTGGAGCCAACCTTGATCTATATATTTTATATCCATGCTATCCATCCATTTTTCCATCTCATTTTATAGAAAAATCATATAAATTAAGTAGATAAAAATCCCAGGTGGGCCGTACCACTGAAAATATTGGTGATTGATCATTAGAAGCTTCTTGTGCGCCAAAAAAGTTTTGGACCAAGCTTATATTTGTGTTTTTTACCTTCATCCAGGTCTGTATGATCTTATCAATAGGTTGGATGGAAATAAAATTTACGGTGGGCATTAATATAGGCCACAGGAAGTTTTTAATGGTGGACGTTCAATCACCAATGTTTCTTATGGTGGTCTACCTGAGATTTGGATCTACATCATGTTTGGGATTATGGCCCAAAATGAGTGGAAAAACGGATGATCGGCATGGATGTACACCAAATACATCAAAGTAGGCCCCACACTAAGGGCCGCACCGTCTTGGATGAGGATGGGGCCGCACATGATCCAGTTCCTTGTTGATGCACTCAGCAACTGTACACGTGGAATGTATAATACCTTAAATTAAGGCCTTTCATACAGGAGAAATTTACTACTGTCGACTTCACCTTTTATCCAGTGGCTTTTATGAAGGATACAAACCTTACCTTACCAACTTAGACGTTGCACGTACGGCCAGAGCAGTTGAGGACGAAAATATCCCTGCCCTTCACTGCGGTTGCTTTCATTGCCTTTAACGAAAAATCCACGCTCTCCATTTTCAAAACAACTGTCTTTCACTCCCTTAGAACAAAAAACCCACGCATGCACATTTTTCTTCTCATTTTCCTTACTGGAATTTCCATTTATCATCTACATATTATCATTATACATTTGCTATTTTTCATCTTGGCTAGGGTTACGTGAAATACCACAAACTGGTTGCATTTGCAATCCTTGAAAATATTCAAAATATTCCTTCACTCTAAAGCACCTTTCTTCAACTTGCATTTGACAAGTACTACGGTAGTCGCAGGTACAGATTTTTCAAAAAACGCTAGGCTCGTACAATTGCATTGCATGCGAAATTCGGTCAATTCCATGTTAGGATCGGTGAATTTCATGGGGGAGTTATTTGATGCTAGCTAAGGTCAATTTAATGCAAGTTGATGCGCATGTGTTAGGCTTAATTAATTTCATGTGTTATGCTTAGTTAATTTTATGTGTTAATCGGTTAAATTCGTATGAAACTCACTCAATTTCATTTTGCCCCGTTGAATTTTCTAGTTTACCCCCGCTGAATTTTCAGTTTGCCCCGCTTGATTTTCAGTTTGATTCGTTGAATTTTCAGTCTGCCCTGCTCAATTTTCTAGCTTACCCTGCTCAATTTCTAGTTTACCTCGTTGATTTTTTGTTTGCCCCGTTGAATTTTTTGTTTGCCCTGCTCAATATTTTAGTTTACCCCGTTTAATTTCTAGTTTGTCTCGCTGAATTTTCAGTTTGTCCCGCTCAAATTTTTAGTTTGCCTCGCTCAATTTCTAGAAATCCACAATGATGTTTTATTTGTAATCCATCATGTTCATCGGATGAACTATACATAAATGAACCAAAAGCCCAGATGCAAGCTTCATCCAACAGGTAATATATTAAAATATACCTGTTGTGCGTGCTTTCTTCAATGGACCGACCATTTTCAGAATATGAGAAAATGTTGATGTATGAAGAGGATGTAATCCAATGGGAGAATGATGCAATCCAGTGGACAGATTTTTGTGCTAGAGAAAATGAGTTTTTTGTCTTTCTTAATGGAAATGAAGTGAGGAAAGGGGGTGAAAGCAACGTGAGTGAAAAGAAGAGTATTTTCGTCCTCAAAATTGCTGTCTGTACATGAAAGGTCTAAGTTGGTAAGTTATGTTTCGTGTGTTTTATAAAAAACGCTGGATAAAAGGTAGCATCCACTGTGGTAATTTTCCCTCCAGATCGTCAGCCCCACTTTCCAGGGATCATTTACCTACCGAATGACGGATATCCAGAGCGATAATACAATGCTAGCTTTTGTACGGTACCAATCGGGCTCTTAGTTTGTATAAGCCACGATGATATGACGGGCCTCAGCATGAATAGCCTACAACAAAACTCTCCCATGTTCGAGAAATTCCACCCTTCCCCGTTTCGAAGGAAACAGACGGTTAATATTGAATATAGACAGCAACGGTTCACGTTAGGCTTGAATCCTGAGTTTTTGTATGTGGGCCATCTGTAATGAGTTCCATCACATCAACGGTTGCGATCACTGCACCGTGGGCCCCACTTGTAAAACTGAAAGCCAGAATTATAAAAACAAGTGTCTATTAATCAAGGGTAATTATCTTCCAATCAATCTAATTTTTCGGTCAGGATACATCTGACCCAAAACCCAACGATTTGAATTGTCCTATCTTGGGTTCTTCACGTGCCACGTGTACGGTTACTCAGTGCATGCGGATGAACCATCGTACTCTGCCAGAGTATCAAATAGAATATATTTTCCTCACGTTTCTTCTGTTTTCAAACTGTGGGGGCCGGTTCCTCTACCCCGGATGGAAGAATAAGATTATTCTACAATTACGTGCGTATGGGGCCCAAAGTAATCTGTATAAAATCCACTCCGTCCATTGGATTCAGCCCTTCTATTTAAAATTTATTCAAAAATTGGATCTACCAAAGACACAAGTGGGTCACACAATATGGAACAGTTGATATTTGGACATCCACCATTAAAAGCTTTCAAACTGTATGTGGATTCCAGAAATTTATTATAATAGATCCAATCCATGATAAAACTCAACCCAACGAAATGAACAGTTGAAATAAAAATCAGTCTAGCTAAAATTTCATGTGGCCCACTCAGGTGATCTTGAGGTTTTAGGAATGATCTGGACTACCTGAGTTTTGGATTGGCTTGATTAAATGGATTGAGGACAATATGAGAGGTTTCACATGATGAACTGAGTGGATGTTATATAAAAGTAATGATGGCCCCCACTCAGGCAGTTGTAAAATAAACTTATTTTACAACAGCCGCAGAGGAACCGGCCTGTTAAATCGTGAGGCGAGGAAAGGAAGCTTTGAGAAGGCGTTGATATGTTGTGATAAAAGCCGTTGAAAAGTCCAAAAGAAAACAAAACAAAAAAAAAAAAAAAAAAAAAAAAGGAAAAAAGAAAAAGAAAAAGAAAAAAACCCTAACCAGCTCGAAATCAAGAACCCTAATTTCATCTTCTCGTCTCGTTTTTCATTCTTTTTTGAATTTTTTAATTTTCCAATCGATGGGGCTTTGGGAAGCTTTCCTCAATTGGCTGCGAAGGTAAGCGATTTTTTTTTAATATATTTTTTTAAAAATATTTCAGTTCTTGAATTTCTTTACTTTCGCTGATTTTTTTTTTTTTTTTGTTCGATCGATGCCAGCATTGTTTTTTCTTTCTTTCAATGATTTTCTGTTGTTATGATTTGGGGATTTTGCGAAATCGGGTTTGGTTTTGATTTGGAAGAGTTGTGTTGAATTCTTTTGAGAAATCGGTCTAGTCAGAATGCGGTTTCTGGATTTGGATTTTGTGGAATTTGTGTGTGAGAATACAACGTTCGAGAAATCGGTATCGTCCAATGGGGATTTCTATATTTGGATTTTTATGTCTTGGAAAGATTGTGTCTTTCGATTGGGAGAATCTCTATGCACTTTCGGTGTGGGAGTGGTGTGGGTCCCACATTGAATGTGTCTAGAGATTCCTGCCAAGTGCCAACCATGAACGGATGGGTTGGATTCATTAGTGCAGCAGTCACTATGTAACTGTTGGAACATGCTCTTTTCTTGATGATGTATCATAATTGAAAGAATAAGAGATAATGGAGATAGAAATTGAGACGAGGTATTGGGAGTTCCTATACATAGTCATTGTGCAGATTGTTGCTTCGGGAACTAAAATTTCTTTTTGAATGAAAGAGAATTTCTTGGCCAACCACAATTGCAATCTATTGCAATTGAGGAATGCTAGAAGCGCATTTGCAGCTGCCTGATTGAGATGGCTCTGCATTTGCTAATATGGGTGTGAGATCCTTTGTGCATTGTTGCACATATGGTAGAAGCTCTTATAGGCAAATGCATCGAGAATTTTTGTTTAGATCTTTTTACGGTGCCTACCATTTGCCGTTTCTTTCTCATGAATGTGTTATTATAGTAATAGGCTTCTATTACTAAGAGCCGGTCGGTTAGTAGTCTCTCAAATGAGTCATCCTGTTAGCAGTGGGACTACAGCCTGCCATCTGCTGCTGATTAGGGGAACTGGATCCTACCACTTTTCAAGGACGGGCCTTGGATCCTGTCAAATGGGCTGCTGTAATTCTTCTGCTCTGATACCATGTCAAATAACCACTTTCTCTAAAAGCTCAAGCCGTTAGAAATGGTTGTATCAATGAATATTGAGGGACTTTAACATTCTAGAATTGCAACAGCATAAATTTACAATTTAATTACTGTGGGTTTTGAGTGCATAAATTTACATTACTGCAGGTTTTGAGTTCTGCCCTGCTCCAACATAACATATCCTTATTGGTGAAATATTAACAATTTACATGAATTAAAATATACTTTGAAACCCATGTATTGCATTTTTTGAGGTTTGTGCTGGTTGACATTTTATATCTGTGTTGGATTCCAACAGTTGTACCTGTTACAGTGCAGCACAGACTTATTCACCCCAGTTTTGTGTTTCTAATTGCAGCCTCTTTTTCAAGCAAGAAATGGAGCTATCATTGATAGGACTTCAGAATGCAGGGAAAACATCACTGGTTAACGTCATTGCAGTATGTGAACATATGCCTGCTCTTTCTATTAGTGGTTTGGCTATTGTCCTGCTGCTAATTTGCTAATGCACTCCTGTCTTGATTTCTTTGTAGACCGGTGGATATAGTGAAGATATGATTCCTACGGTGAGCAATCCCTTCACATGAGGGAGTTTGAACCCTTTTTTTCTCTCTCTAGCTAATATGGCACACCGTGTTTGTTAGCGGAATAGGTTTTGGTAGCAATTTATTGTTTCTAAATATAAGACAAAATAGTAATGCACATTTTTCTGACTACAGGTGGGATTCAACATGCGGAAGGTAACTAAAGGAAATGTTACAATAAAGTTGTGGGATCTTGGAGGCCAGCCGAGGTTTCGCAGTATGTGGGAGCGATATTGCCGAGCAGTCTCTGCAATTGTGTATGCATATTCTTCTGCCAAACCTGGTTTGTTACTTTTATCTGCCAAACCTGCCAAAGATGAGAGAAGATTCTCAATCTCTCTCCAAGTGTGGACACCTCCAAACTTGAATCCCCATTTTCAGCCGGGTTGATGATGTGGCATGACTTGAAAAAAATTGAACTAGGATAGAGTACTTGCCAATTAACGACCAAAACCTCCATGTTATGCAAGTAAAATTGATTATCTCATCACTTGTAGTAGGAAATAGAATAAACAAAAGAAAAAAAAAAAAACAGATAAATACGTGTTTCACACAAACCTTATGGAATCACTCCCAAGGGGTCATTAGAGGCCCAAGGGGTCGTAGAGGCTCTCTCTAGAAGAGATCTCTTTCCTAGGCTTCCTAGCTGAATCCTATCGCAGAAGGAAAGACAGGTTTTCTATTTACTCGAATTGTTCATTAGCATCATCCATAATGGTTCCATATGTAGGCTATGTATGTATAAATGCATAGCCAAGGGTTGAAGCCTATTACCTAAATAATAACTTCCCTTAATTGTCTCAACTTGCAATAAAAAGTTAAACCAATTCATGGAAGCTTAAGAAAGTACAAAGAAACAACACCCCACTAAATAGGAGATTTAAACACAACCATATGACTTTGTAGGGGTTTATATGACTGGTACAAGACCTTGTACACTCTAGGTTTGTGTATAAGACCCATGGATTGCAGGGTTGGACCTGCGGGCCCCACCAACTGGTTATCAGTCATGGCCATCCGATTGGATCGTGCCAATTTAGACCATTGGTTTGGTGTAAAATACCTAAAAGGACCTTTGATCTGTTCTAAACGGTCGACTAGATCAAACTGGTCCCCTGATGTTGTCTGGATCATAAATATGGATGGTCAGATAGGGCCAATCTTTCACTAAAACGGTGGATGATTCTCACTAGATATCGGTTGCATTTGAATCCTTAGCTGGACCCGTTCATGCATTGGTGGCTTATGTGGGCTTTGATATCTGATCGGGTGGTCTGGATTTGTTACCTGAATAGCAGCTGCACATAAATCCTGCCTTATTCTAATTAGACCAATATTGGAGGACTGTGGTTTTCCAAAAGATAAGTGAGCTGTCAAAACTCAGCTTCCAAGCTCCATGAGGAGGAGGAAACGAAACTAATTAAGCTTCCGAGCTTCACAAGGAGGGGATGATCAAGCTATTTTCCTACTAACATATGTGGGTTGTTGTCTATCCATGATCTAATCCCCAATCTTTTACCAAATCCACCATTCAGACTCCAAATTCTTTTGAACTAAGGCCCACCTGATATTGCTAAAACTCGACACAATCACTATGCACATCTACTAGGGATTGAACATCATTGAAGACCTTATTTCTTATTCTTCCTTTCCACAACCACAACCCCCCTCCCCACAACGGAAAATGGGTTTAAATGAAACTCTAAAAAAGGGGGGGCTCACTTAGAATTGAAGAGCCATAAGAAGTGCCCCAAACCTGGGACACCACATCTCACTGAATAAAGATGTGATCCTTCGTTTCTTCCTTCCACCCTGCTACATTTAATGCACATATAGCTAGTCTCTAATTACATCTTCAGATTGTCAAGCGTGTGAATTTTTTGGCACCATCGTCCTATAGAAAAGCCTCGATTCTAGTAGCTCTTTTGGGGCTTTTGGCTCATACCGGCATAAGGGGAAAAGCCCAACCCTGGCATCAAGAGAGAGGAAAAGAAAGAGTTGGATGAGGATTTGTTGAGGTTCCATTCTATATCCTACAATTCCCTTTAGATATTCCAATATGAATACCTCCCAAGAATTTGACATTATTTCCAAAACAGTCAGATAATGATGAAAGTTAATGTCACACACTGACTTTCCCTCAGAAACACATAACATTCATAGCACTATCCTTTTTACCGCAACCATTCAAGTGTCCAGAATTTTCAATGCTAAGTTATCCAATTCACCCAGATCCTCCCATTCAGAAAGGACTGATCATTGTTTTGTTGCTATGTTCTATGCCTATTTATTAAACAAGGTTGTGGCTCAGATCTCTACTTACATTTTTCATGTGTTGTTTTTATGTGTCTTCTAGAATTTTTGTGAAGTTTGAGTTAACAAAACTTGTTTGTGATTACTCTAAGGGGCTGTTTGGTGGTGTGTCATTAGATTGGATTAGGTGGTATGGAATTGCATTGGTCCTGTGCAAATTCCATCCAGTGCTTGGAAAAACAACAGGAAGGATTGGATTAATCCCGGTATCATATATTCCAAAGCCAATGGTGGATACTACAAGATTCCTGGGATTTCAAAATCCACTACAACATGGCCCCACATTTTTTGCATTTGTTTTATCCACACCGTCCATCCATACGTGCCCTTTATACATGACATTCAAGTAGCATATGCGTACAGTTGACCGACATCAGTTGTGAAATGGGGTCCGTTGATTATAATTCATGGTCCACCAAACGCGGGCTTCACTTAATACAGTGTATTTACCAAGGGAAGTATTTGATCCCAAATGTTAGATTGCCGGTGAAAATCCACGGTATTTCCAGGCATGTATCATTGTGTAACAATGGTGTTAATTCCATCTAATGCAATTCCATATCATTAATACCTCTGTCCAAACGGGCCCTAAGCAATCCACCATGTTGGCATTTCTAGTCTTTTCTAGTTTTTCTCGGTGAACAATGAGTTGAATCACAAAAATTTTTCTTAAGATACTTTTTCCCCCTTCTACCTCCTACATATCCACGGTGGCTCTCTCTGAACTGGAGGTAGTCGGATAAGGGACATCCAAGCATGCCTGTTTGAAACCCACTATTCATGGGTGAAGAAACCTCAGATGGGAAAAATCATTTTCTCCTCCCCCATCATAGTCTTGTCCCAAGTATGTGGGGTGAGTTTTACAAATACTGTAATGGCAAATGTTCCTACCTTAGGCCCTGTTGTCAGTAAGTGAAAAAGCCTTTATATCTCTTCGCATGACCTCTATCCACAAGATCTAAAAGCAGAATTCACTCGCCTGTAGCTGGGGAGAAGTTTGACAACCGGATACTCTTACACCTGAGCTGGGGACTGGCAATCACAAATGCTACCAAGCGGAGTTAGGGAAAATAATATAATTGTATCATTATCAAAGAAAAAGAATTGTTCCCACACACTTGATATTGCTGTAACTAGGAAGAATTGACCAATATGATTTAGGTTGGTGGTGGTTGACTAGTACAAATGGGTTTCGAATCAGTTTCATCTTCAGTTTGGTCCTAGTTGAATTGGTCAACCATGCAAATAAGTTTTTGAATAGTCTCAACTTTTTGTAGCTCGCAGCAGCATCGAAGTGGCCATCAGGATTTACTTCATGTAGCGATCCCTTCTTTCTGTTGGCATAGTCAAGTAGGAATTTGCCGAGTTGACTAAGCCATCGTGAGAATTCATGGTTTTGGAGCCATGAAGGCTGTCTGCCCGATAACTAGAATATTGCAGTTTGACAGGGTTGCTATGAATAGAAATAATTTCTTTGATTTACTCAAAGTTGTAAAATAGGGATTGACCATTAGAAGGTTGTTCATAAAGGTCTTGCCTCCCTTGGTTAAGAGTTGAACTGCCATCATCAAATTGAGTAAATTTCTCTCTCTATTTACACCACTAAAACTTTGTCAAAGATATCATCTTGGTGATATTCTCTTATAGAGTATTGCTCTAGGCATGCAGTTTTGCATAGTTGATTAATTTACATGTAGTTAATGAAGTTATTGAAACATCCCTGGGAATGGAGGTGGCTATCTAGCACCAAACAATATGTTCATGCTTACTTGATGCAGGATAATTAGTCACTTGCTCTAAACTCAGATTGATAGAGCATGGCAAATCAATCCCTTTTTCTCATAGCCAAGGCTCAACATCTCATTGGTGAGGACCTCGGCCGAACCTCTCTCTTGGGCCCCACATCACATGGGTACT
>JAJHSJ010000010.1:16918525-17072949 GCA_021015155.1 Magnolia officinalis | reverse complement strand
TTCGGCCTGGATCAATTGGACTGCCACGGGACAGCCGACCCGAATAGGGCTACCCTCACGAGTTTTACAGTTCGTCGGCCAACCCGATTAACCAATCGACCACAATCAAACAATATGCCTCATACATTACTTATTTCAAAAACATAAAGGAGTCTATAACAGTAGATCAGGATGGTTCTACTTAATTTGGGCATTCTATCGAACATGCGGGTGCACTACAAATCATCGCAAATTGCAAGCTTTAAAATAAGCTAAGTGCATATGCCAAAGAATATGTAGAGCATGGGCAGAAATTTTAATAAATTCAACCTATTCTAGGATTCAATCGGATGTTCAAGCTACATTATGCATAATTTACAATTCATGGAGGGCAATCAATCGAAAGAGTACACACTGGTTAGTATGCAATTACATTTTCACTACAAAAATCATTAATTGCAACATGGGTTCGATAATTGGCGACCTAAGGGTAATGGTTCACACCTTGAGGCGGTTCTTCAGTTTTTAGGCCCGCTCCTAAGGTTGGGGTCCCGTAGACTGGCGTGTCGATGTCATGCGCCAGTGATGTTAGCTTGCAGGGGCACATGCAATCAACCTCTAGGGCCCAATTCACAAGAAAATGTTCGATAGTTACCTCTTCTTGTCGCCGGGTAGTTCCCTATGGCGCGGCGTGGTCATGGGGTAGGCTGCGACTAATGACGGCGGGGAATCCTCCCAAGTCAGCACTCCCTCATACCTCTTCCTCCTCCTCACCTCACTCCCTCTCCCTTTTGCAATTAAAATTTCGTATGGGAGTAAGGGAGGTGAGAAATAGGCCCTTTTATAGTGCAAGGGGTTTGCCCAAATAGCCCAAGGACCCCCTTTTTCTTAAATGCCTTAGGGAGGCTGTTTTCAGCCTTCAAGGCCTCTTCGGGGGGCCCGTTGGCCTATCCATACCAAGCGGTAAGTATCCCACTATGGTATCATGGTTGTCACAATCAGGTGAAAATCGGACGCTCCGATTAACCATGGAGCCCCCACATGTGTTGGACGGTCATCAGTGATTGATTGGGGACGCGGCTATCCGGATACGAGTGGGGAAATCTCCTTGACTTGTACATCGAGTTTGGTCACAATCTAATGGTCAGAAGGTCACAACTTTGCGAAACGGTGATGGATCTATTTCACTTAAGTTTTTAAATTCCAGCTTAGGGGATTCGAGCGTTGTAAGTACTTCGCTTCCGGGCCAAGTTGAGCAGTTTTAGGCACTTTCTTGGTTCACCACCCGCGATGGGCCTCTAGCCCAGTGAGGCAGACGATTTCCTATAGTTTTAGGGTTAGCAGAACTATGACGAGCGGCCTAGACCTATTTTAGTCTGTCTAAGTCAATTTTGGGAGAGCCAACCCTTGAGGTTCATTTCGGGTCCGGTCATACTTAGGATTAGCTATGTTTGCAATGCTATCCCTCCATGATTTGTGAAAGGGGCTGTCTAACCCTATTTACTCCTAGTTTTTGGGGCTTCACACGTGTGCCTTATGTATTATGCCTGATACGATCCTAGGGCGGCTCCGCTGGCGGACGCCCTAGGATCCAATGTCGTTTTGGCTCAAGTGTTACAAATAACCTCGAATCTCACCTTTCATACACCCTTTGAAACCCATGAATGAATTAAAAACCCTAGTTATCCCTCCTAATCCTGCTTACACCCATATATATAACTTATAGAAGGATCCTAAGAAAAATCAGAAACAAATCGCACAAAATTGCGACTCTACGTAAAATTGCGCGAAAACTGTTGATGGCATTGAACAATTTTCAATGTCATTGAAACTAATCCTTCAATGGCATTGAAGCCACATCGATGGCATCGAAAAAACCTTAACTGTCCAAAGAACATAATTTTCCAGAAATTCTCGATTGCATCGAGCCATGTTCAATGGCATAGAAGGTGCATCGAAACCCTCTGATGGCATCAAAAGAATGACCTGATAGTCCAGTGACCAACTAGAGAAAAATAAAAAAATCTCGATGGGATAGAGCTGTTCGATGTCATCGAAGGTGAAATCGAATAGTCATCGATGGCATATATTCGATGAATGAGTGGCCAGCTCAGTGTGAATTCCCCTCAAGATTACACACTGCTGCATTAGGTAAGCATAATTATAAACAAAAAGGCATTCAAAGCAATATATGATGCAGTCTTATTTATACATGTATATATGGTGCACATCAACTAGGGATGCTCATCCAGTTGACTTTTGGACGAAACCCATGCATGTGGCCGGTCACCAGCGAAAGTACATCGTACATGCATAGTGCTAAGCTCACCGAAAGTGGGCCGGTAGTCGGTGGTATGGGAGCTAGCAAAATGATACGCCAACTAAATCTTATATGCCCGTGCTACAACATCCAGAATTAGCCACCTGTCATCGCCCGTATGCTATGAATACATGATTAGCCAGCCCATCCATTATTATTCCATTTACAACCAGCTAGTTTAATAAAGCTCAAAGGTCACTATAGGGGGTTCATCACCCAACGTAGGCTGACACCTCAGGCATAGTGTCCCATTCCCACCATCCATAGCTCATGAGACCTCCACCTTAGGATGTTTAATGGAAACTCATCGACTAGTGGCCAATCATAGTTCAACATATGAAACTTACCATCACATGGTTATGTAGAAATAAATCATCGAAGCCACATAGGGCAAATAACAAATCAAAATCATATAGGAAAAAATATCGAATCAAAGCCGTATGGGCAAATATTAAATCGATGCGATAAAAAGACCATCCTCAAAAGCCACGCAGACACAATAACCCATGGATGGTAGGCCCACTTCAATATTCACATCATTCAAAGTAACCACTAGATCGAGGGCCCATCATAAACACAATCAATCAAGTTACATCCCAAGTATGGGTGTACATTTATAAGTGGGGTTTCCCACTGATTGATGTACTAGTTTAAGTTCCATAAGCAATCCACAAGTAATCCACAAGCATGAGAAAATATGCAGGATAATTATTGAGCATGTAATCTAACATTCAATTCCAACAACTAGCACATGTAATTATAAGATAAAGATATCATTGATATCAACCGAAATTAAAATAAAAACTATCACTTAAGCTAATGGGAAAATAAAAAGCTCAAAGGGAAGAAATCATCACCTGATGCGTCGAATCGTCAACTAATGTCGTTAGGAAGTGCACACGCCCTTAGAATTGAATCCTACCATGAATTACGAAATTGTACCATTAGATCCAAACTTAACTCACTATTTATGTTTAAAGTGTTGACCTATAGTTTAGGTCACTTAGGTCTAAGATTTCATCCTAGAGTTTAGGTTTATGCTAGATTTTTAAGGTTGAACCCTAGTTGGTGTGTAATGAATTATAATGTTAATTTAATAGTTATAAAATATTTATTAACATTAATGTTTCAATTAATATTAGCTAATGTCGCAATAATAATCATTATGATGATATCAATTAGTACAATATACTATCAATGATAATATTTAAGAATGATAAATGAAATGCTAATATTTAATAACTATAATTTTTTTATTTATAATAACTAATATCAACATGGATAATCTTCTAATAGTTAATCATTCTTAATAATTACAATTATCATAGTAATACTAATGATAATATTGGCTTGAAGCAATCTGTTTTGGGGAGAAAAGTTGACTTACATTACTTGACTCAGCAGCTTGCCTTGATGGGATTAAATGCGGTTTGGAGGTAAGCCTCACCTCTTGAACTAACTCAGCAATACCTCCCCTCCACTCTCCTCTCTTTTCCTTTCTCTTTTCACTTCTTCTCCTCTCTTTTGTTTTTTTACTTAAACCCACATGCCAGCAAGGTTACTGGACTAAACCAGACCTCCTGACTCACACAACATGACCTAACGAGTTCCAGTCGAGTCGAGTTTACTCGAGATGGGTCTCTCTCTCTCACTCTTCCTCTTCTGTCCCTAGCCTTTCATAAGATCTGGAATGGACCAGACCTGTGCCCAAGTTAGTTTGACCATGGCCCCAACTCGGCCAGTTCGTCCTAGCGACTTGAGCAATCGCACCAACGAGTCACAAACCGCTGACTCGGGTCATGATTCGAGTTCCCAAACTCGAACTCACTCCCTCACCTTCTCGTTCTTCTCTTCCTCATCTTCTTTCCTTCTGTCAAATACGTCCAGCAATCTGGACCATCCGGTATTCAGCAAGGTCGAGACTCATTACAACCCAACCTGGTGAACGGACCAGCAACCTAACGCCGGCTAGCAGAGTTTGGACTCGGACGGGGTCTAGTTAAATCCGAGCGAGTCGCACCGTGAGTTGCTAAACTTGGTGGAGCTAGATGGACGCACGACCACCTTCTCACTCTCCTTTTCTCCCTCTATTTCTCTCCTTCTTTCTCTCTTTTCTTCCTATAGAGCCTCTGGGCTTGTCCCAACTCGACCCAAATCGAGCTAGACAGGCCGACTCGATGCAGTGCGGACCGAGCTCAGGGTTAGCACTCGTACTCTCTCTCTCTCTCCCTCTCTCTCTCTCTTGTTTGCTGCGATCTCGGCTGAAATCCTGAGGTGTGCGTGGTCCATTTATAGCTCTAGGGTTGGTGTTTAGACACCGTTAATCTCATATAACTCACTTGGTTGCACGACCATCCCTTCTGTTTTTTGTTTGCATGGGGACGATCCTTCATGTGGGATGGATTCCTAACGTTATGGCCCACCAGACAAGTGTCTGAGATCGGAGAATGGGACCCACATCATCGTGGTGGGTTCTTCAGTTGGACGGGGAAGATGGAGTCACCTCTGATGGTGAATTTCTATCAACAGGTCTAAAACTTCGACCTGAACCCTCTAGATGGATGGATCCCTTGATCACTGTGGGGCCCACTAACTTCATCATGTTTCACTGAGTGCAAAAACTCACGAGAAATTTTGTCGCAGTTTTCTTCTCGCGCAGAGGAACATTTTCTCAAAAGAAAGGCTAGGGTCGTTGCTGCCCTAGCGTGGATGGCTGAGATCAGCTATGGAGCTCGGGAGGAGGGCTTGGATCGTGCCAGCGTGATTTCCCAAAATGGAAAGGCTTCCCACGCCATCTCGCCTAGCAAACGGTTGCTTGCCCTTTTTTGGCGCTAAAAGGATCGCTGAGATACGCCCAGATGGAGGGCCGGGATGGCCAAAAAGCTAATGCTCATGGATCGTCAAGCTAGCGATGAAAATGACAAGTTTCCTTGCTTCAAAAGGTAACACACATCACTGATTGTGCTGCCATTTGTGCATCTGTACATGTGTATGAATGAGTGTGGGTCGCGTGGTTCTAGTGGGTTTCGTGACCAAACACGATGGACGGCTTGGATCGTTTCAAGGTGGCCCACCTTGATCACAATGGATCAGTTTCGGAGTGGCTAGAAGCAAACCCCCGCTCGCACGGTTGACCACTTGCACCTGTCGCTGTGAGCGCGAATGTGTGCTTGGACTTGTAAAAACGACGTGGTTCTGGTCAGTCTTGGCCCCCTTACAAGATGGACGGTCCAGATTACTCGTTCACTCATTGATGGTGACCCACATACGTTGCAAACGGACATCGTTCGCTAACTTGCCATCGGGCAGAATCAGTGGAAGGAAGGAGAGAAGTCTCGAATCAATGGGGTTTAATTCAGAATCTCCATCTAAGTCAAATGAACGGCTTGGATTTCCCAACCGAGTAGTGGAAGTGGGCCCTATCTCGATCAAGCGGAAACAGTTCATTCCAGGATGTTGCAGGCGAAAACGAAAAAGGGAGAAGGAGTTTTCCTCTTTCGGGAAATCATCGGGTCAAACCCAATTTGACCCGACTCTATGCACGGTGTATTGTGGGTGCATGTAAAGCCTATGCACACTCAAATCCAATTATGGGGTCCACAGTGGTGTGTGATCTAATCCACTCCATCCATTCCCTTTAGAGGCCCTAATCAGGTCCTCTAACCAAAGGTCAGGTAGATCCAAGACTTAGGTGGGCCCTACAACCTATTTTGTGTGGTAAAATGGCATTTTTTAACGACCTAGTGGTTGGATTTTATCTGATCTTGATCCATTCCTATCAAGCAAGATACTAAGGTTCAAAGGCTATCCCCATGGTGATTAGTAGTGGGATTTAAAGCCCCTATAGCGAGGTATTCCAATCTTAGCTTGTGTGTCACTCGCAGATTGGTTTTTTTGTTTAGTTGATGGACAGTGGATTTGGCGATTTGAGCCCCGCTAATGATATTTTCCAAGATCCATACTTTCCTGGAGGTTATATGGGTTCCTCAGGGTTTGAGGTGTGGGTGTATAGTTCGACTCCTAAATCAACGATTAAATTGGCCTTGAATTGGAGTTGGAGTGTCCATGGGGCTTCTCCCCAAGGATCAATAGTTGGATGATTCGATTAAACCGAAACAAATGATCCTTTGGGTTCCTCAGAATTCTACAATGTGAATACACGGGTAGGTCCTCAGATCGACAGTCAGTTCACGTAACATACGGTTAGATTGTTTCTAAGAAATCAATTTATAGTCTTAGGATCTCTTAGAGATGTCTAAATGGAATTAATTTACATGATCTAAAACCAAACATCTGTATTAACGTCAATTCTAAGTAGGTATGGTATAAATCGGATTTAATAGTTTCTAGGATTGTCTAATTGTAACCTAAAAATTCATTTTATAATCCGGTGGTTAGATTAAGGAAATCAAGTGTTAGAGTGATTGACAAAATGTTACGGATTTGATGAACGGTGGATCTCGCGATTCAGATTTCTAAATCTAAGATGAGTGATTGGATTGATCTATCTAAGGGATGGAAATCTTGAAAATAGATTCCTACGTCAATGTGGAGGTACATCTTGAATAATAATAGATGGATAGCTTGATATATGAACGGAGATTGCTTTCAACGGTCGGATTGATACTTGAATGACCGTGAGTGTTTACTTAAGTTAGGTGACACGGTAACACTCGAGTACTGAAAAGTACGGGGTGTTACAAGGAACTATGGTGAGCATGTTTGTCAGATTCTCACTGGTGTGAATCTTCTCTAGAGTCACGCCTCCTTCCTCAAGCACCTGTCGGATAAAATGGTAACGAACATCAATGTGTTTAGTACTGGAGTGATAAACAGAATTCTTGGCCAAATTGTTAGCATTCACGCTGTCATAATTAACCGGCATGACCTCCTGCTGAAGCCCCAACTGATATATCATGTCTCTCAACCAAACACCTTCCTTAAATGCTTTCGTCACAACCATATACTCAGCTTCAGTCGTGGAAAGAGCCACAATGGACTGAAGCTTCGACATCCAACTAATTGCACCACCCGCTAATACAAATGAGTAACCTAAAGTCGACTTTCTAGAATCCACACTACCTGCATAGTCTGAATCCAATGCCCTACCAACTTTGCCCCTGTCTTCTCAAAAGTTAAGACGTAGTCTTTTATACTTCGAATGTATCGAAGTAGTTATTTCGCCGCTTCCCAATGTTGCTTATCGAGGTTTGACATGTATCTGCTCATAACACTGATTGCCTGTGAAATATCTAGTCTCGTACAGACTATGACATACATTAAACTGCCAACAACATTCGAATAAGGCACATGAGACATATCCTACTTTTCCTCATTTGATTTAGGACATTGTTCTGAGGAAAGCTAGAAGTGAGTCAAGTGGGGAACACTGACCGGCTTTGCCTTGTCCATCCCATACTTAATCAACATATTCTCAAGGTATTTTGCTTATGATAACCAAAATATGCTCCTCTTCCTGTCTCTATGAATATCTATACCGAGAACCCTCTTTGTAGCCCCGAGATCTTTAATCTCGAATGTCTATGATAACCGAGTCTTTAGTACATCGATTTCAGACATATCATGACTGACGATTAACATATCATCCACATACAATACTAAACACAATGATCGTATTTACTCCTAGTGAATTTTTGACTCAACATGAAAGAATTGAAATTTTTATACTACTACCTAGGTAACTATTTTAACCCATACAACGACCTCATTAACCTGCAAACCTTGTTCTCTACCCATTTAAATTTAAAGCTCTCTGGTTGCTTCATGTAGATATGCTCTTTCAATTCTCCGTGCAAGAATGCAGTCTTTATGTCCATTTATTCCAGCTCAAGATCGTATTAGGCAAACAGTGCCAACACGAATCTGATAGACACTTGCTTAACCACTGGCGTGAATATCTCTATGAAGTCAATGCCTTTTCTCTGAGCATAACCTTTCGCTACCAATCTTATTTTGTATCTATCATATTTCCTTTTGAATAATCACTTGCATCTGATCGCTTTTCAGCCCACTGGAAGCCCCACCAGCTTCTACGTGTTGTTCTTGTACAAAGAGTCCATCTCATCGTCCATTACCACCTTCCACTTTTCTGCATCAGGTTCATGACGAGCCTCCTGAATAGTAAATGGGTCCCCTTTATCTGTAATGAGGGCATATGCGATATTAGAGTCATCCCCATATCTTGTTGGTAACCTGCACTCTCGCGGTGGATTTCTTCTCATAGATGGTTGCTCCATCTGCTCTTGTACCTCTATATGCGCATCTGTCACTGCTTGAGTATCACTTGTGTCAATCTGGACGTCTATGACCAGCCTCTCTGGTTCCTTTTGCTCATCCTGATCATTCTTGCGAAATAGGGAGCTTTCTTCAAACCTGACGTCACAGCTAGTGATGATCTTGTGTGTAACCTTGTCATATAACCTATAACCCTTCACACCAACACCATAGCCAACAAAGATGTACTTTTTAGCTCTATGGTCTAGCTTATCTTTCTCAACTAACGATACATGAGAGTAAGCATCATAATAAAAAATGTGTAAATCTACGTAGTCCACATTATGACCACTCTATACTTCCTTTGAAATCTTATAGTCAATTGCCATAGAAGGAGACCGGTTCACCAAATAGCAGGTCATGTTAATGGCCTCAATATAGGTCCTTGCCCAACCCAACATTACTAATCATGCATCAGGCCCTCTATAGGAGAGTCTGATTCATCTACTCAGCCACACCATTTTGCTCGGATGTGTGGCACACTGCGTTGTGCCTAATGATCCCTTCATCTTTACGATACTTATTAAATTCATTGGAAGTAAATTCACCACCATAGCAGTCCTTAAAACATTTATTTTTTGCCCTGACTGCTTTTCCACCATGGTCTTCCATTGTTTGAAATTGGTGAAAACCTCATATTTATGTTTCATGAAATAAATCCAAACTTTTTGGGAGTAGTAGTCAATGAATGTGAGAAATCATGACTACCCTCCAGTGTAAATCACGTGCGACAGCCCCCATACGTTAAAGTGCATATAATCAAACACTCCCTTACATACATGTTTACCAATTTTAAAGGATAACCTAAATTGTTTACCATATATACAATGCTCGCATATATTTAAAACAGAATTCTTAAAAACTTGAATTAAACAACGATCGAAAAGTACCTTCATGCCCCGGTTGCTCATGTGGCCCAGACGAACATGCCATATACGTGTAGACGTAGAATCTACAACAGCCTCTATTGCTCTACCTATTGAAGTTCTCCCAATCAACCTGTAAAGATTACCATGCCTCTGCACTCTCATAACCACGAGTGCCCTTTTTGAAACGCTATTAAAACTGTTGAACTTGTACCCTATAGCCTCGAGTGCACCAAGAGAAATCAAACTCTTCTTCATATCAGGAACGTGTCTGACCTTAGTCAAGGTACGCTCTATCCCATCAGATATCTTGATACACACCATACCAATAGCCATAATGTTACAGGCATTCTCGTTGCCCATAACACTTGTCCACCATCGCACTCCTTGTAATTGACGAACCAACTCCGATGAGGAGTCATGTGATATGAAGCTCATGCGTCAAAGATCTATTCGTCTCTACAATCATCATAGAAGTGTCCAATCATGGACATTGATAACACATCACCTTCACTTGTCTCTTCATCAGACGTGGTAGTGTTGGCCTCCCTGGAAGAAGCCTTTGAGTTTTCTTTCTTCGACTTAGGATTTGTACAATCCTTCTTCATGTGCCCAACCATCCCAGAGTTCCAACACTTTAACTTTCCTTTGCCCTTGCCCTTAGATTTTGATTTAGACTGAGAAGATCCTGTATCTCACTTAGTATTTCTGCCCCCCGTAAACAGCGCATCAGTACAGGCCCCTATGGTACCGTTTTTCTTTCTCATGGCCTTTCCTTGAAGGGCTGAGATAACGGTGTCTACACTCAAGGATCAATTACTGGTGTAACAAGAATTCTTGAAAGACTTATACGATGCCGGTAAAGAATTCAGCAAAATACATGTCGGATCTTCATCTTTGACCACTTCCTCCATGCCTAGCAACTTGCAAATCAACTTGTTAAAATTACTAATGTGGGCATCAACATCTCCACCTTCAACCATCCTAAAGTTGAATAACTAAAGGTGATTTTCTAGGGACTGTTTTGCATAAACGTCCTCTAATTTTTCCCACAACTCTGCTACGGTTTTCTCCCTCATGACGTTGTATAAAACCTCATCCATTAGACACAGTCGAATTTAGGATTTAGCCTTCTTATCTAGGATCCTCCATTCATCATCATCCATAGATGCACGTCGCTCCTAAAGAGCCTCATCAAGTCCTTGCTGAGTTAATAGACTAATCATCTTAATCTTTCATAACTCAAAACTGTTTTTACCTTAGTACTTCTTCGCAATGGCATACTTTAGATATTCAACAATTGATACTTCTCCTCACAGAATCAAGTCGGCGCCCCATTGTTAGCTTTGATACCACTTGTCGGGGGACCGCGGAAGCACACAAAGATGAATCTAGGAGAGTAATCCAATTGCACCAAGCAAACACAAAGATAACACAACGATTTAACGTAGAAAATCCCTTGCGAAAAAAAACCACGACACAAAACGACAGATGATCACTATGAAAGCAGAAATTACAAAGAAAGAGAGCTTACCCGATTCGAACAACCTTGAATCTCACCTTTGCTACACCCTTTGAAACCCTTGGATGAATTAGAAGCCCTAGTTATCCCTCTCAATCCCACTTACACCCATATATATAGCCTATAGAAGGATCCTAAGAAAAATTGGAAACAAATCCCGCAAAATCGTAGCTCTGCGTAAAATTGCGCGGAAACTGTTGATGGCATTGAACAATGTTCGATGTCATCAAAACTAATCCTTTGATGGCATTGAAGCCACATCGATGGCATCGAAATAACACCTCAACTGTCTAGAGATAACATGATTTTCTAGAAATTCTCGATTGCATCGAGCCATGTTCGATGGCATGGAAAGTGTCATCGAACACCCTCTGATGGCATCAAAAGAATGCCCTGATAGTCCAATGACCAACTAGAGAAAAACTGAAAAATCTCTACGGGATCGAGCTCTATTCAATGCCATCCAAGGTGACATCGAACAGTTTGTTGATAACATCAACAGGCCCTGTATCTTACTAGATTTAAGACATCAAATACAATAGCGAGCCCTCACCTCAGTTCCCTCTCTCTTTCTTTCTCTCTCTCAATGGTGGAAATGGATTAATTTTACATATTAGGGTTTCAATAAATGGGGATTAATTTTACATATTAGCCCTCACCTCAGATTCTTAAATCTTAAAAAAAAAAAATGTATATATTGGAATGAGAAAAGGCGGGTCATAACTTACCCAACTTAGGGTGACTTGCTCGAGCCAACCCTTATCCATACTTATGATGCAAATGAGTCATCAACCCATGTAGATGGGCTTTACATTGACATGCGGCTATATGATTGGAAGTGTCCATCTTTGTAGTTTTTTCTCTTTTATTATTTTTTTTTATGGGGGTGGCTAGAAGTTTAAACAATTAGGGGTCAAGGTTCAATGATCAAAGTTGTTGAGTGATGGGTCCCACATTGGAGGGTCCACTTACAAAAAATACCTAGACCAGAACATCGCTATTCATCGAATATCTGGCCTTTTCATTGTTGAATGTGGACTATTTCTCTATTTTATTTCTTTACCACTATTTCTAGGACACATATCGAAGGGTTACGATTTTCCTATAAGGGATATTTTGGTGTTGTTGCTCTCAATTCAATCAGTCAAGGCCACTCATGTGACTAAGGGCTTCGATCGGAAGTACGTGTGCATGTATGTGAGCGTGCTAGAGTCTGCTCAACTCTAGTATATTGACTAAGCATGTTGATACCCCTGTGCCAAGATGGATAGATTAGAGATTGGGTCTAGACCTAAAGTCCTCTCGGACACCAACTAATTAATATAATGTGCGTCGTACTCAGGCGATTTGAGTAAGAGAAGTGGTTAGCCCTCACGAATGAATTCTTTGTACGTTGTACCAGCAATAACGTAATGGGTCAATTTAAGGACTTTCTATTTCATTGGCACTTTAACGTGGTATTCCTCAATCAAAGTAAGATATTCACACATAATAAAATAAAAGCTAGCATAAACACGGTCAATC
This sequence comes from Magnolia officinalis, assembly GCA_021015155.1. NCBI lineage: Eukaryota > Viridiplantae > Streptophyta > Magnoliopsida > Magnoliales > Magnoliaceae > Magnolia > Magnolia officinalis. Next base: position 17,060,444 of record JAJHSJ010000010.1, on the reverse strand, counting down.
TTTATTAATGCATTAGCCCCATTACAACTCTCATTCTTTTCAATCTAATCGAAGCGAGAAATAGGATAAATACCTGATGCGGCAATTGGAACAAATGATCGATGCATATGATTATCAGGATATGACTGGGGTATGAACATCTGAATCAGAACTTAGATGAACATGAGTTTCTGGCAACTTAAGATTGCAAATATTTAATATACTATTGAGATAAACCTACTGCAGTGGGAGTCATTGGCCAGTAGTGTACTAGGCTAGGAAAAGTAAAATAAGCATGAATGTAAAGTAGACATATAAATAGATGTATTTGGTGAGGGGGTCTCGATCTCTTCTTCGGGTGCTCCTTTTATAGCTTTCTCGAGGTGGTGAAAGCCCCTCATTGGGCTTATAGATCCTTTGGGATTCTTCGTGTGGGCTTTCCGGATACGCAACATTTTCCTTAGCAAAGTGGGACTTGCCTTGGAAAGAAAAGACTCCAAACTCGTTGGCTTCTCAAATATTCTTTCATAGCTGATCCTTCACAGAGATGTTCATAGTCCACTAAAGATCTGACTCGATGCTCCCAGGGCGAGTCTGGACCAATCATGGTCAATCAACATCTATGATGATGCCCTACCTTGTTAACCTTGAGATGTTGGACAATCCAGATCAAACCACCTCTTATTCTTGACTGTCCTGAGGTGATGGTTTGGAGTGAGATAGGATTTAACACCCAATACCAATTTATTATCTAACCAGGTTGGATATAGTTTCCCCATTCTTTTGATTCCAAACGGGTCATGGTCGTGGACCCGACCCAAATGATGTTTATGTTCCTCCCAATCATGGCCCAATCTAAGGTTGGGTTAGTTCAGAGATTGGTCCAATATGTGGATCTTTGGAATCTTCTAGATTGTTGTTGGTTCTCCAAATGTCTCTAGGGAAATCTCCCATTTTGAAAGGATTTTAAAAGACGACCTCGTGGATGAGATCATATCTAGTTGCGAGATAGGATACCCTCGTACAATGGGTCTTTTATAGTCATAACTGGCACGCCCCTCATTTAATGGGCACGTTAATCGTGTTCATGTAGCATGTAACGATTTATTCCCCTAAAGGGCCTGATAAGAGTCTATACCATTGTAAAAATGACATAATGCGTAACGACGAAGGGAGATCAAACATATCCTCTTTGGGTGCGAGTACGACTCTGATTGTGCCAAACACGTAGTGTCTCCACGTGGCATCCTCCTATTGGTTCACGTCAGGGTGCTGAAAATGGGTGTAAATAGGTGCATAGGCCATCGAAAGCGAGGTCCAATCATAACAATAGTTTTGACCACCAAATCATAGGGCCCCACTTGCATAAACTGAAACTTGAACGATATACCATACAAAGTCATGGAACAAGCTTACTTATGTTACTGAAGTTTTATGTCATTGAGGCTTTCATTTTGTGGTTATGAACTATCATATATCAATTAATATAGTCACTTTGATGTTGATGAGGCTTTCATTACATGTTAGTATGTTGCTGAAGTTTTCAAGAAAGATGCCTAGCTTGTGTAATGGTTATTTTCTACATCTCATTCATCCCCAAACACACGATTATTTATGATATTGTATGAAAGAAAGGAACTCATCATCACAACATTCAACTTATGAATATCTGAGAGGGGAGATACTGGATGTTTTTTCATATTATAGGAAAGAAGTAGAAGATCATCTTTTTCAAAAGTTGTCTGCGGTTACAGAAGCTTGAATATATTCTTTGTAAGATGCATAACGAGTAGGCCTTTTCAACTTTTACCCATCCATGGTGGGCTATCAGATGGATCTCTTCTTTTTTTTTTGGGTACGCACCATCCTTAATGCTAGACACCCTATTATTATTATTATATTTTTTTTTCACACACTATCCTCTAATGTCGGATAGCCCCATTGCAAATCACCCTTCAGATTTGAAATTTTCTTTTCATGTTATTGTTTAATATAATGAATTTTTTTTATTTAAACTATTTTTAATATATAATATATATATATATATATATATATATATATATAATATATATATATATATGGACCATAGTAAAATTTAAAAAATAATTGCATGTGTAATAAAGGGAGGTATTTAATATTAAAATCAAAGACAAAAAAATTCGGGTAGATGGTTATGCAAATGTCACATGAAGGTGTTATTTTTAAAACCTTAATAGTCCATTAATAATAGATTAATTATATATTGTTATCAAGTGATTGAATGTATTTTTTTTTATATCATCACAGACAAAATATTATGAAATTTTTTTATTTTTTTGTAACAAGTACGATGAAGACCAAATAACAACTATGTCTAGCCATGTGATACAAACCTCAAACTGATATCATTTTAGTGTTAGATACCATGCAACTTGAAAATTTTCTGCATGAATGCTTATGCAACTGAGCTAGCAGTGTAGGGGTGGGGAGAGCACAAAAGTGTGCATATTTAGTGAATTGATCGATGACCTCCATCATAGTACTCTTACCACTTGACTTGGGTAGTCCCTTAATGAAATCCATGAAGATGTCTTCCAATACTCGCACAGGAATAAGTAATAGTTGTAGGAGTCCTAGTGTTGATGTTGTCTCATACTTGTTATGCTGACACATATCACGTTTAGCTACGAACCTCTTGACGTCCTTCTTCATGCCTTTCTAATATAGATTTTGGGATAGCCTTTTATATGTACGAAGGTAACCCAAATGGCCCACCAATGGTGAGGCATGAAATTTGTTAAAGTCCGTTAATATACATTGATATACCATCCTCCTTTAATGGCTCGAGCTTTTAGATCAAGTGGTTGTTTGACATGGTATAAAAGTGGAAGGTTAAGTGTTTGAATCTCGAGAGTTGCAAATATGTAATACCCCGGATTTTTGCCACTTGGAATTAGACGTCCTTAGATAATGGGTCGATCCTAACATCTTATTAATTTCTCAAAACTCAATCCCAAAGGCCAAAATCCCTTTTTAACCCATTTCCTTCCAAATCTCCCATTTCACCTTTCACCACCTTGTTCTTTAAATGTTTTTAAGTACTTTCATATTAGGCAGGAATCCTAATCCTAAAGTTTAGGTGATAAAGAACAATACTTTAAAAATTCGTACAAAAACCCGAGTATCACCTCAGGCAGAAACCACTCAGGATCAAATCTTTTAGGAATTTGACAAAATTAACTAAGTGCTAACCTAGATTAGCTATGAAATCCACTTGATCCACTTTAAATATGATCTGCAAGACCCAAAACTTGTAGAATCAGTGACGCTAGGATACCCTAAAATCTAAGATCAATCTCATTACCCAGTTGCTCTCGGGAGCACATTGAAACTCCGTATCGGATTTGGACCGCACGTCGAAAGTCCGATTACTACGAAATTATATATTCAGGACCGCCTTGCTGGACTTGATAACCATCTTAAAAATCAACTCCAGATAGTGTCCCGAGGCTATTTGCTTGAACCTGGAGCGAAGAGTGTGAGAAAACGTGGTTTCCTTTATGAATTAATGTGAATCTGAGACTTGTCGCTTGCGGGCCAAATATAAGCAATTAGACCGTCAGAATCTGACTCAAATACTCCCTCGGATCAGGAGAAATTTTATACACAGGTCAATGTACTTGTGGCCCTGATCGAGTTTCGGTGACCGTTGAACTGAAACTGGTCCGCCACGTGCGATTTGGAAACCCGACTGAAATGAAAACTTAACTCGACCTAGATCCATGGTCAGTGAGCTTAAGTCCGACCTTTGGCTTAAGAGGGGGCTCCAGAAATGCTCCGTTGAGTCGAAACAGACTGGTTTTGGACATAACCTAAGTATACCTTGGCCCTGGGGCCATTCCCATCAGTTTTGGGCCTATATAAGGGCCTTTAGCCCTCACTCTCTCATCCCATACGAATTTGAAAAACCCTAGGAGAGAGAAGAAAGAAAAGAGAGAGAAAGAGAGAGAGAGAGAGAGAGAAGTGGGGATTCTTCTTGGGATTCTTCCCTGCTAATCCACCTGCTGAAACACCACTCCCGTGTAGTTCTTCCGGTATTTCTAACGTCGTATTTGGGTAAGAAATCCTAACCCTAACCTGTTGTAGAGATTCAAATAGAACAGATGGTGGAATAGCTAACCTATTCCCTGTTGTAGGTTGTTGTGGTGCCGTTGACAAAGACTTAGTGTCTAAACTGATTTCGTTTCGTGTCTACCGCATTAGGTGCGGACTATAGACGCTTAGGTTATGGTTTTCAATGCTTTCAATGTTAGATAATGATAGATTCATGATCTGGATGTTATTGTACATGTACAAAGTGTTGTCCGTTTCATTTTTCAGTTATACGTTAACTATGTTGAATATACCGTATTCCATGTATTTATAGAAAATACCGTATATGTATAAAATTTGAAATTGTGTTGGCCATGATTAACTACTGTATATGTATGCTAGACTTACTAGTATTAACGTCTGGGTGAACGGATTTGCCCTAAGGCATGTTATATCAACATACGTTGTGTATGCTATAGTGTGTAGCCTATGTGTTTGTGAAAATGACTGAATGAGAATAGAATTCGCATTCGTGCTCACCATGACCAACAGTCATGGATATATGATGGTTGTATAGGCGATAACCCTTAGCGAAAGGATTTGCCCTAAATCACACCACGGCTAATGCACGTATATATGTCTAAGTGTGTAGCCCATGTGTTTGTGGAATGATTGAATGAGTATGGAACCCGGATTCATGCATGCAATGATTATCCATCGTGGGTATATGCGTGTGGTATACGGGGCAACTCCCTAGTGAAAGGATTTGGCCTACTACCTGTGTGATCAACATATGTCATGTATGTTGATGTACGTGTAGTCTAAGTGTTTGTTAAAATGATTGAATGAGTAAGTGGTTGGTAAATTATAATTTATATGGGTGTTGAGCTATGATTCCCAACTCCCTTAACTATGTGTATGATTTCCTCCATGTACCGTATATTATAGCATCTGTTTTATCTATGGAATGTATATGTGTGGATTTATGTTTAAGTTGTAGTTCATAAAATGCAGAAACAAATCCGTGACGGGTGATGGGGGAGTGGTGTAACGATTCCGTGCAATAGCCCTGGCAGCCCTAAAGCGGACATTATTGGACCTTTGATTATATCGTGACAAGTGATGGGGGAGTGGTGTAACGATTCCGTGCAACAGCCCTGGCAGCCCTAAAGCGTACATTATTGGACCTTTGATTATATGATTTGCAATCTTGATTCATAACTGCTTTACCTATCTTTTAGGATATTTTTGTGTAATTGAATGTGATTGGAGCTATTGTATAGTCCAGGCAATCGTAACAGGCCTTGATTTTGTGGCTGAGGTCATTTCGCCACAAAAGACACGTTCGATGAGTCCGAGTCGTACGATGGTTGTCAACAGTGGTACCTTGTCGGTTACTTCAGCACACACGCTTGTACCAGTCGAACTTGTCTAATAACCCGATTGGCCATTATATGTTCACCATGTTTGGACGCTACTACTTGAACCTAAGGTACCAAACTTTCACCATGTTTGGACGCTACTACTTGAACCTAAGGTACCAAACTTACCAGTGAAACCCCATTAACCTTGGTACCTCGATCCGCTAAGACTCATGAGCCGGATATGGTGGTATGGGACACCGTGGTCGAGCTGTCGGCCTACGCTGGGGTGACGAGCCTCCCCGTAGTGACCAGTGAGCAACCCAGACTCATGAGCCGAATATAGTGGTATGGGACACTGTATTCGAGTTATCGGCCTACACTGATTTGGTGACGAGCCCTTTGTAGTGACCTCGAGCATACTCTGAACTTGCGTAAAGGCGACGAGCTTTTCCGTAGTAATCAGAGTATACACTAAGCCTGTACTGATTTGGCAATGAGCCTATTACAGTAACCTGGAACCGCAATATCGTATGAGATTTACTGTAACGCCCTGAAAATTGGGGGTCGAACATAAACTCAACTCCCGAGTTCCAGAACATCACTTATGCAACAAAATGAATGATGATTGAATGTTGACTGTATTCGTGCATTGAACATGAGTGAGATTAAGCCAAAACAGCATATCATACTCCAGAGACAATTAAATTTGCAAGCGGAAGACTGTGATAGATAGATAAAATATATAACTTATGATGAGTCCCCAAAGTGTGATAACATTACCAGGTTAAATAAATACAAGTACAGTTCTAAAATGTACCAAATGTGAGGAAGTGTAATGCCTCCTATCCCATGTACCATAGCCCCGTCAATACAATATCAGGTCTTCGTTGACCTGCCAGAGAGATACAGATAGGAGAATTCCTCCTATCATCATAGAAGTAGTCCGGCTCTGCTTCACAAACATCGCCATCACCCGAAACTCAACAAATCTGGTTGGTGTGTACAGCACCGTCCCGTAACGTGGGAGTGAGTGATCAACTCAGTGGAACAGTAAAGCATAGGTTAACATGTTATCAATTCAATCAAGCAGTAATGATAAAGCAGTACAAATCAAACAATTCTAACTACTCTTATTAAGTGCGAGATGAAATGACATGATGCTGTATGCCCTTGCCAAACCACCCTCAAGCGACATCATCTTACGTTCGCGAATGCTTAACTCCCTTAGTGCGCCACATCTACTAAGCACATGCGGTGCGATGATGCTCATGATTACCAAGTTTTATTAGTCCATTTCAAACAGCAATATTGGGAAACTAAGGTACCTCCCTTGTATCATTCCCCAACATGATCCATTCTAGGGTCGTCAATCCTAGTTAATCTCATACGATATTATGGTTTGAGAAGCGTAGTGAAGGCATCGCAAAGGGCTCATCACCCGTCAGCGCGGATACAGATCTCACCGTATGCGGCTCAATTGCTGGCCGTCAGCTCGAGTACAGGTCTCACCGTACTCGGCTCAATTGCTGGCCGTCAGCTCGAGTACAGGTCTCATCGTACTCGGCTCAATCACTAGCCGTCAGCTCGAATACAGGTCTCACCGTACTCGGCTCAACTCATACTCTAGTTGCTGTGAAAGACTCGTCGCCAATCACAGACCCTTGGAGTATACTCGAAGATACTACGGAGGACTCGTCGCCCGTCAGCACGAGCACAGGTCTCACCGTACTCGGCTCTCGCCGTAAGTATCGACAACTCGAATACAGTGTCCCATACCACTGTATTCGGCTCACGAGTTTGGTTGCACAATGTCACTACGGGGAGGCACATGGCCCCAGCGTAGGCCGACAGCTCGACCACGGTGTCCCATACCACCATGCCCGGCTCATGCGTCTTAGCGGATCGAGGTACCATGGTTAAAAGGGGTTTCACTGGTAAGTTGGTACCCTAGGTTCAAGCAGTAGCGTCCAAACAGGGTGAACATGCATAAGACAGATCGGGTTACTTGACGAGCTCGACTAGCACGATCGCCCGTTGAGCTGCACGACATGAAGTGCATAAACAACTTCATGTGGCCTAGCCACTGCCGACAGGCAACGCACAACTCGAGTTCATCGAACACATCCCACGTGACAAATGAATCTCAACCACGAGTTCAATCCCGTTACCGATTGCCTAGGCCATAATCATAGCCCCAAACACAATCAATTGCAGATAGATAAAGTAGTAATGGATCAAGATTCAACTCATACAGTCAAGGTCTGGTATTATCCGTTTAGGGCTGCCAGGGCTGTTGCACGCACTCGTTACTCCGCTCCCCCATCACCCATGACGGATCATACAACGTAAATATAAATTTAAACATATGCATTACATAGTTAAAATCATAAAGCAGTTGAGCATGTTATGAATCACAACACAAGCATGAGTTTGTACATGTTCAATTCCTAATCACACAACTATCAAAGGAGATCATACACATAGTTAAAAGAGGTTGAGAATCATATCTCAACACCCTTATACTTTACAATTTGCTAACTACTACTCATTCAGACATTTCAAGAAACACTTAAACAAATGTACATCAACGTACACGACATATGTCGATCACATAGGCATTAGGCCAAATCCTTTCACTAGGGAGTTTCTCCAATCATAACACGCGTACACCCACGACGGATAGTCATGGCAAGCAGGAATCCAAGTTCCATATTCATTCAGTCATTTCCACAAACACTTGGGCCACACATTTTAGCATATATAGTGTATATTGACCGTGGCGTGACTTAGGGCAAATCCTTTCGTCAAAGGGGTATCGCTAATACAACAATCATGAATCCATGACAATTAGTCATGGCGAGCACGAATGAGAATTCTATACTCATTCAGTCATTTTCACAAACACTTAGAATACACTATTACAACATACATGGTGCATGTTAGCAAACATGTATTAGGGCTATCCCTTAGCCAACCGAGTATTTTATCCATGTATAACATATTATTACAGTAAATAATCACGATAAATACATCTCCAAAAATTATACGGATACAGTATTTCTAGAATACGCAATTTCAACATACATAGTGTATATAAGTAAAACATGTATTTAGGTGAATCCTTTCGCCAAATAAGTATTTTATCCATATATCGTATATCCATACAACAAATAAACATGTCAAACACATTTTCAAAAAAAATACGTATACCGTACTTTCTACAAATACCTAGAGTATGTAGAATTCCATATTTTTCATCTTTAATCGAAACGGAAAACAGACAGCACTTTGTACATGTGCAATTGCATGCAGATCATGAATCTATCATTATCTGACATTGAAAGCGTTGAAAACCATAACCTATACACCTAAAGTCCGCACCTTTTGTCGTAGAATCGTAACGGAGTTGATAGGTTTGCTAAGCTTCCGTATTCGGCAGTTTGGCAACCTAGAGAACGAAATAGGTTAGCTATTTCACAACCTACAACAGTCTAAACCCCAAAACAGATTAGGGTTAGGGTTTCTTACCTAGAAACGACGCCGGAAACGCTGGAAAAGCGTCAAGAAAGGGATGGTGCAGCCCGTGTGGTGGCAGGGAACGACGGCAGGGAGATTCTCCCACTTCTCCCTCACTTCCTCTCTCTTTTCCCTCTCTCAAAACCCAAATTCGTATGGCTGCCATGAGAGAGGGTTTAAGGTCCTTATATAGTCTCAAAACTCACCGAAATAGACTCATGTTCAAGGGTTACTGCTAATATAGGTATTTCGTCACTTTTCCAGCTCAAAAGAGAGGTTCTAGTGGCCCTCCTTGAGCCAAACGTCGGACTTAAGCTCTCCACACATGGATCTACGTGGGATTACATTTTCGACTCGATCGGATTCCCAGATCACACGTGGCGGACCACTTTTAGTTCAACGGTCAGTGGGCCACGATCCGAAATTCCAAGTACATGTAAATGTTCCTGAAATTTTTCCTGATCCGAGAGTGTAATTTGGTCTGATTCTGACGGTCTGGTTGCTTAATACTGATGCGCAAGCGAATGGTGTCAGATCACTATTCCTGATATTTATTTTGGAATGGGAACAGTGTTTTTCACACTCCCTCGCTCCGGATCGAAACGAATGGCCGTGAGACATCGGCTGGATCTGATTTTTGAGATGATTGTCAAGCCCAGTGAGGCGGTCCTAGTTCCTTAGCTTCGTGTTAATCGGACTCCCGATGTGCGGTCTATACCTAATACGAAGTTTCGTTTCATTTCCGAGAGCAGACGGGAAATGAGTTGGTTCTAAACTTTAGGATAACCTAGAGTCACTGATTTTGCAAGTTTTGGGTCTTGCAGATCGTATTTAAAGTGATCCCAACGGATTTCATGGCTAATCGAGTTTTGCACTTAGTTAACTTTGTTAAATTTCTAAAGGATTTAATCCTAATTGTTTTCTGGTTGAGATGGTACTTAGGCCTTTGTAGTTTGTATATAAAGTGATCCAAGTTTTACTACTTAGCTAGTTTAAGTTAGTGTCTAGAGCGAAAGTGCTTTGAAAAATTGAAAGCACAAGGTAGTGAAGGGTGGGATTTATGAAGGAAATGGGTTCCGAAGCGATTTTAGACTGTGGGGTTCAGTTCTGACGAAATAATAAGGTGTTAGAAGCAACCCATTGCCTAAGGACATCTAATCCCAGGTTGGCAAAAATCCGGGATGTTACATTTACTAGGACTGACGACCCTAGAATGGATCCTTGTTTGGAAAGTGATATAAGGGAGGTACCTTAGTTTCCCAATCCTGCTGTATATAAAATAATAAGAACTTGGTAATAAGGAACTGGTAATCATCATACCGCATTACGTGTGCGTTTAGCGTTGATGGTCAAGCACTGAGGGAGTGTGACATGTCGCGATCGTAAGAAGAAGTCGCTGAAGGAGCGTAGGCGAGGGCATGCATCATACATACATACCATACTTGCATTTAGGGGTGTACACGGGTCGGGCCGAGTCGAACTGGCCTCTGCTCATCCAGGCCCGTTCAACAGCCACACCAGGTCCGAACCCAACTAGGCCTAATCACCAGGCCAACATCTCCAGCCTGAACCAGGCCCGGGCGAGTTCGGGCCAGTTTCGAACCTTCGAGTTCGGGCCAGTTTCAAACCTGAGTTCGGGCCAGTTTCGAACCTTACAGTAAGTTCATGGGAAGGGCTTTGGCAGGTAATCCGTGTCCCATTAATTTACACGGCCCTCAATCAACGGTTTAGATAGTTAAACTATAGACTCCACAAAAAATCTTCTGGCCTGGAACGTTCAATTCCTCTCGGTGACCATACTGCCCAAAACAAATGGGTGACTAGAGAATTTGTTTTAGCCGTTTATTTGTTTTATACCTGTGGCCAACCTAAGGTGTTTACCGGCCTGATTTTCGAATCAGAAGATCTAATTAGTACATCTAACCGGATGGAACTAAGATTTCATTTTTCTAATCCATATTAAGATAAGAAATGTGGCACATGTGTTTCACATCTAGGCCAGTCCTTATTGGGTCCCACTTTGAACATCCAATGGCCCAAAAAATAGAATGATAGACTCACCATCAGTCATTATTGCTTTTCCAACCATTGATTCTTCTGGTAGAAATGTGCCCAACTGATAAGTGGGAACCAGGGCTAGCCCACCTGATGACTGACCCAGATCTTGTACACATGACATTTTTTCATGTTGCAAATCATCTTCACAATCTTCATGAAGAAATGATTTGATACTCTTGTAGAGTGATGGATGAGACATGAGTGGTTAGTTACTTAGAAATTACATATATGGCTTTAAACCTTTCAAATTACAAGAACTAATATATATATATATATATATATATATATATATTATATCATGAACCGGGTTTCGGACTGAGTCGGGCCGAACTGAGAGGTATCCGAACTCGGCTTGAACTCAGTTTCGGGCATAGAAAATTGGCTCGTCCTGACCCGAACTCAGTTCCGGGTCAGGCCGAGTCAGACTTTTTCGGGCCGGGTCGAGCGAGCTAACCGGGCTAGCCCGGTTTGTGTACACCCCTACTTGCATTAATAAGAGTACTGATGGATGGTGATTTACTGCTATATCATTACCGCTTGATTGAATTGATAACATGTTAACCTTTGCTTTATTGTTCCACTGAGTTGATCACTCACTCCCACGTTACGGGATGGTGTTGTACACACCAACCAAACCCTATTTGAGTTTCAGATGATGGCGATACTTGTGAAGCGGAGCCGGACTTATATGATGAGGAGGAGGGTTTCTCCTTATACAGCTATCAGGCGGGTCTATGTAGACCATCTTCTGATCGACAGGAGTACAGGGATTACTTTAGTTTGTAGTTTTGGAACACCCATGTATATTCCTTTTGTTCATTTTTGGTGTATACATGTCTATCTTTAACCTGGTAACATGTTCATACTCTGGAGACGTACGACAGTTTATATATTTTATATATCTATCACAGTCTTCCGCTTACGTAATTTAACTGTCTCTGGAGTATGATATGTTTTTTTAGTATAATCCCACTTATGTTTATTTCATTAATATGAACAACATTCAATCATCATTATCTATGTTGCATAAGTGATGCGTTGGAACTCGGGAGTGGAGTTTATGCTTGACCCCCGATTTTCAGGGCGTTACAAAATATGCCTTTGTAATATATGTTCTCCCATGGGGGGTGAGTTGAGTATCCCTCCACCCTTGCCCAGTTTGTTCCCGTGCAGAGTTCCACTCCGTTCAATGAGCTTATAGAAAATATAATATATGCAGTGTTATCTATTGGGTATGACTTTAGCTTTGTGACATGACTAGTTAATAGATATCAAAGCAATGCAGGTATTGATAGCAGTTAAACGCATTATGCGATACATTCAAGGAACTAAAAATTATAAGTTGCTTTATGAAAATGATCACTTGTTAGTTAAAAGTTATATTGATGTAGATTTTAATGGAGATATATATGATAGAAAATCAACCTCAAGATACATATTCACTTTAGGAAATGGAGTTGTATCTTGGTACAGTAAGAAATAAGATTATGTAGTTACATATACTATGGAGGCCGAATACATCACCTTTAGTATAACAATCGCTAATGTTGTGTAAATAAAAGGATTCATAACTGATTTAAGATTAAAAAAATTCCCTAAACAACCAATAGAAATTTATTATGATAATCAAGCTGCAATAACTATAATAAAAAATGGGATGGTAGGCTCAAAAGGAAAGCATATATAAATACAATATCATATTATATATATATATATATATATATATATATATATATATATTATATATATATATATACTCTAAAAGAATAAAATAATTGTGAGTTTTTTAACATTTAAAGAAATAATAACACTCCCATTAATAAAAACTATGATTAATGAAAATTTTATAAAACATGAGTATATTATGGCTCTCAAAGATAAATAATAATTGACTAAATTAAATGAGTTAGCCAGTACAATTACGGATGATGGAAAAAGCTCCTCATACTGTAGGATAAATGAAGTACTTACTGACAGTCATGGATGATGGAAAAATATCTGCATACCGTAGGATAAAAAGGGGGGTACAATTAAATCATGTATTTGTAAAAATTCTATAAGGTGGGCCTTATTAATCAACAATCAAGATTGTCTTAAGTGTTGGATAGTGTGATCGGGTGTACCAGTGGACCCCACTAAGTTGTGATACATTTAAAATCGTGTAAGGGGTAGTGTGCTACAACTATGATACATATACAATGTTTTAGTGGGACCGAGATTACTAAATTCATGTGGAGCCTTAGGGAGAGGAGTTTTGATGGGTCTCAAACTCCTCTGCCCTTTATAATTATAAAATAGGGCTGGGTCCCCAATCCAACACAAGAACAGAAGCAGGAATTTCCATCTCAGTGCTTCTATAAGGGTGTAAAGAGAGGAAGATTGCGGCATCAAGCCTACACCAATAGCGTCTTAACAAGGCATGCTATCTAGTTTTTCTGATCTCCATATTTGATGCATAGCATGGTCCTTTTGCAATTCCGCGTAAAGCTTAAAGTTGGTATCAGAGACACTATGCATTAGGTATGGAGAATCGATTTAGATTAGTGGGTCAATTTTCAAATCATCGATTAAGGATTTCGATCCCCAAATCAAGAAATTAGGGTTTTTGAATCCCAAATCAGGCAATTGGGATTTCAAATCCCAAATCAGGCAATTAGGGATTTCGAATCCCAAATCAAGCAATTAGGGATTTCGATTCTCAAATAACTATTAAGGATTTCAAAACTCATTGACAAAGCTCTAATTAGAGTAAGGATGAGATCCCTTACTTGCGTCCCAATCAGGGGTTACAACACATTCAGATTTTTTTTTATAAAAAAAGTAAATAAATAGAAAGGAAAAATTCCCTATGATAATGTTACCGTCGTATACCCCTCCTTGTTGATTGCTGATTTACATTTAGGCAATGACACTGCCAATGATGGATTGCGTTATTAGAATCCATGGAGTCCCCCTCACTGCCAATCGAGGCCTCATCCTTTGTCATTGTTGTTGATTGTGATAGCCATTGATGGCCAACAATCAGCTTCTAATAAGAGTTTTAGTAGAGGAATTTGTTAATCGCAACCTATCCTTAATCGAAGCTCGTGTCAACCTTCAATGTGGTCCTCTTCCATCAAGATACAGTTGGATTAGGGTTACCATCATCACTAGGAAGAGGACTGGCCCATTGTCAACAATGTGAGATCTGGTTCGATCTCTCTCTCATCTTTGATCTTTGGCTTGACATTCGACATCTCTGAGTGAGTGATGAAGACCAAAAACATGGTGTTAAGCGGCGTTCGGATGATAGTCTCAATCCATCAACCATGGATGCCCTTCTAAGGATAAAGAGAGAACCGTCATTGGCGATCTATAAGACTATGGGCTTTGTCGAAGGTTGGCTGCATTTGCGGTTGTGTAGGGGTTAGGGTTCACCCCCCCCCCTCCCTCTCTCTCTCTCTCTCTCTCTCTCTCTCTCCTCTCTCTCTCTCTCTCTCTATTCGAATATAGCTCGAGGGTGGTTTATTCCTTTACAATGAGGATAGGGTGCGACCTTTTGTTTCGTTGAGTGGGCCCTGTCTACGGAACCTACCGAATGGGTTAGAGCCCATTCAGAGCTTGTGAGTGGGTCGTTTGCCTCTGGGTTATTTCAGGCATGATACTTAATATCTTCAAGCACTTTTAAGAATTACTTATGGGGCTGTTGAGGGTCAAATATTGCATATTATCCCCCATTTATATCTTGGTTTTATGAACATGATAATGCTTAATGTTTTATTTTACTCATGTTTATGTTGCAAGGTGAATTTAAGAGCTTGGATTGAAAAGGGTGCTAAAAGCATGGATTTGATGCTCAAGAATCACCAAGGCAAGGGATGAATCTTAGGAGATCAAGATTGAAGAATTCACATACCAAAGATCCAAGAAAACTAAGTGAGGAATGAAGAGAATCAAATATTTGAAATGAATAAAAGGAATCCTAAAATCGTCCTGAAAAAACATATTCTGAAACTCTAGGTCATTTTGTGAAATTGCGCAGAGTGAAGTCTATTTTGGGAAACTGCACAGAGTGAAGTCCATTTTAGCAAACTATGTAAATTTGTGGCGGTTTCTATATTTTTCCAACTAGGTGCGAAAGTTGGAGTGTCACAACTATAAATAGGACTCCCTAACATATTCATAGGCATTTTCTAAGGTTCAAGGAGTGGAGCAAAAGGGTGGAGAAGTCATCGCCAAAAGTTTTTCTTCTTCTTCTTTAGTTGTTTTGATGCTTTCTTCTAAGGTTTTATATCCAATCATGTCTATGGTTGGCTAAACCTCTTATCTAGGGTTAAGAGGTAAAGCTTGTAGTATGATGGGATATTTCTATTGCTATGATTCATGTTTATGTTGAGCTCCATGGATTCTAATTTGATATTTAAGGAATACTTTTAGCTTTTAATAGTTTATTGTGACTCAATTTATAGTAGATCTGTAATACCTTTGAGTATCTTCTTTTCCTGATTTGAGATTGTGAAATTAGTAAGTCCTGTTGTTCACCGTCATCCCTTGGGCATGGTAGGGTGATGGAAATCTTCCTAATCTTCACAATTCTCCTGCTTTGAGATTATGAGATTAGTAAATCCTGTTGTCTGTCATTGTCTCCTGGGCATGGTTTGGTGATGGAATCCCTGCCAATTATCATAGTTCTCCTTCATTGAGAATTAGGTCAATGGAAGTTCAGATTTAGTTTTATTGATATATTTTCCAATTTGATATGATATGACTCTAATTTAATTGTGTTACTTGAATCAAGCAAGAGGGCTCTGTCACGCCCCAAACTTGAAAACCGGGCTCACAAAATTCCCGATCGCCGAATCCGGCTCCAACAGCCTCCATAGTACCCCATTCTCAGCTCCCAACGCCCATTCGTCAGGTTCTGATCCTGGGATGCTACAAGGAGGATTTTCAACATCAGTTTAATTCGTAATAAGCATAACCAAAGGCATAACCCACAAACAACAACCAAAACTCCATCACACTTCCACTATGATCAAAAACTTTATAAGTACAATGATCATAAAGGGAAAAATAATGATAATGGATAAAAAGCTCCAAGATGATCTGCTATGCGCTCCTGCCTTAGCGCTGCTGCGGTCCAACGTCACCTGCACGTAACGCTCGTGTATAAGCTTATGGAAAGCTTAGAGGGTGGTGAGAGTGTGTGTGCAAGGTAGTAATACTATGCAGTATCAGAGTAATGCAGAATATGCTGAAGAATCCATGAATACTATCGACCGTACCAAGGCCTACGCAATACAAGGCATGAATGATATCAGCCATACCAAGGCCATACAATACGAGATGCAATACAAGCACACCAATCCTTATTTAAGTCCACATATTAATACAGCTCAACTCTGGAATATAACCGGGGTCTAGTACACTCCAACCAGATTGTCGCCCAATCGCGCGCAAAAAGGTGAGTGGAAAATACCTCACTACCCAGCCTGCCATATCGGACTCGGCTCGTCGATAGCTGACTCGTTCCTCGAGCTGGTCAAACTCAGCCTAGCTCTGCCCCCTATTCTCAAGCGGGAAGGCCACACACCCTTCTAACCGACCACGACACAGTAGAAAGCGCGGCCTCCTGGTAATCGGCACTTGGCGCTCATGCACCCACTCAGTCTAGACGTTGGAGCAACCTCCTGGTACCATAAGGGTTTAGGGACTTTCACCTAGGGATATCTATAGCACCCCATGTAAAATAAGATTTTCAATATCCAATCCTGCCAACCACGATACGCCTGTAGAGGCTACAACCCTGATGTTGCTAGGACGTATAGTAACCATGCCACAATGCAAAATGCATGAATCACACTATCTAGTCATGTAGCAATCATGCGCGTACCGCGTGCTCATGTGGGCATCTCCCTTTACCAGGGAGTCCCATAACAATCTGCCCAATGGCATGTACTATGATCAATCACTCATCTCATCACAAGCATGCAATTGATGCACATGGGCATGTATTATGATGTTATATTGTCAATACTCATAATCGATATCAATAACTGGCATCGACCGCAATAATCGGCACCGATAATCAACATCGATAATCGGCACCGACAATCAGGGTCGATAAATCGGCGTCAGCCTTGGTAATCGGCACCGATAATCGGCATCGATAATCGGTACCGACAATTAGTCATATATAAAACAAGGCGGGGTCCATAGATGGTCAGCTGATCAACCATAGAATAAAGATCGGCACTCGGTCATGGTTATATCAAATCCGATAACATGGAGTCATCTGTCTACGGCAAATGGGGCCCACTTATTATTTGGTTAACCCACGAAGAGAGTGGGCCTAACAAGGCCTAAGGGAAGGTCACAATGAGGACATCTAACCATCATCGCCCATCAATGTGGACATCCAACCAACATTGCTCCCAGGGAATGGTCTACATAAAGAATCATACAAAATGTAACAGCCACACAAGATCCCATTGGGCCTTGCTCATGGACCTCACATACATACATCGCATCGGGCTTCATACAAGGCCCTCAACTGTACCACATGTACCACGCTCATGGGCGTTGAATATATCACAATGGGCCTCGCCCATGGGCCTTGAATACATATCAAGTGGGCCGCATGGCATGGACCGCATTATATGGGCCACACTAATGGGCCCAATATACGTCACAAGGGCCGCATGGCATGGGCCTAACCCTCATCAAGTGGGTCGCAACATCTACACCATGCATCTATCCTTATGGATCATTTAGGGTATTTTAAAAAATATCTAATCATATGGACTGCACTCCAATTATAGTGGTGATAATGATTCCCACCATTAGAATTCTCAAGGCCCACCATAACATTTATTTTCCATTTAATCTGTTCATGAGGTCACACGGACCTGAATCAAGATGAAAAACAAATTTCAATTGATCCAGAACTGCTGTGACCCTAAGAAGGGTTTCAATGATGGACGTTCACTCACACTGTTTTCTGCAGGGTGGTCCACTTGATATTAGATCTGACTCATTTTGGTCTCAAACCTTAAACTGACTGGCCTTTGGATGGATGGTTTGGATGTAACACATACATCAAGCATGGGCCCACCGTCAGAATGGATGGACAGCTTGTGTAAAACACAAACAACATGTGGGACCTACAACTTGCTGGCGTCAGGAGAGCAAATGTAGCTGCTCCATGTGCAGCTTGCTGCCCCTTTTCTTTTCCCTTTTTTTTGCAGAGGTGGGTCCCACGAGGCCCACCACCATGTATTATATATATAATATATAACATATAATATATATGATATATAGTTGCTGTTGTGCAGCTTTATGTATTAACAGGGCCAGAGGTGGGCCCACGTAAGGCCCACCACCATGTATTATATATAAAATATATAATATATAATATAATATATATATCATTTGACATCTGGGCCGTCCAGGGCCTGGACGGTCACATACATCAGGGAGGGCCCCACACGTGGGGGTGGGTCCCACCGTCCAAGGACGGTGGACACCACACATGTCACGATGTGGCCCATCAGATGGGTGGATGGCGTGAATAGGGTGGGTCCCATGAACACCACCGCCAACACACACTTCACTGTTAGTGTACACCCACTGTCAGTCCACACTCCTGACAGTACACATACTCCATGTTAGCCACCTCCACAGGGATCGATACCAAGACCTCCAGTGTTGAAACGAGGCATCTTTCACTCGTTCTGCCACTTGAGCTATGGAGCTGGGTGGGTCCTAGCGTTGAAATGAGGTATCTTTCACTCGGTCTGCCACGTGAGCTATGGAGCTGGGGCCCAGTCAAATTACACTTCACTGGCAGTCACGCCCCACTGCTAGCCACATCAAGGTGGGCCCCCTATGGACGGTTGGGATGACATATAAACATCATGGTGTGTCCCACATAGATGGGGTCCACCGGTAGATGGCATGGATGATATACACACATTATAGATGGGCCATAATCATAGAAAGAGAGGGAAAGAGAGAGAGAGAGACATCGGCGAAGATGGATGGGCCCGGCCACTATAGGCCCCTCTTTGATACAAAGCCTACATCAAGGTGGGTCCCACCATAGGTGAGCCCTTACATCATAAAGAAAATAAAGGAGTGGAGATTCAAGATCACCCGATCCTAACGGAGGAGATGGAGTTTAGATGGTTGAGATGGGAGATAAGGGGGGTAGGAAGTGAGCCACACACAAAGTTCTCTTGGAGGGTGAAAGAGCTTAGACGTGTGCTATTTCTCTTGCTTGGAAAGTGGCTTGAAAAATGAGAGAGAGAGAGAGAGAGGGTTATAAAGAGAGAGGGAGAGAGATGGGTGATGGAGTAATGGATGTGGTGAGTGATGGGTGTAAGAGCCTTTTTTAACTTTGGGGTAGATTAAGTAAGAAGGGGTATGGGCTTGTAAGAAACTTTTAGCTTTAGGGGTTGCTTGGGGAAGGGTGAGAGGTGATGTGTACTTGACATATACTTGAATGATGGGATTGATTGATTGATTGATGTGACAAGTCATAGAGATTCTCTCAGAATTTGCACTCACGGCATTTTTCTCGCACCAAACACGGACCCATATCTCCTGAGCAGGGTATCAGATCGGCGCGCGAGTTGCAGCATCAGAACCGCGGCGACGGCGCGGTGGCTAGGGTACAAGTCTTGGATTGAGTCGATTCAGGTTGACGGCGTGTGACGCAGGGTCGTGCGCAAATGCCGTTTAAGAGTCGAAGGTTGCCGAAATTCGACCGGAAAGATCATGGGAACCTACGGAACGGTACAGTCTAGGATACGGGTCTTACAGGCTCCCTGATCACTACAAGTAGATCCTTGACACCCTAGTTCCCACCTTTAAATTCTTAATTTTAATTACTATATTCACAATTACTCTCTTAAATACTTCAGAATTAGTTTCACATCTTTTTCTAGTTTTACTTCTAATTAATTTAAAAAACGTATAAGTTTCAGTCCCTGTGGATTTGACCTCGGTCTTACCGAGATTATTACTACATAGCGACCCTACACTTGGGGTTGTGGACAAGTTTTTGGCGCCGTTGCTGGGGATTGACGGTTGCGTTTTCTGGATTTGATTAGTTTTAGAATTAGGTTAAGATTAAGATTTTTTTACTTTCTATTTTTAAGTTAGGGTTTGTTTAGAATTATTTTAGAAACTAACTTAGCTTTCTATTTCTAGGTTTAGAAACTTTCCTTTTTTGTTTTTAGAAACTACTTTACTTTCTAATTCTAGGATAGAAACTTTCCTATTTGTTTTTAGAAACTAATTTTTTATTTTTAGAAACTTTCTTAATCCGTTTTTAGAAACTTATTTCCTTTCCTTTTTCTGTTTTTAGAAACTAACTTACTTTCTATTTTTAGAAACTTTCCTTTTTCTTTTTTTAGAAACTAGGTTGCTTTCTTAGTTCTTTTTTAGAAACTAATTCACTTTCATTTTTCTTCTACAAGATCCCCAAATAGTAACTTCTTTCTAATTCTCTTTCTTTCTATTTCCATATTTAGAAACTTTCTTAATTTGTTTTAGAAACTAACTTCCTATTTCTAGATTTATAAACTTGCTTAATTTTTTTTTTTTAAAACTAATTTATTTTTAGGACTAATTTTTTGTTTTGTTTTTAGGTTAGGATTTTTCTAGATTTTTTTTTAGGGACTAACATTGTTTTCTGTTTTGTAGGATCCTAACATGGAACTCTCCAAACCGGTACACTCTTTCTAACTTCTCCTTGTCACCAGCTGCTAGCCTTTCCACTCCCAATTAACCGTTTTGAAGACTGCTAGTAGCCGGAAGTGAGCTAGAAGTCCCACCCCTGCCTCCCGTCTGGTGAAGTTCTAAAGTTTCCTGCGGTGAAGTGACATTCCTGGCCATATCCCCTTACTTACTTTCCATATGATGTTTCTAGGCATCTTCTAGGATTTAAGGAGTGGAGCAAAAGGGTGGAGAAGCCGTTGCCAAGAGTTTTTCTTCTTCTTCCTTAGTTGTTTTCATGTTTTCTTCTAAGATTTTAGATCCAATTATGTCTATGGTTGGCTAAAGCTCTTACATAGGGCTAAGAGGTGAAGCTTGTAGCATGATGAGATGTTTCTATTGCTTTGATTCATGTTTATGTTGAACTCCATGGATTCTAATTTGATATTTAAGGAATACTTTCAGTTTTTAATGGTTTATTGTGACTCAAATTACAGTAGATCTACAATACCTTTGAGTATCTTCTTTTCCTGATTTGAGAATATGAAATTAATAAGTCATGTTGTTCACCATCGTCCCTTGGGCATGGTAGGGTGATGGAATCCTTCCTAATCTTCACAATTCTCCTGCTTTGAGATTACGAGATTGGTAAATCCTATTGTTTGTCATTGTCTCTTAGGCATGGTTTGGTGATGGAATCCCTGTCAATTATCATAGTTCTCCTTCATTGAGAATTAGGTCAATGGAAGTTCAGATTTAGTTTTATTGATATATTTTCCAATTGGATATAATATGACTCCAATTCTAATTGTGTTACTTGAATCAAACAAGAGGGCTCCCTAATCACTACAAGTAGATCCTTGGCACCCTAGTTCCCACCTTTAAATTCTTAGTTTTAATTACTCTATTCACAATTACTCTCTCAAATACTTCAGAATTAGTTTCACATCTTCTTCTATTTCTACTTCTAATTAATTTCATAAACGTACAAGTTTCAATCCCTGTGATTTCGACCTCGGTCTTACCGAGATTATTACTACATCGCAACCCTACACTTGGGGTTGTGAACAGGGGCCTCCTTTAATTAGATTTAGACTAATCATGGGCTTATTTATTCATTCATCTTTGGGCCACATTATGGGGCCAATTTTAATAAGTTTTGGGCTTAATTAAAGCTTCGTGGCTTATTAAGTTAAACGCCTCTAAATTTTAAGCCCATACCTTTTTTTTTAGCCCGTTTTAAAAAAAAAGGCATGTTGGATGCCATTTAATATGTATAGGTCCTCGCTTTCAAGCATGTTTATGGACTTATGTTTTGGTTTTTAAAAAATGAGTGCATGATCTGGTTCATTCACTAGATGGACAATAAATCACATGAACCTTTCATCATGTGGACCCTAAGTATTGGATCTAAACCATCCATTTTATAGACACTAATGTAAGGATCTAACCATCTATCTGAATCGTTCTATCTCGACCATCTATCTTGTAAATATTAAGGGCCAGATGTGCATCGTTCATTGATGATGACCAGATCATATGGAGTGTAGATTCAACTTAATTGTAGGGCCCATTACCCATCTTTTCAAACTGACATGGACCTTTGATTTAAAAGGAACGTGAGAGAGAAACCTAATCATTTGTTTCCTTTTAAAACACTTATATTTCAACGATCAATGTCAGTTGCTTTTGGGCCAAACTAGACTATTTAATTGATAATCCGTTGAGGGCATGATTAAATTGCAATCCTAAATCTATACTTGTGAGATTGAATTCGGTTGTGTTAGCCACCATAATGACCACAATCGGAGAAAATTTTACGGCTCTAGACTTCGGGAAATTGGAATTCAGCTTATGGATTTCATGTAGTTGTGTTTATTTCCAATGCGAATGGTGACGAAAATATAAACGATCATCATTTGGCAAGGGCATGAACGTGATGAAGTAAATAATACTAGTAATGTAAAGTTGAAAGACTCATCCTACCAGCAGGTGTTGAGCGTCTCAGATTTACATAATTAACATCGCTTAACTTCATGTTTAGAAGATTCACTTGCATGTTATGACTGCCTCCCACAGGAGGAGTGATGATGATGTAACTGATTCTCGCTAGGATCGGATGGTTGGGCCCATCTTCATCATGGGTAGTTCAATTGAAGGCCCCATTCAATTGAACTTGCAATAAAATTTGCTTGATATTCAGTTTTATTCATAAATTATTTCATATAAACAATCTGCTAATATGAGTATTGTAACACTCTGAAAATCGGGGGTCAAGCATAGGCCCGACTCCCGAGTTCCAACATATCACTTATGTAACATAGATAATGATGATTAAATATTGATCGTGTTAGTGCATTAAACATGAGTGAGATTAAGCTAAATCAGTATATCATACTCCAGAGACAATTGAATCACGCAAGTAGAAGACTGTTATAAATAGATATTAAACATATAAGTTGTGGTGTGTCTCCAGAGTATAAACATATCCCAGGTAAAGTATTACAAGCATCGATTCAAAATACAAAATGTCAAAAATGTGATGGTCCTTTACGATGTATAAGCCCTAAAGCCCCATCGATCAGAACATTGCTCACATGAACCCACTTGAATACTGCATATAAGAGAATGCTTCCTCATCATCCTCGAAGTCCGGCTCCGCCTCTTAGGCATCGCCACCACCTACAATTAAGATAGGGTCTAGTTGGTGTGTACAACACCGTCCCGTAACGTGGGAGTGAGTGATCAACTTAGTGGAACAATAAAGCAAAGGTTAACATGTTATTAATTCAGTCAAGCAGTAATGACAAAACAACACAATCAACCATCCCTAAGTACTCTAATTAATGCAAAAAATGGTATGTATAATGATGCATGCCCTCGCCTGCACTCCCTCTGCGATCTTCATCTAACGGTCGCGCATGTCAGTCACTTCCTCAATGCACTACCCAACGCCAAACGACACATGCAGTGCGGTGCATGAGTGTGATTACCAAGTTCTTATTAGTCCTTTTCATACAGCAGGATTGAGAAACTAAGGTACCTCCCTTATTTCATTCTCCAAACAAAGATCCAATCTAAGGTCGTCAGTCCTAGCAAATCTCATACAATGTTACGGTTCTAGGTCTCTACAAAGGGCTCGTCACCTCAATGCAATGTAGGCCTAGTTTATACTCTAGTTGCTACGAAAAAGCTCATCGCCTTAACGCAGGCTCAGAGTATGCTCGAGGTCATTACAAAGGGCTCGTCACCTTATCAGTTTAGGCCGACAACTCGAATACAGCGTCACATACCACCGTATTTGGCTCACGAGCTTATGTTGCTCACTGGTTACTACGGGTGGACTTGTCGTCCCGGCGTAGGCCGACAGCTCGACCATAGTGTCCCATACCACCATGTCCGGCTCATGAGTCTTGGCGGATTGAGGCACCAAGGTTAACAGGGTTTTCACTGGTGAATTTAGTACCTTAGGTTCAAGCAGTAGCGTCCAAACATGGTGAACATACATCGGGCCAATCGGGTTACTTGATGAGCTCGACTAGCACGATCGCACGTCGAGCTGATTGACATGAAGTGCATGAGCACTCCACGTGGCCTAACCACTGTCAACAACCGAAGTACGGCTCGGATACGTCAGGCACGTCCCGTGTGGTGAAACAACATCAGCCACCTAATCAAGATCTGTTTCCGATTGCCTAGACTATATAATAACCACAACCACATTCAATTACAACAAATTATCATATGAGATAATTAAAGCAGTAATGGATCAATACTTCAAATCATACTATCATTTGAACATGTTCTGAAATGCAATGTAAATATGAATTCACACTTCCATTCATAAACAAAATAGACATCATAATATGACATACATGGAGGGAATCATACACATCATTGAGGTAGTTGAGAATCATATCTCAACTCGTATACAGGTACACCTGGCTAACTGCTACCTCATTCAGACATTTTTACAAATACTTAATTTACACATTTCATCATACATATTATATATTAGTTATCATACGTATTAGGGCAAATCCTTTCGTCAAAGGGTTGTCACCTATACGACAATCATATATCCATAACAGTTAGTCATGGCGAGCACGAATGCAAATTCTATACTCATTCAGTCATTTTCACAAACACTTAAGCTACACATAATAACATATACAACGTATATTGATATAACATGTATTAGGGCTAATCCTTTCGCCCAGGAGTTATTATACATACATCTAGTATACATAGACGACAGTTAATCATGACAAACTCACTTTCAAATTCCCTACGTATACGATCATTTCAACAACCACATGGATTACCCTATATTCAACATAGTTCATATATAACTGAAACGCGAAACAGACATCGCATTTTGCATGTGAAATGACACTCACGTCAGTAATAAATCATTAACCGACATTGAAAGCCTTGAAAACCATAACCTATACGTTTAGTCCGCACCTTACGCCGGTAAACGCGTAATAGAGTCGTTTTAGACACTTAGTCTTTGTCAACGGAGGATTGACAACCTATAGTATGAATTAGGTTAGCTATTTCATAACTTACATAATCTGAAACCCTAAAACAGATTAGGGTTAGGTTTTCTTACCCAATATTGGAGTCGGAATCACCGAAATAACGATTCGGTAGCAGTGGGTAAGCACGTGGAGAGGCAACGTAGAATCCTAAGAACAAACCCCTAGTCTCTCTCTCACTTTCTCTCTCTTTCCTTCTTTTTCTTCTCTCTTTTCTCTCTAGGGTTTGGGAAATTCGTATATGAAGGGAGAGAGGGGGTTTAAAGCCCTTATATAGGCTAAAACTTGAGCTCAATGTCCCCAGGGCCAAGGTATACCTAGGTTATAGCCAAAAGTGGCATGTTTCAGATCAACGGAGCACTTCTGGAGGCCCCTTTTTTACGTGCAGTTAGACTTAAGCTGCCTGACATTGGATCTAGGTCAGGCTGCGTTTTCCTTTCGATCGGGTTTACAGATCGACCGTGGCGGACCAGTTTCAGTTCAACGGTTACCGGCACTCGATCAAGGCCACAAGTATACTGACATGTGTTGGAATTTTTTTCTGATCCGAGGGTATAATTGGGTCAAATTCTGACGGTCTGAAAGCTTAGATTTGACCCGCAAGCGAATGTCCCAAATCACTTAAATCTAAGTTCATTTCTTAAAGATATTCGCGTTTCTCACACACTTCGCTCCGAGCTCAAGTTGTGCGTTTCTGGATACTATCTGGATTTGATTTCCGAAATGGTTGTCAAGCCCAGTAAAGCGGTCATAAGCGTTTAGTTTCGTGGTCATCGGACTTTCGACTTGCGGTCCAGGTCCGATACGAAGTTTTAATGTGCTCCCGAGAGCAACTAGGTAATGAGATTGATCTTAGATTTCAGGGTAATGTAGCGTTAATGATTCTGCAAGTTTTGGATCTTACAATTCGTATTTAAAGTGGTTCAAGCGAATTTCACAACTAATCTAGTTTAACACTTAATTAATTTCATCTAATTTCTAAAGGATTTGGTCCTAAGTAATTTCTGCTGAGGTGGTACTCGGGTCTTTGTACGGATTTTTCCGAGACGTTACAAGTATATTTGCGACTAGTTACAATTCCAACTCAAACGCATCAAGTTCCTATCCTAACCGGGTTTGAGTATGTTCAATGGAAAGCATGTTTTATTTTCATAGACAATGAAGAAATCTCATTTGATAAAATTTTAGTGATTTTGATATAAAGTTTATTTTTGCTTCTCTCTAAGTATGTGTAATCTATTTTGAGTAAGTAGAACTATAGTCGTGTCTCGTTGGAGACATTTGAAAGCTCTAGGACCTCTTAAGGATAGGCGCATATCATCACACTACGTGCGTAATCATTATACCACACTTTATAGTTCTTGATCTATATCGTTAAGACTGATAGTATTTGTGACCGTGCTTAGTTTTACTTCGCTTAGATTAAATGTTGTGATGGCTACCGCGATCCAATATTAACAGTCTTAATGGACTAGATTGTAATAACATTTGCTCGTATTATCCAACAATTACATTGGTTAACCATTGGGATGTTTCTTCAAATTAAAACATGATTTCAAAATATTTTTAAAAGATTAATCATTAACATTGATCAATGTAGCTCGTGCGAGAGAATATAAGAATTCTATAAGGTATGCCTTATTAATCAATGGTCAAGATTGTCCCAAGTATTGGATAGTGTGATCGGGTGTATCAGTGGACCCCACTAAGTTGTGATGCATCTAAAATTGTGTAAGGGGTGGTGTGCTACAACTGTGATATACATACAATGTTTTAATGAGACCGGGATTATAAAATTCGTGTGGAGCCTTACAGAGAGGAGCTTTGATGAATTTCAAACTCGTCCGCCCTCTATAACTATAAAACAGGGTTGGGTCCCTAATCCAACACAATAACAGAAGCAAGAATTCTCATCTCGGTACTTTTATCAGGGTGTAAGGAGAGGAAGACCGTGACATCAAGCCTACATCAATGGCGTCTCAACAAGATACATTATCTAGTTTTTCTGATCTCCATATTTGATGCATACCACGATCCTTTTGCAATTCCGCATAAAGCTTAAAGTATCGCGAATGCCAAATAGATAAAATATTGTATCTGTTCGGATAAATTAAATTAATTAATCAATAGATTAAATCTCATGTTAGCAAATGCAAGTATAAAAATAGAAAATAAATGACCATAATGGCCAAGTGGGAGATGTTGGCATATGTGTGTACAAAAGTATGGTCACATGACCAATTTTGTCATCTACTGAACGATAGTTAAATAAGTCTCTCTGCACAACTAGTCATGTGGGAGAACTAATGGAATGAGGCTGATTTCTCTGTAGCAACGGACATAAAACCTCAATGGTAATGTATCTTATTTAGATATAAGTACTGTAGTGTTATGTTACAAGAAATAATCAACAACATTAACAAGAGTGTTTAAGAACTCTTCTTTGAGGTAAAAAAAACATATGACGCGGTGATCCAGTGACTAACGTTAAGTCTCTTTCTATTGTTGATCTTCACAGCAGCTACCTTTAATTACCAGTCATCACCAATAATCAACCCTTGATTGTAGATCTACACCGTTCATAGTATATGTGTACTCATTCAAGTAAGTTACTGGCTCCCACCTATGTTGAGTTTATTCGCTTCCAACTATCATGAGTTTAGTCAAACCATTTTGGAACATGATCTTCATGAGGCCCATTAGAATAACGGTTTGGATGACCAAACCCTGTGCCTGGGTTGAAAGGACTTGGGGCCAAGGGTCATCTGAGCGGAGGGGGCCAGCTGATGTATGGGTTGGATGTTCCAGACACGAGCAAGAATGGCACGTGTGAGTGCATCTAGAAGTTTGAGTGGGCCTAACAAATCTCTCTTATCAGGAGTGTTTTGTTGTTACAATATACTAAATGGTAATAGCTGCACACTGGATCTGACGCGCTGGATTAAAAAATATTTTAGACCGTAGAACCCCTCAACACATGCGGCCCACCACCGGCAATCCCAACCGTTTATCAAGAAAGCCCTAGAATGGGGGGTCCACAATCCTTGAGATGTGATCCTGGCTTTCTGATTTCTACAGAAATGCGGCTTCTATATTGACCATCCATTTTAGTCCATCAGTGAAGCTCTTGCATCCAGCAAGTCACTGCAATTTTAGCAAATTATCCAAATGTATAGCCCCAGTGAAATACTCTGAAGTCAGAGTAGGGAGCGAATTAGGTAAGGCCCGGCCTCACCCAACACGGTGCATCCCTGATGGTGGAGCCAACCTTGATCTATATATTCTATATCCACGCTGTCCATCCGTTTTTCAATCTCACTTTATAGAAAAATCATATAAATTAAGCAGATAAAAATCCCAGGTGGACCACACCACTGAAAATATTGGTGATTGATCATTAGAAACTTCTTGTGCGCCCAAAAAAGTTTTGGACCAAGCTTATATTTGTTTTTTTTACCTTCATCTAGGTCTGTATGATCTTATCAATAGGTTGGATGGAAATAAAATTTACGGTGGGCATTAATATGGGCCACAGGAAGTTTTTAATGGTGGACGTTCAATCACCAATGTTTCTTATGGTGGTCTGCCTGAGATTTGGATCTACTTCATGTTTGGGATTATGGCCCAAAATGAGCCGGAAAAATGGATGATCGGCATGGATGTACACTAAATACATCAAAGTAGGCCCCACACTAAGGGCCGCACTGTCTTGGATGAGGATGGGGCCGCACATGATCCAGTCCCTTGTTGATGCACTCAGCAATCGTACACGTGGAATGTATAATACCTTAAATTAAGGCCTTCCATACACAAGAAATTTACTACTGTCGACTCCACCTTTTATCCAGTGGCTTTTATGAAGAATACAAACCTTACCTTACCAACTTAGACTTTGCACGTATGACCAATTGACTATGAAAATATCCCTACCCTTCACTGCGGTTGCTTTCATTGCCTTTAACGAAAAATCCACGCGCTCCATTTTCAAAACAACTGTCTTTCACTCCCTTAGAACAAAAAACCCACGCATGCACGTTTTTCTTCTCATTTTTCTTACTGGAATTTCTGTTTATCATCTACATATTATCACTATACATTTGCTATTTTTCATCTTAGCTAGGGTTACGTGAAATACCACAAATTGGTTACATCTGCAATCCTTGAAAAGGTTCAAAATATTCCCTCACTCCAAAGCACCTTTCTTCAACTTGCATTTGACAAGTACTATGGTAGTCGGAGGTACGAATTTTTAAAAAAACGCTAGGCTCATATAATTGCATTGCATGCAAAATTCGGTCAATTCCATGTTAGGATCGGTGAATTTCATGGGGGAGTTATTTGATGCTAGCTAAGGTCAATTTAATGCAAGTTGATACGCATGTGTTAGGCTTAATCAATTTCATGTGTTATGCTTAATTAATTTTATGTGTTGATCGGTTAAATTTATATGAAACTCACTCAATTGCATTTTGCCCCACTAAATTTTCTAGTTTGCCCCGCTTGATTTTCAGTTTGACTCGCTGAATTTTTAGTTTGCCCCACTCAATTTTCTAGTTTACCCTGCTCAATTTCTAATTTGCCTCGTTGATTTTTTGTTTGCCCCGTTGAATTTTTTGTTTGCCCCGCTCAATATTTTAGTTTACCCTGTTCAATTTCTAGTTTGTCCCGCTGAATTTTTAGTTTGCCCTGCTCAATTTTCTAGTTTGCTCGCTCAATTTCTAGAAATTCATAATGATGTTTTATTTGTAATCCATCATGTTCATCGGATGAAGTATAAATAAATTAACCAAAAGCCTAGATGCAAGTTTCATCTAACAGTCAATATATTAAAATATACCGGTTGTGCGTGCTTTCTTCAGTGGGTCGACCATTTTCAGAAGATGAGAAAATGTTAATGTATGGAGAGAATGCAATCCAATGGGAGAATGGTGCGATCCAGTGGATGAATTTTTGTGCTGGAGAAAATGAGTTTTTAGTCTTTTTTAGTGGAAATGAAGTGAGGAGGGGGTGAAAGCAACGTGAGTGAAAAGAAGGGTATTTTCATCTTCAAAATCGCAAGAAGGGTATTTTCGTCCTCAAAATCGCTGTCTGTACATGAAAGGTCTAAGTTGGTAAGTTATGTTTCGTATGTTTTATAAAAAACGCTGGATAAAAGGTGGAATCCACGGTGGTAATTTTCCCTCTAGATCGTCAGCCCCACTTTCCAGGGATCATTTACCTACCGAAGGACGGATATCCAGAGCGATTATACAATGCTAGCTTTTGTACGGTACCAATCGGGCTCTTAGTTTGTATAAGCCATGATGATATGACGGGCCACAGCATGAATAGCCTACAACAAAACTCTCCCATGTTCGAGAAATTCCACCCTTCCCCGTTTCGAAGGAAACAGACGGTTAATATTGAATATAGACAGCAACAGCTCACGTTAGGCTTGAATCCTGAGTTTTTGTATGTGGGCCATCTGTAATGAGTTCCATCACATCAACGGTTGCGATCACTGCACCGTGGGCCCCACTTGTAAAACTGAAAGCCAGAATTATAAAAACAAGTGTCTATTAATCAAGGGTAATTATCTTCCAATCAATCTAATTTTGCAATCAGGATACATCTGACCCAAAACCCAACGATTTGAATGGTCCTATCTTGGGTTCTTCACGTGCCACGTGTACGGTTACTCGGTGCATGCGGATGAACCATCGTACTCTGCCAGAGTATCAAATAAAATATATTTTCCTCACGTTTCTCTGTTTTCAACTGTGGGGGCCGGTTCCTCTACCCCGGATGGAGAATAAGATTATTCTACAATTACGTGCGTATGGGGCCCAAATTAATCTATGTATAAAATCCACTCCGTCCATTGGATTCAGCCCTTCGATTTAAAATTTATTCCAAAAATTGGATCTACCAAAGACACAAGTGGGTCACACAATATGGAACAGTTGATATTTGGACATCCACCATTAAAAGCTTTCAAACTGTATGTGGATCCCAGAAATTTATTATAATAGATCCAATCCATTGATAAAACTCAACCCAACGAAATGAACAGTTGAAATAAAAATCAGTCTAGCTAAAATTTCATGTGGCCCACTCAGGTGATCTTGAGGTTTTAGGAATGATCTGGACTACCTGAGTTTTGGATTGGCTTGATTAAATGGATTTGAGGACAATATGAGAGGTTTCACATGATGAACTGAGTGGATGTTATATAAAAGGAATGATGGCCCCCACTCAGGCAGTTGTAAAATAAACTTATTTTACAACAGCTGCAGAGGAACCGGCCTGTTCAATCGTGAGGCGAGGAAAGGAAGCTTTGAGAAGGCGTTGATATGTTGTGATAAAAGCCGTTGAAAGTCCAAAACAAACAAAACAAAAAAAAAAAAAAAAAAAAGGAAAAAAGAAAAAGAAAAAGAAAAAAACCCTAACGAGCTCGAAATCAAGAACCCTAATTTCATCTTCTCGTCTCGTTTTTCATTCTTTTTTGAATTTTTTAATTTTCCAATCGATGGGGCTTTGGGAAGCTTTCCTCAATTGGCTGCGAAGGTAAGCGATTTTTTTTTATATATTTTTTTAAAAATTTATTTCAGTTCTTGAATTTCTTTACTTTCGCTGATTTATTTTTTTTTTTCGTTCGATCGATGCCAGCATTGTTTTTTTCTTTCTTTCAATGATTTTCTGTTGTTATGATTTGGGGATTTTGCGAAATCGGGGTTTGGTTTTGATTTGGAAGAGTTGTGTTGAATTCTTTTGAGAAATCGGTCTAGTCAGAATGCGGTTTCTGGATTTGGATTTTGTGGAATTTGTGTGTGAGAATACAACGTTCGAGAAATCGGTATCGTCCAAATGGGGATTTCTATATTTGGATTTTTATGTCTTGGAAAGATTGTGTCTTTCGATTGGGAGAATCTCTATGCACTTTCGGTGTGGGAGTGGTGTGGGTCCCACATTGAATGTGTCTAGAGATTCCTGCCAAGTGCCAACCATGAACGGATGGGTTGGATTCATTAGTGCAGCAGTCACTATGTAACTGTTGGAACATGCTCTTTTCTTGATGATGTATCATAATTGAAAGAATAAGAGATAATGGAGATAGAAATTGAGACGAGGTATTGGGAGTTCCTATACATAGTCATTGTGCAGATTGTTGCTCCGGGAACTAAGGGCCTGTTTGGATGCCTGTAACTTTTTTAAGTTGTAAGTAAGTTACATGTAACTTAGTTACAGGTGTATCTAAGTTACAGGTAATCCTGTTTGGATGTAAGTTGTAACTTAGTTACAGGTAACTTTGTTTTTGTGTTTGGATAACCTGTAACTTTGCAGGTGCGATTCTTCCCAAGGTTTTGCATTTCAAAAATTCCAACCGTTACCTGTAACTAAGTTACAGGTAACTTGAAAAACGACTTTTTCTCCTGTAAGATTTTCAGCCCTTTCTCCTGTAACTTAGTTACAGGTTGAGAGAAAGTCACCTGTGACTTTTCTCCCCCAAACACCAACTGTAACTAAGTCACCTGTAACTTACTTACATTTTAGAGAAGTTACAGGCATCCAAACGACCCCTAAAATTTCTTTTTGAATGAAAGAGAATTTCTTGGCCAACCACAATTGCAATCTATTGCAATTGAGGAATGCTAGAAGCGCATTTGCAGCTGCCTGATTGAGATGGCTCTGCATTTGCTAATATGGGGTGTGAGATCCTTTGTGCATTGTTGCACATATGGTAGAAGCTCTTATAGGCAAATGCATCGAGAATTTTTGTTTAGATCTTTTTACGGTGCCTACCATTTGCCGTTTCTTTCTCATCAATGTGTTATTATAGTAAATAGGCTTCCATTACTAAGAGCCCGGTTTAGTAGTCTCTCAAATGAGTCATCCTGTTAGCAGTGGGACTACAGCCTGCCATCTGCTGCTGAATTAGGGGAACTGGATCCTACCACTTTTCAAGGACGGGCCTTGGATCCTGTCAAATGGGCTGCTGTAATTCTTCCGCTCTGATTCCATGTCAAATAACCACTTTCTCTAAAAGCTCGAGCCGTTAGAAGATGGTGTATCAATGAATATTGAGGGACTTTAACATTCTAGAATTGCAACAGCATAAATTTACAATTTACATTACTGTGGGTTTTGAGTGCATAAATTTACATTACTGCAGGTTTTGAGTTCTGCCCTGCTCCAACATAACATATCCTTATTGGTGAAATATTAACAATTTTACATGAATTAAAATATACTTTGAAACCCATGTATTGCATTTTTTGAGGTTTGTGCTGGTTGACATTCCATATCTGTGTTGGATTCCAACAGTTGTACCCGTTACAGTGCAGCACAGACTTATTCATGCCAGTTTTGTGTTTCTAATTGCAGCCTCTTTTTCAAGCAAGAAATGGAGCTATCATTGATAGGACTTCAGAATGCAGGGAAAACATCACTGGTTAACGTCATTGCAGTATGTGAACATATGCCTGCTCTTTCTATTAGTGGTTTGGCTATTGTCCTGCTGCTAATTTGCTAATGCTCTCCTGTCTTGATTTCTTTGTAGACCGGTGGATATAGTGAAGATATGATTCCTACGGTGAGCAATCCCTTCACATGAGGGAGTTTGAACCCTTTTTTTCTTTCTCTCTAGCTAATATGGCACACCGTGTTTGTTAGCGGAATAGGTTTTGGTAGCAATTTATTGTTTCTAAATATAAGACAAAATAGTAATGCACATTTTTCTGACTACAGGTGGGATTCAACATGCGGAAGGTAACTAAAGGAAATGTTACAATAAAGTTGTGGGATCTTGGAGGCCAGCCGAGGTTTCGCAGTATGTGGGAGCGATATTGCCGAGCAGTCTCTGCAATTGTGTATGCATATTCTTCTGCCAAACCTGGTTTG
Source organism: Magnolia officinalis (assembly GCA_021015155.1). Lineage (NCBI taxonomy): Eukaryota > Viridiplantae > Streptophyta > Magnoliopsida > Magnoliales > Magnoliaceae > Magnolia > Magnolia officinalis. The sequence continues at coordinate 17,026,336 of JAJHSJ010000010.1, read as the reverse complement.
TTACTTTTATCTGCCAAACCTGCCAAAGATGAGAGAAGATTCTCAATCTCTCTCCAAGTGTGGACACCTCCAAACTTGAATCCCCATTTTCAGCCGGGTTGATGATGTGGCATGACTTGAAAAAAATTGAACTAGGATAGAGTACTTGCCAATTAACGACCAAAACCTCCATGATTATGCAGTAAAATTGATTATCTCATCACTTGTAGTAGGAAATAGAATAAACAAAAGAAAAGAAAAAAAACAGATAAATACGTGAATTCACACAAACCTTATGGAATCACTCCCAAGGGGTCGTAGAGGCATCTCAGCTCTATTTCTAGAAGAATCTCTTTCCTAGGCTTCCTAGGCTTGAATCCTATCGCAGAAAGGAAAGACAGGTTTTCTATTTACTCGAATTGTTCATTAGCATCATCCATAATGGTTCCATATGTAGGCTATGTATGTATAAACGCATAGCCAAGGGTTGAAGCCTATTTACCTAAATAATAACTTCCCTTAATTGTCTCAACTTGCAATAAAAAGTTAACCAATTCATGGAAGCTTAATAGAAGTACAAAGAAACAACACCCCACTAAATAGGAGATTAAACACAACCATATGACTTTGTAGGGTTTTATATGACTTGTACAAGACCTTGTACACTCTAGGTTTGTGTATAAGACCCATGGATTGTAGGGTTGGACCTGCGGGCCCCACCAACTGGTTATCAGTCATGGCCATCCGATTGGATCGTGCCAATTTAGACCATTGGTTTGGTGTAAAATACCTAAAAGGACCTTTGATCTGTTCTAAACGGTCGACTAGATCAAACTGGTCCCCTGATGTTGTCTGGATCATAAATATGGATGGTCAGATAGGGCCAATCTTTCACTAAAACGGTTGGATGATTCTCACTAGATATCGGTTTGCAATTTGAATCCTTAGCTGGACCCGTTCATGCAGTTGGCCTTATGTGGGCTTTGATATCTGATCGGGTGGTCTGGATTTGTTACCTGAATAGCAGCTGCACATAAATCCTGCCTTATTCTAACTAGACCAATATTGGAGGACTGTGGTTTTCCAAAAGATAAGTGAGCTGTCAAAACTCAGCTTCCAAGCTCCATGTGGAGGAGGAAACGAAACTAATTAAGCTTCCGAGCTTCACAAGGAGGGGATGATCAAGCTATTTTCCTACTAACATATGTGGGTTTGCTATCCATAATCTATCCCCAATCTTTTACCAAATCCACCATTCAGACTCCAAAATTCTTTTGAACTAAGGCCCACCTGATATTGCTAAAACTCGACACAATCACTGTGCACATCTACTAGGGATTGAACATCATTGAAGATCTTATTTCTTATTCCTTCCTTTCCACAACCACAACCCCCCTCACCCACAACGGAAAATGGGTTTAAATGAAACTCTAAAAAGGGGGCTCACTTAGAATTGAAGAGCCATAAGAAGTGCCCCAAACCTGGGACACCACATCTCACTGAATAAAGATGTGATCCTTCGTTTCTTCCTTCCACCCTGCTACATTTAATGCACATATTAGCTAGTCTCTAATTACATCTTCAGATTGTCAAGCGTGTGAATTTTGTTGGCACCATCGTCCTATAGAAAAGCCTCGATTCTAGTAGCTCTTTTGGGCTTTTGGCTCATACCGGCATAAGGGGAAAAGCCAACCCTGGCATCAAGAGAGGAAAGAAAGAGTTGGATGAGGATTTGTTGAGGTTCCATTTCTATATCCTACAATTCCCTTTAGATATTCTCAATATGAATACCTCCCCAAGAATTTGACAAATTATTTCCAAAACATTCAGATAATGATGAAAAGTTAATGTCACACACTGACTTTCCCTTGAGAAACACATAACATTCATTAGCAAGCTATCCTTTTTACCGCAACCATTCAAGTGTCCAGAATTTTCAATGCTAAGTTATCCAATTCACCCAGATATCCTCCCATTCAGAAAGACATGATCATTTGTTTGTTTGCTATGTTCTATGCCTATTTATTAAACAAGGTTTGTCTCAGATCTGTACTTACATTTTTCATGTGTTGTTTTTATGTGTCTTCTAGAATTTTTGTGAGAGTTGAGTTAACAAAACTTGTTTGTGATTACTCTAAGGGGCTGTTCGGTGTGTGTCATTAGATTGGATTAGGTGGTATGGAATTGCATTTGGTCCTGTGCAAATTCCATCCAGTGCTTGGAAACAACAAGAAGGATTGGATTAATCCCGGTATCATATATTCCAAAGCCAATGGTGGATACTACAAGATTCCTGGTGGATTTCAAAATCCACTACAACTGTGGCCCCACATTTTTTGCATTTGTTTTATCCACACCGTCCATCCATACGTGCCCTTTATACATGACATTCAAGTAGCATATGCGTACAGGTGACCGACATCAGTTGTGAAATGTGGTCCGTTGATTATAATTCCATGGTCCACCAAACGCGGGCTTCACTTAATACAGTGTATTTACCAAGGGAAGTATTTGATCCCAAATGTTAGATTGGCCGGTGAAAATACCACGGTATTTCCAGGCATGTATCATTTGTAACAATGGTGTTAATTCCATCTAATGCAATTCCATATCATTTAATACCTCTGTCCAAACGGGCCCTAAGCAATCCACCATGTTGGCATTTCTAGTCTTTTCTAGTTTTTCTCGGTGAACAATGAGTTGAATCACAGAAATTTTCTTAAGATACTTTTTCCCCCTTCTACCTCCTACATATCCACAGTGGCTCTTTACTTGAGTTAGTCGGATAAGGGACATCCAAGCATATCCTGTCTTGAAACCCACTATTCATGGTGTAAGAAACCTCAGATGGGGAAAATCATTTTCTCCTCCCATCATCATAGTCTTGTCCCAAGTATTTGGGGTGAGTTTTACAAATACTGTAATGGCAAATGTTCCTACCTTAGGCCCTGTTGTCAGGAAGTGAAAAAGCCTTTATATCTCTTCGCATGACCTCTATCCACAAGATCTAAAGCAGAATTCACTCGCCTTGTAGCTGGGGAGAAGTTTAACAACCGGATATTCTTACACCTGAGCTGGGGACTGGCAATCACAAATGCTACCAAGCGGAGTTAGGGAAAATCATATAATTGTATCATTATCAAAGAAAAAGAATTGTTCCCACACTTGATATTGCTGTAACTAGGAAGAATTGACCAATATGATTTAGGTTGGTGGTTGAACTAGTACAAATGGGTTTCGAATCAGTTTCATCTTCAGTTTGGTCCTAGTTGAATTGGTCAACCATGCAAATATGTTTTTTGAATAGTCTCAACTTTTTGTAGCTCGCAGCAGCATCGAAGTGGCCATCAGGATTTACTTCATGTAGCGATCCCTTTCTTTCTGTTGGCATAGTCAAGTAGGAATTTGCCGAGTTGACTAAGCCATCGTGAGAATTCATGGTTTTGGAGCATGAAGGCTGTCTGCCCGATAACTAGAATATTGCAGTTTGACAGGGTTGCTATGAATAGAAATAATTTCTTTGATTTACTCAAAGTTGTAAAATAGGGATTGACCATTAGAAGGTTGTTCATAAAGGTCTTGCCTCCCTTGGTTAAGAGTTGAACTGCATCATCAAAGTTGAGTAAAAATTTCTCTCTCGATTTTACACCACCAAAACTTTGTCAAAGATATCATCTTGGTGATATTCTCTTATAGAGTATTGCTCTAGGCATGCAGTTTTGCATAGTTGATTAATTTACATGTAGTTAATGAAGTTATTGAAACATCCCTGGGAATGGAGGTGGCTATCTAGCACCAAACAATATGTTTCATGCCTACGTTGATGCAGGATAATTAGTCACTTGCTCTAAAAGCTCAGATTGATAGAGCATGACAAATCAATCTCTTTTTCTCATAGCCAAGTCTCCACATCTCATTGGTTAGGACCTCGGCCGAACCTCTCTCTTGGGCTCCACATCACATGGGTACTGCCTCACATGAGCCACTCGCCTCACACGGGCCACCCACCCCGAGTGTGCCCCCTACATCCCGCAGGCCACCCTACTCGAGCCCGGTGTGAAAATGCCCTTGCATTAATTACCCCCGGTGAGGAGTCTCTAACACGAGACCTCCCGCCCTGATACCACTTTGATGCAGGACAATTAGCCACTAGCTCTCAAAGCTTGAAATGATAGAGCATGACGAATCAATCCATTTACCTCATAGCCCAGGCCCCACATCCTATGGGTTAGGACCTCGGCCGAACTCCCCTCATGGGCCCCACATCACACAGGTACCGCCTCACACGAGCCACTCGCCTCACATGGGCCGGCCACCTCGAGTGGTGTGTCCCTGCATCCCACAGGCCACCCCACTTGAGCCTGGTGTGAAAATTCCCCTGCATTATAAGTGCTTCTATTAGTACTGGAGCTGATGACCTCTTCTCTTGGATAGGATTTGGAAATAATTCTTATCTCATACTTCCTTTTGTTAGATCTTCACTATTTAGGTGTAATCAACATTTGGATAGCATTTTCAGAATGATGAGGTAAGGATCGGAGAAAGCATGTTTGGAAATAGCTGCTTGGATGGATGCACCCATAAGTTTATTTCATTTGGGAACATGCCTAATTGTTGGGTCTTAGTCACTAACTTAGTTGCACAATTCTTCATCTAAGGTGAAACTCTTGCTTCAATCTTACGGTTCCATACCAATTTCTGGGCATCTGTACTTGTTAACATTTTGAATAGACACCTCTCCACTCCCGCGCCTGAATCCCCTTGTGCTTCACATCACGTCTTGGGCAACTATGGTCCTTTGTTTCTAATTGTTCAAATTCTAAGCTCCATTTATGAGAGGCTTATGCATATTTTTCTTTGTCAATCTTCAAAGTCGAGCTTTATGGAACAATTAAGCTTGCTTGGTCCTAGGTCTTTCCTCTCATGAGCCACCAGAAATTGTCATTATGACTAGTTTTGTTTTTATGAATTAATTGCGTTTTTCCATGTTGTTCTTGTCTGCGTATTTATTTTCTCATCATTGCAATGAGTTGCCCTTGTGCTGCTCATGTTGCTTCAAATTTTATTGTATTTGTGTAAATGTTTTAGTGTTATTTGCATTAAAAATTTTAAAGCTCAAGATCTATAGTTCAGTAGATATATTCTTTGACCTAAACATAATAACTAGCTCAGTCAATTGACTAACGTAAAGATATGAATTTATAATTGTAAGATGCATGGCTTGTGAATTTTCAATTTATTGTAAGCCTGTGTTGATGGGGATTGGGGACATCATGCACACGCCCCCTCTATGCACGTATCGAGGAGGAGGCAGGCCTCAGTTTTGATTTGGATCGACAATGACATCTTTGGAGGACCCCATAATTAGGGGGCTGCATTATGGAGCATTGGAGTGTACCCGATCATCACATAGATCCTACCATCGGATCTCATGATCGTGGTCCACTACTTTAGGTGATTTAGGATTTTGAGTTTTGATTATTTTTATTATTAAAAACATCATGAACGGCTTTGATTGCTTAGATTAATTATTTTATTTATTTTAGTTTTGGTATTAGAGCGCGCACATGGCGCAAGGGTAGTTTTGTCTTTTTGGATTGGGTTTTCTTATAAATAAAACAATCCCATGTATGGACTCTCATGATATTATGAATAAAAAAAAAATCCTGTGTTTCTTCCTCTTTCTTACATTGAGTTGAAGGATTAAAATTGGGTACGAAGCCCTCCCTTCCTCGAAGGGTTAACTACCGTGGTACGAAGCTACACCCGCTCCAAATCATCACCATCGTCCTCCGCATCTCATCCATCATCCTCTACACCCCATCCACTATTAGATTCACCAATTTTCGCATCAAAATCCTCTCTTACAACGGTGCACAAGAAGGATTTCAGATTCTAGCGCATCTACGGGGCTGAAACTTCAGCGGAGTACTACGCACAAATATGTGCCGGATCGAAGTGATTTTTGATATGGAAACAACCCACCCCTGGCCGATCCTAACCTAGGAGTCCTTTCCCGATTTTGTGGGGCCCCACACACGTACGGACGCCTAGTCACACATGTGCATCCAGGCCAACCTGCTGTCCAGCATGCGTGGCCCATCCCAGGTCCTCTTTTCCCCTCTGTTTCTTTCATTTTTTTTTGGCTTAAAACCTCCCCATAGGTACCCCCATTAATCATCTACCTAAACCCCCTTAGATCTACCCTAATCTTCACTCCTAAACATGATCAACATGTGGTACAACGGAATTGTTAAATCTGAAAATTGCTAAATCAGTCCCTATACCCTCGAATACCTTGACCGATCCCTGACCGTCATCTAGAAAACCTCATAATCCGAAATCCATAACCCAAAAGGTCCCAAATCTCAAATTTCCCCAATTTTCAAACCCTAGATTTTCCTCTAAATTGAAACTTAGTGAATCTCGAGTCGGGAACAATCTTATGCAAGAATGGGTGATTCTCACACTCCTTTGGGCTTATTTGGCTTATAATTTTATTTGATCCAGCCCTAATGGTTGTGTAGGATTGGACCCCTATAGATTCCTCTTCTTGAATGTTTGATAGTATGTAGGATGTGCGATTTTGTGACTGTTTAATATTGGCATACTCACAAACTTGATTTCTTGCACTCCATGGTTAATTTCATGTCGTGCATCAAATTTTGATATCAAAGCCTGGTTTGTCATCGGGGAATACATTGCACGATTAGGGGTTAGTTCATATTTTTTTACTATGCACCACGGTGACCACACCCATTCATTTAGGGCTGTTTAGAGATCCATAATTCATGATATAGGCTTCTGAAATTTCTATTATCAGAAAGTTAGCAATTCACATTGCTGAATTTTCTGTTGTCCATTTATTTTGACAACTATATTGCTGGATTTTTGTGGAGTTACGTAATTTCGTTCATATAGCGTCATATAGGTTCATCTAATGTCATTAGGGTGCATATAGTGGAGTCTAGGCGCATATAGTTGCATTTTATGACCCCTTGAGTTGTGTAGTGCATGCCCACACGTACTGGGCGCGACTTTGGTTTGCACCCCATCATGAACATCGAGCAGCTTATCGAGTCTCTCAGGAAAATTACCCAAAAGTTGGACGCCATGGATGCAAGCATTAAGACATCTTCACAGCAGGTTAATACTTGCTTGGACCAATTAGATGCACGTGTCCATTAAGTTGAGACCTCCACCTGGGCAAACCCCGCCATTGGGGAAGATGCCCAAATCTCAGGCAGATGGTCAGGAGGATAGACAAGGGAATGGGAGTGGCTAAGGAAATAGTCATGGGCGTCCACTCGTGCACCCACCTTGCGAGGGGCATTGTGATTATTATAATCCAGATGCACAACTCCTCAAGGGAGTTAGGGCAGAGGCCCCTACGTTTAATAGCCACTTGGACCCTAAAGCTTTTTTAGATTGGTTGGCGGATATGGGGCACTATTTTGAGTGGTACAACATGTTGGATGCTCGCCAAGTCCGATTTGCTAAGATGAAGCTTATGGGCCAAGTAAAGAGGTTTTGGGCTATTGTGGAGTGAAAGAAAGAAAGGTTGAGGGAGCCCCCAATAGTCCATTAGGGAGAAATGAAAGAAATTTTAAAGGAGAAGTACCTCCCTTTCTCTTATTACTTGAAGCTGGTTGAAGATTGGCAGTCTCTTCGACAGGGTTCCATAAGTGTGGTTGAATACATTGAGAAGTTTGAAGAGTACTTGACCCAGTGTGAGGTTGAAGAGGATCTGTGCTCACTCTTGCTGGATTTAAGACGGGCCTCCGTTCTGACATTAGGAGAGAGTTGCTCGCCAAAGACAGACACCTTGAATAGATGTATCAAGTGGTGTTGGAGGTCGAGCAATACCTCAAGGTACCTGTGGGAAGGCGATTTGAGTCCTGTAATTCTGGCGCTAAGGCCAACCCTTCTAGGGTTCATCCTGGCACTGGATATCAATACAAGCCTTCCAGTAGTTCTCAGCCTAGGCCTAAGGATGATAAGGGTAATGGAATTGTTGGGTCTAGCTCACATAGAGGCGATGCGACTAGGTGTTTTAGACGTTAGGGGTTTGATCACTTTGCCCACCAGTGTGGCACGAAAGAGAGCACCAAGGTGTTCTTTATTGATGGACAAGTAGAAGTATTGCCCCAAGAAAGTGACGGTGAGGAGGAAGAATACGAGCCAGTAGAGAGCCCTAGTGATGAGGAAGAGGGAGCGTAAGAGACTGCGATACTTGCAGTTGTTCGTTGCGCCTTTGCACAAGTAAAGGATACTGACGATTGGCGCTGCAACACGATCTTCTATACCTACGCAAAATGTGGTGATAAGAGTTGCAAGATGATCGTGGATAGTGGTAGTTGTGCCAATGTGGCCTCAACTGGCACTGTGAGCCGTTTGGGCTTGAAGGTTGAAGCTCATCCTCAACCCTAGAGTGTCTTGGGTTGATGAGACTTCCATTTCAGTCTCGCACTATTGTCTTGTTCCTATTCAGTTTGGATCATATAAAGACACTATGGTGTGATGTTGTTCCCGTGGATGTTGGCCTCATCATTTTGGGTAGGCCCCGGCTCTATGACAGGGATATCACCACATTTGGTCGTTCGAATGTACATTCTGGTTTGAGGGCAAGAAAGTCAAGCTAAATCCTCTCCCACCTAAGAACATGACTGGAAAGGAATCCACCATAAAGAGTGTTGTGAGCGGCTCGAAGGAATTGAAGGAATCGAAGTCCAAGTCTAAGTCTCTCCATAATCTAAATGTCAAAGACTTTGAGCGAGAGACTGGCTCGGACTCGATGGTGTACGCCCTTGTGGCTAGGGAGAGTGCACCAGAGGCTAGTGTAGAGTTACCCATTGAGGCCATTCCGGTAGTGGATGAGTTTCGTGATGTCTTTCTTGATGATCTAGCGAATGAGCTTCCCCCTATGAGGGATATATAACACGTCATTGATTTAGTCATTGGGGCAACTCTACCAAACCTCCCTCATTATAGAATCAACCCAAAGGAGCATGTAGAGTTGAAGAGGCAGGTTGATGAGCTCCTAGAAAAGGGTTTCATTCGAGAGAGCATAAGCTTGTGTGTCGTGCCCGCCCTTTTTACACCTAAGAAGGATGGCACATGGAGGATGTGTTGATAGTAGGGCCATCAACAAAATTACAATCAAGTATCGGTTTTCAATACTGCGTCTTGATGACATGTTGGATATGATGGCCAACACTACTATCTTCTCGAAAATTGACCTCAAAAGTGGTTATCACCAAATCCGTATATGCCCTAGAGACGAGTGGAAGACGGCCTTCAAGACGAAGGATGAGATATACGAGTAGCTAGTAATGCCTTTTGGGCTGACTAATGCCCTGAGTACCTTCATGCGTGTAATGACCTAGGTGTTGAGGCCCTTCATTGGGAAGTTCCTGATCGTCTACTTTGATGATATGCTGATTTATAGCACGACCAATGAACAACACCTCAACCATTTGAGGCAGGTTTGTGGGATCCTTAGAGCTGAAAAATTATATGCCAACCTAAAGAAGTGTGCGTTTTATGTCTAGTAGTGTTATCTTCTTAGGTTTTGTTGCGTCATCTGAGTGTGTGTCGGCGGATCCCGAGAAGGTTAAGGCCATTATTAATTGGCCTGCACCGCGTAGTATTCACGAGTTGCACAACTTTCACGGCTTGGCCACCTTCTATAGGCGGTTCATTCGAGGCTTCGGTTCCATTATGGCTCTCGTCACGGAATGCATAAAAAAAGGAAAGTTTCAATGGACGAAGGCAACCTCGAAGGCCTTCAAGGAAATAAAGGCCAAGATGACCGATGCTCCAGTCACGCGACTTCTGGATTTTTCGAAAGTTTTTGAGGTCGCATGTGATGCATCAGGAGTTGGCATATGATGAATACTTAGATAGGAAGGGCACCATGTCGCCTTTTTCAGTGAGAAACTGAATGAGGCGAAACTGAAATACTCCACCTATGACAGAATTCTATGCAGTAGTGCAGTTGTTGTGCTACTGGCGTCATTATCTATTGCCGCAAGAATTCTTCTTGTTCTCAGATCACGAGGCCTTGAGATATCTGAACTTTTAGAAGAAATTAAACCCTAGGCACGCCAAGTGGGTCAAGTTCCTTCAAAAGTACACTTTCATGCTTATGCACAAGGCTGGTGTAGAGAATAAGCTTGCCGACGCGTTGAGTCGTCGAGTCGCATTACTCAGTTCCATGAGTGTTGAAGTCATGGGGCTCGAGCGATCAGAGAGAATTATTCTAAGTGGCTGGATTTTGGAGTTATGTACGCATCATTGTTAGGGAGTTCGTCAGGAGCTAACAGTGAGTATTTGATATTGGACGGATATTTGTTTAGGAGTAACCGTTTGCGCATACCTCGCACCTTCCTCTGCGATTTTCTTGTCTGGAGTTACATTCAGGAAGGGTCATAGGTAATTTTGGTTGAGATAAGACCATTGCCTTGGTGGAGGATGAATTCTATTGGCCAAGCTTCAAGCGAGACGTGGCCAAAATTATAGGGCAGTGTCGTACTTGTCAACTGACAAAACAAAAAAAGCAGAATACGGGGCTATACACACCTTTGCCAGTTCCATTTGCCCCTTGACAGGACATCAGTATGGACTTTGTGCTTGGGCTCCCCAAGACAATTCGAAAACACAATTTCATATTTGTTGCCGTGGACCGTTTTTCTAAAATGGCCCACTTCACCTCTTGTTTGAAGACCTCTGAGGCATTCCATGTTACCAAATTGTTCTTTAATGAGGTTGTCAAGCTTCATGGGTTATCCAAAACCATAGTATCTGACCGTGATGTGCGGTTCATGAGTTATTTTTGGAAGACACTATGACATATGATGAGTACTAGGCTCCAATTTTCTTATGCTTATCACCCTCAGACTGATGGTTAAACTGACGTGGTCAATAGGAGTTTAGGAAATTTTCTTAAGTGTTTAGTGCGAGAGCACACCAGGATGTGGGACATTGCACTACCTATCGCCGAATTTGCATATAATAGTTCTGTCAATAGATCCATATGTTTAAGTCCTTTTGAAGTCATTACTGGTTATAAACCTAAAAAACCTATTGATCTTGTCCCTGTCCCTGTCCCATAGGCCATTAGAGTCTGCAGAGTCCTTCGCACATCATATTCATTCATTGCATCAAGAAATCAGGCGAAGGATCAATGCTAGTAATGAACAATACAAATTTTCTCCAGACCAACATAAACGATTTAAGTAATTTAATGTAGGGGACTCTGTAATGGTCCGCATCAGGCCAGAGTGGTATCCTCAGGGAACAATTCGAATTACACGTGCGTAGCATTGGACCATTTAAAATTATTAAACGAAACGGTCCTAATGCGTATGTGGTAGATCTTTCACCTTTCATTGGAATTAGTTCCACATTTGATGTGGATGATCTAGTTGCATTTCAGGGGACCCTTGACACATTGTCCAGCCTTTCACCTAACCATCCCAGTTCCCCAAACCTTTCCTTTGACCCATGGCCTCTTCCTGACTCATCTTCCCAGCCTCTACCTCCTATACCTACTCTTCCCACATCTAGGGAGGAGATAGAGGATATTCTAGATCATCAAATTGTATCGACGCTTCATGACGGTTTTCAAAAGTAACTCGTCAAGTAGAAGTCACGCCCAACTTCAGACAGTACGTGACTCACTGAGGAAGAGCTTCAAAGACTTGATCAGACATCTTAGAGCGGTTCAGAAGCTTGTTTCGCCAATGGCAAAACCTTTGCAGACGGGGAGAGTTGATGGGGACATCATGCACACGATCTCTCTACGCACGTATTCAAGGAGGAAGCGGGCCCCACTTTCGATTTGGATCGACGACCACATCTTTGGAGGACCCCATAATTAGGGGGCTGCGTTATGGAGCATTGGAATGGACCCGATCATCACATAGATCCTACCATCAGATCTCACGATCGTGGCCCACTACTTTAGATGATTTAGGATTTTGAGTTTTGATTATTTTTATTATTAGAAACATCATGAACGGCTTTTTATTATTAGAAACATCATGAACGGCTTTGATTGCTTAATTAGTTATTTTATTTATTTTAGTTTTGGTATTAGTGCGCGCACATGGCGTAAGGGTAGTTTTGTCTTTTTGGATTTAGGGTTTTCTTATAAATAAAGCAATCCCATGTATGGACTCTCATGATATTATGAATATAAAAAAAAATCCTGCGTTTCTTCCTCTCTTTCTCATTGAGTTGAAGGATCAAATTGGGTAAGAAGCCCTCCTTTCCTCGAAGGGTTAACTACAGTGGTGCGAAGCCACACCCGATCCAAATCATCACCATATTCCTCCGCATCTCATCCATCATCCTCTGTATCCACCATCAGATTCACCAATTTTCGCATCAAAATCCTCTCCTGTAGCGGTGCACAAGAAGGTTTTCAGATTTGGTGCATCTACGGGGCTGAAACTTCAACAAAGTACTATGCACAAACCATGTGTCGGATCAAAGTGATTTTTGGTATGGAAACAACCCACCCCTGGCCGATCCTAACCTAGGAGTCCTTTCCCGATTTTGTGGGCCCCACACATATACGGACGCCCAGTCACACACTTGCATCTAGGCCAACCTGCTGTCCACCGTGCGTGGCCCATCCCAGGTCCTCTTTTCCCCTCTGTTTTTTTTTTTTTTTTTTTTTTTTTTTATAGCTTAAAACTTCCCCATAGGATCCCCCATTAATCCTCTACCTAAACCCCCTTAGATCTACCCTAATCTTCACTCCTAAACATGATCAACATGTGGTACGATAGAATTGTTAAATCTGAAAATTGCTAAATCAGTCCCTGTACCCTCAAATACCTTAACCGATCCCTGACCGTCAACTAGAAAACCCATAATCCGAAATCTATAACCCAAAAGGGTCCCAAATCTCAAATTTCCCCAATTTTCAAACCCTAGATTTTCCCCTAAATTGAAACTTAGTGAATCTCTTGAGTCGAGAACAATCCTATGCAAGAATGGGTGATTCTTACACTCCTTTAGGCTTGTTTGGCTTATAATTTATTTGATCCAGCCCTAATGGTTGTGTAGGCTTGGACGCCCATAAATTCCCCTTCTTGAATGTTTTATAGTATGTAAGATGTGGGATTTTGTGACTGTTTAATATTGGCATAATCACGAACTTGATTTCTTGCACTCCATGGTTAATTTCATGTCCTGCATCACATGTCCTCACAGTAGTTTCACCATGAGTAAGTTTTCTTAGGATTGTTACTATAAATAACATCACATTTTCAAACAAGGCTGTTTCTCAAAGTTGTTCAGGTTCAGAACTTCAGATGGAATATTGGCATGTTTGCTTATCGTTGTTTACAACTGAAATCAGTGGAGGTATTTTCACCACATTTTAAGATCACAATGGTCAATTTACTTGTGGAAACTGGGGATGCACAGCTCAATTGCAATGGATAGTAGACTTTTAGAAGTGTTGAAGGGTAGATCGAATGGAAATAAAGTTTGGATAAAAGAAGAATGTGGAGGATGGCAATCTTCTGTAACAAGATGCGCCCATTTCGATCAGTGAACTGATGGCGGAGGTGGCTGAAACAGGAAGATGCTGGTATCAAAATACAAATCATGGCATTGACAAAACAAGAGACAAAAAAGCTGGAGACTTCTTTCTATTATGTAGAGTGTTTGATGTACTTCATTGGTGGAGGTGGCCGAAACAGGAAGAACCCGTATTGATATGAAAAGTTCATAGCATTGGTGAGAAAGCTGGAAACTTCTCTTATTTGGTGGGTTTGATGTACTTCATTCTACCAGTCCCTTCATCAATAAACTCTTTAGATTTTGCTGGTGTTGTTTCAAGTAGATCATTAATTAGGAATTCTTATCAGAGTAAACATCTAGAAGTCCCACCTAGCCCTTTGTCCAGTACCCTTACTGGATACAGACTTTCTATAAGAGGCTTTACTGCTGATGTTTTGATTGAAGGGGTAGCTGGGACACTTTAATCCTACAAAATGGGACATGGCAGGGGAAAGCCTGAAAGGAGAAATTAGATGGAGATCTAAACTACTTGGATCGGGGTGGTGAAAAGGGATTTGAGTGCTTGTTCACTTACAAGGATAGAATCTTTGGAATAAGTAGTGAAACATGATTTGGAAACTGGACCCCAAATAGTTGGGATGAGGGTATGATGATGATGATGATTTGTTAAGGTTGATTATTTGATTGAATATGGGCCTAATATTCTAGATGGATGAGGCTTGGTATATGTTCATGTATAAAATAGGATTAACTGAATCCTTTCAATGACCAGGGAGGATCGGCCAGTAGTATTGAAGGACATCTGGCTCAAGTGGAAGCTGAAGCGTACTGGGAAAGTTTTTAAATACCCGCGAAGTGTAAATCTTTTGTTTTTTTGAATGGTGATAGAGATTGCTTGGCTTATTCCCAGAAAAGGGGGAAATTTTCTTCAAATGTGCTTTTAGTGTCATCAAAAGATTGGAAATGTTATAAAGGGATCTTCTTTGGAGGCAAATGGAGTAAAGACTCAAATTCTACTTTGTGGAATGGGAAGTGGTTTTAAAACCAGATATAAAGCCGTCAAGCTGCCGACAAGTCATGGCTCATAAAGCAAACCGAATCTTATAAAGTCCTTCAGGATATAAGATATCCAATCCCCAATAAAAGAGATCTAATCAATCGTTAACACAATGCAAATATATTCAGTAATTATTTTTTTTTTTTTTTGAAAAATGAAATTTTATTAAAAGAAGAAGAGAGAGAACAACAGACCAAGAATGCCAAGAGAAGAAGCTAGAGAAACCTAGAAGAAACTAGAGAGAAAAAGAGACAACCTAGAAGAAGCTAGAAAAAACCTAAAGCTAGAATACAACAACAACCAGCTCAAGAGCTGGAAACAACCCCGAAGAAACATTATGGGGCCCAGTCCCGCATGAATTGAGGAACCCTCGAAAAGACTCCTGCCTCCCTTCTTTTGTTATAGAAACAATGATCGTTCCTTTCAGCCCAAACAACCCAAAAAACTGCAAGCAAACCTATCTGCCATCTTTTTTTCCCCATTTTCCCCCTGTCTGAGGCATGCCACACTGGAAGGAAGCTGTCGATGGAGCACGGCATAGCCCACTTGACTGAAGCCAGAACTAGAATCTCATTTCACTTACAGAGAGAGAAAGAGCAGTGAAGTAAAAGATGATCCACTGACTCAGCTTGCTTATAACACAACAGGCAAACATTCGGGAGAATTAGACCCCGTTTTTGCAAGTTATCAACTGTTAAGGATCATTTTTCTTTCTGCTAACCAAGCGAAGGCAGCCACTTTGGGAGGAGCTCTATACTTCCACACTTCCGCCGTTGCACGCTGATTTTCCGAGTTCCCTTCTGGAATGAGATTCGAGTAAAAAATTTGACCGAAAAGATTCTGCATGCTCCCAACTTCCAAACGATCGAGTCTTGGGTCACTGTAGAAATCTTGAAGTCCTGCAGAAGAGAAAGGAGGGAAGTAAGAGATTCAATTTCAGAATCCCTCAAATTTCTCCTCATAGGAGGAGACCGAATCCTTTCTTCTTCATTCCAAGAAAAACTGGCTGCTACTAGAATATCCTTATCCGGAGAAGAGCTGCAAGCTCTGGGTATAAAGAACTCAACGGTTGATTGGAGATCCAAGGGTCCGACCAGAATCTTATTCTATTTCCTTGGCCAACTGAAAATTTGGTTCCTTCAACAACAAGGGGAGCTATGCTGTTTATATTCCTGCAGATATTTGACATCCTATAAGCTGAGGATTGCCTAATCCACCAACCCGTGGGAGGCGTCCCGTATTTAGCTTCCAAAATGGAATTCCATAGCTCCCCGCCAGACCCATTTACCCAAAAGGGAGATATTAACCAAATCTAATCTCTTGATATCTGCTCCTCCATGGGATTGAGGTGTACAAACCTCTTTCCAATTTAAGAGATGAAATTTGCTAGATTCCGATCCACCCTCCCAAAGAAAGTCTCTGCGCATTTTATCTATCTTCTGCATGACTGAGTGTGGACATTTAAACAGAAACATAAAGTAAACAGGAAGGTTAGATAGGCACTTGTTTATTTGATCTTAAATATTCTATATTCTGCACATTGTATCCATATTCAGTAAATGTGATCTTAAATCTGGCTTCTGGCAGATTCAAATCAGGCCTGAAGATAGATATAAGACCACATTCACTGTTCCATTTGGTCACTACGAGTGGAACGTAATGGCCTTCGGTTTGAAGAATGCCCCTTCTGAGTTTCAGAGGATTGAACGACATTTTTCATCCTTTCAAAACCTCTTTATTTTTTATTTTTTTCAAATTGAAGGTCTGCTAGGGTAAGTCTCTTAGAGTTGTTAGTTGTTAGTTGTTTTTTTTTTTTTTTTACTGGGCAAACATCAACTTATTTATTTCTGGTATTGGGTTTGTACCGGATTCTGAACCAGTTTCAGAACCAGATGTCTCTTCAAGTGGTTCATCATGGTTCTCAGAAATCTTATTGATTTGGTTTTTGTCTTTATTCAAGTTAGATGATTGTAATCTTGATGCTAATTCTTCTAGGAATTCTGCAAAAAATTTGCTAGAATTGGTTGGTTTGGAAAAGGAAGGTCTATTGGGAATGTGAAGCCATTCTTGTCCGGACCCAAAGTGCATTCACCATAGGTATAACGATTCTAATTTAATGTTCCACTTCCATCATTTTGATAACTAGGAAAGAAATACATCTTTATACCATCGTCACTTAAGGTTTTGATTTTTAGGTTCATTAATTGTTCCTTATTTTTCTTGAAAATATCTTCTATTTTTCCTAGAAAATGTTGGAGGATGTTTAAGATTAAAGTTGGGACTTGATTGCCTATAGGATTTCCTCTATTGTCTAGGACGGGTTCACCAAATTGATCTAGTTTAACTGCTGTCATGATACTTTCTCTTTGATTTGGGGAGAGAAAATCATGCCACCACCCATGTAATTGGCCAGTAAATTCAGCAGTTATAGCACCAGCTATAGTTTCTTCACTATGTTGTTGCATGGCACAGGCGAATTGGTAAACTAGGAGATGATTACACATTTGGATGATTTGATATTCGGATAAGCCATCAACTTTCCATTCATAAACTTGATTTCCTTCATAATGGAGACGAGGCAAGTCTTTATTTTCTTCAAATTGGAGGTCTACTGGGGTAGGTCTCTTATAGTAGTTTTTTGACTGGGCAAACGTCCACTTATTTCTGGTATTGGGTTTATACCAGATTCTGAACCAGTTTCAGAACCAGACGTCTCTTCAAGTGGTTCATCATGGTTCTCAGAAATCGGATTGATTTGGTTTTTGTCTTTATTCAGGTTAGATGATTGTAATCTTGATGTTAGTTCTTCTAGGAATTCTTTAGAAATTTTGCTAGAATTGGTTGGTTGAAATGGGACTTTAGGACTGTACTTCGGAATAAACATAGGTGGTTTAGGAGTTGGTTTGTAAAAGGAAGGTTGAAAGGAAGAAGAAGCTTGATTGTTTTCTTCTTTCTTTTCTATTTGCTTCCCAATAGAATGTAAGCAAATATTGGTAAAATTATTTTGCTCTATTATATGGGCTAAATCTTTATGAGTGATTGGCTGGTCATTTTTGAATTGAGATACTTCCTCGATAGGCGCTGTAGTGGTGTCCATGTATTTGATTGATCGAAGAGGAGGTATAGGCTGAGTGATTAATTCTCCTCTGGTGGTTTCCCACTGTTGAACCTTTTGATGAAACATCATGATTTTATTTGATCCTGTATGAGGGTGAGATTTAGAAAACCAATTAAAGAATGGAATATTCTTTTCTTGATTTTCCATATCTTGAAACCAATGAGATTTCAATTGATCTCATTCACCTTTATTAAAGTTATTAAAGAACCAATCTTTTAACTGGTGATTTTTTAATTCATCTTCTAAATATATATATATTTTTTTGTCTATTTGGAATGAATTGGATCGCTCATGGATAATCATATTAACTTGATATCTAGGAGTCAGGAGAATCAAAATTAGACAAACCCTATCTTTAACAAAAGATAGATCAATATTAAGCTAGTCTTTCGAAATATTGTTCAGACCTTCCGTCTGCCTTCTGGCATAAAAAGGTTCATCAAATATCTGTATCTTACATTAAGGATTTTAATGAAATAGATATCCCAACAAAAGCTAGATGATCTCAGATGGACTCTAGGTTTCTCTAACTATGCGATCAAGAAATCAAGGATCTCTTCAAGAACAAAATTAATTCAAAAATGAATTTACCTTGGAGTTGTGCAACATTTTATGTTGAGAATGCAGCCGAGCTCGAATGAGGAGCTCCCAGACTTGTAATTAATTACAAGCCTCTCAATAAAGTCCTTTAGGATATAAGATATCCAATCCCCAGAGTCAGCAGGGCAACCTGATTTCACTCCATTACAAAACTACTTGATAAATCATAAAGTTTAAAATTAATGATAAATACGATATATACCAAAAAGGCTTCTTCGGTGGCTCTGATACCAATAGGCAGGATTGCTGATACTCTCCGGTTACAACACTCAGAAGTAAAATCTAAACCCAAGAACAAGCTCACTCTAGGACGAAACATGTCTTGCTATCCAAGACTTAATTACAAATGGGACCAAGGTGTTCTGTAATGGTAACGGTGGCCGTAATGGTTACCACCGTTAACTTTACGATATGGGTCGTAACAGCTGTTACGGCCCCCATAACGACTGTTACGGCCTCTTTTTTTATTGAAAAGAAAAAATCCTGAGAAACTTGTATTTGCCCCGTAATGTTGATTAAAAAGTATGGAAAACCTGAATCTGCCCTATAACAAACAATTACGGGGTTGTTATGGTCTTTATAGGGGACGTATCGTGCCGTTAATGGCAATCACGAGTCATTTTTTTCCATAACGGCTATTACGGCCGTTACGACCCAGTAATGTGTAACGGTTGCCACCAGCCACCGTTACCTTTACGTAATGGCCTTTATGGCACACCATGAATGTGACTCGACTCTTAATTTATAAAGCATTTGAAGTCGGATTCGAAGGGCTTTGGATTCCACAAAATTGAAGCTAGTTAAAATCTGGAAGCTTATCTTGATGAATTGTTTTTGTTTTTTATGCAACGTGGTGGCACTGTAGCTCCAGTTGTGGCTTGTCGATGCCTGCTTTATAAGATTTGGCTTGCTTTATGAGTCGTGGCTTGTCGACAGCTTGACGGCTTTATATTTGGCTTTATGGATTAATGGTTTGGTGGCTTAATAGATGGCTCAATGGCTTGATGGCTTTATTTCTGCAATTCTCAGAATATTTCTGATTCTGAGATGACTTCGTTTTCTTCTTCTTCAACGCAGTCACTGAGAGAGGTGCTCTTCAGAGACCCAATGAAGCTTTGCTCTTCAAGGCGAGAAACTGCGATTTGGGGTGAAGTCATAATGATTCACATGTTCGTATGATGGGCCTCATGGTATATGGTTGATAATTAAAACAATCTTCAAGATTGGAAGGGCCTATATATGGTACACAAAAGAATGTTTAAAGGCAACAACCCATATTCAAAGCAAAAGAGTTAAATGATTGAAGGGTTGAAATTTTCCAATCTATGTTATTATTATTATTTTATTTTATTTTACCTTAGGCATTCCCCATGAACAAGGACACCCATTATAAAAGCAGTTTGGTTCATTGAAACAGGACCTCTGATTCAACTAGTCCTAACCTAGAAGTAGCAATACCTTGAGATGTATTTGTAGAAAACCCCACATTAAAGAGACCTTTTCATAACCCCTTTTCCATTTTTTCCCACATCTAGCAAACCACTTCTTTTGTCTCTTCCTTGTGCATTGCACGCATGGTGTGCCGTAAAGGCCGTTACATAAAGGTAACAGTGGCAACCATTACACGTTACGGGGTCGTAACGGCCGTAACAACCGTTATGGAAAAAAATGACCCGTAATTGCCGTTAACGACACGTTACATCTTCTATAAAGGCCATAACGGCCCCATAATTGTCTGTTATGGCGCAGATACAAGTTTTTCATACTTTTTAATCAACATTATGGGGCAAATACATGTTTTTCAGGATTTTTTTTTTCAATAAAAAAAGAGACCATAGGCCGAAACAGCCGTTACGACCCGTATCGTAAAGGTAACAGTGGTGGCCGTTACGGCCACCGTTACTGTTACAGAACACCTATTTGCACATGCCTATCCACTAGTATATGTCTATGTGTGTGTTTTCCACACCTAGAGTTGTAACATTGTTCCATAATGTATCATTATGTTGGGTTTACTTTTCTCCACTTAATACGTTTTCACTAAACCTACACATGCACCTGCACGGCTGTCCACCCATGCCAACCTCGGACCTTCATGGGAGATCTGAGCCATGTGTCAGCCAGTTCCACTGAGCAGATGATCAGGCCCAAAAATCAGGCCAGCCATCCTTTAGGTGGATTGCGTGCTCCAAAACAATTGATTAAAAAGATTTGATCACCTGATATGAGTATTAGGCTGATTTTTTAATTTTTGTTATTTTTTAAAATTCTTTTGGGCCTGGTCATCTACACTTTGGGACCCACCTGACATGGCTCGGATATCCCTTACATTGTGATAGGTTGGCATGTGTTGGTGCATATGCTAGTGCGGATTAGCTTAACAACACTACAATAGCATAATGATCATACGTTGACCATGGTAGGTGATGTCACCAGTACATGATACACTAGATGTTGAACAGTTGCCCTGATTTCCCCGTGCTTGCAGGTATGTCGTTGATGCAGCAGATCGTGATAACTTGCCCATCTCGAAAAGTGAGCTACATGACCTGTTGAGCAAGCCCTCTTTGCATGGGATCCCTTTGCTGGTACTTGGAAACAAAATCGACAAGCCTGAAGCTCTTTCCAAACAAGGTTTAACTGATCAAATGTACGTAAGCCCAGTTCACTTTTTGGGGTCTGATTTTTGTCCCATAAAGTTGTGTAGTGTACCCTAAATGAAATTGAGGAATTATAGCATTCCAAGATTTGAAGACACAAAGTTTGCTGTCGCTCCCAAGTTCTGTACATGTGGTGCCTATGGTTTCCTGACCATTGATCTGATGGGCCAGTGTGGATGGGGGATGGCCCAAAAATCTCCATGATATTTTGAACCTAGCCTTCTATTAGTTGTCCTATTCCATCTACTGTGGACTATTTTTGAATTGTTTCGTAAGTCGTAACCATCTATTTGTAGGTCATCAATAGAAAGGGTACTCTGATCCGGGTGATATTGGGAACCCCCTTCATGGTCTTGTATTTGAGTTCCTGAAAAATGGATGGCAAACGGCACTTGGTTGATTTTATTTTATTTTTTCTTTCTTTCATGATCATCCATTTTCTTCCTCACAAAGACCTCCAATGGAATGGGCAGGATTGTCTGATTATTTTGACTTTTAGGGTATGCTCCACATCCAAGGTGGAACTTCCTCGATTATTGGTTCAGATCTTGTATATGTTTGCCACATTTTTTGAAAATCGAGTCACCTAATGCCCCGTTGGGATGCATTGATGAGGGTATACCATTTTCTTGTTTTTGGGAGTCTGAAGAAATGTACCATTTCCACGGAAAATGAATTTCATGTTCATTCCATTTCATCAGTTTCTCAATATTTACATTTCAATTTTTAGATTGTTTCCATTTCTGGACTGGCCTTTATCTACCATTGTTTCTTTCGTGAGCTGAGCCTAGTGTTTCTTAAGAAGAGATGATTAAAGTACATTTCCGTTTCAGCTTTTCCATGAAAAATCTGACAAATGTTGGAAATGGAAATGCTGTCATGATAAGTCATTGTTACATCTGATTTCTAATGGAAATGGAAATGCTCCCAAATTAGCTTGTTTTCGTGCTTCATTTCATGGATTACTGAGAGTCAATGGTGCATCGAGTTGCAGGGGACTCAAGTCAATCACCGACAGAGAAGTGTGTTGCTTCATGATCTCGTGCAAGAACTCAACCAACATCGACCATGTGATTGATTGGCTGGTGAAGCATTCCAAGTCGAAGAACTAAAAAAGATAAAAAAGACAATCCCTTCTCTAGTACTGTGAATCTCGTGTGCAATCTCTGTGGATTTTGGGAGTGGCTGCATTGCATTAGTGTTGGTGTGTGGTGGTGGTGGTGGTGGTGGTGTTGTGAGATGTGATCTCGGCTAACCCAGCTTCTGATCGGTCTGATCTGACCGTTGTCTCTTCCCTGTTCTTGTTTGCTTCTTGTACTATGTAATCTTATTATTTTTCCCTTTTGATTGGGAGTATCTTTGGAGGAATCAGTGTTATTTTTAGCTCTCTGATTGGGGGATCGGAGAGAGGATGGGGGTTGTGTGATGGTACTGATATGTGTGTATAGCATTATCATGTCTATCTGCATTTGGAGTGTTTGGCATTACTTCATGATGTTGATGTTTCTGCATAATGTTTTAAAAATCGCAGCTCAGACAAACATCGTGACTAGGCCGAATTGGTGGGATGATTTGATTGACTTGGCTGACTCGGCCAACTTGGGAGTGATTTGGCTGAGTTGGTTGAGTCATCCCCTATTTTCGATTATGACCCTGGCTGGTGTTGCTGAAAGAAAATGTACTTGACTGAGTCGAGTTGCATGAGTCGCATCTGAGTCGTCATGTGAGTTCAAGTCAAAATCTCTCTGTTTCTGCAACCAACATGTGATGCAAAGGTGGATGATTTACAGGGTCTCCCGATTCCCACATCAAGTGGGACCCACTGCTACGGATGGCCTGGGCCAAAACTCTTTTGACTGCTCCACTCACCAGCCATGTTGCATTTGTACGTTGGATGTGGAGTGGGCCATTGATGGATTTTTTTATTTTTTATTTGGAAACATTGATGGTTGTCATACTCTTCTGTTTGTCTGATGAGTTGACCAGCTTGTACTTTTTTGGTGGGACTAATCTACATAGTGGGGCCCACACGATGCTTAGCTTGGGTGGTCCACGCTTTCCAGGTTGATTGTGGTGGCCCCATAGAAAGGTGCTTGTGCCCTCCAGGATCGCACCGGCCCTAGCCAACCTGACTATCAAGCTGAAGGCCGGCGTAGCAAAGCCCATTTCGCCATGAGAAGTGATGTGTATGGCTCATGTACCAATGTTTTGGAGCCTTAGGCCCTGTACTGGGTGGGCTACCAAGTCGATATCTCCCTGTCCATTACGAAATATTATTGTGGAAATTCACATTTCCAGTTTGTAGGTTAAGATGGTTACGATGGGCTGACTAATGGAGATCTTTTATGTCATGACACATCCATAGTGCAACCTGCTAGGGGGGCACACCGGTCGGTTCAGTCCGGTTCTGGGGTGAAACTGGAATTGAACCGTACCTAACGGTTCTAAGATAATCGGAACCGGACTGTTAAAATCAGTTAGGATGGAATCAAACCGTTCCTAACAGTTCTAGGATAATCGAACCGGACTGGTAAAATCGGTTCGGTTCGTTCTGGGCTTTTTATAATCCAAGAGAGAGAGAGAGAGAGAGAGAGAGAGGAGGGGGATTAGGGGCAGCTGCAGTAGGGTCGGTGTAAATAGGTGAAGGGTATTAGGTTTTTTTAATTAAAAAAATAAACGGTGTAAATAGGTGAAGGGTATTAGGGTTTTTTTAATTAAAAAAAAATATACGTTCGGTTTCTCAGTTTGGTGATTCTACGGATTGGTTTGGTTCTACATACTCCCAACTGAGAACCGGAACCAGAACGGTGCACTCTACAACCGGACCTGGTATGGTTTGGTCGGTTCTAATCCAGCTACCGGTTTGATGTGCACCCCTACAACTGCACGGCATGACATGCCCCACCCCCCCTTCTCGTCTTTCAATGATCAAATCGATCATCTGATAGACCTTTTATAGAAGGGAATTTGTCCTGAAAAAGAAAAAGAAAAAAAAATCTTCCCATGTGCAAGATCATGTCTAATTGCTGGCAGCAGATGGAGTGGACGGCTAAAACAGAAAGAGAATATCCTATTTTCCCCACCGGCAATTATTCAATTGCGGTTTGCAAGGCACAGTGCTTTACTGTTTTGATGCAACAAACATGGCGTTGGTGTGCAAGGGTTGATGACACATATGGCCGGTCCAGATCAAGCAAGGGTTCAGCCCAAATCCTAACTCATTTGCTCAAATGCACCACATTTTGGCCCTTTGAACTTGGCTCGAACTCAGTGTGGCGAGCGGGCCCAGATGGTTGAATCCGCTCAGCTTGCTGGTAGTTCACCACCATTTCCTGAACGGTGGTCACTCACTCTCTTCCGTCCTGGCCCATCCAGACCATCCAAATTGTGGGATGTGGAGGTAGAATAGCTCGAATATCATGCTTTTGAGACATTTCTAATCATCCATTCAGTACTTAAACACTTGATGGTTAAATAAAGTTGGTCCAATTTCCACGAGCAAAATCAGATGGTTACTTACGATCTCTGATTGATATAATTTCTGGGCCATCCCAATCAACTCACATCCAACCATTGAAACCTAATTTCGTTTGACGGTTAGATAACTTTCAACATGTCATGTGCTTGGAAAATCCAGCCCGTTGACAAATTAGCTCCCATGAAGATCACCTACAACAGATGTCAGCCCCTTACATTTATCAGGTGGGCCACTCCAAAGATAATAATTATAGCAGCTGATAAATAGAAAAATACAATTGTGGGCCACCTAATAATTTGATGGGGCTGATTTTTAGATGGTAGAGTCAATCTGTCCCGATTTTTGCAATGTTGAAATTTATCTGCTAGGTGGATGGTAACTCATCGTCAACGGGTTGGATGGGAGCATCTCTCTAAAATGGTGGTGAACTATCTCTAGTCAGTACGATGTCTTAGTAAATTTCGATGTTAGGGTTTTTGAGGGTCTTTCTTATAAGCAGCTAAAATTCCCTCTCTCTCTCTAACTCTCTACCAGAAAGCAACGCAGGTACTCTCTCTCTCTCTCTGTCTGCAAGATCTAGGGCTCCAAATCAGACATTTCTCATTTCTTAAAGCTTTCTAGATCCAGGTTTTCGATTTCCTTCTCTCTATTAGTATTATTATTATTATTAAGAATTTCTATATTGTATTGTAATCGTATATTTTCGTGATATCTACACCATCTCTTTTTGATGCATTACCCCCTCTCTTCTTTCTCTTGGCATTGGATAGTGCCGGAAGTGGAGTGTTCTACTGCAAGAAGTTGATAAAAGGGGCGTTTTCATCAGAAATATAGTGGTGTGGATATCTTCTCCGGACTCTCTTTGGTGTTGTCCTATGATTGAAGATTTCGTTATCGTAATATATGCAAGGGAAGTTCATGACACCTTCCATCATGCTGTTGAAAGACGGGTGGGCGAGAATCCCGTCAATATTTCCAAAATGATAATTTGATCACAAGTGCGGACTTGCCGATTGTGGTCCAGTGACTGGCGGTTGTGAATCCCAATGCCCATTTCAAATTGGGATTTTGATGGAAAGTGGGCACCCACAGGAATCTCACCGTGCATTTTGAAAAGGTATTTGGGTAGGAAGCAAATGCTGTCTCCTGCCATTCAAAGATGAGTGGTTGGGAATTCCAACACGCATTTCAAAATTGGAAATTTCCCATTTTGAAAAGAGTGATGGGATTCCTGTCCATTTGTTGTTGGGTGGTTGGATATATAGGTGGCATAGTGAAGTCAAGCTCCCCATGTTTACGCACACGTGATTCAAAAATGATGGAGATATATCAGACGAAAGCATATGTGAGAGATTCTTCTCATCTTGAAAGGCCATTGGGACATAATAGTTTTCTCGACTGTGTAAAGGTTTGGTAATTTGCCAGCCTACCAAAAATTGTATCCTGCAGGATTTCCATCATTCGTCAAGTGGATAACACAATGTGTGGTCTGCGATCAGACACGAGTTCGATTCCTCTCCCAGGGTTGCCCGACGCACGTGGTTTGTGGGTAATTGCGTGCATCTGCAGGGACTGGTCTCGCCTTATGGGGCGGGGACACCCTTGTGTCATAAAAGAAATAAAATAAAATAAAAATGTGTGGTCCCTGATACAAAAAATGTCTATTCAGTCCTGACCATCCAAATAATGAACTTTTCAATAGCTGAATGTGTCTGGTGGCATTTTTGGGTTTAACTTTTTGTCTGTGGGCCATAATAGGACAGGCTAAGTTGCCTGGTCTGGACTCTGTAGGAATTTTTGATTTGTAAGTCTTCTAAGGTATTGCCCACTCGATGAACAGTTCAGATTATGAAAAGGGTGGGGCCTGTATTTAGTGGATGTCTCTCTTTGGGTGAACTACAATATGGGGGTTTTTCCTGTGAGTTACCTGACTTCATTTGTATATTCAATTGAAAGTCAGTGGTCAGTTGTGATTGCTTGAAAAGCTTTAGGTAATCATTTACTTAGTAATATATGCTTGTCATATGAATAAACAATTTCACATGTCAAATCGCTCATAAAGCATGCTGCAGATTTTTGGAATGTTATATTTGCTCTCTAAAATGTTATTTGACTCATATGGTTGTAATATTAGATATTAAAATGTTTTCCTATGTGTGCTTTTAACAGCCACTCAGTCTCCTGTAATGGCCAAATTATCTCAAGCGAACTTTTTTTTTTGGGTGGGGGGTGGTTATTGGTTCTTCTTATTAATTGTTTTTCTTTTTCCAGAGTCAAAAGGCAATTGTTGGAACAATCTTCAACAAGAAAGAAATGTCAGGCGGGTATGTGAATATATTATTTCTGTTTTTTCACTTTATTTTTTCTTGGCTGAAGAAGATTAATATACTTATTTTATTTTGTTGGTTGATATGATCAGGTTTTGTTATTTAATCTGTTGCTTGAGATTATGTGCTTTAATTTTGATTTAACTCTTCTTTTTCCCTTGTTACCGATTGTTTGTTGCTCTCATTTTGATTCATTTAGTTTCATTTTGTTGTTATGTGTTATATACCATATTATCCCGTGTGATGCAATTGTTTCATTTAATTGGTTGACACATTTATATGATTTTCACTATCAGTTTCTTTCTTTCTATTTTTTTTTCCAAGGTCATAGTGGATCTTGTTTTATTCTTGAATTTTTGTTCATTGCAATGTGGCTGGGACATAATTCTGGTTGCCATTTAATTAATCATACTCTATTTCCTCTCTCTCACTCTCTCTCAATCATACGGAGAGAGAGAGAGAGAGAGAAGAGAGAGAGAGAGAGAGAGAGAGAGAGAGAGAGAGAGGTGGTCCACTGCTCACAGTGCTGCGTGAGACTTATTTGTGAGCAAAAATTTGGGGGGTGGGGGGAGGTGGTCCACTATGAGCAGTGCTGCGCCTTGATGTGTATGTGACATCCTCATCATAGTTGGCAAGATTAAGCCCCATTACAAAATATGTTCGTGGCTAGCTGCTTTTCCCTTCTGGGTAGCATTGGTGTTTGGTGCCCTCCTTGCCGAAGGGATTTATCCAATTAGGTGGCTGAGTTTGCCAAATTATTGGAGTGTCTCTAGAATATCCATCCTTCCTTGGCCTCTAAGGATTCTTTAGTTTGGAACCTTTCTCCATCAGGAAAGTTGACAATTCAATCCTTTTACCAGTTGCTCCGAAAATCATCGGTCTCTTTAAGTTAGGATTTTTTTTTTTTCATAGTTCTTTGTTCTATGGAGCTCCAACTAAGGTGGTGTCCTTTTCATGGTTGGTTGGGAGAGAGAATCTTAATCGTAAACAACCTCTAGAAAAGGTTTATGGTCCTTCCTAATATTTGCTTTGTGTATGAACAATGCAGAATTGATAGATCATCTCTTCCTTCATTGCCCTTTTTGTGGGGCAAGTTTAGATTGCATTCTTGGCAATATTTGAAGTTGATTGGGTAATGCCTTCTTTGGTAGACTGTAACGCCTCGAATTTCAAGGGTTGAGCACGTACTCGATCCGATATTCTGGGTGCTACTTTTGCCTTGTGGAAGCGTGATTTAGTTAAGCAGTTACTAAGTATATCATAAGCTTGCGTAAGAGGTAAACTAAATAGTGTATATCATCATTATCGCAAGTGTACAAAAAGACAAGTTCCAAACATACATACGTACATCCAAATAAGTCATAGTCACTCAATATACAATTCCAGACATACAATGTAAGGTGCGTCCCTATCCCCAAAAGAAACAAAAAAAAATCGGGAGTTCGGAGGCTCCAAGCTATAATTGGTCGGCTGCACATTGGAAATACGAGAACTCGGCGGGGTACACGTACTCCTCAACAGGTGTATCCTCCTCTAAAGCACCTGCATCGAAGAAATTGTTTGGTTGGTGTTTTAAAACACCATCCCAGGTAAGAGTGAATGATCAACTCAATGCTATTATTAATCGAGGTTTCACATGTTATCAAATAGATATAGACATTGGTGATGATGGCATATCAAAACACAAAAATCCTATATCTGGTTCTTTAAATGCATGAATGACATGAAATGTGTATGGATGGCCTGAGATCAACAATACTATTATAGAACCACATCAATGCTATCGCTAGCGAGGACATCAACATATCCACAATGGTTGGCCCGTAACATATTGGTATTGATGTGAGCAGTGATGTGCCTTGATGTGTATGTGACATCCTCATCATAGTTGGCAAGATTAAGCCCCATTACAAAATATGTTCGTGGCTAGCTGCTTTTCCCTTCTTGTTAGCATTGGTGTTTGGTGCCCTCCTTGCCGAAGGGATTTATCCAATTAGGTGGCTGAGTTTGCCAAATTATTGGAGTGTCTCTAGAATATCCATCCTTCCTTGGCCTCTAAGGATTCTTTAGTTTGGAACCTTTCTCCATCGGGAAAGTTGACAATTCAATCCTTTTACCAGTTGCTCCGAAAATCATCGGTCTCTAGAAGTTAGGAATTTTCTTTTCATAGTTCTTTGTTCTATGGAGCTCCAACTAAGGTGGTGTCCTTTTCATGGTTGGTTGGGAGAGAGAATCTTAATCGTAAACAACCTCTGGAAAAGGTTTATGGTCCTTCCTAATATTTGCTTTGTGTATGAACGATGCAGAATCGATAGATCATCTCTTCCTCCATTGCCCTTTTTGTGGGGCAAGTTTAGATTGCATTCTTGGCAATATTTGAAGTTGATTGGGCAATGCCTTCTTTGGTAGACTGTAACGCCTCGAATTTCAAGGGTCGAGCACGTACTCGATCCGATATTCCGGGTGCTACTTTTGCCTTGTGGAAGCGTGATTCGGTTAAGCAGTTACTAAGTATATTATAAGCATGTGTAAGAGGTAAACTAAATAGTTTATATCATCATTATCACAAGTGTACAAAAAGACAAGTTCCAAACATACATACGTACATCCAAATAAGTCATAGAGTCACTCAATATACAATTCCAAACATACAATGTAAGGTGCGTCCCTATCCCCAAAAGAAGCAAAAAGAATCGGGAGTTCGAAGGCTCTAAGCTATAATTGGTCGGCTGCACAATGGAAATATGAGAACTCGGCGGGGTACACGTACTCCTCAACAGGTGTATCCTCCTCTAAGGCACCTGCATCGAAGAAATTGTTTGGTTGGTGTTTTAAAACACCGTCCCAGGTGGGAGTGAATGATCAACTCAATGCTACTATTAATCGAGGTTTCCCATGTTATCAAACAGATACGGGCATTGGCGATGATGGCATATCAAAACACAAAAAATCCTATATCTGGTTTTTTAAATGCATGAATGACATGAAATGTGTATGGATGGCTTGAGATCAACAATACCAGTATAGAACCACATCAATGCTATCGCTAGCGAGGACATCAACATATCCGCAATGGTTGGCCCGCAACTTAAGCCAACAAATGTTATGGAATGCATGATTAGTCGAGTATTTATTAATGTTCATGTGAAACAGCTGGTTGGTGAAGCAGGGATACCGCCGTCTACTATCGTGTCTCTATCTGAATCACGTGGTTTGTTGCGGCACTAGGCGGCTCCTCATCAGTATCCCTTGTTTCACTTTGGTTTTCATTACCCCTAAGTCCCTATACTTAATTGGATTTGTAGTAGGGCTAATCGCCCAGGGACGACCGCTACTAGGGCAAAGGTCATTACTTGACCCCAGTGTGGAGAAGGACACCACCCATATCATCATCATCATGATAGGGCTGCGACCTTCCTATGTGCTCGACGGTCACTACGGGAAGGCTCATCATCCAATGTTTTACCAACATAGCAGCCTCGTCACCTAATGTTTTGCTAATGTGGCAGGCCTATCGCCCCAGCGTAGGCCAATAGCCCGGACACGGTGTCTCATACCACTATGTCCGGCCCTCGAGTCTTGTTAGATCGTATTGCGCTAATGGTTATGAATGAATCTCATTCGTTGGTGACAGGGTATTTCAGATTCCATATTGTGTCAAACATTGGTCATATATGCGATCGAGCCACACAAAG
Organism: Magnolia officinalis; assembly: GCA_021015155.1. Taxonomy (NCBI): domain Eukaryota; kingdom Viridiplantae; phylum Streptophyta; class Magnoliopsida; order Magnoliales; family Magnoliaceae; genus Magnolia; species Magnolia officinalis. Next base: position 16,995,883 of record JAJHSJ010000010.1, on the reverse strand, counting down.
GACTGATCTGATTGTCTAGGGTGAACCCTGAACAAATCGGCATTGGGTTCAAGTATCCCATGTAGTTCCAACTACTGCCGATCGCCCGAGTTCCACCTCAGTTAGTCACATGAGTCGGGATAGCCAAATTCAGCGACCATCCCTTGTTTCAAGGTTAGGCAGGGCTCGACCTCTTTCTATCATAGCCTAATTTATAGAATATGACTAATCAGTGATATGGTATTTATTTGACATTAACAGAGATCTCAAACTTAGCTCTAACCAAGCAATGTATCTCAAGGAAAACATTAATTGAAATTTACAAGTATCCATATTCAAGTCACAACAAAATATGCAAGGAACATACCCAAAGCTATAAACACATTAAACACTCTTGAAATCTACCATTATCATTACAAACCCTAATCAATACCAACAAGGTAAGCATTAAAATGAACATGCATTTCATCTTACGTGTTAGTTACCAATACTAACAAAATCAAGGCTTTTTAGGGCAAAGCATTTAGTGCATAATTGATTTAAGGGTCCCTACTAAATCAAAAGAGATCATAGTCTATCACCCTTAAGGGTTGATAAACGGAAACCTAGGAGAATAGTCCGCACCTTGTGATAGTGCCCGACTTAGATTGCTTTTAGGGTTAGGGTTTAGGGAAGGATCACTGAAACCTAAACAATTCAAACAAGTCTTTTGTAAGGTTTGGGAGAACTCAACCCTAAATATCTAGATTTGGGGATTTCAGCCCGAAGTTTACCTTCAATTGCTGGTGAAGGAGATCCAACAAAGGATCCGGTCTTGGCTAGATCTCCGATTGAAGGGGAGGAAAGCAAACCCTCACAATTGATCTTCCTCTCTCATACAACTTCCTCTTCTCTTCTTTCTCTCTCTTTTCAAAGGCTAGGGCACAAAATTCGTATGGGGAGGGTGTGAATTGAAATGGTATTTATAGTGCCAAAATGTGTGCAAATGGCCCCAAAGACTAAGTTTTCATTATACTAACCCTATCGGAGGTTGTTTCTAACCACCAGGGCCCACAGGGAAGTGCACTGTGCAATCAAAGCCAGGGAATAGGTGCCCTACTAGGATCTATGTTTGGATATAAGTTATAACCATCCGATGATTGGATGTGCTGATTAACGGATAAGGTCTTAATCTAGTTCGACAGTCACCGTTGGTCGATTAGGTCCGCCGCTATACGGATGTGTAGAGAAATGTCTTAAGTTGGCATCTTAAGTTTGATCATGATCCAATGGTTCGAAAGTCACAACTTCGGCAAAGAGCGCATGGTGATCGTTTCACTTAAGTTCAGGTTATCAACAAAGGCACTCGCACATCCCATGCGCTTGGCTTACGGGCTAAAGTTGAGCGATCCGAGGCGCCACATTAGCTCAATATCCGCGATGGACATCAAGCCTAACAAGACGGACATTAATCTATAATTTCGAGTTTAGTAGACTTAGAACGTGCGGTCTAGACCTAATTTGGTTAACTGGGGCATTCATGGGATAAGTTAACTGTCGAGACTTCTTGTGGGTATCAACTAGCATTGGACTTATCTAAGTTCACGACCCTACCCATTTGTAATAAGCGGGAATGGGTATTCGACTCTAATTTCCCTAAATCCATCATTTCTAGTATAATTAGGGCACTTAGTTGGACTAGTATGGCCCACTAACATTCCGCTTGCATACATATTGGCGTTCCTGTGCTGAATTTTATAGAACGTTACATAGACGCTCTTCTTTGGGCTTGGCATGGTGGGAATCAAGTAATGGAAGAATCAATAGTTTGGCACATAATCTTGCTAGCAGTTTATGGAACATTTGGGGGGAACGAAATAGGTGTTTCCTCAACAAACAAGGATCATAGGATGAGGTTGTTTGGAAGTCCAAACAAGATGTGCTAGAATGGGCATCCGCGGTAAGGAATGTGAAAAATTGTAAAGTTGTCTTTGCTCAGGTTGTAATGTGGGGGTATATGATCGTTAAAACAAAAAGAAAAGAAAAAAAAATCATTTATAGTGTTGCAACACCTCATAATATATAAACATGGTTTTATGTAAAATATTGCCATCCAAAACAGATAGAGAATGGTGAAATCAACATGATCATCAGCATCACTCCTGGTGAACTAAAAGTCTTCACCAGAAAGCTGACCATTCTCTAGTTCTTTGTTTCCCTCTTTATTTTTGAACTTCTCGTCTTGCCTTGTAATGTATAGTAAGATGACTTGCTGAGAGGATAGAATCCTGTGGTAAAGAAAACAAAATGAATCCAAACAAATTGAGGGCTTTGCGAACCCAATCGAAACTCGCTACATGTTCCTCTGCATGTGGAATTGCCTAGTTGTATGTGACATCCTACTTGTGAATAGGGTATGCCCTACCATGTGCACTGATGACCTTGCCAGATGCATTGCTCAATATCCAACGGGCACTATTGGTTGGTGTTTGTGTCCACTCATGGAGGTGCATGTGGATTTAGCAGAACTCAACAAAGAGAAGTTAGTTGATGGAATTGGGTATTAGTGTTTGTCAGTGTCTTGATTATTATTTGAAATGTGGGTTTTTTTCAGTAACTTCTTGCTTCTTGTCATTATTCTCTTCTGCAGTGAAGAAGCTTCCAACATTGTAGCTGAGACATCTGCTCCAGCTCTAGGTGAGCCAATGGACATAATGACAGCTTTGCAGCTGGTATTGAAGAAATCCTTGGCCCATGATGGGCTCGCTCGTGGGCTTCATGAAGGTGCCAAGGTGATCGAAAAGCATGCTGGACAGCTATGCGTTCTTGCTGAGGATTGTAACCAGCCAGATTATGTCAAACTGGTTCGAGCCCTTTGTGCTGATCATAATGTAAGCTTGATATCAGTGCCGAGCGCTAAAACTCTAGGCGAGTGGGCAGGGGTAAGTATTAACTCATGGAATAGTATGCCATTTGAAGTGTTTTTTTACATGTCTTTTGGTGCACTCACTTATATCAAATTGGTATTCAGTAGTTTTATTTATGCTTCTATATTTTGGCTCTCTTGGTATTTCTGATCTATAAGGTCTTCTTGCCGTAGAAACTTTTTGTATTGTAGACAAAATTGTCAAGAGTCTCGTGAAATCCGATTTTTTGGCAGTTTGGCTGATTTAAGCTGCTATCCAGCCACAAATGGAATAATCGCAACATAACTTTGGTTTAATCGGTTTAATTCTTCTGAAAAAGGTTGCCACCTAATTTTTGTTTAAATTTAATCTGCAATGCCTTTCGCATTCGTTGCACAAGGTCTACCTCTCCTTGTCAGAGAGATCATATTCATGATAATGGTAATCATCTGCTTGGGGTGCCACATATTTTTCATTTAGATTTTAATCTGCAACACCTTTCGCGTTCATTGCTCATGGTACTGCTATGTTTGTAAATGTGCAAGATCTCTCGGCCGAGGTCCTAACCCATGCGATGTGGGGCGTGGGCTATCGGATAACGGGATTAATTCGCCATGCTCTGTCAGTTCGAGCTTTTAGAGTAATTGGCTAATTGTCCTGCATCAAATTGGTATCAGAGCGGGAGGTCTTGTGTTCAAGACTCCTCACTGGGGGTGATTAATGTAGGGGGCATTTTCACACCAGGCTCGAGTGGTGTAGCCTGTGGGATGCGAGGACACACTCGAGGTGGGCAGCCTGTGTGAGGCGGGTGGCTCGTGTGAGGCGGTACCCATGTGATTGGGGCGGGGGTTCGGCCGAGGTCCTAACCCATGCGATGTGGGGCATGGGCTATGAGATAAAGGGATTAATTCGTCATGCTCTGTCAGTTTGAGCTTTTAGAGCAATTGGCTAATTGTCCTACATCACCATGTGTCACCGATTATCGGAGGAAAATGCACTAGATGTGTTTTTTAGTGCGCTCAAACATGCCACGCCCTAAGTGTTACATTATAAGAGGTTTTCATCATCATGGCCTTGTTCCCGCTCTACCAATCTTGTTTCGTAGTAATCCCCAAGACATAGGTAAGTCATAAAGTCTTCATCTCTTCTTTTGCCACCTCAATCAAAGTCTTTTCGGGCCTTTCATCATCCTTCAAGTCCCTTCAACCCTAACCAAAGTTCCCTACCTTATTGGGCATGTCTCCAATTCACATGGCACATTGCATTACTGGATTGCCTTCATCATTCACACTATGAAAAGATATAATGGGATATATAATATCTGTTTTTTGCTACTGTGTTGGTAATGGCACTGAAGTGTTACACTGATGTAGGGTGGAGGGGTTTAATCTTGTGGGAAGAAGAAAAGAGTTGATAAGGATTAAATAAGAGTTGTGTGGGCCCCACCGTGATGCGTGTCGAACACCGACACCGTGCATTTGATGGGTCCCCTTTAAATTATGGGATATCCCAAAAATCAGCCGTATATGGAACTCAGGTGGGCCATACCATCTAAAATCATGTGAATACATGGCTAAAACATATCAAAGCACTTGGTGGGGCCCGCCTGAAATTTGGATGCATCTGAAACTTGGTCTGACCCCTCATCCAAGTGGGACACACATAATAGATGGTCTGGATTTGTGAACCAGTTCTCAGTGGTCCGAACAAATGATTATGAATGTTTTAATGGAGGGTAACCCTCTCAACTTTTGTATGTGGTGTGGCCCACACAAGTCACAGATTGACTTGATTTTTAAGCCCTATGCCCACCATGGAATGGTGCATCTGACTGATGGGGTAGATGTTCGACACGCATCACGGTGGGGCCCACACAGCTCGACCTCATGGGAAGTTCCCATGAGCTCGACCGCATAAAACCTTTTCCCATATATATATATATATATATATATATATATATATATATATATATATATATATATATATATATATATTTCTCCCTTTGTGAGAGGGCACCTTCTCCTGAACTATTAGTTATTTTCATTCAACAATCAGCCAATCTTGCATCTGCATAACCATAGATTAAAAAAAAAAGGAAAAAAACTTGCCTAGCTTATAAAAGGGGTGGGCCATGTTCCTTTCTGTATTTGAAGGGGTCTTGCTCCTTGAATTCTCTATTGCAGGATGAGTTTTAGTTTGTATTTTCGAGTGCAGAGTTTTTTTTTTTTTTGGAGACATCAGCTCCTCTTTCTTTCTCAGTTCTTTATAGCCTTTTCTTTTGCAATAAAATAGAATTTCCATTAAAAAGAAGGCCTGGACTTCATCCCAACAATGAAACTCTACTTAATCCCACCCACTGGTTATTCCTAATATAAGTTGTACTCAACAGTACTACTGCATGTTGCTGTATCGTGTACTGCCAGTTGTTACTGATGGGAGTAACATGTGCATACTGTAGAAGCCCTATTTGTAGAAAAAAGTCCTAATTTCATTGAAAGCTCTGGAAACTGTAAAAGCTCAAAATTAGCCATAACTTCTAAATGCTAATCGGATCGACAATGGCTATTTTCCCGCCTTATTTAGAAGAAAATGCCTTATTCTGAAGATACAATCTTGAATCGTTTCCCTCTCATTTGCTTAATTTGTCAATGGCTCATGTTAGATGCATGTTACAAAAGCATGAAAAATCTGAGCTGGTATCAGGTAGGTCATTTCACATGTGTCTCACCGAGTTGACTAATCCTTATACTGGAGAGTTTTGTGGAGAAAAGAAATGATTTGGACAGTTTGGATTGGCATGCATCTATGTCACATGTATTGTGAATGACACACTGTAACTTAAAAAAGGCTGGTGCATGACCTCGACTCTCCATTCCTAAATGGAAAATTCACAATTTCCATTGAAAAGTTACAAAGGCACATTACGGCTGTCTTGAGCTAAGCCTTTAGCTGTTCTTTATTATCTTTATATTATTATTATTATTATTATTATTAAAACACCTGCTATGACATCCGTTTTACGCAAACTGTATTGCTCCTTTTAGCCAATATAATTGCATAATCTCATTTTACAACCTCGATTTAATCCTTTTGCTTTCAGACAAATTATGTTTGGCAAGATTTTCAGATAATTCTCTTGATTAATCTGACATGTAATTCCATGCCACTCGGTACAGCTTTGCAAGATTGACTCTGAGGGGAAGGCCCGGAAGGTGGTGGGTTGCTCCTGTGTTGTTGTCAAGGTAAAGTCATGGAACTAAAGTTCCCATTCTTTTTTACTTTTCTGATTGTTCCTTATGATTTGGAGGGTCGAATTCAGTTTGCAGACACTCCCAGTACTCTACGTGGGGCCAATGTTTCACTGATCCAAATTTTTGGTCTGATAGGATCCCTCTAGGAAGAGATTTCCTAGATTGGAAGATCCAGGTCCTTCAATCGGTGGCCACAAAATAGACAGTAAAAAATGCCACCACCGATGTGCATTGAACTGTAGAGGACCAAAGATCAGAGTGCAATCTGTCCCCCAATCAACAGTAGGGCTTATCAGATCAACATTCCAGATTGGCCCCACATGCAAGATTGATTGATCTACATCAAATCGCCCCATAATTACTCCATACAAACATGAGACCTAAACCATTCTTTTGTGAGAATTTGCAGGATTATGGTGAGGAATCTGAGGGTCTTCATATTGTGCAGGAGTATGTGAAGTCTCACTGAGTTGTAGCGAAATTTTGATTGAGGCTCTTTCCGGATTTTGTAGACTCTCTTACCCCAAACCCCACCCAAATTAAAGAATCTGATGCTTATGGGTTTTGGAAAAAATCTTGCTACTTCATAATTCTATTGCTTAGGATATATGAATGAGATTTCCATTTGCTCTTCCGATGGAAGAATTGTTTCTGGCCCTTGCTTTTAGACACATTTTTCCATGTTTTAGGCATTTGCTCATGTTAACGGGAATCAAGAGTTTATTTTTCTGTTTTTTATTTATTTTTAATGTTTGATGTGTGGGATGCACCATCTGCAACTGGCAGGCAGACAGTCATATGGACCATCCATGTGGTGACCCTACCGCTGATGGCCCATGTCCTGAGGAGGTAAATTTCTGATGGATCCTTATATTTGCAGTATAATTAAACTATTATGCTTATGTAAATCAATACATTTGGTACACTCCAGGGTTGGTTGAAGGGAAATTTATCAATTGGTTATTGATGGTTATGAAGTATTAATAATAATCATCATCATCATCTGAGCCTTGCCCCAAGTACTTGGGGTCCACTACACGATTCCTGTTCTGCTATTCCACTCTATGAAGGACGGTATCCTAGTTAAATCACAGCTCATCAGGTCCTTTTCTCCCCCCTGGTGGCCTTCAATTTGAATGAGCCCAGCCCTTTTGACCAGTGTAGATCTCTGTCTCTGTTGCTCGAGGCCAAACCATCTAAATCTACATTTACTCATCTTACCACCTTACTGTTGTTACACAATAGTTGACTTGAAGGTATTTATTTCTAATCCTATTCTTCCTTGTCTTGCTACTCAGCTACACACATACTGTCAGCGTGTTTATTCCTCAACAGTTCAACATTGTCCCATAAGGCACGATTGGTATTATAGCTATTTCTTAAAATTTCCTCTTCAGTTTGATTGGTGTGGGTTGATCACATTCTTTTCAATCTCTGTATCTACCCTCTTGAATTGTTGTACTTAGGATTGTGTGGTGAACCTGACGCCACTGACCTTCATGGTGATATGATGTGGTGGAATTTGATTGGGCCATGTACTCCTGTTAGAGATGCATGTGGATTGCATACCGACACTGCCAGTAGTGATGCACTACTGGTTCGGTGTTCCATGGCCCCACCATGATGTATGTGTCTTATTGATGGTGTCCATCCATTTTAGGGCATGAATCCAAAAATGAGGCAGATCCAAATATCAGGTCGACCACCCCACAGGAAATAGTGATGATTGCATGCCCATCATGAAGTTGTCTGGAGCTACACAAGTTTTGGATCAAGCTGATATGTGTATTCGAAAGCCCATTTGTGGCCCACTCTAGGGACTCATTGTGATGTAAACCACGTCAATGGAAAACAAACCCACCTTGATGTTGTGCTTTATTCCAGTCAGTGGGCCCCCACTAAAATGTGGGAAATGTGTGATATGAGTGGTATGTGACCCTGACATACTGTGGTGTGTGACGGCTAAAATCCACGAATTATATTGCATGTATGACCCGAAATGTCTTAGCATATATGCTGTATAGTCGGCCCCTGAGATAACGTGGTGTGTGGACAGCCAAATTCTATGAATTATGTTGATGTATGACCTGAAATTTATATCTTGTATAGTCAGCCCAAGAGATAATGTGGTGTGTGGACAGCTAAATTCCACGAATTATGTTGCATGTATGACCCCAAAATGTCTTGACATACATGCTCTATAGTCGGCCCCTATCCCTTGCGATGGGTGCCATGTGCACAGTCCACGATTACATGGCGTTCATGCGGCCGTTGAAACTAGTGAAATGTGATGTAATGTAGACTCATAATTTGAGGAGATGATTGTCCTAGAATCTTCAATCATGTGACACTAAATCTGGCTCATTAATTTTGAAAATGTGTAAGACAATTATACCTTAAACGTTGTGTATGCGTGACCCATTACTTGGGCGAGTAAAGAGACTTAAGCGGGGCCCCCAATCAAACCATTGCGAGGTATGTATGCACTTCACGATGAAGTGATGTGCGTGGTCATTGAACTGCATGAGTTGTGACCGATGTACCCCACTTAATCCTTTAGACTCGTATGTTTTTATGGCCACTGGATCTAGTGCCTAGTGGCTCAATACATGATTATGGGTAGAATGCGTGGATGTATGGTTGCCTAATCTTACTACTAAAATGATGTGGTGTGTTTTCATTACTTGATGACAATGTGTTGAAGCGTGGCTACTTGACTATGTGCTAATATAATAAAATGTGGCCGCTTTACTATATGATGTTGTGACTGGAAAATGGGGAAAAGTGTGATGAATTGTGGCTCCCTAACGTTTGTGATAAATGTGATAAATTATGGCCACCTAAATTATGGGAGGAATGTCCAAATTGCAGCCATTTAACCATATGATGATGTATGAAAGAGTGCCCACTTAACTTAATGATAATGTCTTGAGAATGTTGGCATTTAAATATGCGGTCTAATGCTATATCATGACATGTGATATTATATGCTTCGCCTTGAGTAAGTATGTTAAAATATGGCCTAGTTATGATTTGATGTCGTTTGAATTATAAGATCCGGAATGTAATTATGTGCTTGGTCGTGAGAATGGACTTATATGTTATGTGTTTTGTATATTTATAGTGGACTCTCATATACATTGAAAGGTGTGAACACTCGCTTAGCCCTTGTGATCATGCATGTAAAGTTCACATTGGACCATTGAATTTATTTGGATATGTTGTGTCTCATTCCGGCAAATAGTGGAGTTACTTGAGCGCACATATGTTTTAAAGTGATTTTTTGATACATTAAACATGCATACATACACATCATGATTCACTTGATACATGGCATGTGAGTATGAATCATATGAAAGATTATATGCATGGTTTTATAATTATGGATCACATAATGGTTATATGAATGGATTGGAGGGCCATAGTTATTGTGATGTGGATCATACGTAGACGGAGGGGCCTTAGACGATGATATATACATGGATTAATCCTGTGTGCACACACATGTGCTTATCGAGGGTATGCATGCACATGTGCAGAGTCGAGACACGTGCGTAAGAGCATGAACATGCATACGCATACTCGAGTCTTTGAGGACAACAAGGCATGCGTGCAAACATTAGAAAGGTCTACATGAAATATTGGGATATTAAAACCTATCCCTCTTACAACAAATTCATCTTCAAATTTTTTAAAAGAGATTGTATATTTAATTGAGTCATCAAACATAAATGCAATCAAGATAAAATTAGGACCTATACTAATAAACGATGGAGAGTTAAATTAAAATGAAATAAAAATAAGAAAGATATACCTTCATGAGCGACAAAGATAAATAGCATTGCACTGAGTGTCTTTGTATTGGCAAGATGCTCAGAAGTCTTCATTTCTTTTCTTATTTATAGACTTCATAAGTAGTTGTTTATCGTGAGTGTTCATTGGAAATATTGTTATTTAACCACTTTTACCACGTGTTTTTGTTGTGGATGGTTATTAGAGAGTAAGTTATGTAATCACTTAACCACATGTCTTTGTGTGTCGGTCACATGTTTGAAGTGCACATAATCGCAACCCATTTCTTTGTCATGTGTAAGTGACAGTTATTGTGAAACGATTGTTTTTTGTCGTTGTTTTGGCCTATTTAGCTATTGTTTCAATCATTTCGTCATTATTTCGCTCATTGATCATTAACAAAAAATCACCTATTGACCAAAATTGACCATGAAAATTTGCCCATTGGTCATGAATTCAACCATTAGCCAAAATTTGATTGTTGATCACAAATTTATCCATTAGTTAAAATTCAGCCGTTGGTCACAAATTAACCATTTTTTTCTACATAGCTTTATACCGAAATTTATTATTTTAATGGTTATAAAGATTTTCAATAAGATGATGTTGCTACGGGCTGTTTTCTTGAGCCGTTTGATTTGATTGTGTTAAATTAGATGTAAACAAGAATCATTCCCACTAAATGAAGGGAAAATTTCAGTTTTCAACACAATAATAGGATAATAAAAAGCTTATGTGGGTATAGATAAAGTTTCAACGGTGGGCATTCAATTACATTATTTATCAAGATGTGTCCTACTTGAGTTGTAAATATATTTGACTTTTGACATCATGTTCTGATATGAATTGGTGTTAAAGTCGTATTATATACATTGAAGCACCATCCTCTGATGGTCATACTCGTCAACTCCTCTCTTTTGTCTCTCCTTGATACTTTCGTAAACGAAAGCCACGTGGTCTTTTGTCTCTCCCAGTTACTTTCTTGAATCGAAAGCCACGTCGGTGGAATTTTCTGAGATCCTGCCCGTCCACAAGTCAACTGTCTAATCTACTCTCCGTACAGCTTGAGACAAAAAAAAAATAAGACAGATCCAAAAATCAAGTGGTCAAAAAGTAGAGGATTGAACGCCTGCCATTGAAACTTTTTTAGGGTCATAGAAATTGTGGATCAATATGATATTTGTTTTTCCTCTTCATACAGGTTTTATACAGGTATGAGTGACCTTATAAACAGATTGGATGGAAAGTAAACCTTGAGGTGGGCCCTATGAATGTTCTAGGGTTTAAGAAACATTGTCCCACCGCTATTTGTGGTATAGTACACTTGAGCCTAAGAAATTACTAATTCTTGGGACTAAAATATAAAATGATCGTGCCAAATGAATGAACGGTGTAGATATGATAAATACATCATTGTGAGCCCATGTAACTTTGATCTCCTTTGAACCGTTCGTACGGAGCTCGGGGAGCGTCAGCGCTCGTCTTTGCACGACACGTACCGACACCAGCTAGGTTGCTGGTGTATGGTACACCAGCCAATCCGCTTCTGTTTTACGGAGCACTTGGGATCAACGTCAAACGGTATGGACGGCATGGATTTAATGTACGTTAAGTCGTTTTTTAAAACTCACGGTAGAGAACCTGGACGCGGATTGGATGCTTACATGTTGAGTAGCGAGACTGGCTACTGAAGTGACGTCACCAACTTTTGTGGGCCCCACCATGATGTATGTGTTGTATCCACACCGTCCATACATTTGGAGAGATCATTTTAGGGCATGGTCAAAGAACGAGGCAGATCCAAGACTAGGGTGGACCCCACCACAGAAAACAGTGATGAGAGTAATGTCCACTGTTGAAAGCTTCCGAAGATCCACCATGATGTTTATTTGAGATCCCATCTGTTCATGTGTTAAAGTAGACATGAAAGAAGGAAAAACACAAATATTAGCTTGATAAAAAACTTTCGTGGCCCTTAGAGCTTTTTAACAGTGGGCGTCACTCTCCCCACTGTTTTTTGTGCTGGGGTCCTTCGAGCTTTGGATCTGATTCAATTTTTGGATCATGCCCTAATATGATCTCTCAAAATGGATGGACGGTGTAGATACAAAACATACATCATGGTGTGGCCCACAGAACTTAGTGACGTCACTTCAGTAGCTATTCCGCGTCGAGAGAACCTCCCCGCGGCGGGAAACGGAAGGGCTACTGCCCCTGCCACCAGCCCCGTGGCTGATGGTCGGTGCTCTGTGGCCCCACTATGATGTATGTGTTTCATCCATTCCGTTTATCAATTTTTAAAGGTCATTTTATGCTTAATTACAAATATTAAAGGAATATAAATCTCAGATGAACCACACCACAGGAAAAAAATAGTGATTGGATATCCACCATTAAAATACTCTTAAGGCCCAAGGCCCAATGTACTGTTTATTTGACATCCAATCTGTTGATTAGGTCATACCGACCCAGATGAAGCGAAAAAACGAAGATCAGCTTGATCCAAAACTTTTATGGCCCCCAAAATTTTTTTAATGGTCAACGTTTATTCAACACTGTTTCCTGTAATGTGGTCCACGTGAGATTGTTGTATAACTCATTTTTGCTTTCATTCCATAAAATGATCTAAAAAAAATAAATGGACGGCATGGATGAAACAAATACATTATGGTGGGGCCCACGGAGCACCGACCATCAGCCATTGGCTGGTGGCGGGGGAGTAGCCAATCCGTTTCCGGCAGGCACCTAGCGCGGGATCAGCAAGCAAGCGTTTTCCTTTTATGTTGGTCGGGTCCGGGAGCCGAGCAGGGCAGAGCAGAACCCGAGTGGAAAATGGGCATCCGACGGCTGCAATCTCTCCCCCCAACAGAAGCCCTAGATCTTGACAATGGCCTCTCCCTGGCCCCACGCCTCAAGCTCCTCCTCACCATCTACCGCTCAGATCCTTCCGTAAGGCCCATCGACGAATGGCATCTCAAGCGCTCTCTCCTCGACTTCCTCAAATCCTCACTTTCTATCACCGTCCCCGAAGACGATCTCCACATCGAACGGTCCAAAGACCTCAAGAAGCGTAAGCGCGAGGATCCCGTCGCTTCTGGTACTCTCTACATCCGTGACCTGAGCTTCCTCAAGAAGAGGGAGGGTGATGACGTGGAAGATGATCATAAACGGTTCGTCGAGTGGAGGAAGTCCGTCGTCGATCGCATGGAGGGGATTGAGCTGAATCTCGAAGGGGTGAAGTTCAGATTGAATGCCGGGATTCCCGCCTCGGATGATTTCGAGCTGTTGAAGAAGTCGTGGGAGGAGTTTTACGCGTTGGGTAGCCGAGGTTAGTTAAACCCTACAAACCCACCTTAGGGCTGTATTGATATAATCCTTGTTCCAGGAGCAGCGCCAAGTGCTTATCCTCTTTGAGGGGGATCTACCTCCTAGTGCACAAGACACTAATTGTTTATGGGAATCAATCTTTGCTTTTTATTTGATAACAATTAAGGGGGCATTTGGATGCCTGTAACTTCTTTAAGTTGCGACTTACAAGTGAAATTCACTTACAGGTTGTCCCGGTGGGATGTAAGCTGTAAGTCACTTACAAGTAAGTTAGTTTTTGTGTTTGGGTAACATGTTAGTTAGTTACAAATAAGAAGCTGTATATTCACACCAAATGGAGCTTGGAGCAGGGAATCGTTGAATAACTTTCGCTTGATTGTTTCTCCAGCTAAATTTAGCACCCCCGAAGGAAGATCTACCAAATCATGAGAAGCCACCCAGTCCAAGGAACTCTTCACGCGGCTATTAACATGCCCCTGTTAGACTTTTCATACGAAAACTGCACTACATTGAAGTCACCTCGGATACACCACTAGAGGTCCACCTTTGTTTAACAGAAGAAAGCTTAGTTCACAATTAATCCCTTAGGGTAGGAGAACATGGACCATAGACAGCAGAGAAAACCCCTTTAAAACCAGAGGCATATTCTTGAAGAACAGCTGACACTGAGTAGGATCATGCGAAACTATCTTCTTTTCTCTGGACATCTGCATTCCAAGCCACAAGAATTCCTCCCGCAGAACCAGAAGCGTCTAAAGAAACCTAATCTTTGTTTTGAATTCCTCAAATAAAGTTCAACATACCTCTATCCACCGCCTGAAGTTTTTTTTTTTTCCTGCAACGCTATAACATCTGCCTTTGATTTCTTGCACATTTTCCTCACTTGGGCCCTTTTCAAATTGCAGCCCAATCCTTTGATGTTCTAAGAGAGAATTAACATTGATCACTTGCTCTGCCCCCTCTTGCCCTCTTGCTACCACTTGACTTGCTTGAAGAGTCGTAATTGATCGAGGATTTTAAAGCTCAAAAGCTCTTTGCAACCCGGCCCCTGGGAGACTTTTTGACCTTCAACAGCTGATCTTCGTGAAGCCTTTGATCTTCTTTGCCTTTAACAAATTGGAGAAAATCATAAACATATTCCTCTCGGGCTTCGAAAGACAGGCTTGCCATGCCTTTTACTCTTTCCAATACATCCTTGGACCGTCAAATTTGAGCTTCAGATAACTTTTGATTACTAGTAAGATTAGGTTGATTGGCAGAGCCCTTTGCTATCTTCACTCAAAAAATAACCTTGGCGTCATTTCTAACTTTCGTTGCGCACAGTGGGGTGACAATCAAGGCTTCCTCTAAAATGCAGCCCTCCGGTTCGGGTTGGAAGAGAAGACATCTCCGCCGACCATTACAAAGTATTCATGGCTTTTTTAATCACTTCCAATCTGACATAAACTGTTGACCCTTCGCCAGATTCCTTGTCCAAATCCATTTCATTTCCTTTACCTCTTCTTCTCCCATTTCTCTTGTAATGGTTTTTGATGATTTTCTCTCCCTCGGAATCCGCGACTAATTATCCCTCTCCTCCTGCGAACCCTGAATGTGCGGCCTCTCCACTACTGCATGTCTAAAGGAGATAGAGCTTCCTCTACAATGATAGTTTCACTTTGATTTCTTTGATATGGTTTATATTACATCCTCTCTGGTACCTGCTCCCCTACTCTCCTTTGGCTCTCCCCTTCTCTATTCTTTACATCAGGGTCAAATCGAACTTGTTGAACCCTAAGCTTCTTGCTCCTGAAACTCTCTTCGTGAAGCAGTTTGATGGCCCACTCCACCTCTTTTGAGCTCATTTGGACGAATGTAAAACCACAACAATAGGAGGTATTTTGATTTTGCTAGATGCTGACTTCCATGACCTTTTTGGCCCTGTCGAAGACTTTTGAGAAGTTAATCGGAAGCCATCCTTTAAGAAATTCAACCACAAACAACGTTGGAAGCTCTAAAAGCTCCTTCGTCATCAACCCTCTCTTCATAGTCTCGAGCTTTTTCCTGCAAACCTGTGTCCAACCTCCCATCTCCCCCCTCTTCCCTCTCTTCCTCTCCTATCTCGCACCTTCCCCCCCCCCCGGTCCCTGCACCTGCTTCCTGCCCCCTTCCCTCTTTGAACTGATGCTCCTCAAGCATCCTTCTCCCCTTCCCCTGATTTTGGCTTTTCCTCTATCCCTTTTTTCTCGCCATTCTCACACCATCTTCTCTTCGGAACAATTGCTTCGACTTGCATCAGCCTTGGGGCGAACTCTTCATTGCAACTGTAACAATCTCTTGATGTGCATGCATCTCCACCTATGTCAGTTATTATTATTATTATTATTATTATTTTTTATGGGAGCGGCTCCTACACTGGGCATCATTGAAGTAGCGTTGGGTTACCTCGATGCGATGAAGCCATTAGAGTTTTTCTTCTTATGCATGTCCTAGGTCAATTGTGGCCACCAAAGTAGTAGGTTGGAACATTCGAATTTTGGCGCCTATCTCTTCCTTTAACCCTCAATGAAACAACCTGCAATAGCCTTTTCTATTCATCCGTCAACTAGATTTTTGTGCCGCTCAAAATTAGTTTCATAATTGTGAATGGTTCCCGTTTGATGTAATTTTGAGAGTGTGGCATCAAAATCTTCACATTTAGTTGGTCCGAAACAGACACAAAAAGGCCTTTACGAAATTGGCCCATGGCAAGGTTGTGCGTTTTCTTGTACCATTGATACTATTGCACTTGATCTCATTCCAAATGAAAGGACTCTAATAGAACCTTCTATGCCTTTGGTGAGTTTTGAAAGCTAAAAAATTGTTCAATGTTAGTCGGATCTTCGCCATCGAAGTTTGGAAATTCGAAGGTATGTACCTTGCTTGGATGGGTACCACAATCTCTATTGGGCCTATCCTTAGATCCATTGGATTTGCTCCTCATGTCTCAAATCTATTGGGCCTATCATTAGATCCACTTGATTTGCTCCTCGTGTCTTGATTCTTGGTTCGATCTCCTACATCCTTGATAATTGGCAACACAATTTGCTAATATTGGAGGCTCATGTTGGATAGGGTCTCTTTGATCTCTTGCAACAATCCAGAATGTTGTTGCACTTGTTCTTCCAACTTTTCAACCTTGGCTGCCATCTCTTCATTTGTTGAGCTTGCTTGGCGAGTTTGGGCATCCCTAGAATTGATGCTCTGATACTAGATGATATGATGCTTGCTCCAAAAGTAGGGTTGAGTGCTTAATTGTTTATGGGAATCAATTTTTGCTTTATAATTTGATAACAACTAAATATATAGGAAAAACCTAGGATTTATTCAAGATTTGGATATCCCAAAGATATGACCCATCCAAGATTTGGATATCCTAAAGATTGCAATAAATACAAAACATAACCTAAACAAATTTAATCCCCATTTTATTTTTAGATCATACCATTCTACTCCCCTTCGAAGGACCTTGTCCTTAGAGTTTGTTCTCTTCCATTGCTCTTCCTTAATCTCCTCTTTGGCATCACCATCTAGTAGGAACAATTGTTATGATTTGTAGTGATGGTTGGGCTAACTTTTCATCACAATTGTAAAGAAAATCCTTCTCCTACCATGCTTGCATCCTTGCCTATGAGTTTTTTATTTTTTAAATTTATTTTTATGGGAGTAGCTCCTACTTTGGGTGTCATTGATGTAGTGTTGTGTGTTGGTTGGGTCTCCTTGATGCAATCAAGCCATTGGAGTTTTTCTTCTTATATGTGTGCCAACCAAATTGTAGCTACCAAAGTAGCAGTTTGGATCATTTGAATTTTGACCCCGATCTCTTCCATTAAGCATCCAATGAAACAACCTTCAAGCGCCTTTTCTATCCATCATTCAACTCGATTTGTGGCCTGCTTGAAATTAGTTCAATAGTCGCGAATGGTTCCCTTTTCATGTAATTTCGAGAGTGCGACATCAAAACCTTCATATTTGGTTGGTCTGAAACAGACCCACAAGGCCTTTACAAAATCGGCCCATGGTAAGGTCGCTTGTGTTTTCTCGTACCTTAATATTATTGCAACACATCTCCTTCTAAATGAAAGGACGCTAATAGAACCTTCTTTTCCTCTGGTGTGTTTTGAAACTTGAAAAATTGTTCGACCCAACTAGTCGAATCTTAGTCGAATCTTCGCCGCCAAACATTGGAAAGTTGAGAGCTATGTACCTTGCTTGGATGGGTACCACACTATCTCTATTGGGCTTGCTGTTAGATCCACCCGATTCTTTTCTATCGTTGGACTAATCTCCTACATCCTTGATCATTGACAATGCCAACCACTCATATTGGAGGCTTATGGCGACATGGTCTCTTTTCTTTCCAGCAACAATTTGGAATGTTTTTGCACCGGTTCCTCCAACTTTTTGACCTTGGCCTCCATCGACTTCATCTGCTGAGCTCGTAGAGCAAATTTGGGCATCCTTACAATTAATGCTCTGATACCAAGATGATATGCTCCTTACTCCAGGACTAGAGCCAAATGCTTAATTATTTATGAGAACAATCTTTGCTTTATCATTTGATAACAACTAAATATATAGGAAAAACTTGAATTTCTCATGTTGCCTTAAAAAATAAAAAAAATAAAATAAAAAGGAAAAAGTTGGGATCTATCCAAGATTTTGATATCACAAAGATACAATCCATCCAAGATTTGGATATCCCAAAGATAACAATAAATACAAAATGTCATCTAATCAAATGTAATCGCTATCCCACTGATCCCTATTCAGTTGGGATTTTATTTTATTTTACGTTATTTTCAGATCTTACCATTCTACCACCTTTTGAAGAACCTTGTCCTTAAGTTTTGTTCTCCCTTTGGTCCCTCTTCGTCCTCAAATCTCCTCTTTGGCATCACCATCTAGTAGGAACAATTGTTGTGACTTGCAGTGATGGCTTGGGTCAAACTTTTCATCTAGAGCTGTACACAAACCGAGTTAGCTCGATTAGCTCGCTCGACTTGACTCGAAAAAGCTCGATTCGACTTGGTTCGAAACTGAGTTCGAGCCGAGCCGAGCTGATTTTTTGAGCTCAAAAAAATTTCGAGCCGTGTTCAAGCTTGCCCAAGCTCAACTTGACTCAGATCGAATCCCAACTCGAATTGAACTCGGATCAAACCAGTTCGGTGACTTGGTTATTTTGATATTGATGTTGCTCAACAAGTGTTTGACGAAATGACTTAACGAAGTGTCGGCTGGTGGCGATGAAGGTATGGATATGAAACAAATACCCTTGTATTTTGATTTTTATGTTGCCTACTGAGTGTTTGATGAAATTTCTGTAAACCGATGCTGTTGCTTTACATTCCGTGAGAAATTGAAGGTGCACTCCATGTGTTTGAGAAAATGCTGCAAAGGCTCAATCTTGGCTCGAACTCGCCCGAGCTGCTGACCGAACCGAGCCGAGCTGGCCAGTCTGGCTTAAGGACCGAGCCGAGCCGAGTTAGAGCTGGGGTCAGCTAGTGGCCCAGCCGAGTTAAGCTGTGCCAAGCTCGACTCGGTTCGACTCGTGTACACCTCTATTTTCATCACAATTGTAACATAGGCCCTCCTCCCGGTGTGCTTGCATTTTTGCCTATGACAATTTCTTTTAATGGGAGTGGCTCCTACTTTGGGTATCATTGAAATAGTGTTGGGTGTTAGTTGGGTCTTCTTAATGCGATGAAGCCGTTGGAGTTTTCCTTCCTGCATATGTGCTAGCCCAATTGTGGCCACCAAAGTAGTAGGTTGGAACATTCAAATTTCTGCCCCAATCTCTTCCTTTGACCCTCCAATGAGACAACCTACAAGCGCCTTTTCCATCCATCTTTCAACTTGATTTGCGAGCCGCCGAAAATTAGTTTGGTAGTCACGAATGGTTCCTGTTTTATGTAATTTTAAAAGTGCGGTATTAAAAGTCTTCATATTCAGTTGGTCTGAAATGGATACACAAGGCCTTTACGTTATTGGCCCATGGCAAGGTTGTTTGCGTTTTCTCGTACCATGCCATTTCTTTGATCTCCTGCAACAATCCGGAATGTATTTGCACTTGTTCTTCCAACTTTTTGACCTTGGTCTCCATCAACTTCATCTATTGAGCTTTTGTGGCAAGTTTGGGCATCCCTAGAAATGATGCTTTGATTCCATATGATTTGATCCTTGCTCCGGGTGTAGGGTTGAGTGCTTAATTAATAATAATAATAATAATAATTATTATTATTATTTTATTTTTTATGGGAATCAATCTCTACTTTATCATTGGATAACAACTAAATAATAGGAAAAACTTTGTATCCATCCAAGATTTGGATATTTCAAAGATACCATCCATCTAAGATTTGGATATCTCAAAGATAGCAATAAATACAAAATGTCATCCAATCAAATCTAATCCCTAACTCATTGATTCCTATCCTGTCGAGATTTTATTTTATAATTTTATCTTTTTTCATTTTTATTTTCAAATCCTACCACGCGTTTGGACGTTCAATTGAATTCAGTGAAATCACTCAGTTCAGTCAACTGCTTGTTCCAGGTAGGACTTCCAAGCCATGCAAATGGTGGGTCCCACCATGAATATGACCTGGCACAAAATCAGTAAGGTCCACTTATCCAGGGGCCACACGATTGTGGTAGATTAAATTGACAGCTGCATGTCTAACTCAATATACAGTGTGGCACCCCTAATGAGTGGATTGGCCTGATTTTCCAGATGGTGGGGCCCAGCTTTTTTTGAACTGGTTAGAGATGTGTCCACCCATGTGACACATTGGTTGGAAAACAGGCCTGCATGTGAAGTTAACATACAGCCGGCTGTAGGTGATCAGTTTTCATTTCACAAGTTGTAAGTAGCTCTCCGTTTGCATTTATGTTCCTTTCAGCTTCGACTTGGAAGTTAACAAATTGCAGTTTGGAGGTCACTCCTGCAGTACAAAGACTTGGGGAACATAATCGTACTTTGGTTTTTTGGACTCTAGAAAACTGATAATTGCAATTCAATACAGTTTAGGCTGCATTTGGACACACATGTGATTGAATTGCGAACATTCAGTTTAATTGGGGGGAATCACAAATAACACTGTTTCCTAACACTGTTTTAGGTTGAAAATGACGGAATTGCAATTTAGAGCCTACATTCCGAATATGAATGCTAATGTGATTAAGATTCACTCATTTTAACTTTTTTAGACTAATCATTGTGATCTGTCTCAGTAGTGCATCTAATCACCCGAAATTCCAAGAACTTGTTTTTTTTTTTTTTTTTGGAAAGAGAAGAATTTGGGGCTTTTCTTGGACTCTTTGTTTAACTTGCAGATGAGATGAAAACAGGTCTGACCTAAGATCTTTCTGTTTGGGAATTAGGCTGGAAGCCTAAGTGAATTTACCATATGAATCTTGATTTCATGGTTGGCAAACACATTCTTGGCCCCAATTTGGGGATGAGGTCGTCTAAGAATTGCACGATTCATGAATTTACAGGTGTCTAGGGCCTGTTTCAAGTGGTTTGCAAAATATGGATGGGCCAGTTTTTGTGCACGAGTATTTAGCGGGTCAACTCTGTTTGCATTTTGTGGCATGTGCCAAATGCACAAGAATAAGATCCGACAAAATGCAAGTGGTGGGATGTGCCTTTCATGATGTTAAATCCAAATAGGCCCTTGTTTCTAGTCAGGTTTGGTTGAAGGAAATAAATACTTAGCTTAATAATTTTGTTTGGCTTTCATGGGGACACTGCTTGTAACCGGCCGGATTCCTGCAACCCCAACCACTGTGGGGCCCACTGCGATATTTGTGTTTTATCCATTCCATCCAGCTGTTTTTTCAGCTCATTTTAGGACATGGCCACAAACAGGAGGGAGATCCAAAAAATTAAGTGGGCTACACCATAAGAAACAGTTGGGGTTGAACGCTCACCATCGAAACCTTCTTGGGGACACAATAGTTTTGAATCTGGCCAACATTTGTGTTTTCCCTTAATCCAGGTGGGAATCCCCCTGTTTGGTTCATGGGATTAAATGGTATGGAGTTGCAATTCGATGGAATTAACACCATCATTGCATGGTGATTGCATCTCTGGAAATACCATGGTATTTTGACCGTCCAATCCCATGTTCAGGATCGGATTCTTCCTTTGGAAAAAAACACTGTATCAAGCAAAACCCGCATTTGGTGGACCATGGAATTGTAATCAATGGACCAGATTCACAATTGATGTTGGTCACGTGTATGCGTATACAACTTGAATGTCACATGTAAAGGGTGCATCTGGATGAACGGCGTGGATAAAACACATGCATCAATGTGGGGCCCACAAATGTAGTGGATTTTGAAATCCACTACAAATCCCGCGGTATCTACTTTGAGACTGGATGATATGATACCGGGATTAATCCAATCCTTACTGTCCTTTTCAAATGTTGGATGTCCATTTGCACATGACCAAATGCAATTCCATACCTGATGGGGACATCACGCGCGCACGCACACGCACGCCCCCCCTACGTACGTACGCAAGGAGAAGGAGGGCCCCACCATCGATCTGGATCAATGACGACATCCAAGGAGGGCCTCGTAGTTAGAAGACTGAGTTTTGGTTCGTTGGAGTTGGCCCGGTAGTCAAGTAAAGCTCATCATGGGATCTCATGATCGTGGCCTACTAGTCTGATTAATCTCATATTTTAGGTTTTGCTTATTAATGTTATTTAGAATATCATGGACGCTTTAGATTTCTTTGATTAGTTTTTATTTTGGTTTACTTCATCGCCAAGTAATAGGTTGTGCACATGACGCGAGTTTTTGGGTATAGGTTTTCTTATAAATAGGCACCCCTTGTAGCTTTTTGAATTCATTGAAGTTTAATAAAAATTCTGCGTTTTCCTACTCCTCTGAGTTCTTGAGTTGTGAAAATCCAATTGGGTGCGAAACCCTTCCTTCATCAAAGGGCTAACTACAGTAGTGCGAAGCCACATCTATTCCGATTCGCCCCCATCCTCTGCCATATCTACTTCTCATCTCCTACCACCATCCGTGCTTCAAATCTGTCCTTTATTATAACAGTTTTCCTATTTACAGTAGAATTCCAGATTCTGGCCCTACAGGAGGGCTGCAACTTCGGCGGAGCACCATGCACAACCCGTAACTCGGATCAACCCGAAACTTGGGGGTTTTGGAGCCCACCCCTGGCCGACCAAACTCAAGGAGTCGTGTGGGACCCCCTCGCACGTGCGGCCAGGCCTCTGCGCACGTGCATCAGGCCTGACCTGCTGTTCGCACCCGGGGACTGTCATCCGGTTCAGGTTTTCTTCTTATTTCTTCCTCTCATACCTGTTCTTCATAACCTTAACCCTAGATTGTGTTATCTTTAATTTGTTTGCCCCTTTTCTTATCCTAGGGTTCCTTGAATTGGAATTGGTGAATCCCCTGGATTAGAGACTGATTGCTATGCATGTGTGGATGATTATTACTTACCTTTGAGTATCGTTTGGTTCATAATTTTTACTGATCCAGCCCTAGCCTGCGTAGGCCTGGACTCGTGCAGATTCCCCTTGTTTGAATGTTTGAACTTTTGTGTGGGATGTAGAATTATTATGTGATTGTTTCTGAATTAGTATGATTTAAAGCCTGAGATCTTGCATATCATATTTAATTTTCATGTCCTGCATCAATACTACATAATCCCACCTAATACCATGCACCAAACAGGCCCTTAAGTACGCATTGAATGACATATAAACATCATGGTGGGCCCTAGAAAGGTTTCAACCATAGGCGTTTCCATCCCTGCTGTTTCCTATGGTGTGGCCCACTTGAGTTTTGGATCTTCCTAATGTTTGGCGTCATGTACTAAAATGAGCTAGAGAAATGGATGGACGGAGTGGATATAACACAAACATCATGTTGGTCCCCACAGAGCTTGGGGTTGCAGGTAATCCATGTCCCCTTCATGGCGTGGCCCATCTAGGACGGACCTTGCTAATTGAATGATGTGGATCATGGAAAGGTGGGGCACACCTGTTCGGTTGTATATAATACAATACTTTTTATTTATTTATATATTTTTATTGCTGTGGGCATGCAACTGATAGTAGTTTATGATGTTATTGTTCAACAGCTTCTCATTCAAGGGGTGTGAGGCAACGAGCGGACACACTTGTTTTGGAAGGTGTACCATCCCGATGGTTTGCGGAACCGCGGGTGTCGTCCAAACCTTCAATGCTGGTCACACATACCATATTTTCAGTATTTGGAAAGATAAGGTTAGTTCAAGGTTTCCTGTTATATTAGTTTTCATAATTGTCCCATCTTCATTTTGGTTTAGCTTGTATTTTTCTGGAGTTATGTTACATGTAGTCTCTTTTACATTCTACTGAAGCTGCATTTACATAGGAGTATTTGATTTCCTCATGTTGTGCTGGATGTTGTATGGTTTCTTCTTTGATTGACGGATGCTGTTGTTGCTTTTCTTTCTTTTTCATTTTTCCGTACTTGGGGTGAGGGATTGTCAGTCTTATATGTACTTGGTTATTGATATTCTTTGAGTCAATTCTCATACTTGAATAGTGCATGGACTTTGCATCCTATTTCTTGGAATAGTGCATTTTGCTGCCATGTCATGAAATGCATTCATCTTTATTGTATGCTGTCTGCATAGGTCAAGTCCCCTAGTTTTGTTGGAGTCTCACTGCCAGTTTTAGCACTTGCCAGTTGGTTGGTTATTTGATGAGGGTGTAGGCATAGACATATCTGTGTAGGATTTAAGTGGCATTATGCCAGGCTAGGCCTGAGAGTCACTATATACTTTGGATTTTCAGTTTGGATAAGGCTTACTGTTTTGATGGCCAGCAAATACATGGTTGAAGGAAAGTACAGAAATGGTCCACGTTCAACCAAAAAGGCCAAGGTTTCGATGGCTATGCTCTTTCAATATAAGAGATTTTTGGTTCATGGATCATCTTGAGTAGGGCCAATTATATCAATGTTTTCGAACCATGGGCCCCACTTTTGCAAACTGAAAACCCAAGTGTATTGTAGGACCACCTCATCAAACTTGCTTGTGTACTCTTTTCTTATTTTCTTTTGAAGATTAAGATGAAAAATACCTGCATGCAATAGCACATGGAACAAAACCCGAGAGACATGGAGAACTGATATCGAGGCTGCACTAGACTTGGGCAAGAAATCAACTTCTCTGTTTGCTTCTCCGTCCACCTTAGCAGAAGTTACTGCATGACTGGTGCACAAGCCCCAAACTTCCTCCATCATGTCAGTTACTCTCCACGAGCACACTCTGGACTTAGCCCATGAGATAGCATTGGAGGAGTTGCCTTCGAGAGTATCCAGAAAGAGGCCACCATCATTTGCCATCTTTACACTTGCAGCAAGGTGATTGCTTCGGCCCAGCTGGAGTCTATAACCCAAATTGGACCCAGAACTCTGTGATAACCGCTCTGTTGCTGTCCCAGGTCAAACCTCTCACCCCCACGTGTCTGGGGTTGCTAAAATGAACACCTGTCAAAACTGACTTTAAAAGTGCTGGAGGGCTCCAACTTTGCTGAAGAGCATCTTACCAGCTTGCTGCCAACGGTGATCTAGTGAATTCACTGGGCCAATGACTTTCTCCTCTGTATAGGTCAACCTCATTGAACTTATTCTAATGCCTTCTAGATCCACCTCATCAATTGGCTGGCACAGATTATGAAGCAGTTGGACTGTGGGCACACCAGTCCAACCGTACAAAAGGGTTTTGTACAACTGTGCAGCTCTAAGAGGTCCTATTGCTGTGTGCACTTAGTCTTAGAGTGATATTTGGACTATTGTATTTAGGGTTTTTAGTCTTCTTTCTCCTTTTATTTACAACTTCGACAAGTATAGTTTGAATTAAATAGCGAAGGAAATACGGGGACGAATAGGGATTAAGTGGTTTATTCTAGCAGGTTCTTGAATAGTATCTGAGGCCTAGCTATGCCCTGTAAGGACTATACCACTATAAGGCCATACATGTGGAACTATACCCCTATAAGGCAATACACATGGAACTATGCTATATTGCTATACCCCTATATGGCCATTCGTAATTGATGCTAGAGGAGTGATTCTTCTTTGTTATTGATGGTAGATGATTGATTCCTATCTGGAGGACTCTTATTTTGTGGCATTTTCAATGTAAATTGATCTTATATTTTTGCTATGTACACCCATATTGTTCAATTGACTTCAATTCCACCTTTTCCCATTGGCTGTGTCTAGCCTCGCCTATTGAAAAAGGTGGGGAGCGTCTAGCCTCAAGATTTCTTAGATTATTTGGAATATTATCTAGAACCATTGTTCTCTAACCAATAGTTGGGAAAATTGGGCAAGCAACAAATTCTTTTATGGGAGGACCTGTGGTGTGAAAATGTGGCATTGGACTCATGAAAAAGAGAGAATGGTTTCTTATTCATACTTCTATACTAGAACTCAATTAGTGTGGTTGCTGGCCTGTAAAAAGATCCTAATGGTGAGAAGTTGAGGGTTATGTCAATTTCATGGAACGTCTTTACAGAAGGTGTGCGGAATCGGTTACGTATCGGCCGATACGTAACGGAAACGGTGACGGCCGATACGCGATTCGGGGTCGTATTGGCCGTTACCGTTTTTTGTATGCGTATCGGCCGATACGGTGCCGATATGGGCTGTAACGGTCAGAAAACGGCAAATTTTTTTTTTTTTTTTCGTTTTAAGGACTTTTTTTGCTGTTTGTTCCAAACTTCTTGCTTCCAAACTGTTTTTCATTCCTTCTAATAGTAATTTCGACCAACCTCGGCTGGTTATTTGGGACAAAAACACATTATATTACGGATTTGGTTGAATCAAAGCTCAGTGGGCCATTTTTCAGAAATTCGTCAAAAATAGGTATTTACTTTTTTTAATATGTTTTGTTGTTTTAATCATGTCATATGATGAGTTAATCATAGTAGAACATGATAATGTGCATTTTACAGATTTGGGGTGCCATTTAATATTTTTTTAATATATTTTTTTTCTATTTACGCATGAATTTTGACCTTTTTTTTCCAAATTCGAAAAATCAATTTTTAATGGTTGTTTTGCTGTTTTAATCATGCCATATGATGTGTTAATCATAGTAGAACATATTAATGTGCATTTTACAGATTTGGGGTGCCATTTTATATATTTTATATATTTTTGTTTATTTATTTACGCATTTATTTTGGCCCTTTTTTTGAAAATTCGAAAGATCAATTTTTAATGGTTGTTTTGCTGTTTTAATCATGTCATATGATGTGTTAATCATAGTAGAACATGTTAATGTGCATTTTATAGATTTGGGGTGCCATTTTATGTTTTTTTTTTTTAATATATTTTTTTTATTTACGCATTTATTTTGGCTCTTTTTTTGAAAATTCGAAAGATCAATTTTTAATGGTTGTTTTGCTGTTTTAATCATGTCATATGATGTGTTAATCATAGTAGAACATGTTAATGTGCATTTTACAGATTTGGGGTGCCATTATATATATATATATATATATTTATATATTTTTTATTTACGCATTTGTTTTGGCCCTTTTTTTGAAAATTCGAAAGATCAATTTTTAATGGTTGTTTTGTTGTTTTAATCATGTCATATGATGTGTTAATCATAGTAGAAGTGTAGAACATGTTAATGTGCATTTTAGAGATTTGTGGTGTCATTTTATAATTTTTTTTTTTTTGTATTTTCAAATTAGTGACTTTATATTTTTATTTGCTTATATTGGACAAGTTTTGGAGCTTCTTAGGGTTTAGTTAGAATATAAAATTATCTTTATTAACATAGGTCATACACTCATACTCATATCCTAAACCTAAAGAAATGTCTGGGTCTGGCCAACAACAAGTGAGGATATTGGATGGCAACATTGTGAGAGGGTTGGTGGTACTAGGCACCAAATGAAGTGCAAGTATTGTGATAGATTAGTGACTGGTGGAATTACCCGTCTCAAACAACATTTAGCACATCGAAAGGGTCAAGTTGCGCCATGTGTCAGAGTACCGAAAGAGATAATGCTATTAATGCAAGCTAGTCTGGATATGTCGAAGGGTAAACGTGCTGCTGTACAAAAGAAGAAAAATGATATTTTGGATGCAGCTCGACAGGAGGTATTTGGTCCTGAATATATGTGCGTTCGTGATGAAGATATTATTGATTCTGACGAAGATTCAGATCGGGAATTAACTATAGCTAGGAGAGAGCGTACGTCTAGCTCGTGAAGAAGAAGAACGTCGTCGCATGTTTGGTATGCATGAGTTAGTGCGTGATACAGGGGGGGTAGGTTTGGTGGGTTATGATGTATGTTTGGGAGCCGACGACAGACATCTTCACGTGATGCCCCTATACGTTTGGATGAAGAAGTAAATAAGCTTAGGAGACCCTCTATTGATCCAATCCTGTTTAGGAAAGAATCAACTAAACAAAAGAAGATAAAACAAATGTAGAGTAGAACTTCCGTTGAGAAATTAGGTAGAGCAACAGCAAAGTTATTTATACATGCCAACATACCTCCTAACGCGGCCAATTCTCCATATTGGCAGGTGGTAATCGATGCAGCAGCAGAAGCAGGTGAAGGAATAAAAGCTCCCACGGCTAAGGAGATTAGGGGGAAATGGACAGATGCAGAGTATGCGGATGTGAAAGCATACGTGGCTACTTTTAAACCTGTATGGTAAGCCAGAGGATGCACGATCATGTGTGACGGTTGGACTGGCCCAACCAGACGTAGCATGATCAACTTCTTGGTGTACTGCCACCTAGGAACTATATACCACAAGTCAATTGATGCATCAGAAGCAACAAAAGATTCTCAATATATTATGGGCCTAATAGATAAAGTTGTGGATGAGATTGGAGAGGAGAATGTAGTGTAGATTGTGACAGATAATGAAACATCATATAAGCTTGCAGGACATATGTTGATGGATGAGAGAAAACATCTTTTTTGGTCACCATGTGCTGCCCATTGTATTGATCTTATATTGGAAGATATTGGGAAGAAGAAGAATGTTAAGGAAATGGTCGAAAGGGCAAAGGAAGTGACGACGTTTATTTACAACCATAATCAAGTAGTCGCAATAATGAGAAAGTTCACGAAAGGACGAGAGTTGTTGAGGCCTGCGGCGACTAGATTCGCAACAAACTTTATAGCATCAGAGAGTTTATTCCAGCATAGGGGAGAGTTGAGTGAGATGTTCGCTTCTCGAGAATGGCTCAATACAAAACATGGGAAGAAGATATCAGGCACACCGGTCGACGTTGCGAACACCATACGGGATAACAAATATTGGAAGAAGGTCAAGGCGATCCTAAAGGTGATGGACCACTAATGAGGGTACTCCGTCTTGTTGAAACCGATGAAGCACCTACCATGGGCTTCCTATATGATGCTATGGATAAGGCAAAGCTTGCAATTCAACGTGATTGTAGAAGCTGGGAGACTTATTGGAAGATGATCGACAGGAGATGGACAAAACAACTCCATCACGATCTTCATGCAGCAGGTTACTACCTAAATTCTAGGTATAGATATGCCCAATCATTTGTTGAGGATGATGAAGTTCGTGTCGGGCTTAAAAATGTGATAAAGAGATTAGAGCCTGACTTAGATCTGCAAATAAAGGCATTGAATGAATTAGATACATTTGGAAATCGCCTTGGTAGCTTTGGAGATGCTTTTGCACAACATGCAGTATCTAGGTTGCAACCGGCCGAATGGTGGATTAATTTCGGAGAGAGTACGAAGGCTCTCCCAAAAATTGCAGTAAAAGTTTTGAGCCAGACAACATCTTCCTCTAGCTGCGAAAGGAATTGAAGTTATTTTGTGCTCATTCATTCAAAGAATAGGAATAGATTGCAGACTAGAACATTAGATAGACTTGTCTTCATGCACTACAATATAAAACTAAGAATGTGACGACATCATAGGAGCATTACAGCTGCCGATGACGGAGACTACTGTCTAATAAACTTGGACAATATTTATGATGAGGATGACCCACTTCTACCTTGGTTGGAAACAAGGGAAAAGCAAATTGAAGAGGATAGTGAAGAATTGGAAATTGATGACCCAGAAATACGCAGAGCGCAACAAGAGAGTCGTGCAGATATGTTGGACCCAGTAAGAGGGGCAGCGTTTATGCCACGTACGGATACGGCTCAAGATCAACAAAAGAGTACAAGCAGTGGTAGCGTGACCGTGTCAGATGATGACGACCCCCTTGCTCCTGGTGCTGGCACTTCTGGTGTTGCTTACCCCCCTATACAGCCGTCTATAGATCGCGATGGCGATGAACATCGACGACGTGGTACACGAGGTCAGACTTACGAGTGTACCGAGTCACGATACAGCCAACCGGAGGAGGGTACATCTAGTGGTGCACGGGGACCGGGAGGTCTGGAACATCAACAGGCTCATGGTCTTGGTTATTATGATGGCTATTCTTATAGTCAATTGGATTATAATTGTGGTGGTTATACTGAGCCTGCTCCATCACATTCATGTTGGAGTAGCCCTCCTGATCAATATCCATATGATTATAGATATCCAGATTCAAATCCAAGTTACTCATCATAGCAGACGCACTCTCAATCTCAAGATTCTCAACAGCCTGAGTATGGGCACCAGTATGGCTATTCGACGGGCAATAGTGGATATCCTTACTTGGGGTCAGAGTCGTTGCCTAGTCAGGATCAGTCATCCTCTGGTTTCGTTGATCTATTATTTCCTTCTGGCACTGGATATTATGGATATGCAGCACCTACACCTATTGGATAGCCTCAGCCTGATGGTGACGATGACGATGATGTGGAGGTCGAGCAACCACAAAAAAACAGATTTTCATTTTGGTGGTGACTTATGATTGTGAGTATATATTTGTATTAAGGTAAGTATTTGCAGCAGACAGCTCACAGCAGTATTATTTGCAAGAAGCCATGTAGTCATGCACACACTTGACATTGACACTGCCGAACTTGTATTTAAAATAACTCCCTTAACAACCAATCAAGTAATCCTTAATCAAGTTGCAGGGGAGTATATCATACACTACTAATTTATTTTTTTAATATTCTTGACTTGAGGATGACAGGTTATAGACAGGAATCACAGTCACGTGCACAGGTATGTTCGAGAAATTCTTCAAAAATAATTGCAAACACCTAATGTAAGATATTTTCATATTACATTCATTCTAATATATCTATCATTGATAGTAGATAGTTAGAAAATTAAATATATGAATTTTGTAGTCAAATTTAGGTTATCTGATTCATAAATTCATCAGACAGTCCGATACAACTTCTCACCAAAGAGTGGACCGTTACACCACCATAACCATGTTCCAATTTATAAATGAATGCATATTTGGAATGCTTAGAATATTCTGGATTTAATCCATATTTTTTCATATTTTTTTTGGCAAAAAATAAATTTTGCGCCGTTACGGGCCGTTACGCCCCCGTATCCGTATCGGTTTTGGAGGTCACCGTTACGCTAACCGATACCGATACGGGACACCTTTACAGATGTGCCTCAGGATTTCTTAGTTTATTTGGGATGTTATCTAGAACCATTGTTATATAATTGATAGTTGGAAAATTTGGGCAAGCAATGAATCTTTTTTATTGGGGGACCTGTGTTGTGAAAATGTGGCATTTGGCTCATGAAAAAGGATAAAATGGTTTCTTGTTCTTTCTTCTATACTGGAACTCATTTAGTGTGGTTGTGGCCCTTATAAGAGATCTTAATGGTGAGGAAGTTGAGAATTATGTCAATCTCATGGAATGTCTATATAGATGCACCAATAGGATGGGGAAAAGGGATTCTTGGCAGGAGAACTTGGAGAGGAACGGGCTTCTTTTTTGAGGTCCATAGCATATGTGATAAAGTTACAATGTCCATGGTTTTGCCTTTGTATCATGTTCATACTGTCATATTGAATGATCCGTATAATGCATATAACTGTGGTTTCTGGTTGGGCCAGTCCGATGGCTCTATATGAATCAGCAGTTTTTGAATATTATGTATGCCTTCATTGAATTGCTGGAAGATTTTCCAAAGCCACTACAAATTTGTGCAAATTTTGATACATTGCGCATTCTTTAATCCAATGAAAGAACTTGCTTTGATATCAAAATTGATGCAGTACAAAGCTAAACTTGAGCCCAAACCAAATTGGATGAAGCTGGATTGGATGTACCTTGTTTTAGGATAAAACTCCTTTTTCTTGGCGTTTTGGATAAAACTCCAACTCCTATAACATATTCTACAGAACAGTTATATAAGGATTGTTAAAAAGCCTGAACAGCCTTCTGGTGGAAACAAATAAGAAGAATGATTCTTCTCAAGACTGGAAGGAAACCAAAGGAATGCCCTGAAACTAATCCATAATATCATGCTTCAATTAAAAAAATCAAAAGTATCATGTTAAAATTCGCAACTCCTTTTGGTGCCATATTGGTAATCACCTAAACAACCCTAAAACTCACTTTTCCAAGTCTACAACTCTCCTAACTCAGCTTCTATTATATGAAGATTGTCTAAAACCTGTTACATTCCAAAAATAGAGTTAGATTGGTATCAACCTTGCTTACAAGTTCATCATCATCATCTAAGCCTTGTCCCAATTAAACCTTGCTTGCCAGTTACAACTAAAATATTCCTAAAACTGATCAATTCCATATCGTAAATAAACTAACAACAATCTCTGACAAAGAAAACTAGCTAATTAAGGACTCTTAATCGCAGTCCAAAAGCCCAAAAACTCGACTCGATGTTAAGCCAGGTTGGGTTGACTCAAAGACTCAACCCGACCCGAGTCAATATTTAATTAATCTAAATTGAAGAAAATAAAATTTAAATAGATATTTAAAATACTTATTGAGAATAAGTAATATAGAATGTAACTCAAATGAACAACTAAACATATACCTCATTGGTTAAGAGCATTTCTTCCTTTGGTCAATGATGGGGCCTTGAGGGTTTGAATTTCACTCCCCACCCTCTTTAGTTTTAATAAGACCTTCACTCAGGAGGTGACTCAGTTCGAGCCACTTGAGTTATGACGAGTTGATGGTATTCCATAACGACAATGATGACTGTAACAGCTACCACTGTTATCATTACGATATGGGCTATAACGGCCATTTCGGCCTTTTTTTGTGTGTGAAGAAAACCTATATTGGCTTGGTTACGGGGCATCTTTTCCGTAAGGGTCGTTACGACCCGGTAACAAGGTGTTCCATAATGGTAACAGTGGCCATAACGGCCACCACAGTTACCTTTACGATACGGGGCATAACGGCTATTACGGCCCCGTAACGGTCATTACGGTCTCTCTTTTTTATTTTTTAATTTATTGAAAAAACCCCCGAAAAACCTCGTAATGTTGATTAAAAAGTATGAAAAACCTATATATGTCCCGTAATAGACCATTACGGGACTATTATGGCCTTTATAGGGGATGTAACGTGCCGTTAACAACAATTACGGGTCATTTTTTTCCATAACGGCTATTACGGCCGTTACGACCCCGTAATGTGTAACGGTTGCCACCGTCACCTTTATGTAACGGCCTTTACGGCACACCATGCTCGGTAACATGTAACGGTTGCCACTGCTACCGTTGCGTTACGGCCGTTACGACACACCATGCTCTGAGTCAGTCCGAGTACACCGAGTTTACTAGATACTCGGCTCAAAATCTCGCGAACTCAAGTTGACTTGTCTGAGTTTCGAGCTAAGTCAGCGAGTTTTGGATTAGGGATTGACTCGTTTGAGTTTCTGAGTCGAGTCAACGAGTTTGCCAATCTGAGTTTTGAGTCGAGTTTCAGCGTGGCCCAGGCTTGAGGTTCTTCATTACAAAACAATGGCCAATGAAGTCCTCCCCTTATCGTGCCATGGAGCATCCAAATTCCTGAGCATTTGCTTCATTTACGAAAAAGGTAAGGAACAAGTGACCACTTGTTTCTACGTTATGCAACAACAAGATTTAGGGCTGCTTTAAAACTTTTTGAGATTTTACTTTTTTTCCTGAGCATTTTTTACAAAATGATTGGAGGGAACAAGTAAGCACTTGCTTCTAAATTGTGCAACAACAAGATTTAGGGCCACTTAAAATCTTTTTGAGATTTTCTTGATCAGCAATTTTTTTTTGTGAGATACCTTATACATTTTCAAAGTAATTTAGCAAAGGTTGTTGGAAAGTTGGCAAGGTGCTATTTCACAATAGGGGAAGGATTCTTTGGGTGTGATTTGAATGAAAGAAACAGTTGAATTTTTGATAGCCTGGTAGCACCTTTGTCGAAATTAAAAGAAATAGTCAAGAGCTTCATCTTTCAGCTTGTTCTTATGAGAAAAGAAATTCATGATGCGAGTTCATCTGATTTAGTGAGAGAATGGAAGGTGGTCATCAGGAGTGAAATAAGTACAAGAGAGCCAAGTGGAAGGCGCAATTCCCTGGTGTTTGCGATTTAGCTTTGACAGCTCATCCTGTGGAACTCGGGAATTTCCATGATGGTGCTTTTTCTTCTAGAAGATAATGGCAAATATAGTAAAACAGAATTTCCGGAGCAACTAGATGGACTGCTTCTAATGAAGCAGAGCTGCAAAAGAAAAAGGCTCTTAGGGCCTGTTTGGATTCATGAAAAGCATGAGAAAGTAAATAGAATTTCTTGAGAAACTTTATTTCCAGGAAATTTTGGGAAAAAATATTGTTTTCCTCATTTATTTTTCAACAAAAATTTCATGGAAATTTATGATCTATTTTCAAGTTTATTGTTTGGCAAAAACAAAAAAAAAAATTAGAAATATTTTTAGGTAATCACAAGCATGTGCTAGATTAGCACATGTGACACATGTGGGATGCTTAGAGATGAACAGTGGCACATGTGGCATACACGGCATGTGTGGGGCACTCGAAGCTGAATTGCAACAGGCATGGTTCATGCGAGGTGCTTGAAGTTGTACGGTGGCACGTGACACGTGGCACAAGACACAAATTATTACATTTGACATGCGAGCACCAAAGTTAGATGACAGCTCTTGTGCACATTGGACTGTGGTTGGAACAATTAATGAGACTTGAACCTATTATATATGGACTTTTTTTCCCCTTGTTAATCTACTTTTCTTTTGTTCCTAATACATTGATGTGTGCTTGTACTGTGTTCTTTCTTACCATCCATTCATTGTCAATCTACTGATACGTTTTTCAACCATGTTTATATATATATATATATATTTTAAATTCCTTTCTTTTTATTATCAGGGTTTGAGAGGGAATAGTTGTAGAGCCCATAAATATTTCCAAATGGAACTATGAGACTTTTACCCTTCATTCTACATGCTAAAAATCATTAATTTTCTTTCTGATCACTGAACATCTAGTAAGCAATGTTCTTTGCTTTACTGCATTATCTCATTGAAACTAGAACTTATGTCCTTAACCTAATTTGCAATCATGCAATCTTATATACCAACTTGTTGCATGTCACACACTGTCTCTTGATGTCCCTTAACTTTCGTCAAATAGGAATCTTAATGTTGCTGGGGACGATGACCTAGGTAAGACAGATGAAGAGGGCAAAGGTGCCGGAATTGTGTCTGGTCTTCAGTGCAAGATCTGGGTTCAGTTCGAGAATCATGATGATTTCTGTAATGCGGTGAAGGTGTTATGTGGGCATTCGATGCAAAAGGTGAGGAGTTGGTTTTCCTTCCACGGTCCACCGTTGTGTCTCCTTCCTTTTCTTTCCACTCTATTACTTTTGTTTGGTTTACCCATGATCTTATTCATGGTCACCTGATTAGGGTCACTTCGAAGCCCTGCCAAATCAGGATTGGGTCTGCTACTCAATTAGGATGCATCCACCTTGCATTTGGGGCAACTCTGAAAACTGAACCACACCCAAGTGGGGTTCTCTTTTTCTGCCTTTTCTGCTCCATGTCACATGTGGTAAAGAACTGGAAGGTCCATTTTTCATCTCATGTGAGATTATTATGGAGCACGTCCCATTTGCTCCTAAAAGCAACTTCCAATGCACAATAAGCCATTCAGGGTCTTCATTGATGGACACTGTGTTCAGTTTGAATTGCACCTAGAGCCCATATATGTATTACCAAATGATTTATGGAGCTTTTTCTGCAGCAAGGATCCCGCCTTAGAGTAGATTATGAGGTAAGCTGGGATAAAGATGGCTTTTTCAGGAACATACAACAAAAGGCTGCTAGGAATCATGTACAAGAAAGAGTTAGCCAAAGGCAGGAACCAGCAAGGTACTCTAGAAATGAAGCTCCAAGACTTCAATCTCAGGTCACTCGCTATAGTTCCGATGGTGCACATCCAAAGAGGTTCAGGGTAAGCTTTCTTTCACTCGTTTCAACTAATTAATAAGCCATTTTTATCTACAAATGTTTTCCTGTCACTATTTTTCTTCTCACTTACATGCACCTCTGCATTCCCATAATAACCAGGATTTAAATGTTATCAAGGATAACTGATCACTAACAGCTGACTGCATGCAGCCCCATCCTAAGCACTAACTTGTGACATGCATAGGACATCTGACGCATGCAGAAGCTGGCTCCAACATGAAGATGACCTGTCTTGAAAGTCGGGTCAAGTGGGCAGTTCATTGAATTTAATGGTGTGTCCTGCCTGATAATGGACCTGTCTAAGTTTTCACCTGGTGATCTTCATGGTGGGGCTGCAGATTGCATGGCTCCAATGTCCTACACAAGTGACATGTTGGTGGGAAAGATGGGTCTGCATTCAAGTTAGCTTGTAGCCAGCTGTAGGTTGTTATTAGTTCTCGCGTATTACAATGGCAATTGGTCAATATGTAAACTGATAAGTTCAAATTCGGGGATTTATTTGAGTTCAGGTGACCATTTTGCTTATCAGATGTGCAATTCTCAAATTCAAGGTATTCCATGATGGTAATGGTGGCTGTAATGGCCACCGCTGTTACTGTTATGATATGGGCCCTAATGGCCACTACGTAAGCATTTTGGAATATCTTGCTCAAATTGGACATGTGGGACTGTAGTCCATGATCTTGATTCATTGAAGGGATCCAGTCGTGGAAGGGCCCATGTCTGAAGATCAACTGGACAATCCTATCTCTCTTGTTGCTAGACCCTTCCATGTTTAATTTTATTTTTTCCAATATTCTTTTCTACCATCCATTCGTAGGTCTCTAGTTGGATGTTCAAGATCATTTCTGTCTGATTTTTCTACTGGGAGCAATCCACACTGGGATTCACTAAAGGAATAGCTTGAATTAAGTCTACTTTATGAAGATACCAGACTTTAGGAAATATTATTGTTTGAATAGAGGATAGCCTGATGAAGCTCAATTCTATTAATAATTGGCCAATATATATTGTTTATTTTTGGTTTATCTAATTAATTGTTACAGTGTGATACATTGATAATTTCAAAACATGTAATACAATCTTTCTTGGTGAACATATGCAGGATTAATGTGGGGACGGAAATCCCAAAAAAAAATCATTTTCAAGAGCTCTAGAACTTAAGGAGCCCTCAGATGCAGGTAATGAAGAAACTAGCTACATTTTACAGTGTGTTTCGTTTTGGATCTTCATCCGTGCCGATACCTTAAACGTGAGTGTAAACTGGTACAAAATGGGTTTGAGAAAGCTTCACCCATATTAGGATTGTAACCATTTTATATTTAAAGCTCTCTTCTTGACACTCAACTGCGTGCTTGTTGGAGTAAAACATTTATGAAATTCATATACATAATATAAAGAAAATTTTTAACCTATGGCACCCAATATGTTGATAGGTTTGGTATATATGTTGCCTGATTTGTATCTTCTCTCTGGTTTTGCCTCACTGTCATTGCCTATTTTTATTCTTCTTTTGCTTCCTTTTGATTTTGGCATTGTTAGCTACACTTGCACTTTTAGGGTTTTTGCTGTGCTAACACTTGCGATGCTTACACATTCCTTGACACAACAATAACTGCTGCTGAAGTTCAAATGTCACCATCTAAATGTCAAAGCGAGATGATGTCCAAATTGAACAGGTATTCTCATTTGCATACTACTAGGTGCTCACTGGTATCAATATGAAATGTTGTAAAACACAACAAAGTGCTTAATTAATAGCATGGACTGTGTTTCAAAGATAAACACAATAAATTGAGTCGGTTTGTTTGGTTGCACCAAATTTGATGATTTTTTTCACCAAATTGGACTGATTAATCATGAAATATCATGATATTTCATAATATTTGGTGCAACCGAACACACCTTTAGATAAATAGCGTGGTTGTGTTTGCAATTGCATGCAAGTTCCATGTTCAGAGATGAAGAAAACATTCTGCGCAAATTGATGGTGGGCTAGAACTGAAAATTTAGCTCCTAGAACTTATATTCTTCCTTCATCACCATAATGGAAACTGCAAATCGATGGTGGGCTAACTCAGAAAATCTATGATTGTTCCCATTGAGAAACCTATCTTTATCAAGATAAATATAAATAGTGTTTCTACCAACCCTAGCAGAACTTGGCCATGGTTCTTATCATTGCTGGAGTTATTTTTACCATGCTCCAATCATCTCTGAAGTTGCAGAAATTGTCTTCCAAATATTATTGCCAGAGCTAGTCCTTAAAACCCTTTTTCAATAGAACTATGACTTTATGAGTGGAGTGGAGTGGAGTGGAGACTGTAAACTGAGTAGTCTTGTAGTAGACTCGAAAATTATTCAAGATTTTTTTTTTTTCCTAATGAAAAGTTTAAAACACCTTATGTTACTTTAACTCCCATGCAGTATTTGTAGTATTGGTATCCTTACATGTATTGCTGTGTGGTAATACGTAAACATGTAACGTTGCCACTGATAATATTGCTATATCCAGAAATATATCATTGATCAAGGGAAAATTGAAGAAACATGGAGAAAAAGGTCGTATTTTTCTGTGAAACTTGAGTAGATGCTAAAAGACGCACTTAGGGTGGAACTCATTTAATAGGGGCCTAAATAACATGCTGTCGTAAAAAAAAACTAGTGCAATAGTAATTAAAATGAGTTCATATCGTATAAATGCAGGTAATAAACAATAAGTAAGACATCTGAAAACTAAGGGAAGTGAAAAACATTTACCAACATCCCTTTAACCCACATGGAGTTACGAGGCAACTTTAAGTCATCATCTCTGATACCATCGACAAACCACTCAATCCCATCGAGCAGTTGTCGATGCCATCGACAGCTCACTCGATGGCATTGAGAAAATTTGAAAAATTCCTACTTGCTTGCTGGACACTTTTGGAGATGCTACTCGATGGCATTCGATGTCATCAACAAGTTTTTGATGGCTGTTGATGCCATCGAAGGTGCACATGGAACTGCGTAAGTGTGTGATTTTTTTCCTATTTCGGTTGTGGTAGTATATATATTGGGTGTAATTGGGATTAGGGCAATGTTATGGTTTTCTAAGGCGTTCCTAAGGGTTCAAGAGCAAAGTTAGGGATTACAACAAGGTTTTAGGGGTTGTTCGGATAGGTAAGTCCATCAATCTTTTATAATATTGCTTTTATAGTGGATTGTTTGTTGCTTTGTGCTGCCCTTATTTGTTTGTTTGTTTGTTTTTTTTTTTTTTTTTTTTTTGTTTTTTTTTTTTTTTTGTTAGGGTTTTTTCACATAAGACTCACGTGTTCTCTGTTTGCATTTGATTTCGTCTTATTAGATTGAATTCGGGTTTGCGACCCCCAACAGCTAGAAGCATTCAATAACCTTTCTTGGTTATGAGCAAACAAGTGCATGGTTCAGATGGACCACATAGTACTTAAAACTCTAAATTCACTTGGTGTGGACCACATGATTTTATGGAAGATATAAATTCTGTTTAGATTTTATATTAATGTAATCCACATTACAAGTAAATTTCATGTTTAAATCCTCTTATAATCTATAAAAAATACCATCTCTGTATAACAAAATAAAATAAACAATAAAAAAAGAAAGAAAGAAAGAAAAAAAAAAACCCTTTCTAATGCTCTTCCGTTGCTGCTGTGGTAAAAAAAAAAAAAATCCATTTATTTTTAATTTTGCCAAAGCCTGTATTTATACATCGGAAAACACCGGCACGTACCACCGCACCAAATGGCATCTACATGCCCAGGCGTACTGCAAACCGTCTTCTAGTCTTAAATCCCACGAGTTGGATCTTAACAAATCGTACGCACCAACTCTATGTGGGCCCCACCGTGTTTTCAGCTAGCGATTTGCTCCGTCCATTAAGTTAGACACAGTAGGTGAACCACAACAAAATCACCGGCTCCGTCCCAAGCTCAAGGAGGCCATACTGTAAGGATTGTAAAAAGTCTTGTGGCTACTATCATCTCTGATTTTCCATTTGGTATGGCCCACCCGAGCTACCCATGGGAAACAAGTTCAGTTTGGATCAGGCCGATGTTTCTGTTTTCTCTTCATCTAGGTGGGGATCACCTAATGAATAGGTTGGATTGCATAAAACTATCGTGGCAGGCACAGGAAGGTTTCAGTGGTAGGTGATTCTATCTCCATTGTTTCTTGTGATTTGTGTTGGTGGCTCGGTTTGTTTTTTGTTTTTAACCATGCAGGCGTGTCAAAATCGATACCGATTCAAACCGGTAAACTTTGAATCCAATCGCAGAAATAAGTAGATACATCTAGCATAAACGCATGCGATTGAGATCTGAGAAGGTGGGTCATTTACTCAACCACTTGTAGAAGTTTATAATGATAAGGTGATAATTGGAAGGTGATGTTTTTACTCCAAAGGTGGGTCACTTCATGGCTTTCACAAGAAAAGACTTTCAGAATACCAATGTGAATATGACCGAAGGAAAAAACTCACAATCAGTTTCCGAGAGCGACTGCAAGAATGTGTCTCTTGAAAGAACTCTTTAATATTGGATAGAAATCAAATTCAGCAGATGAGCATAGACTTAGCATACAACTAAAGATCATGTCCAAGGATTACCGCTACTTGATTTTTCTTAGGAAAGACTGAAATGAAAGATAAATTGATAGATAAGTTTGTTGGGTTGTTTTGATTTTTGAGATTGATTGATTTTGGATTTGTCGCATCCTTCTACTATTTATAGAGCTCAACTTGTTCTTCAAGATCTTTCTTTTGTTACTGAAATGGTTATGATAGCCTGAAAGTTTAGATCCTTCTCTTTTATTACATTTCTTCTATTGAGTGTCTCTCTAGATCCTTTTTCTTTGTTATGTTTTTTCTTTCTGACTATTCCTCATCCGGATGCCTCTCAGCCGCTTGCTATGCCTTTGTCGTCTAAGGTTTTGTTTTGGTTATCACCAATCACCTTTTTGTCTTAAACAGCTCCACCACACTTTCTATATGTTAACTGCAACATCCTGGTGACCACCTACTGACGTGTAGAAATAGACTTACGCTAGCTGTAACCCGCAAAAAGCGCTTAAGATATTTGAAGAACATTTCATCTACATCCTGTTTCTCATACAATGCCACGTGTCTCTTTCCTAGAATTACCAAGAATATGGCACAACATTGCCCC
Source organism: Magnolia officinalis (assembly GCA_021015155.1). Lineage (NCBI taxonomy): Eukaryota > Viridiplantae > Streptophyta > Magnoliopsida > Magnoliales > Magnoliaceae > Magnolia > Magnolia officinalis. The sequence goes on along the minus strand of JAJHSJ010000010.1, from coordinate 16,955,021 downwards.
CCACATTACTTCGCCTTTGGTAAAAAGGTGATTGCGACAAATCCTGATCCCTTCGCTTGACTCGGTCTCTTCTCTCAAATTTTCGCCTCCTTATGCGTTGGGTTTTTTTTTTTCTGTTGGTTGAGTGACTGGATAGAGTTTATCCCCACAGACGCGGATTAGTTAGTGATTCATATTATCAACTTAGCTACTACTCCACACTCTGTAGGCCCCACAATGGTGTATGTGTTTTATCCATGCCGGGCATCTATTTTTCCATCTCATTTTACGGCATCAGCCAGGAAATAATTTAGATTGAAATTTCAGATAGACTATGCCACATGATTATAGTGGTTATTGAATGATCGCCATTAAAAACTTGTTCGGGCTTACTGTAATCTTTATTTTCCATTCAACCTGTTGATTATATGAAACAGATCTGGATGAAAGGAAAATACAAGTACAAGCTTGATCCAAAACTTTTGTGGACCAAAGAGTTTTTAATGGTGGGCATTTAATCACTGATGTTTCCTGTAGCATAGTTCACCTCATATTTGGATTTGCCTTGGAATTAGGCCCTAAAACGAGTTAGAATAATGGATGGACGGCATGGATAAAATATATACATCATGGTGGGGCCCAAAGAGTGGGGACGAGCAGCAACATGGCTACTTAGAGCGTCAGTAATAATAAACTTAGTATGCAACAGGGATATTCCCATGTCATTCATCTATCTTGTAAGCTCATTTTAAGGCATGACCTCAAAATGATGCAGATTTTAAGCTTTAAGTAGACCACATAAAATAGTGGGGATTGAACGCCCACCACTGTTGAAAATTTCCTAAGGCCCATCGTGATGTTTTATTTGTCATCCAACCTGTTCATATGGTCACACAGATCTAGACGAAGGGAAAACACAAATATAGGCCCTAAGAAGTTATCAACGGTGGATGATCAATTGTCACTGTTTTATGTGGTATGGTCCACTTGAGCTTTTGATTTGCATTATTATTTTACTTATTCTTAAAAGAAGCTGGAAAAATGAATGGACGACATGGATAAAGCACATACATTACGTGGACCCCCACATATCTCGGGCCACCTATAATAGGTTTGCAGAAACCCGCTTCCCTTGTCCCGTCCATACCTTTTTAGGTGAATTACGTTATCCCCATCCCAGTTTCAGTGAATTACGTTAGTACCGGTCTTTTCAAATTTCATGGCTAAACAATTTTTATCGAGTCCCATTCAAGTCCTCCCTGCAAACCAACTTGGCCTGAATTCGGCCCATGCCACGATGGGTCCAAACAAATAGCCCCGATTGCAGTTTATATGTATGCTTCGATTCCAAGTTTGGGTGCTTGTAGTTTGTTTTTTGGTGTGGGCCACCTGATGATTAGATCAGCCTGCTTTTTGGTATGCCACATGTTCATGGTAGAGTGGGCCTGTTTTACGGGTCGGATGTCATAATTATATAATCCTAGTTGTCTGTGAAGCACTATCCTTAGAGTTTGCAATTAGTGTAAGCGTATCGTTTGCATTTTTAGTTTTTTAGCGGTACAAGTGGATCCGATGGTTAACTCATACAGACAAGTGGTATGAGGCCTGTGCAGCGGATAACCCGCCATTCACGCATTCTCGAAGACCGAAAAATCATAGTTATCAAATATATATTTTAATGAATAATAAAAATATTATTAATTAAGTAAATAAAATATAATGTGAAATCCCACTAAGGCGTGTGTGTGTTGGTGTGTGTGTGTGTGTGTATATATATATGTAATGTGTAATTATTAGTTAATACTGAATGTTTTATGTATTAATAGTAATATATATCAAATATGTAAACCTTTGTAGAACTACTGTAATTATAAAAGTATAATAAAGTTAAAAAGTATTACTCATCTATTAAAATAATATTATGATTTTATTATTTTTTTGTATTGTATTATGTATATAATGTATATAGTGTATAATAATATTAAGTAATGTAATTGTGTAACTGATTTTAAAATTGTACAAATATAAACAATAATATAAATGCATTATATCTAATTATATGCGATTTGCACAAGTAAATACAACAAAAATAGTTAAAATGAATAAAGTTGTGTTTTATATATATATATATATATATTATATATAATATATATATTATATATATATATCTAAGGTACTATGCGCTCGAGTTGATTTTAAACGTCTCATGAGGTCGAGCTGTGTGGGCCCCCACCGTGATGTGTTTCGAACATCAACATTGTGCATTTGATGCATCCCCTTTAAATTATGGATATCCCAAAAATCAGCCGTATACGGAACTCAGGTCGGCCATACCATCTAAAATCATGTGAAGACAAGCCAAAAACATATAAAAGCACTTGGTGGGGCCCACCTGAATTTTGCATGTGTCTGAAACTTGGTCTGAACCCTCATCCAAGTGGTACACAGATAATGGATGGGCTGGATTTGCAAACCTCATCTCGGTGGGCCCAAAAAAATGATTATGAATGTTTTAATGGTGCACGGCCCCTCTCAACTTCTGTATGTGGTGTGGCCCACAAAAGTCACGGATTGACTTGATTTTTGAGACCTAGGCCCACGATGGAATGGTGCATCTGACTAATGGTTTTGATGTTCGAAACGCATCACGGTGGGGCCCACACACAGCTCGATCTCATGGGACGTTAAAATCAGCTCGAGCGCATAGTACCTTTTCCCTATATATATATATATATATATATATATATATATATATATATATATATATATATATATATATCTAAAATCAATTTATAATAATTAATAAGACCTAATCTGTGTATAATATGAGTGTGATAAAATTAAAATCCCATAAAAATTAGGATAAGTAATATGAAATAGTCGCCTTTCTAATCTAATTATCTTAATGTGAAAAGTCTATTATAGATGTCCGTCTCCGATAATCCTTCTCTTTCCTCCTATCTCCCTGTTAAATTCTTCTTATGAATTCTAATATTCAGTAATAAAATAAATAATACAAGATTATTATTATCTGTAAAATGAATGGTATAAGATGAATTGTCATAACCCCATACTAATATGTTGTAACATTTATTAATATATCAATAAATGTAAGAGTATATAGTGTGTAGTGATTTAAATGTGTGTGGATATATGTTAGTACATATTCGATTATACATGATAGTCTAAATAAAATATGTCGTACTTTTAATAAAAATAATAATAGATATTATAATTATTATGTATCATGTAACCATGTAAATAATATTATACATATAATTTAAAGTAAAAAAGTGTTACAATAATTAGAAGGTGTAAAAATGATACGTATGTATTAATATTATTATATTTATATTAAAGATATAATTTATATAATTATATCCTTTTAATATCTATCCTATATATCTATATATATATCTTATCTAAATAGATTAATAATAAACGTAATAAAATCACTATCTATCCTCATAAATATATATAATATGAATGAAATAAATAATATAAACAATATTTAATTAAAAACTAAACAATAATTAGAATGAACTATGTAGCAATGTATATAATATGTATAGTAATTTAATATTATACCCATTATATAATTAAAAACATAGAAGTTTATATATATATATAATTATATATCTCTATATATCCTATATATATATATATCTATCTCTCTCTATCTCCCCCCCACACACACACCACCCCCAAACACACCCACACACCCCTGTAATAGTAACTAAATCTTACATATCGTTCCCCCGCTACCGTCCTTATTCCTTTTATATTCCTTCCTATGTAATATAATCGTGTTAAAGGTTGGAAAAAAATGTGTAAAATAATTCATTTTCTTTTGATTGGTTCACATAAGACTCATATATGAAGATGTATGGTTCCCATTGCTGGTTGGGAAAGAAAATGTGGGCCTATAGGGTGGATCCATGCATGTCAATTTGTAGGTCCTTTATTTGCATGGTTGTGATTATCTTATGTGTACATATTTTAACTATGCAAATAAATTCACTTGCTAAGAATGTATGGATATAACTCATAAGACACCATTTTTTTTTTTTACTGTAGTGTGGTACACCTGTGATTTGGATATACCTCAATGTTTTGGATCATGCCCTAAAATAAGTTGAAATATGGCTGGACGGTGTCGATAGATCCATCATGATGAAGCCCAAAGAGCACTAACCAGTCCCCACTCACTTATGAATGGATCACTGCCTGATCAAAATTGCGTGAGCCTGCTGAGTAAAATCTGTGGGGTCCACCATGATGTATATCTTATCTATATCGTCCATATATTTTATCAACTGAATTTAGAGCATTAGCCCAAGATAGAAGCATATTCACCGCTCAAATTGACCACACCTAAGAAAACACTGGGGATAATAACATACATCATTGAAACCTTCTAAGGGCCCACGATGATGCTTATTTGTCATCCAGCCTGTTCATAAGGTCAAACAGACTGTCTATAAAAGGGAAAACACAATTATCAGCTTGACCCAAAACTTCTGTAGGCTCAAGAACTTTTCAATGGCAACTTTCTGTTTCTAATGTTTCCTGTGGTGGTGGCCACTTGAACTTTGGACATGCTTTAATTTTTGTTTTTTTTTCCCCCTAAAATAAGCTGAAAAATTAGATGGACGGCGTAGATAAGACGTGTAGAGTACACTAGGCCTCACGGAGTTTATTTAGCACACTATAGTATAAAACGTTGCTCAGTACCAATTCCCATCTATAGCACTGAATCCTCATCCCTTACTTGATTCAGTCTTTTCTATCAAATTTTTATCTCGTTATGTGTTAGGTTTTTTTCGGTTGCTTGAGTGACTTGATAGAGTTTATCCCACGGACGCGAATTAGTTAGTGATTCATATTATCAAATCAGGTACTATTCCACGCTCTGTCAGCCCCACAATGGTGTATGTGTTTTATCCATGCCGGACATCTATTTTCACATGTCATTTTACGGCATCAGCTAGAAAATGATTTAAATTGAAATATCAAATTGACTATGCCACAGGATTACAGTAGTTATTGAATGGTCACTATTAAAACTTGTTAGGTCTCACTGTAATATTTGTTTTCCATTCAACCTGTTGATTAGATGACATGGATTTGGATAAAAGGAAATTACAAACATAAGCTTGATGCAAAACTTTTGTGGACCGAAGAGTTTTTAATGGTGGGCATCAATCACCGATGTTTCCTGTAGCATAGTTCACCTCATATTTGGATTTACCTTGGAATCAAGCCCTAAAATGAGCTGGAATAATGGTTGGACGACACGGATAAAATATATACATCATGGTGGGGCTCGAAGAGTGGGGACGAGTAACAACATGGCTACTTAGAGTGTTGGTAATAATAAACTCGGTATGTAATCAACATGCAATCCCCTGAGCCTTAGCACGGGCAATAAGAATATCCGCGTGTGACGACATGGCTCAAGCTCTTTGTGGCCCACCATAATTTATGTATTTTATCCATACCATTCATCTATTTTGTAAGCTCATTTTAAGGCATGACCTTAAAATAATGCAGATTTTAAGCTTTAAGTAGACCACTTAAAATAGTGGGGATTGAACGCCCCCCATTGTTGAAAACTTCTTAAGGCCCACCGCGATGTTTTATTTGTCATCCAACCTGTTCATAAGGTCACATAGACCTGGACGAAGGGAAAATACAAATATAGCCCATAAGAAGTTTTCAATGGTGGATGATCAATTGTCACTGTTTTATGTGATATGGTTCACTTGAGCTTTTGATCGGCATTTTTTAATTTTATTTTAATTATTCCTAAAAGAAGCTGAAAAAATGAATTGATGGCATGGATTAAGCACATACATTACGGTGGACCCCCACGTATCTCGGGCCACATGTAACGGGTGTTGTAGGAAATCCGCTTCCGTTGTCCCGTCCATCCTTTTTTAGGTGAATTACATTATTCCCATCCCGATTTCGGTGAATTACGTTAGTACCAGTCTTTTCAAATTTGTATGACCGATAGTAAACAATTTTATCGAGTTCTATCCAACCCCACCTTGCAAACCAATTTGGCACAAATTCAGCCCATGCTACAATGGGTCCAAACAAATAGGCCCGATTGCAGCTTACATGCATGGCCAGAGTCCAAGCCTTGGAGGTTGTAGTGTGTTTTTATGTGTGACCCACTAGATGATTAGATCAACCTGATTATTGGTATGTCACACGTTCATGGTAGAGTGGGCCCGTTCTATGGGTTGGATGTCATAATTTTATCATCATAGTTGTTTATGAAGTATTATCCTTAGACTTTGCAATTAGTGTAAGCGTATCGTTTGCGTTTTCAGTTTTTTAGTGGTATAAGTGGATTCGATGATTGACTCATACAGACAAGTGGCATGAGGTATGTGCAGCGGATGATATACCATTAACGTATTCTTGAAGAATAGAAGATCATAGTCTTTAAATATATATTTTAATGAATAATAAAAAGATTATTAATTAAGTAAATAAAATATAATGGTAAATGATATTTTGATATTTAAAGTAATATATTAAATATATAACTTGGAGTGAATATAAAATATTACATAATATCAATAAAATCATTAAAGTAAAATTATATTATAAAAAATGATAAGCATAATAATAATAATATGTATATATATATATATAATGTGTAATTATTAGTTAATAATGAATGTTTTATGTATTAATAGTAATATATATTAAATATGTACACATTTGTAAGATAAATATATAATTATAAAAAAAGTATTAGTCATATTATTAAAATAATATTATGATTTATATTCTTTTATGTAATGTTATTATAATTATTATTTTATTAGCTTATTAGTACACACACCACTGTCAGTTCACACTTCACTGTTAGCCACCCCCACTAGGGAATCGATGCCAAGACCTTAGAGGTATCTTTTCTTAGCTTATTATGTAATGTTATTATGTATACAATGTATATAGTGTATAATAATATTAAGTAATGTAATTGTGTAAATTGATTCTAAAATTATAAAGATATAACATTAATAATAAATGCATTGTATATAATTATATGCGATTTATATATGAAAATACAACAAAAATAATCAAATTGAATAAAGTTGTGTTATATATGCATAATATAATAAATATATAGATAGATTATCAATTTATAATAATTAATAATACATATGTAATATGTGTATAATATGAGTGTGATAAATTTAAAATAACATAAAAATTAGGATAAGTAATATGAAATACTATAATTATTGTATAATTATATTAATGTGAAAAGTATAAAATAGATGTAAGTATAAAATAATAATTATATTTTAATAATATATAATGTTTAATCATTATTATGAATTATAACAGTAATAAAATAAAATAGTAAAAAATTATTAATTATATGTAAAATGAATGGTATAAGATGAATATGATCAATAAACACATAATAATAGTGTTGCAGTATTTATTAAATAGATTAATAAATATAAAAGTATAAAGTTTGTAGTGATTTAAATGTGTGTGGATTATATGTTAGTATATATTCGATTATACATGATAGTATAAATAAAATGTATTATAGTTTTAATAAAAAATAATAATAGATATTGTAATTATTATGTATCATGTTATACATATAATTTATAAGTATAAAAGTGTTGACAATAATTAGAAGATGTAAAATTTATACGTGCGTATAAATAATTATTATATTATATATTAAGATACAATTTAATATATATATATATATATATATATATATATATATATATATATATATATATATATATATATATATATATATATATATATATATATAATAGATTAATATTAAAGTATAAATAGTATATAACCTAATGAATAATTATAATATGAATGAAATAAATAATATAAATAATATTTAATTAAAAATATAAACAATAATTAGAATGCATATGTAGCAATATATACAGTATGTATATATTTTTTACATTATACCCTTATGTAATTAAGAAATATAGAAGTATATTGAAAAAAAATATGTACAATGTAATAGTAAATAAATAATACATATATTTAAAGATAAAAGTATAGAAAAAATATAAATAGTTATAATTGTATATTAATTACTAATGTAATATAATAGTTTCAAAGGTTGGGAAAGAAAATGTGTAAAAAAATTCATTATCCTTTGATTGGTTCACATAAGGCTCATATATTCAGATGTATGGTTCCTATTGCTGGTTAGGAAAGAAAATGTGGGCATATAGGGTGGTTTCATGCATTTCAATTTGTAGGCCCTTTATTTGCATGGTTGTGATTATCTTATGTGGACATATTTTAACTATGCAAATAAATTCACCTGCTAAGAATGCATGGATAGAACTCAAACGACACCATGACTAATAAACTTCAATAGAAAGAAATTAAGATCACTTAAAATATGATAGGAAAAAAACAAGAGTGCTGCTGTTCCAAATTTTAATTATTTACAAACACCTTCAAATTTTCTTGCAACAAGAAATTTATGAATGAATGAAAACGAACTAAAAACAGTCCAACACATGTTTTATTCCATATCTATCCATCCATGCGAATAAGGCACCGAAGACCCTCTCCTTTGAGCATGTAATCAAAAGCTTTGTTGATCTCAGAGAATGGTACTTCATGTGTTATAAACTTATCCAAGTCCAACTCCTGCGATACACAATGAGATGTATGTAAATATTATGTTTTATTGAAATAAATATAAAGATATACAATTCATTAGCTAGAGTAAGATATGTTGGTAATGGTTGTTGAATGTAATAAAAATCTAATCATGCATACCTTATTCATATACTTTTCGACGACTCCAGGAATATCGGTACGTGGTTTGTAGTTGCCAAAAAATGTTCCCTTTAGAGTCCTCTCACTCAACAAATTTAAGGGATTGGTCTTGAACACAGCATCTTTGTGAGGTATGCCAACTAGTACAGCAACACCCCAACCCTGAAAAACATTAGAATTGCAATGTTAAAAATTACAGATTGCAATTAGCCTAACGGACATAAGTTAAGAGTAGAAAAGTACATCATGGACGCATTCGAAGGCAGATATTAGAGAATTAATGTTGCCAGAGCATTCAACGCTACGGTCTACTCCTCCACCAGTCATCTTGGCGATAACCTGTTAAACTTGAAGACTTTGTCATATTAGTGAAGATATGAGCTAAAGCCAAATGCTATTATACCTAGAAAATATATATAAAATGTATTTGATTGGTGATCACCAATTAAATATAAATACATGATTTGCTTCAAATCAAGATTCATAACAAACCTCTTGAACTGGTTTATCGTGCTCTTTCGGATTTACAAATTCTGTAACCCCAAATTTCTTAGCTGGTAGCAAAATAGAATAAGATAATTAGTAATGTATATAAAATCAAATGATAAATGCAGAAAAACAAAACAACTTTCACCTTCATCAATTTTTTCGAATTTAAATCTACCCCAATGATCCTTGAGGCCCCAGAGATTCTTGCCCCTTCGGCAGCCTAGTGTGATATAAAACCAAGAGAAAGTTAAAATAACACAAATGTACTATATATATATAGATGAAGGGATAAATTAAAATTTATTTTTTAAATATACGCGTAAGGGAAAGAAACGTCCACATTCAAAAAGAGTCCAATCAGTTGGTTGGGAAGATATAGTTAAAATCTCATCCACCATGCGCCCATCTTATGAAAGAATTTGGATCACATATATTTCATCGGCAAAGAAATTTACAAAGGAAAGAAAGAGAAAATCACCGCAAGGCCGACAGCTCCCAATCCGAAAACAGCAACGGTGGAACCCTTTGGAGGTTTTGCAACATTCAAAGTTGCACCAAGACCTAAAAGGCATAAACCAAATTCAGTAAAAAAAAATAAAAAATATTAAAATAAATCCATGTTAGAAATTTATGAAACAAATGAAACAAAGCAAATAGAAAGTTTTTTCAGCATTGTAGTCTTCACCTGTTGAGATTCCGCAACTAACAACGCAAACTTTATCAAGAGGAGCAGCAGGGTTGATCTTGGCAACGCAACCGACATGAACAACAGTGTATTCACTGAAAGTGGAGGTTCCTAAAAAATGGTAGATGGGTTTTCCATTGATGGAGAACCTCGATTGCTCATCGTTGATCATCACTCCCCTATCAGTGTTTATTCTAAGGAGTTCACACAAGTTGCTTTCCTTTGATTTGCAGTGGGAACAGTCCTTACATTCACCAGTGAATATAGGGAGCACATGATCGCCTGGTTTGAGTTCCGTCACATCTTTTCCAACACTTTCCACAATCCTATAGGATAGGTAGATGATTTCAAATAGGCAATGCAAAAACAGGTATTGTAATTGTAAAATAATGAATAAAATCTAAAATTAAAGTAAAATGAAAATTCAAAGAACAAAAATAATTTAAATAAGAAATAAAAAATGTTTACCCCCCAGCTTCATGGCCAAAGATGCGAGGGAACAAGGGTGTCTGCCCCTGTAACATTTAAATATTCCAATCTCATTTTAGTCACCCTTCAACAATATTATAATAAAAAAATACTTAATTTTTTCATATAAATGAATATTTTTTTTTTTTTTAAAAGCATTGTTGATATGATTATAATAAAAGGCGATACCTTGGCTTCCCAGAAGTAGACATCGGTGTGGCAGAGGGAAGTAAAGAGAATTTTCAAACGAACTTCCATTGCCTGTGGTGGTGCCACTTCTACCTCTTCTATCACCAACGGCTTCCCAGCTTCCCATGCTATCGCAGCTGCATACATACATACATAAATATAATTATTATAGAAATTACAAAATTACAAATGAAGAAAGTGGAGAGTTTTTAAGAAATACCTCTGCATCGGATAACCTGACCAACTGTAGCTGATGGCATCTTTTTCTTTCTTTGTTACGTTAAAATGATAGTAGGAAATAACTACTTTGTGATGGTATTTATAAGTACAAGGAAATGAGAAGTTGTTAGAAATATTCTAATCTTATCCATTCTGGTAATTAGCCTTTGACTCGGTTTCAGTTATGATCCTTGGTCTTGTGCACAACTAAGTATGGTAGGAGTAACATCTTAGAGATGAGGCCGTAATTGCAATGTCCAGCTTCATATATTTATTGTATATCTACACCGTCCATCTATTTTTCAACATCATTTCAGGTCATGGTAACAAAATGAGGAAGATCCAAATCTTAGGTGGACAACACTACAAGAAACAATGATGATTGAACACCATCATTAAAAACTTCCTATGGCCCATTGTAATAATTATTTTCCATCCAACGTGTTAATAAGGTCACACAATCCTGGATTAAGGGAAAACTCAAATAGTTGCTTAATAAAACACTTTTGTGCTCCCTAAGAAGTTTTTAATGGTGGGAATTAAATCCCTATTGCGTGGTCCAAGCGAGTTTTGGATCTACCTCATTTTTGGGAGCATGCAGTAAAATGATTTGGAGAAATGGATGTACAACATGGATACACAACACATACATCAAATCTGGCCATATGGTCAGCTCCTCATCCACTAAGTTGTTTCCTCGCCTCACCTAATCAGCGCCCTTGGTTGGTGTTGTGTGGGCCCCACCATAATGTATGTGTTTTATTCACACTGTCCACGTCATTTTTCCTGCTCATTTTGTGGTAATAGACCAAAAATAAGGCAGATCCAAATCTCAGGTGGACCATGCCACAGGAAACAGTGGTAATTGAGTCACACCATTAAAAACTTCCTGAGCCCATGAGTTTAAAATCAAGTTGATATTTTTCTTTTCCCTCTGTTCAGATCTGTGTTACCTAATCTCCATGTTTGGAGGGCGAATACGTTTGAAATTTATCGGTGGTAGTGAATTTCGTACATCTTGTACAAGAATACGTTCAGGATGTTTAAAATCTATCAATATTGGTAGATTTTGCACATCCTGGATCAGACCAAGGACATGAACATGTGTGTTACGCTATTATGGAAGTGTTTATGGCATCACTTGAACTGGTGGCACATGTGCCTAATTTCCAATAGAACTTGCTTAGGCTTGTTCCTGTGCTGCAACAAATGATCTATCAGAAAAATAAAGATACCAACCGATTCATGCTCTTGGTATGGTTGAGCATCCACCTATTGAAAGCCTCGGTATAAACTCGCAATTGTTCAACTTGAGCTCGCAATAATTCTGTGATACGCTAAATCCCCTTTTGCATATTAACCATCCCGGCTGATATAATCTCAAGAGGTTTAACACGGGATGTGAATGGTCTGTTGGATTTGGAGGAAGTGACACCGGACTAGGTGGTAGATCTCCTTCCTCATACACTCGTTGGACTTGCACGTCTTCCTCATGGGTAGGAGGCTCATTAGCCACAATAACGACTATTACAATATTACGACCACCCCTTCGGTTCATGATTCCAAATAATTATTGCACCGGCAAATATACTTGGATCAACCAAATGTTATAACAACTAAGTAGATTGTAGTCCCATCCGACATGCCAAAATAATTTGGCTCTCACCAAAATTTTTTGGTCGGTCGGTGTACAATCAATTTTATGGCAACTAAGTAGTTTGTAGTCCCAATGGGCTTGCAAAAAAAATGTTGGTTCTTGTCAAAATTGTTTGGTCAATTGGTGTACAATCAATTTTATGGCAACCAAGTAGTTTGTAGTCCCACAGGTAGGGCTGTACATTGAGCCGAGTTGAATTGAGGTGAGTCAAGCTTGGCTTGGCTCGTCCGTGCTCTCCTCGAGTTCGAGCTGGGCCTCAAGCTTGCCATTGGAGCTTGGCTTGTTTTCCAAACCTTTCGAGTCGAGCTAGTGGAGCTCGTGTCAAGTCTGCTCCAAACCTAAACCAACCCAACCCAACACCCAACCTGCACCTGAGTCAACCCAACAACTTGACCCAACTAACCCAACCCCCAAATCAAATATTCAATTAATAATATATAATATTAAATACAGCCATAGAGGGTACCTTGTTGTTGGTGTTGAGAGAGAGAGAAAGAGTGAGAGGAGAGGAGGAGAGAGAGAGAGAGAGAGAGAGAGAGAGAGAGAGCGGCTCGAGCGTGACGAGTTAGGTAAGGAAGGGAAATAGTAAGAAAATGACAGATGGATAGAGTATGGTTTAAGTTTTAATTATTTTTTTTAAATTTTAAATATAATAATATATATTCGAGTCGAGTCGAGTCAAGCTCTACTATGTTCGAACTTAGCTTGTTTTCAAAACGAGGTGGGTCATATGAAGCTTGGCACGCCTCGAGTCGTTGTTCGAGTCGAGTCAAGTCGAGCTAGATTGAGCCAATCCGAGGAGCTTTTCGAGCTAGCCTGGCTCGTATATAGCCCTACACATAGGGCATGCCAAAAAATACTGGTTCTTACCACAATTGTTGGGTTGATTGGGGTACAATCAAATTTATGACAACTAAGTTGTTTGTAGTCCCACATAGCATACCAAAAAATGCTGGTTCTTACCAAAATTGTTTGGTCGGTCAGTGTTCAATCAATTTTATAGCAACCAAGTAGTTTGTAGTCCCACTGGGCATGCAAAAAATTGTTGGTAGCTCAGTTTGTTTTTTATTATGAGGGCGTACTAGAATCGATACAATGACTTGATTCATATCGTTCAACTTTGACCCCAAGTGACAAAATAAGCAGATACGTCCAATTTGAACATATATGACTGAAATATGAGAAGATCAGTCGCTTATTTAACTACTTGCAAAACTTTCTAATGATTAATTGATGATCGGAGCGTAGGGTTCTTTCTTCGAAGGTGGGTCACTTCGCGCATTTCACAAGAAAGGACTTTTAGAATATTAGTGCAAATCGAGCAAAGGGAAAAACTCACAATCGATCATTAAGAGCGCTTGTAAGAATGTGCCTCTTGAAAGAACTACCTGATATTGGATAGAAATCAAATCCAGCGTATGAGCATAGACTTGGTTTATAACTAAAGATTATGGTTAAGAATTACCGCAACTTGATTATTGTTACTCTAGGGATAGATTGAAATGAAAGATAAATTGATGGACGAGTTTATTAGGTTGTTTTGATTTTTGAGATTGATTGATTTTGGATCCATTGTATTTCTATGCTATTTGTAGAGCTCAACTTGTTTTTCCAAAATTTTATTTCATTACTGTAACCTTACCGTAGCCTAAAAAGTCTTTCTAAATCCTTCTTTTTTATTGCGTTTCTTTTTTCCTACGTGTCTCTCTTTTACTGCGTTTCTTCTTTTTGACTATTCCTCTTTTATGTCAACTGCAACATCTCATCGACCACCTACTTTCGTGTAGAGTTAGACTTATTGCATCCGTGAACTCCCCAAAAAATGCCATCTTTGAATATCTTTTTATCCACTTCCTATTCTTATTCTCCGTACAATGACACAAGTCTCTTTCTTATTGGCTTTCGCATAATTGCATAAATAGGATACAACAATTTGGAGCATATGAGTTTTGGATCTCTTGGGCTCATTTGCTAAAATGAACTGGAGGTATATATAACAAAAACATCAGGTTTGGCCACTCAAAGCTTGGGGTTGCAGATATATCAAACCTATGTTGGCGTCCCATCCTAATGTTCCACCTGAGATGTGTATCTGATTAAATGTTCCTCTTCATCGTTTGGAAGCAAGGATAAAACGATATGATGGACTGGATTTCGTGTATTCAACATGGTGGGCCCCATAGACATTGGGTGTTTTACACGCCACGTCCCACATGATTCCGGTCCAAAATTCAAAACCAGAGCAGCTGTTTTTGGCAGCTGCCGAGAATTCTTCGGATGTGGATAGCCGAGCTTTGTGGGGCCACCATTAACGTATGCGTTACGCCCTCCATCCCTTTATCCAGCCCCTTTTAATACATGAGCCTAAGCACGAGTGAGATATGATACTCAAGTGGGCCATACCACAAAAGAAAAGGAAAATGAATGCCCACCGTTGAAACCTTAAGAGGGGGTATGGAAGTTTTAGATCAAGGTGATATTTTGTTTTCCCTTCAACCAGGTGAATCACCTCATGAATGGGTTAGATAGCAAATAAAAATCTCGGTGGGTTCTATGAAAGTTTCAACGGTGGCCATTTCCATCCTGGTGATGTGGCCCACTTGAGTTTTCCATACCCATAAGGCTTGGGATAAAGAAACACTTTTGATAACTATAGGGTTGTCAATGGGCCGGGCCTGGGGTAGATCTCAACCCGAATTTTGAACTGTTTTGGGCCAGGTCGTTGGGCCAGCCCTATTAAAAATTTTGATTTTTCAGGCCCAAGCCCGGCCTGTTGACACCCCTAGATAATTATGATAAAAAACGATTAAGAATGGTCAAGCCTATTGAGACCACGATTAGCCAATGGGTTAGCCCTGTCCATCCAAAATTTATGTAGTACCCACTAGAGATGACAAGAACTTAAATGCATTACTGGCAACGATAGAGAGCGGCGAAGAAAGTCATGAAAATGCAAAATAAGAGGTTTGATAGACTAAAAAGACCAACAATGCATGATTGGAAATTTGTTAGTCGAAATTAGACTTGGGTGATTAATTTCGAAATAAGAGGTTTGACAGACTTGTAGCTTGTGAAGAAGTCCCTACGTGGAGTCGCATGAAATGAAGCTCCGGAGTCTATCACCCAGTCGGTGTCCTGACTCGTAGACGTGAGACATACATCATGATCTGCAGAAAGAATAACTACAACGTCGCCATCTGAAGCGACCGCAGTGGAATCTGATTCATCTTCCTTCCCTTTTCCTTTCTTGTCGTTTTTCTAACACGACATTCATGCTTGTAGTGGTCCTTCTTGCCACAATTCCAGCAATCAACATCTTTTCTGTTACTCAACTTGCCTCTTGATTTATCTCGGGCCTTCCCGCCCTTCCTGTTCTTTCCTCTTCCCTGTTCTTGTGTTACAAGGGCCTCTTGCTGAGTAGACCCCTGAGACTTCCTCCTTGTCTCCTCATTGAAGAGACAACTGGTTACCTGTTCCATGGATATCTTTCCATCTGGCGCGGAGTTACTTAGAGACACCAACAATGTCTCCCAACTGTCAGGCAGTGAACTAAGCAATAGTAAAGCCTGCAATTCATAATCCAGGACCATCTTCATAGAGGAGAGTTGGTTCACTATATTGCTGACCTCATTCATGTGCTCGGCCACAGAACCACCATCCTTGAACTTGAGATTCACAAGTCGCCTTATTAAAATTTTTTTATTACCGGCTGTCTTCCTCTCATACAGCCCTTGTAATTTCAGCCATAGGCTAGCGGCTGAGGTTTCCATAGATACATGGTGGAACACTGAATCATCCAACCATTGTCTAACAAACCCCACCGCCTTTCGGTCCATCTTCTTCCAATCATCATCAATCATATCCTTGGATTTTGCTGATATGCCTAAAATTGGACAATATAGGTCCTTGCAATAAAATAAGTCCTCCATCTTAGCCTTCCATATGGTCCAGTTAAAACCATTGAGGCTGATCATCCTTGATGGGCCACCTTCCATAATTTAAAATCAATCCTACCCATTCAATGAACTTAGCTCTGATACCACTTTGTTGGGGGCCTTGCACAAAACCTTAGGATCTAGCCCTCCAGAACAAACCAGAATTATGGATAATAAAGCAATGAAAACAATCAATGCATAAACCATACACCACACAAGAGATTTTTACGTGGAAAACCCTCAAAGAGGTAAAAAAACCATGGGACCTCGTCCAGATTAACAATCCACTATGAAGTAGAACGTTACAACCTTCTTCACTCACGTAGGAGTATATAAACAATGAGAGAAACAAAGAAAATGGAGAGATCTAACCGATTACGAGGACATAGAAGCGTGAGATATAGATTGCATAGTAGATAACCTCCACGAGCAGAACCTCCCTTCTATAAGCTTCCTCTCTCTCTCTCACCTTTGATAGCCCTAAACCCTTTAGCAAATTCCTTGTAAAGCTTTAGGAAACTCTCTTGTTGTACTTAGAAAGCCCTAGGAACTCCTATTTAAAGTTTTAGGAAACTCATTTCCGCATCCCAGTTGCGAAAGGACTTACGAAACGAAATCCGTACAAAATCGCAGAACGAATCTGCGTAACCTCGACTGGTCGAGCGGAGTCTACGACCGGTCGAGAGCCACCTTCGATCGGTCGATCACCTCCTTCGATTGGTCGAGACCCCGGAGAAAAATAGTCCACAATCGCTGGACTTTGAGTCGTGCCACGACTCGTCTTTCACGACTGGTCGACCACAGCCTTCGACCGGTCGAGCGAGGCTCACGACCGGTCTACGACGAGTCAAAAAACCCATCAGAGATTGCTTAAGATGGCATGTCGTTCGAGGAATTGAAAGCTGCGCCAATAAAGCTAGATGATTTGCAAGTTGATGTGCAGGATTCTTTGGTAGAAGTGAATCTAGGGACTGACAGTTACCCTCAGCCAACTTACGCTAATGGATGCTTATTATTTGAAGAGTACAGGGTAATGGTTGAGTTACTGCGAGAATATTAAGTTTATTTTACTTGAGATTATCATGAAATGTTTGGTCTAGACCGAAAGTTGGTTGAGCATCAATTGCCAATAAAAGAAGGATTTCGACCAATCAAGCAAACCCTAAGATGAATGACTATGGAGGTGATGGTCAAAGTAAAAGAAGAAATCGAGAGGTTGTTGAAAGACGATGTCATTCAACCAATCGGTTAAAGGCTGGAGAAATGTTCGTGTGGGAGGAATGTCACAAGCTGGCTTTTGATGAAATAAAAGAATGAAACAACAGAGACACCGTTTGGAAATTTGATGAATGAGGAGTGCGACACATGGCCATTTAATTAATGTTCGATAAGGTGATACCACGTTTCTCTCCATCCTTTGTCGAATGACAAGAAACGTAAGGTGGTAGTGTTTGTACCAAAGTCTCGTAGAACTAGATTAAGCAACGTGACATATTGGATATATTTAGAGCATGCACCAAATATATGAAAGACATATCATATCTTCAAAGAGTCTTGGTATTTAAACTATCTTCAGATGAGGACGAGTAACCGTTAAGGCCATGTCAGCACTAGAGCACATTATGGGCATTCGACAAAGGAAAAATCATGATCAAGAAGAGGCAACTGCTCTTTCCTAGCTGGTTACATGCAAATGCGCCATGTGGACAAGTGATTATTCTTACACCTCTCCCAGGGAAGGCTATAAATAGCAGAGGCAGCTACGAAGACACAAACACACAATCAAATAAAAAACCAATCAATCAACCAACGCGACACTATTTATCTTAGTTTAGCTTGCCATCTCCATCTCTCCTTAGTTGTGGGATGCTTAGTCTCTAGGAGTAGTCTAGTTCAAGTTCATCCTTGCGATCACGTCGGACCAACTTCTAGTTGTAATCAGTAGTTGTAATTCCCTTCTATTGTGTGGGTGCCTTAGATTCTATGCAGTATGAGAGGTGAAGCAGGATTCTGTCGGTCAAACTGATTGGTCAGTCTAACCTATAGAGTGTAGGTTTTCTTGGGAGTAGATATGACCATATCAGTCTGACTGATGGACGTAAACTCTGTTATGCGGTTTTGCATAAGTTGGGGTATTTAAGTCCTAATTCGATTGGGGCTTGATTAATAATGAGTGTTTTCTCTCAAATGACAATGGTTTTGCAGGGTGAGAGGGTTTTCTACACTTCTAAGAGCTTAGGAAGAGATTTTCTCAAGGGGCTAGGATTTTTTCTTAAGTTGTGTATTGCAAGGGGAGGTTGGGTTGCTTTTGTAATTAGAGAATGTGAGTGGTGTAAATCTAAGGTTTTGATTATAATGGAGATCTCTATTGCTTTGTGTTGTGGTTTTTCCTGTAAGGGTTTTCCACTAAAATCGTGTGTTTGTGATTGCTCGATTGGTTGTTTTATTTTTTTATTGTTCTATCTTTGTTGTGCTTCCACAAAGCATAGGATTTACAGTGGCATTAATCCAAATTTCTAATATATAGGGTTGATTTGGGTATGTTGTTGGCTTAGAATTACAACAAAGTGGTATAAGAGAGTAAGGTTAAGGATGTTTAAGAATTCAATGAGATGTCATGGTTGAAATTAGATATCTAAAAATTCAACAGGAAGAATAATTTCAGTTTGTGGCAGCAAAATGTTAAGGATATTTTAATGTCACAAGGTTTAAGCAACACCTTATTAGAGGCTAAACCGAAGAAGATGTCGAAAGACAAATAGATCGAACTCGAGGAGAAGGTTATGAGCGTCATCTGTCTCTGTCTATCAGATGAAGTCATTTGTTTGTTTGTTTGTTTTTTTTTTTCGTTAGGGTTTTTTCACATAAAACTCACGTGTTCTCTATTTGCATTTGATTTCGTCTTATTAGATTGAATTCAGGTTTGCGACCCCCAACAGCTAGAAGCATTCAATAACCTTTCTTGGTTATGAGCAAACAAGTGCATGGTTCAGATGGACCACATAGTACTTAAAACTCTAAATTCACTTGGTGTGGACCACATGATTTTATGGAAGATATAAATTCTGTTTAGATTTTATATTAATGTAATCCACATTACAAGTAAATTTCATGTTTAAATCCTCTTCTAATCTATAAAAAATACCATCTCTGTAAAACAAAATAAAATAAACAATAAAAAAAGAAAGTAAAAAAAAAAACCCTTTCTAATGCTCTCTCCTGTTGCTGCGGTAAAAAAAAAAAAAAAAAATCCGTTTATTTTTAATTTTGCCAAAGCCTGTATTTATACATCGGAAAACACCGGCACATACCACCGCACCAAATGGCATCTACATGCCCAGGCGTACTTCAAACCGTTTCCAGTCTTAAATCCCACGAGTTGGATCTTAACAAATCATACGTACCAACTCTATGTGGTCCCCACCGTGTTTTCAGCAAGCGATTTGCTCCGTCCATTAAGTTAGACATAGTAGGTGAACCACAACAAAATCATCGGCTCCGTCCCAAGCTCAAGGAGGCCATACTGTAAGGATTATAAAAGTCTTGTGGCTACTATCATCTCTGATTTTCCATTTGGTATGGCCCACCCGAGCTACCCATGGGAAACAAGTTCAGTTTGGATCAGGCTGATGTTTCTGTTTTCTCTTCATCTAGGTGGGGATCACCTAATGAACAGGTTGGATTGCATAAAACTATCGCGACAGGCATATGAAGGTTTCAGTGGTAGGTGATTCCATCGCCATTGTTTCTTGGGATTTGTGTTGGTGGCTCGGTTTGTTTTTTAACCATGCAGGCGTGTCAGAATCGATATCGATTCAAACCGCTAAACTTTGAATCCAATCGCAGAAATAAACAGATACATCTAGCATAAACGCATACGATCGAGATCTGAGAAGGTGGGTCATTTACTCAACCACTTGTAGAAGTTTAGAACGATAAGGTGATAATTAGAAGGTGATGTTTTTACTCCAAAGGTGGGTCACTTCATGGCTTTCACAAGAAAAGACTTTCAGAATACCAATGTGAATAGGATCGAAGGAAAAAACTCACAATCGGTTTCTGAGAGCGACTGCAAGAATGTGTCTCTTGAAAGAACTCTTTGATATTGGATAGAAATCAAATCCAGCATATGAGCATAGACTTAGCCAACAACTAAAGATCATGTCCAAGGATTACTGCTACTTGATTATTCATAAGAAAGACTGAAATGAAAGATAAACTAATAGATAAGTTTGTTGGGTTGTTTTGATTTTTGAGATTGATTGATTTTGGATTTGTCGCATCCTTCTACTATTTATAGAGCTCAACTTGTTCTTCAAGATCTTTCTTTCGTTACTGAAATGGTTACAGTAACCTGAAAGTCTTTTTAGATCCTTCTCTTTTATTACATTTCTTCTGTTGAGTGTCTCTCTAGATCCTTTTTCTTTGTTATGTTTCTTCTTTCTGAGTGTTCCTCATCCGGATGCCTCTCAGCCGCTTGCTATGCCTTTGTCGTCCAAGGTTTTGTTTTGGTTATCATCAATTACCTTTTTGTCTTAAACAGCTCCACCGCACTTTCTAAATGTCAACCATAACATCCTGGTGACCACCTACAACGTGTAGAATTAGACTTACGCCAGCTGTAAACCCGCAAAAAGCGCTTAAGATATTTGAAGAACATTTCATCTACATCCTGTTTCTCATACAATGCCACATGTCTCTTTCCTAGAATTACCAAGAATATGGCACAACATTGCCGCCCACATTGCTGATCCCTTCGCTTGACCCAGTCTCTTCTCTCAAATTTTCGCCTCCTTATGCGTTGGGGTTTTTTTCAGTTGGTTGAATGACTGGATAGATTTTATCCCCACGGACACGGATTAGTTAGTGATTCATATTATCAACTCAGCTACTACTCCACACTCTGTAGGCCCCACAATGGTGTATGTGTTTTATCCATGCCGGGCATCTATTTTCCCATCTCATTTTATGGCATCAGCCAGAAAATAATTTAGATTGAAATTTCAGATAGACTATGCCACATGATTATAGTGGTTATTGAATGGTCGCCATTAAAAACTTGTTAGGGCTTACTGTAATCTTTATTTTCCATTCAACCTGTTGAATATATGAAACAGATCTGGATGAAAGGAAAATACAAGTATAAGCTTAATCCAAAACTTTTGTGGACCAAAGAGTTTTTAATGGTGGCATTTAATCACTGATGTTTCCTGTAGCATAGTTCACCTCATATTTAGATTTTCCTTGGAATCAGGCGCTAAAACAAGTTGGAATAATGGATGGACGGCATGGATAAAATATATACATCATGGTGGGGCCCAAAGAGTGGGGACAAGCAACAACATGGCTACTTAGAGTGTCGGTAATAATAAACCCAGTATGCAACAGGGATATTCCCATGTCATTCATCTATCTTGTAAGCTCATTTTAAGGCATGACCTCAAAATGATGCAGATTTTAAGCTTTAAGTAGACCACATAAAATAGTGGGGATTGAACACCCACCACTGTTGAAAACTTCCTAAGGCCCATCGTGATGTTTTATTTGTCATCCAACCTGTTCATAAGGTCACACAGATCTAGACGAAGGGAAAACACAAATATAGGCCCTAAGAAGTTTTCAACGGTGGATGATCAATTGTCACTGTTTTATGTGGTATGGTCCAATTGAGCTTTTGATTTGCATTATTATTTTACTTATTCCTAAAGGAAGTTGGAAAAATGAATTGATGACATGGATAAAGCACATACATTATAGTGGACCCCCACATATCTCGGGCCACCTGTAACAGGTGTTGAAGGAAACTCCCGTCCATACCTTTTTAGGTGAATTATGTTATCCCCATCCCCGTTTCGGTGAATTACGTTAGTACCGGTCTTTTCAAATTTCATGGCTAAACAATTTTTATCGAGTCCTATTCAAGCCCTCCCTGCAAACCAACTTGGCCTGAATTCGGCCCATGCCACGATGGGTCCAAACAAATAGGCCTGATTGCAGCTTATATGCATGCTTCGATTCCAAGTCTGGGTACTTGTAGTTTATTTTTAGGTGTGGGCCACTTGATGATTAGATCAACCTGATTTTTGGTATGCCACATGTTCATGGTAGAGTGGGCCTGTTTTACGGGTTGGATGTCATAATTATATCATCCTAGTTGTCTGTGAAACACTATCCTTAGAGTTTGCAATTAGTGTAAGCGTATCGTTTGCATTTTTAGTTTTTTAGCAGTACAAGTGAATCCGATGGTTAACTCATACAAACAAGTGGTATGAGGCCTGTGCAACAAATAATCCACCATTCACGCATTCTCGAAGACCGGAAAATCATAGTTATCAAATATAGATTTTAATGAATAATAAAAATATTAATTAATTAAGTAAATAAAACATAATGTGAAATTCCACTAAGGCGTGAGTGTGTGGTGGTGTGGTGCGCGTGTGTAATATATATATATATATATATATATATATATATATATATATATATATATATATATATATATATATTAAATATATCATTTGGAGTGAATGTAAAATACAAACATAATATCAATAAAATTTTTATAATAAAATTATATTATAAAAAATGATAAGCATAATAATATATATATATATATATATATATATATATATATTATATTATATATATATAAATGTGTAATTATTAAGTAATAATGTATGTTTTATGTATTAATAGTAATATATATAAAATATGTAAACATTTGTAAGATAACTATTTAATTATAAAAGTATAATAAAGTTAAAAAGTATTACCCATATTATTAAAATAATATTATGATTTATATTATTTTTTATAATGTTATTATGTATATAATGTATATAGTGTATAATAATATTAACTAATGTAATTGTGTAAATTGATTTTAAAATTGTAAAAATATAACAATAATAATAAATGCATTATATATAATTATATGCGATTTACACAAGTAAATATAACAAAAATAGTTAAAATGGATAAAGTTGTGTTATATATATATATATATAGATATATATATATAATATATATATATAATATATATAAAATCAATTTATAATAATTAATAAGACATGTAATATGTGTATAATATGAGTGTGATAAAATTAAAATAATATAAAAATTAGGATAAGTAATATGAAATAGTAGAATTATAATATAATTATATTAATGTGAAAAGTATAATATAGATGTAAGTATAAGATAATAATTATATTTTAATAATATATAAATGTTAAATTATTATTATGAATTATAATATTCAGTAATAAAATAAAATAATAAAAAGATTATTAATTATATGTAAAATGAATGGTATAAGATGAATGTGAATAAACACATAATAATAATGTTGTAACATTTATTAAATAAATCAATAAATGTAAGAGTATATAGTGTGTAGTGATTTAAATGTGTGTGGATTATATGTTAGTACATATTCGATTATACATGATAGTATAAATAAAATGTGTTGTACTTTTAATAAAAATAATAATAGATATTGTAATTATTATGTATCATGTATACATGTAAATAAGTATTATACATATAATTTATAAGTAAAAAAGTGTTAACAATAATTAGAAGGTGTAAAAAATGATATGTGTGTATTAATGATTATTATATTATATATTAAAGATAATAATTTAATATAATTATATAAATTTAAGATATATATATATATATCATATATATATATATATAAAAATAGATTAATAATAAAAGTAATAAAATAATATATATAATAATAAATGATATATAATATGAATGAAATAAATAATATAAACAATATTTAATTAAAAACATAAAAAATAATTAGAATGCATATGTAGCAATGTATACAATATGTATAGTAATTTAACATTATACCATTATATAATTAAAAAACATAGAAGTGTATATATAATCACACACACACCACACACACACACACCACAATGCAATAGTAAATAAATATTACATATAGTTAAAAATATAAGTAATTATAATTGTATATTAATTACTAATGTAATATAATAGTGTTAAAGGTTGGGAAAGAAAACGTGTAAAATAATTCATTATCCTTTGATTGGTTCATATAAGGTTCATATATTAGATGTATGGTTTCCTTTGCTGGTTGAAGAAAATGTGGCCTACAGGGTGGATCCATGCATGTCCATTTGTATGCCCTTTATTTGCATGGTTGTGATTATCTTATGTGTAAATATTTTAACTATACAAATAAATTCACTTGCTAAGAATGTATGGACAGAACTCATACGACACCATTTTTTTTTCATTGTAGTGTGGTACACCTGTGATTTGGATATACCTCAATTTTTTTGGATCATGCCCTAAAATAAGTTGAAATATGGCTGGACGGTGTCGATAAATCCATCATGATGAAGCCCAAAGAGCACTAATCAATCTCCACTCACTTATGAATGGATCACTGCCCGATCAAAATTGCGTGAACCTGCTGAGTAAAATCTGTGGGGTCCACCATGATGTATATCTTATCTATACCGTACATATATTTTATCAACTGAATTTAGAGTATTAGCCCAAGATAGAAGCAAATTCACCGCTCAAATTGACCACACCTAAGAAAACATTGAGGATAATAACATACATCATTGAAACCTTTTAAGGGCCCATGATGATGCTTATTTGTCATCCAGCCTGTTCATAAGGTCAGACAGATTGTCTGTAAAAGGGAAAACACAATTATCAACTTGACCCAAAACTTCTGTAGGCTTAAGAACTTTTCAATGGCAGCTTTCTGTTTCCAATGTTTCCTGTGGTGGTGGCCACTTGAACTTTGGACATGCTTTAATTTTTGATTTTTTTCCCCTTAAAATAAGCTGAAAAATTAGATGGACGGCGTAGATAAGACACAGAGCACACTAGGCCTCACGGAGTTTATTTAGCACACTATAGTATAAAACGTTGCTCAGTACCAATTCCCATTTATAGCACTGACTCCTCATCCCTTTGCTTGACTTGGTCTTTTCTCTCAAAATTTTGTCTCGTTATGCGTTAGGTTTTTTTCGGTTGGTTGAGTGACTTGATAGAGTTTATCTCCATGGATGCGAATTAGTTAGTGATTCATATTATCAACTTAGGTACTACTCCACGTTCTGTAAGCCCCACATTGGTGTATGTATTTTATCCATACCGGACATCTATTTTCCTATGTCATTTTATGGCATCAGCCAAAAAATAATTTAAATTGAAATTTAAATAGACTATGCTACATGATTACTGTAGTTATTGAATGGTCACTATTAAAAACTTGTTAGGGCTGAATGTAATCTTTATTTTCCATTCAACCTGTTGATTAGATGACATGGATTTGGATAAAAGGAAATTACAAACATAAGCTTGATGCAAAGCTTTTGTGGACCGAAGAGTTTTTAATGGTGGGCATTCAATCACCGATGTTTCCTGTAGCATAGTTCACCTCATATTTGGATTTACCTTGGAATCAAGGCCTAAAATGAGCTGGAATAATGGATGGATGGCACGGATAAAATATATACATCATGGTGGGGCCCAAAGAGTGGGGACGAGCAACAACATGGCTACTTAGAGTGTCGGTAATAATAAACTTGGTATGCAATCAGCGTGCAATCCCCCGAGCCTTAGCACGGGCAATAAGAATATCTGCGTGTGACGCCATGTCTCAAGCTCTTTGTGGCCCACCGTAATTTATGTATTTTATCCATGCCATTCATCTATTTTGTAAGCTCATTTTAAGGCATGATCTTAAAATAATGCAGATTTTAAGCTTTAAGTAGACCACTTAAAATAGTGGGGATGTTGAACGCCCCCCACTGTTGAAAACTTCTTAAGGCCCACGCGATTTTTTATTGTCATCCAACTGTTCATAAGGTCACATAGACTGGATGAAGGGAAAACACAAATATAGCCATAAGAAGTTTTCAATGGGTGATGATCAATTGTCACTGTTTTATGTGATATGCTTCACTTGAGCTTTTGATCTGCATTTTTTTAAAAAAAAATTAATTTTTTTATTTTTTTATTTTTTTTTATTTTTTCACTTATTCCTAAAAGAAGCTGAAAAAAATGAATTGATGGCATGGATTAAGCACATACATTACGGTGGACCCCCACATATCTCGGGCCACCTGTAACGGGTGTTGTAGGAAATCCGCTTCCGTTGTCCCGTCCATCCTTTTTTAGATGTATTACGTTATCCCCATCTCGATTTCGGTGAATTACGTTAGTACCAGTCTTTTCAAATTTGTATGGCCGACAGTAAACAATTTTATCGAGCTCTATCCAACCCCACCCTGCAAACCAATTTGGCCCAAATTCAGCCCATGCTACGATGAGTCCAAACAAATCGGCCCGATTGCAGCTTACATGCATAGCCAGAGTCCAAGCCTCGGAGGTTGTAGTTTGTTTTTATGTGTGACCCACTAGATGATTAGATCAATCTGATTATTGGTATGTGTAAGACCCGACCCGAGTTCGCATGTGTGCATGTGTGTGTGTGAGTATGCATCTTATTCATCATGGTCTCGGGGTCCTACCGGTCGAATCCCGGCGACCCACTACCCTTGGATAGTGTTTGTGGTCATCCTTGAGTTCGATCATGTAGACCCGACTCAGATTGACCTGAGACCTATGCCATTGCGACCGCATCGTCGCCACGGTCCAACGCCGCATCTCGCGCATAAATCCGATATGTAGATCAAAAGTTGTGTACATTTCATTATATGACCATTGATCATGTGGCCTACTTAAGTGGAATGCATGTGGACTACCATCACCCTTGGCACATGTTCCAAGGTACACTACCCACACACTACACAATTGCATGGAACTAACACCACCAAGAAGCCTAGTCTAACCTACAACTTTATAAACTCCTCCCTATGGTAATGATGATTCTCTTACAAACCCATCATGGTCTCTCTTTCTCTCTCTTTATTCTCTCACTCCCTCTCATTTCCCTCCATTGCTAGAATTTCCAGCAACTTCCCTTCCATCTCCTTCTCTTCTCCAGCCCCTTCTTCCTCTAATCCCCCATCATCTAACCCTTGGAACATGATCTCAACCATAAATCTATAACCCTTGGAGTTTAAGGAGCCTGAAGATAGGAGAATCTTAAAGATTCAAGGTGGGTGATTCATAAGATTAGTCTCTTTCCTTTCCTCTTGCATGAACCTTTTTCATTTGATTGGGAGTGTGTAGGACCCACCAATCAATGGTGGAGGTCCTACATGACTCCATGAGTGTGGCCAACAACCCACTTTATGCATGCATGATTGCCATGATGGGGCCATTCTCCATGGACCCCATCATGAGATTTCCTTTGATTTATAGGTTGTGGGGTCATCTAGACCCTTGATCCTTGGTGGAGATGACATCTCCACCATTGGATTTTGATTAGAAGATGAATGCATGGGTAGATTTTCTAATCCCATCAATATAGTGATATGTGTGGTTTGTGATGAAGGGAAGGGCCTCAATGTGGCGAAGCCCCTTCCCTTGTGGCCGATTCTTACTATTCTTTTGTTGATCTATTATTCTTAAATGGGTGTGGCCCACCTTGTTGCCTGGAAGTATCCAGACCATCCAAAGAGAGTGGAAGCCCATGTTTGTCCACTCTATGAACATAGATGCCCCATTTGCTACTTTTTTTGGACACATGCAATGAATTTTATGGTATGGATTAGTTCTGGATATTTGTGGGGCCCACTGAGGTGGACGACAACTCAAATTCCATAGGGTGATTTCCTCTTATTTTGGTTCCTATGTTCATTTTATTTCATGTGCATGTTGCTGCCCAGAAATTTTCTGGACAAATTTTTGTTAGACTTTGGGCTTGAATTTGGGACTGATTGGGGGACCTTTTTGTCACGCCCCAGACTCGTTAACCAGACTCACAAGGAACCCGATGGCCGGTTCTGGCCGCAACAGCCTCCGTAGTACCCCATTCTCGGCTCCTGAGGCAGGTTCCGATCCTGGGATCCTACAAGGAGGATTTCATAATAGTATATAATCATTACCAATATGAGCACACCCAAGATCACAGCAAGTACATCTGGAAGTAACAAAGGATACACATCACAAAATCCACTAAGAATTTGAACTTTTACAAGCTTACATCAGGTCCGAAAAGACATACATAAGATAATGGAAAAAAGAGAGAAAAGAGTCAGCAACACTGGAGTCCTCAAGCTCAACTCTACTCCACGCTTTGCTGCTACGACGCCTGCCTAGGATCTTTGCACGCATCAATCGTGCATAAGCTTATAGAAAGCTTAGAGGGTGGTGAAGGGTGTGACAATGGTGCTCAGAAGAAGATAGAGAATGCAGAAGGGAGTCATGATCAATACCAATACCACTAGCCTTACCAAGGCTATCATGAATGCAAGAAACTATACCAAGGCAGTACGATAATGCAGGAAGCCATACCAAGGCTATATAATGCAATGAGTACTGAAATGCGATGAGTACGTAATGCAATGAGTACTGTAATGCAATATGAGTACTGTAATGCGATGAGTACTATAATGCAATGAGTACTGGGCACCATGCCAAGGCGATGCAATATGAGGCTTACACAGCCGATGTAAATGCAATGCGAAGTAATGTCAGTGCTTATATCCAATCCACATATCAAGTACATTTCCATCATAAGGAAATCACCGGGGTCCATTACACTACTGGATGACTGCCGCTCTACAGACCCCGCACAGTCAAACGAGCGTAAGAGACCTCACTACCCGCCTGTGGACAACCAATCACCAGCAAGGCCTGACGGTAGCGGACCCATTCACGTGCTGGTCAGACTCAGCCTAGCAATGCCCCCTTACATCAGGCGAGTAAGGCCACACCCCTATCCAACCCACTACACGACAGTGGGAGTCACGACCTAACAGTATAAGGCCCTCATGCGCTAATATATTCCACTCGATCACGGCGTTGGAGCAGATCCTTAGTAGCATGGAAGTTTTGAAAATTTCACCCATGGGCATCCTATGCACCCGGTATGCTCAAGTAACATTTCGGTGTCCAAACATGGCCATCCACAATGTATCTGTGGAGGCTACAACCCTGATGAAGCAAGGGCGATAATGTCCATATGCTATGCAATGCCAGATGCATGAATCACACAATCAACTATGCATCAATTCCAAGCATCCAACGTGCTCAAGAGGGAATACTACGTCCCTTGGAGAAGGTAACATGCAATGCCCAATGACACAATATGATCATACACACACAGTGGTTCAGTGTCAACCAAGCATACAATGATGTACATGGGTCATGAGAATGAATTTAATCACACTATATGGCGATATACAATGTATATTACATTCCTTCTATCCAAGAAGGAACCAAGACTAGGTACTTAGACAATATCCTTAAGGAACCCAACTTCTAGTGGGGGCCCATTTACCTGGGGTAGCCCACAAGACTAAGCATACAACTACGTGTCTAAGTAACACAGAAGTGAGTCTAGCAAGAGTTTAAGATGAGCATCTAATCACATTTAGATACAATCGGGCCTAGATGGGTCCATAATGGGGACATTTAACCACCATTCCCCAAGAGGCATCTCAACCACGAACTATATGGATACAAGGCCCAAGGCCCTACATTCAAGATAAGAACACAGGTAACCACATACATATATTCCTCATAATAGACCATAAAAAGATATAACACCACTTTTAACAACATAGGCCCCAGAGAGAAATTAAGGCCCAAGGCTCAATTCCCAATGGCCATAGAATCCATGCATTAAGTTGGACTTGGTGGGCAGCCCGCATACACAATATACGGCCCAAAATAAGTTTAAGTTTTGATGATGAAATGTGTCCAACTACATTAGCCCAATAACTAGCAATTTAAGTGGGCAACAAAGGGCCCAATACTATCCTTATCTTAGCCCACAAGTCCATCAAAATGGTGGAAGCTGGCCCAATATATGGTTGGGCCAAGCTGGGACGTCCCAACCCACTCTGGGCCCATGGGATGTCCCAAAAATCTGATCTAAGATGGGGTCCTCGTGTGATCACTAAAGGTGACCTAAAAGAATGCACTGATTAAGCCCAAAGATTATAAGAAAACCCAAGCATGCAACACGTACACAAGTTCTCAATATGGTGGGTCCCATGTCAAATAAAGTTTCAACCATAACAATGTACATTTGAGTCCCCTTGATAAACGTTCGGCCCACTCAGCTTCTTGGGCCTGCTAAAGCCCAGAAATTAGTCAAATAAGTGGGAATGATCTCATGAAGGCCAACAATATTCACAGGGGGCCCCACCAGATGGAGGGTGTGTATACATCAAGAAAAGATCAAGTGGGCCTGCTACTGGATTGTGAATCCAGCAGCAACCCAAGACAAAGAGTGCTTCCATAATCGGGCGATCCAAGGCTTGAACGGCCTGGACCAATCATGCGTTAAGGTAGGGTCCACATACATACACATTGAGCCTTAAACAAATGGCCTAGGGTCTATGGTGGGCCTTTAACCATCCATAGAGAAACCTATGGGCCTACCTTAGGATCACCCAGGAGGACATCCAACCTCAACTGGTTTCCAAAGGTAGCCCGCCACTACTCATATAATGTAAGGTCTAAAGCCCAAGCAATGCATGGCCTAATGGGCCATACACCAAGCCCAACTCATAGGCCATATAGTAGGCCCTCAAGTAAGGTTTGGGCCCAACCACAAAGGTCATAATTCCACATGTTGGTGGTGAGTTTCATGGGCAGCCAGCAGTAATTCATTTACATGGGCAAGTTTCACATTTAACACAAGTGAGTTGGGCCTCACTTTTGGCCCAAGTACAGGGTCAGTTTAGTGGGCAGCCAAGGGCCCAACTTCTTGTGTATTATTGCCCCGAAGCCCATCACAATAGATAGGAGACTATAGGCTCGAGATCAATGGGCCTATCCAAAAGAACTGAGTCCACAAGGCCTACTTGCTAACACAAACATGCATATACTATATCACATAATGGTCCTAAAGAAATGGCCCAAAATAAAAGTCATCCAATTCATACATTATGGTGGACTTGAGGGCAGCTCATAAGTCCAAGAATACACATGGGCAAGGCCTATACTGATCACAGTGTGGGCCTTGCCACACCAGCCAAAGACTTAGCAAGGCCCTCCACAATATACATTTATGTGGGCCTTGCAAGTCAGCCCACAATTAAGCATTTTATGAGGGCATCAAGGCTAATAAATACACATGATCAGCTTGTAGACGGCCCATTAGGCCCATGAATCAATAAGGTCAGCCCTTGCACAATCTTGGGCTCAAGGGATAGGTTTCAAGCCCATTGGGCCTATAAAACTATCAAAAATTCTGGTTAAGGCTAGCCCACAAACCACTACAAAGGTGGGCCTCAAGAGGCACTAATTAAGCCCAAAATGTCTAAGGAAGGAGAGCAAAGAGTGTGTGCAACACTCCCTTAAATCTGATGGGCCGCCACGGCTCCAAAAGATCAACTATGCACAAATTTGGGCCCCTTGCTGGAATTTCAGCCCACCCACTTCCTGGGCCTGCTGGAGTCCAGAAATTTATTTAATTTAAATGGGTTACTGACCCATGGTGGCCCACACATATCACAGTGGGTCCCACCAGATAAGAAGGGCGATATACAACACTTACTTCAAGTGGGCCATGCCGTTAGAATGCAGGCCCAGCAGCCCAAGGTAGAGGCATCCCATGGTGGTTAGTCATATGGGCCTGGGTATTTGGCCCAAAACTGACCCAATTTACAGGTCATACCACGGTCAGTCCAGGGGCCTGATGGCCTTGAAAATTTGCAGGATGGTCCATCCATAGGTGGACCACAACTCCACAAAATTTTAGAATTTTTGGACATCTAGAAATAATTTAATTAATTTGAATGAAACAAGCTGTCCAGAAAATCGGACTGGCCTGGACGTCCCAACGTGGTGGGCCAGTACGGGCCTTGCCACGATGTGCACAAGAGTCCATTGGCCCTGAAATTTTGTAGGTGGGTCCCACCATAAGTGGACCACCTCTCTGTAAATTTTCATAATTTTTAGATACTCAGAAGTATTTTAATAAATTCAGGAGTTATAATGTATCCAGGGTGGAATGTTGCTGGAAATAACCGTACAGAATTTGGACCATCCAAATGGGTGGGTTCTGGGCCTCCAAAATTCTTGAAATTTGGACCCAAGGTCCCTTATCAAGCCTACAACAAGGTGGGACCTAGAAATATGGCCCACCTTCTAAAAAAATATTTTTAAAAAATTTATTTTTATGGAACTATGCTGCTGGACTGCATAGCAAAAATTTCTAGCAACTCACTATATTGGCCCACCCTTTTGGATGCCCAAATGGGGTTCATTGGCCCTAAAATTTTGTACGTAGGTCCTACCATGGGTGGGACACCTCTCTGCAAAAGTTTTAAAATTTTTGAGATAGTAAAAGTATTTTATTTAACTCCTACAATTTATGGACAGCAAGGTAAATATGCTGAAACAATGCTGCTGCCCCTGATTTGTGCACCCCATTAAAGCGGGCCCAGGTCTGCCAAATTTTAAGAAAATGTAGGACCAACATCCCTACACAAGTATACAACAAGGTGGGGTCCACAAAGGTGGCCCACCATTTCAGAAACAGACTGATAATTATGTTTGTACAGCAAGCAGGGTTGCTAGACAGTCCAGAAAATCTGGACTATCCACCCTCCTTGGCCCACTCTTTTGGGTGATCAAACAGGGACGGATGAAGGTGAAATTCAACATACTTCTAGGTGGGGTCCACACCTCCAGAAATAATCAAATATTGGAGGTAAAACATCCTCTAAATCAATCCATAATCTGTGCCAAAAATAACCCAAAAACAGTTCAGAATTTTTCTGGACAGCAAGGTATGTCTGAAAATAACTGAACATAACCACTGATTAAATGGGAAAATACCCCACAAAATTTGTGTTAAGATCCACCTTAGTGGGCCCCACAAACATCCAGGCCATACCCCCTTCATGAAACCCATTGCATGTGCCCAAAATGGAACAAATAGAGTGTCAACGTCCAAGGAATGGACAACCATAGACGTCCACTTTGCTTGGACGGTCTGGATATTCCGGGACCACTAAGTGGGCCACACACATCAGGAAATCAAGAATAGAATAATGGAAAATAAAAATAATCCAGCCACAAGAGAGGAAAATGACATGCATCAAAGGAAAATGCCATGATGGGGTCCATGGAGAATGGCCCCATCCATGGATCATGCATGCAAGGAAAAAGGGCCATTGGCCTCAACCATGGAGACATGAGGGACCTCCATCACCACTTGATGGGTCCCACAAGCTCCTAAGAAAGAAATGAAGAAGGATCTAAGAGCACCCACCTAGATCACCTTGAAACTTACATCACCATCATCTAGAGGCTCCAAGCAACATGGATCAATGGATAAGATCAAGTGAGAAGGGTAGATGAGGAGGTTTTTAGGGAGAAGGGGCTGGAATGGAGGGAAGATGGGCTGGAGAAATGGAGGGAAATTGCTAGGGAAGAAAGAAGAGAGAGAGAGAGAGAAATGAGAGGGAAAGAGAGGAGAGAGAGAGAACTTTTAAGACTTGTAATGATGATTCTCTCTCTCCTAGGCAATGATGGTGGCCTATGGTGATATTAACAAGGCTTAGGGTAATAGCCTTTCTAGAAATCTCAGCCTAGGGTGAAATGATGGCATGGGAAAATGTGCAACCCATGGTGGGGTCCACCAATCATGCAATCAATGGCCCATATCGATCAATGCTCATAACTTGAGATGTACATATCGGATTAATGCACGGGACGCGGTGACGAAATCGCAGCGACGAGGCAGACACAATGGCATAGGTCTCAGGTCAATCTGAGTCGGGTCTATATGACCGAACTCAAGGATGACGCAAACACTACCGATGGTCGCGGATCACTGAAATTTGACTAGTAGAACCGCTAGACCAAAATGAACGAGATGCATACTCACACACGCACATGCACACATGCGGACTCAGGTCGAGTCTCACACTTTTGTACCCATCAAATATACTTTCTGAAAGGTGGGAATCTCAATCTTAATGTCTCCCAAATTCAGCCCCATAGGACTTCATAAGGTCCCAAGGTTGTGGTCCAAGTGAGGTGGACAGTCTGAATTTTTGGCACTGTTCAGCAACATTCCACCCTGGACAGGGGGGAATTCCGAAAATTTATTAAAAACTTTTTGGGTGTTTAAAAAATTTATGAAATTTACAGGGAGGTGGTATACTCATGGTAGGATCCACCTAAAATTTTGGGGCCAATAGAACATGTACACACCATGGTGGTGGCTGGACCGTCCCATTACAATTATGGTGTCCAGATCAATCCGATTTTCAGGATAGATTGATTTCTTTAAATAAATTAAAATATTTACAGATGTTCAAAAATTCTGAAATTTTGTGGAGTTGTAGTCCACTCATGGTAGGACCTACCTACCAAATTTCAGGGTCAATAGACACCTGTGCACACCGTGATGAGGGCCGGACTGGTCCACCACGTTGGGACGTCCAGGTCTGTCCGAATTTTTGGACAGACTGTTTTGTTTAAATTAATTAAAATACTTAGGAATATCCAAAAATTATAAAATTTTGTGGGGGTGTTTCCTACCTATGGAAGTATCACTCTGTAAAATTTCAGCCCCAACTGACCCCATTTGGGCATCCAAAAGAATGGGCCAAGATGGTTGGACTGCCAGATTTTTCTGCTGTGCAGTCCAATAATATGCCTTGATAAAAACCATAATTCAAAAATGTTTTCTCTTATGGTGTGCCACCTTTTTGGGTTTCCTCTTATTGTATGCATGATGAGGGGCCTTGACCCTCAATTCCCAGAGTTTTAGAGGCCCTAGACCCACTCTAATGGAGTGCCCAAATTTAGGACAGCAACATGCATTGCAGAAATTTCCTGTACATTACTGTCCCCTTTGTTATTTCAGAACTTTTGGGCCCCAGCCCATTGGGGTTTGTGTATGATTAGCTGGGGACCCATCCTGATGTTCTAGGGCCCATTGGGGTCATGATTATGGGGCCCACCATATCGAGGAAATTGGGCATTTATTGCTCCCTTATATTTTAGAATACTCTTGGGCCATTCTTTACTATATTATTGTGTTGGGCTAGTGGGCCAGGTACACAAGTAGATGGGTCTTTGGTTGCCCACCAAATCAATTTATACTTGGGTCGGGTTGTAGGCCCCACCTTACTTGACTAAGAGCATGACATTTGCCTATGTGGTTTTGAGCAATTGGCTGCCCATTAGGCCACCACAATATATGAGATTAGTGGTCTTTATGTTGGGCCCTATCCCTTCCCCTATGAGCCCATAGTGGTATGTATGGTTGGGCTATGTGTGTTTCTTTGGACCCATGTTTTGATAGGCCTTGGGCCGCCTTTCTGAAGCCCAACATGAGTGTATGTGGTATGTTTATGGGCTGCCCATTTCTTTTTCTAATATTGTGTGAGCCTTGGACCTTGATCCGTGATCATTAGAGATGGGTACCTCTTGAGGACCAATTGTGGTGGATGTCCACATTGGTGACCCTAAGGTAGGCCCATGGGCTTCTATGGTGGTTAAAGGCCCACCATAGACCCTACTAGGCCCGTCTATCTATTTAGGCCCATATCATTGTTCTCCTTAGTCTCGTGAGCTACCCCAGGTAAATGGGCCCCCACTAGAGGTTGATTCCTTATGAGAAAATTGGTTAAGTACCTAAACCTTTCATGGTTAGGTAGAGAGTTCATCTTCGAACTCTCTACCTCATTGCCATCCCTATTCATCTCATGGCCCACTCCTATACATCATATACATGCTTGGTTGAGGTATGATTGGCTATGATTGTGCCATTGTGTAGGGTATGTTGGTATCTCCTCGAGGGGTGGAGTTTTTTCCTCTGGAGCATGATGGATGCTTGAGATAATGCATGAGTGAATGTGTGATTCATGCATCTGGCATTTGCATAGCATGTGGGTATCTGCCCTTGCTTCATCAAGTCCTTGCATCCAAACGAATATTCGTGGATGGCCGTAT
>JAJHSJ010000010.1:16834329-16918425 GCA_021015155.1 Magnolia officinalis | reverse complement strand
TTGTTTTTTCCCTTCAGCTGGGTCCGTATGACATAATCAACATATTGGATGTCAAATAAACAGTACAGTGGGCCTTATGAGGATTTAATGGTGGATATCCAATCACTATTGTTTTCCTGTGGTGTGATGCACCTAATATTTATATCCCTCTCCTTTTATGGGATAAAGCCCTAAAATTATCTGTAAAAATGGATGAACATACATCATGGTGGGGGCTGACAGAGCACAGACCACCAGCCATGGGGCTAGTGGCACCGTGGCAGTGGAGAGTAGCCAATCCGTCTCCCTTTCAAGGGCCCATTATAATATTTATTTGCCTTCCAACTTATTCATAAGGTCACACAGAGAATGGATGAAGGGAAAAAATATCAGCTTGATGCAAAACTTCCGTGACCCTCAAAAGTTTTCAATGGTAGGCATTCAATCCCCACTGCTTTCTATGGTGTGGTCCATTTGCGTTTTGGATATGCCTCATTTTTAAGTCCATGTCTTAAAATGATCTTGTAAAATGGATGGACCGTGTGGATATAACACATACATCATGGTGAGCCCACAGATTTCGGACATGGTTGGCCTGTGGGAAAAAAAAAAAAAAAAAAAAAAAACATCCGGGTATGTATGACCTAATTATTACAGGTTGACTGTCGGTGCCCTGTGGGCTCCACCATGATGTATGTGTTTTATCGATGCCGTCCATCCATTTTTTCAGATTATTTTAGGGCTTCATCCCAAGACTGAGGGGATATAAATCTCAGGTGGACCACAACAGGAACAGGAAAACAGTAGTAATAGAGTGTCCTCCATTAGAAACCTCCCAGGGCCCAATATAATGTTTATTTGACACCCAACCTGTTAATTAGTTCATACATTACCCGAGAAGGGGAAAAAAAAAAAAAAAAAAAACAAATATCAGCTTGATCGAAAACTATGTCCCAAGAAGTTTTTAATGGTGGATGTTCAATCAGCACTGTTTCCTGTGATGTGGTCCACTTCAGATTTTGGATCTACCTCATTTTTGTGATAAATTCTATAAAATAATTTAAAAAATGGTTGGACGGCATGGATGAAAGTCATTCATCATGGTAGGGCCCAGAGAGCACCACCACTAATGATTGCCCAGTGCAGCAGGGTCACTGGCCAAACCACATCAACATTGATCCAAGATTTCTTAATTTATTTTATCAATCACAAATATCTACATCTAATTTGAGAAATAATACATAGTATATACACCATATCACAGTCTATAATGTAATGATCATCCTTAAATCTCTAACGTTAACCAAACAAGTGGGGCCCACCACTTGTCTAGTGATCTTATAATCCTCAGCACCAGTGATACCCTGGTTAGCCTCTTCATTTCCTTGCTTCAAGAAGCAACGGCCCAACCAACTCCTATAACTCACACCAGTAGGAGTGATGAAAGTCAGCCGTTGGTTGGGTCCGGTCCACACCTAACCTGGTTTAGGCTGTCCTAGAATTGAGCCTAAAGGCCGGCAGGCTGGGCCCGGGCTATCTGGTCGGGCAGAAATTCCAGGATATTGAAAGCTACCGTCATGAATTCGAAGACTAGACAAGTTGAGTATGGAGTATGGCTCGTCTGAGTTGGGCTAATATTTCACCACTGACTCGGACGAGTTGTGACTTCACTCGAGACCTGATGAGTCAATCCGAGTCGCCAAATCTATGACCATATATGCTATGGGTCCGTCGCCCGGCTAGCTGACTGGTCCTGGGTTTGAACGATCTTCATCTCGACCCATGCAAACTCCCACATACAAAGCTAGATTTGATTTCAACCCGGAGAAATGCTCACATACAACCTTCAATGTTAATCTTTACATACAACATTTTTATTTTCTGAAATATATCATATCATGGAACAATTCACTCATCAGGTGGGCCACATATACATTGAGTCAGACCATAGGCTGTCCATTGATTTCAACGGTGTGGCTCGCT
The DNA here is from genome assembly GCA_021015155.1 of Magnolia officinalis. NCBI lineage: Eukaryota > Viridiplantae > Streptophyta > Magnoliopsida > Magnoliales > Magnoliaceae > Magnolia > Magnolia officinalis. Next base: position 16,916,463 of record JAJHSJ010000010.1, on the reverse strand, counting down.
TGACATCGACCATCCATCTGGTTTTTCCCTCAGTCGATCATTATAATGTGGCCCACCTTCTACATGGATTGGATGTTGTACACAATCCACGCCTATGCCGGAATAAATGGTTGTATGTGAAAGCTCACCTGCAATTTCTCACCTGGATGAACATGTCAATAGATTGATTCTCCAACCTCGCACAACTTACAAAAATTTACATTCTTGAACATGTCAACAAAAAGAAAAAAAAAAAAAAGAAAAAAAAAAAGCGAAAGAAATAAAGGAAAAGGAAAAGAACTATCAACCGTTCATCATCGCGATTGTGGCCATCCTTATCTTCTTCCATTTAGATGGTGTTTGGTGATGAAACTTCCATGGCCCCCATCTTAGGTGCAGGAGATTTCACATGATCCCCACCCAACTTCTTTTCACTCGACCTTCTCACATAGTCCTTCCTTGATCTCCTCACATTCACATCCCCACCCTTCAAAGTAGGGACCAAGTACCACCATATGGAAGTGCAAAGGATCGCGAACGAACGGCCAACATCAACAAACACAACAAAATCAAAATCAAGGCCATAGGCCAATAGTAATTAGATCTCCACTTCGAAGAAAGCCCGCCGCCGTTATTCAAACTCCATGAGAAGGTCTTCTTCATCTTCCCATTCGATGTCGTTGCCTCTGGCCCGCCTTCCTTTGCTCCCACAACCCAATTGTAGATTTCCCGACGGCTTCCAAATTTTGTTGTGACGGCTGATCTTTGCTATTGGTGATCTTGGTTTTCATTAGCTTCGGATCCCTCAACCTCACGACGATCGGGACCCAGTCGTGCGAGTTCGAGTACATGAACCGAATGAGCGACACTTCACCGATCTGAGCCATGATCTTCTCCCTCCTCGCTTCGAGATCCGCCAAGACGGACGAGAACTTGTCGAGACCGCGATTTGAATATGGATTCTTTTCTCTTTTTCTTGATCTCTTTGGGGACCCAAGTGACCATGGATCATCATCATACCCCTGAGAGAAGCTCCCACAAAACATTGTTTTGATTGAGCATCCAAATACAATTCAAATGAATGGAGTTCTTGTTTTCTTTCTTGGTTTCGTGTGTGAATTTGAGAGCTATTTAAGGCATTCCTTTTTTTCTTTTTCGGGTGAACGGATCATGCAAAGCATGGTCAAATAAAAGATTGGAAATAATGCAAAGAAGCTTCCACAACCCTCCCAAATGGTTGACTTATGACCGTACAAAGACATCCAACGGTTGAAAAGCTTGTTTAACTGGAAATAGTTCTTTAACTCCTGAAGTTTTATCTTGTGGTTTTGAATGGGTCTTGCACTTGTATTCATGACCTCATATGCTTGGTCTGTGAAAATGGGGCACATGGTCCATCCATCTAGACCATTGATTTCATGGGCTATTGTGGATCGGGACCAAGATCTTAACCCTGTTTGTTCGGTGGCCTTGAAATAGACCGCTGAGAGAAATAGACGCCTATTGGATGGATGAATGGATGGATGGGATATCTTCCAAATCTGGAAGATTCTTGGTGGCTTGGCAATCACGGCAACGGTCTGAGCGAGCTAGACGTGAGCCCACATGTGCACGGGATTGTTTATTAGAAATAGTAAATAATGTGAGGTAAGCTTCATTTATTTCAACTTCTAGAAGGTTGATGTAATTTGTATGGTTCGATTTAAAAGGTCCAACGGTTGTTCACACCCGTTTATATCTTCCCATGCGATGGACCACCCACAGTCAGACGCAGCGAACCAGAGATCTGGATTGATGAATCATGGGCCCCACTCTTGAGAATTGATTACCCAAGGGCCTGTTTGGTAGACGCCCGTCTCATTTTGGTCTACTGGTGAGGATGAAAAAAAACATTCTTTGAACCAAACCAATACAGGAATATTTCTGGTGCATAATTATGATTAACTAAAATGAGTTGAAATCATTTTTAGGCGTCTACCAAACAAGCCCTTGGTAATTTTCGGTTCATACCTAAGCGGTTCAAATGAGTTGGGTGGACCCAATGAGCGACTGCACCCCATCCGACTCAAATAGGGCTTAACCCAAGATCGAACCTGTAGATAATTGATTGGACCGATTTGGTTGATACTAGGAAAAAAGCTCTTCTCACATATACCAGAACAAATAGCTCTTGGATTTATTAAAGAGCATGAGAAGATATTTTAAATGAAGTCAGCGATATTTTGGTAATTGAAATATATGGCTATTATCCTCAATACTTGTTGGGCTTCAATCCGAGGACACAGCTACATGTGTAATATAAGACCCTTTAAAAAATAAAAATAAGAATAAATAAATAAATATTGTGCATATGCGAGTATGTATGTGTCGGGTGTGTCAAATTTATTTATTTTTATTGTGCATGTGCGAGTATGTATGTGTCGGGTGTGCCAAAGTCGTATATAACTCGAATCGAACCAAACACCTTATGAACCTACGCATCAAAATAAACCGATTAAGACGCGAGCTAAGAAGATTAGCCATCTACTCAGCCACTGATTGACAAATAATCCATGGATTAACAAGTAATTACACAATTTGTAAAGGGGAGGATTAGTCCTTCAGATGAGTTCTTTTTGCCTTAAATGCGAGAAATTTTTATTACCATGGTAATAGTTTTGTAGTGTTTATTAACAAAGTAAACACTATAAAAAAATAATAATTATTATAAGGCGAAGTGTTGATTTTATTAAACTAATAAGAATACAGTATAATCGAAAAACAAGTAAATAAAGCAGATGAAATTATCGAGACAGTTTGAGTAGGCAACGTGGTTGTGGATGCGGTTGATAATCCTTTAGACCAGGACAGTGGTGGGATGGTCGTGGTTTGGCCAGCGGGTTGTAGCTTGGAGAAATCGTTAAGTAGTGACTTGGGGATTTGGGATCAACAATAAGGCCATGGACAACGAACTAAACTAATTGTGACTTGTTGCAGTAATGCACTCGACAAAAGTGGAGGGGCTAAACTAAGCTACGCTAATCGATCTGGACTTGCTATAGTACTACGTTGGACATAAGTAGAGAGACTAAACTAAGCTAAGCTAAGCTAAGATCAGATGCTAAGATCATATGGGCATCCACGTAGGGACGAAAGGATTTAATAGGCAGCATTGAGTTCTATAAGAGATTTGTGTGTTTGAGATGGAGAGGGGAGAGGGTTTGGAGGTATTCAATCTTTATTGCTTTTATAAACTTGGATAGACGGTGGCCTCACATATGGTCCCTCGGTTTTCATAATCGATAGGCTGATCAGTTAGCGACCTATTACGCTTCTAATTCAAGGTGATGTCAATTTAACTTGTTGCCGTATATACTTATATTCTATTTTCTGATGGCTTTCTCTTTTTTAGCACCGCTTAACGAGCTTCATATGCCTATGGCTATTAATATCTAGTCATGTGTCAACATGTATCACCACCTTAGTGTTTCACCGGGTTATGTATGCTCTCTAAAGATTCTGCATATGTTCAATCAGTATCTTCTGGCCATGTGTCAACATATATCACTGCCTTAGCATTTCACTGAGTTATGCGTGCTCTCTAAACATTTTGCATATGCGTAGTTAGTATCTCCTAGCTATCTGTCACCAAGAGGATGACTACCTCTAAGGTTCTAGTCGTGTGTACATCTTTGGTCCTACAACACTACTACGGTGACACTCGTCTTTGACGGAGGTGTCCTTCTAATCTTTATGATGTCTCTTTACCCTCTGTAAGTACCTTTTTCCTAGTTTCTGTACAAGTGTGTCGACAAGTGGAGACTTCTCATTCATTAGATCTGGCTATGATAGGCTAGGTGTAAACAATGGCCCCAACGTCTCTTTGTATTCAAGGAATATGAAGAGATGTTACGCCATAAGGATAGGAACTGGCACTGGTAGATGCCACGTAATGGCATCCTATTGGCTTGCAATAGTCATGCACATCCCCTTGCGTAAAAGATCATCTATTGATTTCCTTCATTAATTGTTAGCGTGGTAAATTACGACCACTCTTTTAAAGATCGATTTTTTTGTCTTCTCTCTATTATTTTATTCCTCATTTTCTCTTCAACCTCATGAATCTTCTTCGTAGCTTGTTCCAAGTCTCCTCTCCTCATTGATCTTCTTGGAAATTTAAGCTCTACAATGGAATTGGTGCCAATTGAGCATTAGAAAATTGTTTTCCCTCTTCGTTTCTCCTCTTCCTGTCTCTAGGTGTCAATCTCGAACCAAATACTTTTTACTTTTGAAGCCTCTACTATAGGTTCGAATTAATTCAAATACAATCCTAAGCCCTTCTTTCCTGCCTTTTTTTTTTTTAGTGACCAACCCTCGTACTTTTCAGTACATGGGTGTTACCATGAAGACCTAATTCAGTATAAAATAAGCATGGCTAATTGAACACCCACTTTCATTTTATCTTAAATATAACTGTCTATTTTAGATTTTAAAGCTCCCCCATCACAAAATCCATCATCCAACGGATCTATATCATATATAGGATGACCCATTCGATGATTTCACAAACATATTTGAAGAATGATTTTTATAAATGACAGTTAGATGCATTCTAATAGACATAAGACCTTAGAGAGAAGAAAATCCAACCATTGGATTGCCCGAGAACAATGATTGATTGTCAAAATGTAAGTTGTGTGGCCCTCTCAAGAATCTGACCTTACCACTCATTAACTCAAAACTGAGTCACGAGCAATACACAACTAATTTTTAAGAACTCACTATTTAGACCTTAAATCCCACTATTAATCACCTTCTGGGGAGTTATTGACTCAAACCTTTTGGATAATGTCATATTGACTATTAGATTATTTAGAACGCCCTTTTTGTCACACAACCAAGTTGTGTGGACCACTTGAGGTATGATCTATCCATCCTTAGATTGAACATCCTCTTAATAGTTATTAGAAGTTAGATGGATAGAGTAAGTAAATTCTTCAATGCATCACACACCGGACCCCACCTTAGGCCTGAACGTGCATAGGAAATGGTGCACTAGTGGTACACCAAACCAATCAGATGGTCAAACGGGCGTTGACCCGAGCATCACCCGAAAAGGAGAGTCTTCTAATCTCTTTCCGCCGAACACTGTTTAAACAAACAACGTTCGTTCACTTGAGATGGGGCCCACCATCGTGGACTCTTGGCCAGATCTGAACCGTCCATCATGTTTAGGGCATGGTCCTAACAAAAACCCAAGATATTTCACGGGAAGGCGTGCTCATGCGTGGGCAAAATCAGACGCAGATTGCCTGTGTATGCGGAGAGATTTTTCAAAAATGATAACCTATTTCGTGCCAATGAGCTGGCAATCCGCACGAGATCTCATCCCTCAATCCTAGCCCTCTATCTCCTCAAATCCTAGTCCTCAATTCAAATCCCGCGAATTAGGGTTTCTTACGCAAAGAGAGGCACCGCTAGGAATCTTTCTGTTCGGTTTGCTGGTGCAATCCCGACCGTTCTTCTGCCTCTAGAAACCTTCCAAAACATTTTAGCCATTGATTCTAGAGCAGTCAGGAAGTCATTTGCTTGGGTTGAAGTTATGAGCTAGACATCTCACTATAACAATTTTATCATCTGCCACAAGAGAATCTCGTGAACCACGGAGTTTTTCGTTGCATTGCCCCAAAAATATGGTCCACAAGTTCTTTGAGACCCATTTGAACCATCTAAAGGCATCAAATCATAACATCATCCACCCGTTGAGAATCTGCCATCAGCGGTGGAGTTATCTTCCTCGTCTGGTCATCTGATGTCGAACGTGTCACAGATACGTTTCTAGCATAGTTGGGCCAACAGAAGGCGGACCGTAAATTGACCATAACTTTTGGTCTGGGTGTCGTTATGGGGCGCACAACCTATCAATCTTTATTGAAACGGGCCATCCAAGGTTAACCGACCCACGAAGTAGGTTGTATTTATCTGTTTCATTAGAAAACGCGCACTTTCAACTCAAAAAATGAATTTAGGAAAAAATTACTTTTTACTAATTCCAAAATTTTTTAATATTTTCTATTTTTAAAGTTTTAGATTTTCTTCCTTTTTAGAAATAACTTGTAATTATGCTAGGACTCTTCTAGCAAAAGTTTATTTGGAATTTTATTTTTAGAAATTAAGCTTTAAAAGAGTTTTATTAGAATTAGGATTTTTATTAGAGTTAGAATTTGTTATTTATTGGTAATTATGAATTTTAGTTTATTTTTTTCTTTATTAATGCTGTAAGGAGACACATTAAGCAATCAATCAATCAAATTACGAATTTTATAGAATTTATTTTCTATTTTCCTTGCCTTTTCCTCGTATATTCAAGAAGTCTCTGTGAGGAGTCCAGAGAAGCTTCGTGGATTTGTAGTAGTTATCCTTGAGGAAGATGGTGATCGACCTCATCACGTTCATCCTTGCATCAATTGGTATTAAAGCAAGGACTCCCCTTGAGACGATGGCAAATAACGAAGGTATAAACCAAAATCCTATGGACGGCGATACAGAGATTCGTTATCTTTTAGAAAGAATGGAAGCTTTCCACCGGGAGAGTCAGTTGACTATGCAAGGGTTGCAAGCAACCCTCAACCATCTTTTGGATGCGCTAATTCCGCCCTAAGACCTAGGCGATGCTCAACTGCCCTTGGTTGCTGTACGACACAACCTCGATTTCCATAGAGCACTACTATTAGTGAATCGTAGGGTTATACCAGATGATGCGAGTTCTAGCGACGAGGACCTTGATGACGGCTTTACCCGACGACCAGTCCATGGAGGCGATCGCTGGATCATGTTGAAAGAGACTATCGAGGTAAGGCCAAACTTCCTAATTTTAATAGATTATTACGTAAAGAAGATTTTCTCGACTGGCTTGCCGAAGTAGAATGATATTTCAATTACATGAATGTGCTAGAGCATAAAAGGTGAAGATGGTAGCCTTCAAATTAAAATCTGATGCTTTTCCATGGTGGGATCAATTTCAACTCTCATGTGCCCGATAGAACAAAGCGTTCATCTCATCATGGCCACGGATGAGACGCCTTCTTCGATCACGTTCCTCCCTAGTGATTACGAGCAAGTATTATTCCAACAATACCAAAATTATCAACAGGGGAATCGAACCATCACAGATTACACCGAAGAATTCCAGTTGTTGGCAACACAAAATGACCTATCAGAAACTGAATCTCACGCCACCACTTTGATCACGAGGAAGTCATTATACATGTCAAAGGTAGAGATAAATTTACAACAGCACAACATCTTTCGAACAATGTGCACTGTAAACCAAAAAGTCTGTAATGTGATCATCGATGTCAGGAGTAGTGAGAATCTTGTGTCGAAAACAATGGTGAAAATTCTACAACTGAAAACAAAAAGTCACTCATCTCTATACACGATTAGATGGATTAAGGAGGTCAACAAAATAGAGGTAACTGAACGATATCGTATATCCTTTTCCATTGGTAAATATTATAAGGATGAAGTAATGTGTGACGTGGTCGACATGGAAGCTTGTCACATGTTACTTGGTCAACCCTGGCAAAATAATATTGATGTTACACATAGAGATTGAGATAACGTATTTATATTTATTAAAGATGGTAAAAGGATTATCCCCACCCCTATGAGAAGGGAGAACCAACCCAAGACTTCTAAAGTGAAGGGACAATCTCTCAAAACTGAACAAGCTTTTGTTAAACAATCTAAGGAAACGGGATTATATATATATATATATATATATATATATATATATATATATATATGTATATATGCATTAGTTGAAAAGAAAGAATATATGGAGCCTATGAACATCTCAGGGGATTTGAAACCAGTGTTGTAGGAGTTCAAGGCAATTGTGCTCGATGAACTCCCTGATAAATTTCCTCTCATACGAGATATACAAATCCACATTGATCTTGTCACAGAGATAAGTCTTCCTAATTTCCCACACATAAGAAAGAGTATGAGATCGTGAAGGCAAAGGTTAAAGAACTGATTAATACTAGTAAAGTTAAGGAAAGCATGAGTACATGTATTGTATCAGCTTAAAAGCATAATGCCAAGTACAAGAAATGACTAATAAACATCGGCGTTAGAAGTTATCTGGGAATCATGAGTCAAGTCCCTTGAGTAACTCGAGGACGATTTGTTTTTCAAGTGAAGGGGTCTGATGTAGAACGTGTCACAGATATGTTCCTAACATTGATGGGCCAAAGAAGATGGACTGTAAATTGACTGTAACTTTTAACTTTTGATCTGGGTATCGTTACGGGGCGTACAACCTATCGATCTTTACTGAAACGGGCCATCTGAGGTGAACTGACCCACTATGTGGGTCGAATCTTTCCGTTTCGTCAGAAAACGCGAACTTTCAGCTCAAAAATGAATTTTTAGGAAAATTTTACTATTTTTATTAATTTTGAAATTTTTAATATTTTTTTATTTTTAGAGTTTAAGATTTTCTTCTTTTTTAGAAATAACTTGTAATTATGGTAGGACTCTTCTAGCAAAAGTTTATTTGGAATTTTTATTTTTAGAAATTAGGCTTTAGAAGAGTTTTATTATAATTAGGATTTTTATTAAAGTTAGAATTTTGATATTTTTGGTAATTACAAATTTTAGTTTTTTTTTTTTATTATTAATGGTGTAAGGAGACACATTAGGCAATCAATCAATCAAATTACAAATTTTATAGAATTTATTTTCTATTTTCCTTTCTTTTTCCTCGTGGATTCGAGAAGTCTCTATGAGGAGTCCAAAGAAGCTCTGTGGATTTGGAGTAGTTATCCTTGAGGAAGACGGTGATTGACCTCATCACGTCCATCCCTACGTCACCAACAAACCCACCATATGATCATGGGTCATAAATACTGATAAAAGACGATCATACGATGGGTCAAGGTCCCAGAAGTCCATCCATACAGTCCAATCACAGCCATGCAAGCATGATTTAGTTACATTGCACAAAATGTCACAAATTAAGCAACTAAAACCTAACTAATCGGTTGTTTAGTAGTCGATCCTTCTAGGAATTTTGAAGAGACTATATAAGCTCTCTTAGGGCAACCATTTCTAGAAATGGAAAGTCTGTCAGAGAGTTAGAGGGTGTCATTCTTCCTTACTGAACTGAGTCATTCAACTTGGTTCGAGTCACTGTGAGTTGGGTCAAGTTTCATCGAGTCCAGTTGCTAGACATTGGTAGCATAGAAGCAGAAAAAGGAGGAAAGAAAGGAGAAGAAAGGGAGAGAAAGAGAGACTAGGGGCTGCCGTGTTCAAATGCGTCGAATCGACAGCGGTCAAGTCAACTCAGTGAGTTGTTGGCCAAGCTGAGGAGGATAAAGATGTAGAAGGAAGAAGGAAAGGAGAAAAGAAAGAAGAAGATCACGAAAAGAGAGGGAGAGAAGAGAGAGAGAGAGAGAGAGAGAGAGAGAGAGAGAGAGAGAGAGAGAGAGAGAGAGAGAGAGAGACTCGGACTCGGATTTTGCTATATCGAGTCTGGACCAAGTTCAGTCTAGTTTGGGTTGTGACTCGATGCGAGTCATGCGTTTGGACTCTAAGTCCAGGCCAAGTCCAGGCCATGTCTAGCCATGAGAAAGAGAAAGAAAGAAAAGGAACAAGAGAGGGTGAGAGAGACTTGTGGTCTGCCGAGTCAATCCAAGTTAACTCAGCGTGTTGACCCGATGATTATAGGCTTGGGTTAGCAGCGAGTTCTATCAATATCAACACTGGACTCTTCAATAGAGAGAGTAGAAGGAAGAAGATTAGGGAAAGAAGATGAAGAAGGTGAGTTGGGGGAGCTGCCAAGTGGAATCTGAGTTTGAAATTGGGTTCGTACTTGACATCGAGCTGAATTGAATTAGATGACTGAGATCATCTCATACAATGGCAAAATGAGTTGGGATTTGGTTAAGACCAGGTCGAATTAATTGGGTTCGATTTGGGAGCGAGTTGAGTTGAGGCGAGTGATTGAGGTATGTTAATCTTATCTAATTATTAGTGAGTTCAATGCTCTTTACATGTATGATTAAAGCTCTTTATCTTATTATTAAAAATGAAATGAAGGCGAGTTGAATTAAGAGATTTAACATTTAGGTGAATCAAACCCAGTTGTAAAAGTACATTTAACCAAGTTTAATTAGAGTTAATTAGTTTCAAACCTTTCCTTAGATTGGAATTGTCCATGTGTAGATTACCTTGAATTTGAGGGGATTCGGAAATGAGTTTGAGTTGGAATTGAGTCAAATCGGTCTAGTAAGGTGAGTTTATCCCTCAAGTCCATTATTAGAAATTAGATTATAAATTAATTGAGGCTTAAGGATTTTGATTTTTTTATTTAAATATAAGGAATTGGAATCTTCAATCATCTACACCTACACTCGAATGCAAGATAAGTCGAATTAGGCAATCTGATTAAAAGGTGAGGATCACCCTTCAAGCTTTTCTTCATCTTGATAGTTTTCTTAGTTCATTTATTTCATCGATTGCCTAATAAATATTCAGTGAAAATGTTGATAAACGTTAGTTTCTATTTGAGTGATTCTTCATAAATGATTGATCATTGGATTTATATTCAAGTATCTGAAAATGCTATGGATTTCAAATATCCCTATTTTGGTTTAAAATAAACATTTTATATGTGTAAGTGCTATTGATATTGTACGTGGCTTGTTTTATTACTTGTGATTACTTGATGGTATTTCTAGAGGTCCTTGAACTAGTAGCCATTTTGTCTAATAGATTAAATGAAATTTTTTTGTGGACTTACCATCTAGTGGATCATTTGTGCCTATGTGGCTTTTGAGGATAATTTATTTTTATCGCATACTTGAATGAAATATTTGCCCTTTGCGAGCCCTATGTGTCTTTAATGGATTATTTTCGTAAAACCTTGCAATGGTAAGTTCTACTTGATGAACTTTGATTGACAACTAGTTGAGAAGGTTACCATTAAATATAATAGTGTTGGAGTCTCATGAGCTGGAGATGGTGGTATGGGTCACTATGCCTAAGCTGTCAGCCTATGTTGGGTGACGAGCCCCATAGTGACCTTTGAGCTTTCTTAAGATGGTTGTTTGCAATTAGAATAATAATGGTTGAACTAATCATTTATTTCATGGCATACGGACTTTATCGAGTGGTCGATATAAGACGCGGGGTTTTCTTAGGTCACTATAGGCTATATCGCAGAGTATTTTATCGAATGATCCTAAGTTATCACCGCGTGCATTCGACTACTATGGGTTGTCATTTTCACATAGAATTTTCCAGGTGCCTAGTTCTCCTTCAGCGTATCACAAAGTACTCTTCTAGGAGACTAGATCTCCTTGGGTGTCCTCAATGCATAGCCTTTTTTGGGTGATTAGTGTTCTTTGGACATACCTTGAGTACTTTTTGGCTAGTTCTCCTTGGGCGGCCTTTTACCAGCTGGATGAGCATCCCCAAGTCTATGAGCATGTGCATGCATTCATGCATTTAAACAAAAATATCATATGAAATAAATTAATGTAGTGTATGCGTATCTTATGAACTTTGTCATATTACTATGTTTGTCATTATAAAATGTTCATTATAGACTTTTCCTGATAGGTTATGCTTACTTATCGCAATGTTTTGATAAATCTTGGGGGTTATAGTTTATTGCGATAGCCATTGGATATGTGGATGTTGTACAGGTTGACTTCGGTGTGGAGCATGAAGAGATTGATGATCATGCAGCTCTAAATTCCAGCTTACTTTTATTATTTAGTTGTTTCAATTTTTAGTCCTCAGACACTGGTTTGTATAAGCCTTTAGATAGCCACTTGTAAATTTTGATATGTATATTTGGACTTTCCTTTATGCTTGATTTGTTTCTCTCTCGCTGTAGTGCTCACTCTGATATATATATACACACACACACACACACACACACACAACACACACACACACACATGTGCAATTTGGGATATCTTTAAAGGTTAACACTCGGGTTTAGAGAATTGGGACGTTACACCTACCGTCTCTCTCCTTCTTTCTTCCATTGTATCATGAAGAGAAGTTTATATTCGATGTGGGTTATCTTAATTGGATGATGTGGGAACCAGGGTCCCAAAATCTTAAACTATGGATAAAACCCCATACGAACTAGATAAATTAGCTTAACCAAGTAGAGGCCTCTATTGGTGATTTATGGAAAGAGATAGGAATCTACAAATGTATATAAATTTCTCGACGTGAGCTTCCTATGGATCTTTCGTTGCTAGCCACATCTATTTTTTCTGGAGTTGTTCAACAGATTCTTTCCATTTTCAGTGCAGGCCAATGAGTTCGACAATTTTGGACATTTGTACTATGAGTAGCCTTCCTACTTTAGCGAAGCCATTCATGCAAGTGTCATCCCTAAGTCTGTTGCGTAGCACGCCAACAACGCAGTGAACAGAGATCCAATCTCTGGTCTCACCCACAAACGATAAACAAGAAGAAATATAAACTAGAAAAGAATCAAAGCAATCCAAACAAACCACAAGATAAGATATACGTGGAAAAATCCCAAACTATGGTAAAAAACCACGGATGCAAACTTCTACTATGAAGAAAAACAAAGATTACAAGGCAATATACTAACCTCTCCGTTGGAAGTACAAAGAAAACCCTTTGCCAATACCTTAGAATTATTTTTCCCATACCCTAGAAAAGCCCTAGGGACACCTATTTATAGTTTAGGCAACTTCCCTTTCGCACCCTTGCGAAAACCGACTCAAATTTCCGCAATTCGCATCAAATCCGAAAATGAATCTGCGTAACTTCGACTGGTCGAGTGGACCCCTCGACCGGTTGAGCATGGGTCACGACCGGTCGAGCACATTGGAACCCAAAAATTGATGCTCGCTGGACTTTGAATCAAGTCATCCATAACTGCTCACGACTGGTCGAGTGGCACACTCGACTGGTCGATCAACCCCCAGATGTGGCTCCGCATCTTAACAATCTCCCACTTGGAGACACATTGCCATAAACCTTCATCTTCTACATCCGGAGTGCACCACCTCCCCGTCTTCAAGCCTGAAGACCAATCAAAGCTGAACAGAGCTTCAGCTTCTCTGATGTGACCGCCTTGGTCAGCATATCTACAGGATTCTCACTTGTATGAATCTTCTCCAAAGCAATCGATCCATCTTCCAGTAACGAACGTATGAAGTGATATCTGATGGCAATATGTTTGGTTCTTGAATGAAAGGTTGAATTCTTAGCCAAGTGTATTGCACTCTGACTGTCATTGTACAGCTTGCAGTCTGTTTGCTACTTACCTAACTCTTCCATAAAACCTTGCATCCACACCATCTCCTTGCATGCTTCTATAGCCGCAACATATTCTGCTTCCATCATACTGATAGATACTATTTTTGTAATTGAGAGACTCAACTGACTGCAGCACTACTCAGAGTAAAGACATAACCTGTAGTGCTTCTTCTGTTGTCGATATCTCCTGCCAAATCTGAATCCACGTAGCCTTGTGACTTGATTTCCGATCCACCATAACACAGCCCTACATCCTTAGTACCTACCAGGTATCTAAGGACCCACTTCACAGCTTCCCAATGTTCCTTCCTGGGGTTATTCATGAACCTGCTAACAACTCTCACTGCTTGAGCAATGTCTGGTCTCGTGCTCACCATAGCATACATGAGACTCTCAATAGCTGACGCATATGAGACTTTAGTCATGTAGTCTCGTTCCTCCTGCGTCTTTGCACCTTGCTCCTTAGATAACTTGAAGTGGTTGGCTAATGGAGTGTTAACTAGCTTAGCACCTCCCATATTGAATCGATCAAGTGCCTTGGCTATGTAATCTGCCTGTGACAAAACTAATTTCTTATTTTCTCTGTCACACTTTATCCTCATGCCTAAGATTTATTTTGCAGCTCCTAAATCCTTTATGGCAAATTCTCTAGACAGTTGTCTTTTGAGATCTGAGATGTCTTTCATGCTTGAACGGCCACAAGCATATCATCAACGTACAGAAGAAGGATGATGTACGACGTATCAAACTTCTTCAAATAACAACAGTGGTCAGTATGACATCTCTTAAAACTGTTTCCCGACATAAAACTGTCGAACTTCTTGTACCACTGCCTCGGGGCCTGCTTCAGGCCATTTAAACTTTTCTTCAGTTTGCACACCTTGTTCTCCTTTCCTAGTGCAACGTATCCTTTCGGCCGATGCATAGATATCTCTTCTTCAAGATCCCCATGAAGAAAGGTTGTCTTAACATCTAGTTGTTCTAGATGTAAGTCCTCTGTAGCCACTATACTCAAGACCATGCGAATCGTAGAAATTTTCACTACCGATGAAAATATTTCAGTGAAATCGATACCTGCCTTTTGTTGAAACCCTTTCACAACCAATCTGGCCTTGTACCGTTTTGAACCATTGTGCTCCTCCGTCAGTCTATAAACCCACTTGTTATGAAGAGCTTTCTTACCCTTAGGTAGAGTGACTAGCTCCCATATACGATTAGACTTAAGAGAGTCCATCTCATCATCCATGGCATGCTCCCACTTAACCCGTATATCCGACTATAATGCCTCTTCAAAACACTCTGGTTCATCATTATCTGTCAGCAGTAGATAATGTAAGGAGGGTGAATATCGGACCGTGGGTCTCCTCTCCCTAGTAGACATCTCACAACCGGTGTCTGTGGTTCTGCCTCATAATGCTTCTGTGCATGATCATCCTGTGGTACTGTAACACCCATGTCCAATAACTCTCCCAACTCTACGAATTCTTTCTCCTTGGCCTTAGTTTCTTACACACTGTCCTTATGCATTACTTTTTCATTGAAGATTACGTCCCTGCTTCTGATGATTTTTCTATTTTCTGCATCCCAAAACCTGTAGCAAAAATCATGTTATCCATAGCCTATAAACGTGCACCTCATGAATTTTGCATCCAGCTTGTTTATGTGCTCTACATTAATGTGAATGTATGAAGTGCAACTGAACACTATGAGATGTGCAAGTTCACTTCTTTTTCAGTCCATGTTTCTTCTGGTAGCCCATCATCCAATGGTGCTGAGGGGCTTCTATTGATGAGATATGCGACAGTATTCACAGCATCTATCCAAAAGGTTTTAGGCAACCCTACATGTAACCTCATGCTCCTGGCGGGCTTAAGGATGGTCTTGTTAATGCGCTCAGCCACATCATTCTATTATAGTGTCCCTGAAATCGTTTTCTGATGTTTGATTCCATTTGCTGCACAATACTCCTCAAATCTCTTATCACAGTTCTATCCCCCATTATTAGATCTGAGACATTTTACTGTTTACCTGTCTCATTTTCTACCATTACTTTCCACTTCTTAAATACATCAAATACATCAGATTTATGTTTTAAGAAATAGACCCACAGTTTTCTACTAGCATCATCAATAAAGGAAACAAAATAATGTGAGCCACCAAGAGATAATACCTGTGCCGGTCCCCCACACATCAGTGTGTACAAGTTCCAACAGATGCGTCTTTGGAGCGCGTTCCGTCTTCTTAAAGCTTACCCTCTTCTGCTAGCCATACACGCAGTCCTCGCAGAATTCTAAGTCAATAGACTTTAACCTTGGTAGTTTCCCTTTTGACAATAGTACTTTCATCACTTTCTCACTCATATGTCCCAACCTCTGATGCCATAACTGCCCATTCACTCCAGTTGATGTGAATGCGAGTGAACTATATGATCCTGAAGTCACGTACAAAGTACCTTCCTTCTTGCCTCGAGATATCACCAAGGCACCTTTTGTGATCTTTCAGGAATCACTAGTGAAGGTCGTCACATAACCGGTATCGGCCAACTGCCCCATGAGATCAAGTTACGTTTCAAACTCGGTACATGTCTGACATCCTTCAATTTCAAGTCATTCCCTCTTTCTGATTTAAATGAATGTCCCCATTTCCAACGATACTTCACGGCTCATCATCACCCACGTAGACTCTCTTGAAGTCACCTGATACGTAATTATGCAGAACTTCCTTAAATGAAGTCGCATGAAACGAAGCATATGAGTTTATAACCCAAGACTCATTCCTCACATCAAGAGACAAGATCAACACCTCTGTGTCACTCTCCTTAGATAGATTCACTGAATCCTTCCCGCCTTGAGAGCTTCCTTCTTATTTCTTAAGCGCCCTGCAATCGCGTTTCATATGTCATTTCTTGTCGTAATGCCAACACCCGTCTTTGTCTTTCGGTCCCTTGGAATTCTTCCTCGACTTAGAATGCCCGTGTTTGTTGCCTCCTTTGTTCAGCGATCTTCCTCTTCCTTTAACGTTTAGAGCATTCCCTGAATCCCCTGAAACTCTGATACCTTTCTCGTAGATTCTTCGTTGAAAATTAGACCGACCACATTATCAAATTTCAGCTTTGTCGACCCTGAAGAATTGCTCACAACAATCACCAAACCATCTTAATTGTCTGGCAAACTGGACAAGATCAATAATGCCCTGACCTCATCCTCAAAAATAATGCCAACGGATTCCAACTGGCTCGTGACTGTATTGAACTCGTTTAGATGTTCAGCCACGCTCCCACCATCTAACAACTTCATGTTGAATAGCTGTTTCATAAGATGAACATTGTTGGACGTTGAGGGCTTCCATTAATTCTTTTGTGGTTTTCATCTTAGATATATTGAAGGCGACACTCTTAGATAAAGAGAGTCGGATCGTTCCTAAAGCCTTCCTATCCAGCAAAAATAATTCATCATCTGTCATCTTTTCTGGTTTCTTCTCTTTTCCTCATAGAGGAATATAGAGGTCCTTCTGATACAGATAATCCTCCATCTACATCTTCCAGAAGGCAAAGTTTGAACCATCAAACTTCTCAATTCTAGTCTTCCCTTCTTCTATCATCGCTCCTAATAGAACTAAACCAATAGCTTTAATACCAGTTGTTGCGCAGCACGCTAACAACGCAGTGAACCGAGATCTAATCTCCGGTCTCACCCACAAACGATAAACAAGAAGAAATATAAACTAGAAAAGAATCAAAGCAATCCAAATAAACCACAAGACAAGATATACGTGGAAAAATCCCAAACTAGGGTAAAAAAACCATGGATGCAAACTTCCACTATGAAGAAAAATGAAGATTACAAGGCAATATACTAACCTCTCCCTTGGAAGTAAGAGAAAACCCTTTACTAACACCTTAGAATTATTTTCTCATACCCTAGAAAAGCCTCAGGGACACCTATTTATAGTTTACGCAACTTCCCTTTCACACCCTTGCGAAAATCAACTCAAATTTCCGCAATCCGCATCAAATTCGGAAACGAATCTGCATAACCTCGACTGGTCGAGCAGATCCCTCGACCGGTCGAGCGAACCCCTCGACCAGTCGAGCATGGGCCACGACCGGTCGAGCACCTCAGAACCCAAAATTTGATGCTCGCTGGACTTTGAGTCGAGCCAGTCCACAACTGCTCACGACTGGTCGAGTGGGGCACTCGACCGGTCGAGCATGGGCCACGACCGGTCGAGTAGCCCCCAGATGTGGCTCCACATCTCAACAAAGGCTTCCCCTAAATTCTTTGACAATCAGAATGTTGTGGTTTCTTATGACAATTTCTTGAAAAAGGCGGCCAAGGCAAAAGGAGGGGTGTTTAGTCAGGAACATATGCCTTCTTCTTGATGTGGATTTGTGGGTATCTTCTTTATGTTCAAAGTTGACTAGATGACTAAAGAGTACACCACTCTGACCAAAGCACTGGCTTTAAAGCATAAATTAGCCCTTGCTCCCTTTGTACTTTCCCATCTATATCGAACACTATACGAGATTTATGACAAGGGTCTTCAGTTGGTCAGAGGGCCCTTTGGATGCTCTAGCATACTTTTCTGGTCCTTTTTACGAACCACTATCATCCAATGTTCCTCATGCCCCTTCTTACGGTCATCACGATTAAGTCCATATTGATTTATTGAATGGTCTTTCACGAGTGTCTATCCTTTTTCGAATCTTGTAGTCCTAACCATCCGAATGATGATTTTTTCCCTTTCCGAGCTAGATCTTATAGCCCGTCTTGTTTTACCTATGAAGAGTACTTGTATTCTCCTAGTCTGGTCGAACAAGGAAATCTTGTATGGCTAATTATTTATTAGCCTAAGACCTTCCATTCGATGAAGCCTTTGACATCAGGAGTTTAAATGTCAAGGCGAGTGTTGAATTTTATTCTCCTAATCTTTGTACTCGTCAGTTTGGTCCGACTCAAGATATTCATATATGCCCATGTCATTTTACTCAAAATTGTCCTCCGATTATGTAGACGTTCTTTATTATATATATATATATATATATATATATATATATATATATATATATATATATATATATATATATATATATATATATACTATTGATGAGTATTGAGCTCTCTTCCAAGAGTATCAGGCCACGACCGATCAATTTTTAATGTTCAACATTCCTAATCGGCCGTCAACGACTCCTGGATTCTGGTCTTGGTGAGCTTCTTTCTTCTCAAGCAGATGATACTTTAACCATGCTATTGAGTTGCATAGTCCTATATCTCCTTTGACTCCTCTGCCTCCAACCCTTATAGTTTCTCAAGGTGAGAGGAACAAAGGAAAAGGTGTCATTGTTGTGAAGGTCACTCGAGCATCAAGCAAGTCTGTGCTTCTTGAGAAAATACTGGCTTTGAAAGGGATGAGGGAAACGTCGTCAATTGATGGCCATCAAGAGACTAACGTTAAAACTAGTGATTCTCTTAATTCTGAAAGTCTTTTTGAGACAGTATTCTGGCCAATTCGTGTTTCCATCAGTGGTTATTACACTAGATGGAGTGTTCTATATATGATACTCCAATCTTTGTTAGAGATATAGTTTATTAGAGCTTCTTTTATCTTCCAAATGTTCTGACACCCATGTTTGACGACATTCCTTTTAAAGTGAGTGCCCAACTTCAAGAAGAAGATGCAACGAGAAAGAAATAGATCGTGAGCTCTAGTTAAATAAAAAGAAAGCTTCATACGACACTAGCATCCTGAAGAAGTCAGTGGCGATAATGAAACTTAAGGAGGGGAAACTCAACATTTTTGAGCAAAAAAACACCCATCAGTCCTTTAATATTATCACGAAAGGAAACGGCCAGACGATCGACTTGATTAATAGTCTAGAAACGGCCAGACGATCGACTTGATTGACAGTCTAAAAACTCCGCTCCACTAGAGTGAGAACTCTAGCGGTTCTGACGGCATGGCAACCATTGCTCGAAAAAAAGGTTGAAGTTTGAAGTTGTTTAGAAGAATAAGGAGTGAGGGTGTAAGAATGAAAAAGAATTTAAAACGACACTTATATCAGCCGAGGTAAGGGAGAATTTATTAGGGTATCACTGCCATTTTGTGAGAAACGATGAAAGAACATGTGTCGACTCAGGTTCAACTCTTACTTCGATAAAAAGCAATTGCCACTTACGTGCTACGATGAATCAGCCAAAGATGATCATCTACTCGCTACCATGTGTAGGCCATAAATACAGCATTAATGAGGGGTCACACGTTACTTTCACCTTTTTCCAAAGGTGAAGCAATGTAGGGGCAATGTTCATTCCCATTATCGCCATCTCTCATAAGAATCAATCAGAATAGGTTACGTGTGATATGTACGAATCTGCATGGTGTATTTGAAGATTTGTGGAGATGTACGAAGAAGATTTCTTTGTAATAATAGCTGAAATGTATCAAACGATGCCACGTCATTGTTTAAGTGGATGATGGAAGAGTAATTGTATAAAAGCGGTTACAGGATAGATGGCAGAAGATGAAACAGAGAAAAATAAATAGTGATGAATGGTTATGATAACCGTCAAAACGTGTGAAGAATCTAGATGGCCAGATTAAGGCTACAAATAGTAAAAGAATTCAGTAGGAAGAATTCATCTCATACCAACCCAATTAAACCAAACATTATCTTTCAACTATCCTTTCAGTTACCAACAATTTCATTCCATAATATAATCCTCTACTTTCCTTATCCAACAAATTAGATTTCTTAGTGCAATTCTTTACTTTTAGCATGTTGTTTATATTCCGTAGCGTAATCCATAACATTAATCAAGTAGCTAGTAATTTTAGCTGTAATTTGAGTCTATGTACGTTGGATGCAATTCTTCACTCGAAAAAGTGTTTTTGTAGTTGTCCCTCACAATCGACTATAAGAATCTCTTTCTCATCTCACTCTATTTGTATTGAAAAGTCCTTTCATACAGAAGACAATGGTGCAACCCATAATCAGATGACGAACCCTACCCTCTGAATATCGCTTGACTTTGTTTACACATTGAGCGAGTGGCGGAATAAGCAACCAATCTCATCGGATATCGGTCATACATTACATGTCTGCCTATCTTGGTGCTGGGTAATTGTTGTTCAGTTTGAATTAAGTTGCAATTTCAATTCTGGCACACCCGCACACGTACAACCAAAAACAGAACCACGCAACAAAACTACTTGAATTCTCAGTCACAGATGACCACTCATGGTTTCTCTATCTCTCTTGACACTTAGAGTCAATCGCTCATGATTTCTCTATATCCCTCGATGCTTAGGGTCATAGGAGTTCAGTTCGGATCAAGTTATAATAGGCTCTTATATGCCTAACACCATACACAGGTATCAATAACCAAATTCCGAGACAAATAAACCCACACAAGGATTTGGAGCTAATCCAAAAAAATGTTACTGGAACCACCAATATAACTATGTAACATCCATTCTTATATTTGTGTTGCCTCTTCATGTTAGGATGTTATGTAAGTCCATGATCAATTATCTGACATCAATTGTGATTTGCTTGGTATTTCCATATCTGTCACTTTCCGCCAGACATTCAACCCATTGGACAAAAGACGACAATCACCCATACACATCGTGTGTCCGCTGTTGTTGTCGGACTAGAAGCTTTGCCAAAGAAAATAATGAAGATGCTGATGCTTGGGTCTTTCGCTCCATCTTACCCACAATTTCCAATTCTTTAGCCCAAAAAAAGACAGATCTAAAAATCAAGTGGGCTAAATCAGAAAAGGTGAGAATGGGTCTACGACCATTGCCGACCTTCTCTAATTTCTCTCTTTCTCTGTGGGAACGTGGCTTCCTTCCATCCGTCTTTCTCTCCCTCCGAAAATCTCTCCAGATTGTCTCTCTACCTCTCTTCACAAACGTTACACATGCCACATCCCCTGGTTAGTGTTAACTAAAATGAAATGAACTTATTTTCAAGTGGCAAAAAACAGAGCCTGTAATCTAAAGTGGACCCAACCCAACTTATTTTTAGTTGATCTCGACCCATAACAGACTCACATATAAATGGGCATGGGCTGGGTCTTAAATAAAGACCAAACTCTTTAAATGTGCTAGGTCTAAAACCACCTTTAACCAACCTCATCTGGTCCAACCCCTACCTACAACGCATTTACAGAAGCTTTATTAAAACGAAGACTAGTGCTGTTTTCATCTGCACATACCAAATGAAAGTGCCGCAAATGCCATTGTTGCACTTGTGTGTGAGATGTAGTCTTTTAATGTGGTGGGCGTAGTGACAAATTTCGTTCTCAGGAATTCTCAGGAAATTTTCAATTTTCAAGATTTTTCTCAAGATATTATCAAGAAAATCTCACTAAAAATAAAAATATTTAAGAATTTATATTATAACTTAATAAATAAATTTAAATTTTAAAAACACACATACAGATACATATTTATTTAATAACAAATTCCTTGAGGTTTTACATTTTTTTACCTTAACATGGCTGTATGAGTTTTGCGGTGATTGGAGATTGAGCTTGAAATCTCGTCAACTCAAGCTAGCGATTTTAGAACTGTGGGGTAAGATTCCAATGATTACTGATTTGGAATAGATAGGAAGGCGTGGATCACAATGGGCTCTTATGGATCT
Source organism: Magnolia officinalis (assembly GCA_021015155.1). Taxonomy (NCBI): domain Eukaryota; kingdom Viridiplantae; phylum Streptophyta; class Magnoliopsida; order Magnoliales; family Magnoliaceae; genus Magnolia; species Magnolia officinalis. Next base: position 16,894,526 of record JAJHSJ010000010.1, on the reverse strand, counting down.
TTTCAGATATGGGAGTTTTCTAAGTTCTTGTATGATTTTCAAAGATCCTGACAACACCTTTTTATGGAACTCAAGTGCTTGTTGGAATGCCCTATTCTTCAGATTGCTAAATGCCCTTGGGTAGAAAATCGACGCAGATTGCATTCGGAGATGTACTCAGTTCGGCGTCAATGGAAAAGCATCGTATCTGTGGGTCAAGCATGAGATTCATAATAAAAGGAAAACATTATTTATATGAAATCATGATTTTTATCTTTTCGTTGAGTCTCATGCCTGACATGCATACATGACGCCTCTTCCATACCACTGGATATGCATCCACCTCCCAGCTGCACGCAACCCGTGTTCATTAAAAATAAAATAAAATAAAATAAATAAAGATGCTGGTTTTGATGTAATGCGGGTCATGGACACTTTCATGACAAAGATGGATCAGAGAAGGATAGGAGGCGGAAGTAATTAAGACCGGCATAACCTTAAAACAGTCATATCTCTTATAGGCAGAAGTGATCTGGATCATGGGAACCTTAAAATAGTCGTATCTCACAAACTTGAATGAGTGTTTTGACGCGTGATATATGATTTTGGGGTAGGAGAAGCTACTTTAGCCAGCTAACCTGCTATTTTGGGGTGCCAACACCAGATTTGTGAGATTCCATCAAATCGATGGTCAAAAGCCCATTTTATTTTCGCTTTTACTATAAATAGTAAGTTTTAGTTCGATTATAACTTTTGGTCTTTTGAGTTTTAGGAGTTGTGCCCAACATGAAAAGGGCTTAGAAAAATTAGGGGAACAACGTGGTTAGGGCAAATTGGACACTTACTATTTTTTGCCAAAAACTTTGAAGTTTAGTAGGAATGGTGACCATCTATAAATAGTATGTTTACTATTTATAGTAAGTCACGTTTTAGGGAGTTTGAGTCTAAAAGTCCATCCTAGGTTTGAATTCATTATTTAAAAGATTGTAATTTCGCCTTTATCATCAATCAATTTATTTTCAAATTTATTAGAAATTATTTCTATTTTATCCTTCACGGATTTGAGGAAACTCCGTGAGGAGTCCAAAGAGCTCTGTGGAATCGAAGTAGTTATCTCCTAAGGAAGACAATGACCGGCCTCATCATGTCTCTCCCTGCATCAATTGGTATCAGAGCGAGGACTCCCCTCGGACCAATGGCAAGTAATGACGGAATGGACTAAAATTTTATGGATGGTGATCCAGGGATTCGTTATCTATCGGGAAGAATAAAAGCATTCAATCAAGATAGTCAGTTGACAATGCAAGGATTGCAAGCAACTATCGACCGTATTGCGGATGCGATAATTCTACCCCGAGTCCAAGACGATGATCAACCACCTATGATCGCTATATGACACAACCCCAACCTTCGTAGGGCACTTCCGGAGATGAATCATAGGGCTACCCCAGATGAGTCAAGCTCCAATGATGAGAACATCAGTGGCGTTGTTGCCCAACGACCGGTCCATGGAAACGATCAACTAAATCATACTGAAAGAGACTATCGAGGTAAGGCTGAACTTTTCAATTTTAATGACTTATTTCGTATAAAAGACTTTCTCGATTGGTTAGCCGAAGTAGAGAGGTATTTTGATTACATGGACATGCTTGAATATAAGAAAGTAAAATTGGTTACGTCAAATTAAAATCTGGTGCTTCCGCATGGTGGGAGTAATTATGACTCTCACGTGCCCGATAGAACAAGGCGCCCATCCGATCATGGCAGCGGATGAGACGCTTTCTTCGATCACGATTGCTCCTCAGCGATTAAGAGCGGATATTGTTTTAACAATACCAAAATTGTCGACATGGGAATCGAACCATCACAAAATAAATAGAAGAATTCCAGTGGTTGGCAACGCGGAATAATTTGTCGGAGAACGAATCACAGAAGAAAGCATGATTCATAGGCGATTTATGACCGACAATTCAAGATCAAGTTCAGATACACCCGGTCGAGGCCGTGTATGAAGTTGTTCAGTTGGCGAGTAGGGCAAAAACGCAGCTTTCAAGAGTCCTTACTCAGTCTTATCATTCAACTCGACCCCCCATGACAAGTCCCATGCAAGACTCAGCGCTGGCCAAAGGAAATGAACCAATAAAAGGGATTCCTCAACCTCCTATGACCACAAACTATGACACGAGGAGTGGTCCATCTAGGCCTCAATGTACAACACCCACAACAACAGATCCGAATAGGATTCCAAACCCTTATGGTCGACCAAGGCCAAATAATTGTTACTGCTATGGCACCAGAGAACCACTTTGAAGCTACTTCCTATTGACTATTTGGGATTTCGTGGAGGAATCCAAGCAAACTGACGAGGTATACGCTAGGTGGTAAAGGGCGAGGAATTGGATCCCTTAAACATTCCTCCAAGTTTAACGTCATTGCTGAACAAATTCAAAGAAATTTGTCCCGAAGAGTTATCCGATGGATTGCCGCCATGCGAGACATCTAACTTCACATAGACCTCGTCCCTGGAAATAGTTTGCCCAACTGCCCTCACTATCGAATGAGTTTGAAAGAACATGAGATACTTCTGGGTAGGTGGATGAATTGATTCGTAAGGGTCTTTTGAGAGAGAGCATGAGCTCATGTGTTGAGCCAGCTTATTAACGCTGAAGAAAGAAGGGGGCTGGCACATGTCTGTCGACAGCTGGGTAATTAATAAAATTACCATTAAATATTGGTTCTATATACCGCGGTTGGATGACATGCTTGATATGCAAGAAGGTGCCAAGTGTTTATTAAATTCAATCTGAGGAGTGGGTACCATCAAATTCATATTCAGCCCGGTGATGAGTGGAAAACAACATTTAAGACCAATGAATGATTGTATAAGTGACTGGTTGTGCCCTTCCTTCTATCGAACGCATTGAACACTTCTACGCGTCTGATGAATCAAGTGTTAAAGCCTTCCATTGGCCGATTTGTGGTAGTATAATTTGATGACATCCTGATATATAGCCAGTGTGAGACGGAGCACTTGAAACAACTCAAGCAGATGCTATTAGTCCTGGCAGTTAACAAGTTGTACCTTAACTTGAAGAAGTGCAGTTTTTTAACGGACAACCTGTTCTTCTTAGGATTTGTTGTAACATCCATGGGCATCTGTGTGGATAATGAAAAGGTGCAAACCATCAGGGAATACCGATTCTAACGAACATTCATGAAGTGAAGAGTTTCCACGAGTTGGCGACATTCTATCGCGATTCGTGTGGAATTTCAACACTATCATTGCACCCATTATGGATTGTATGAAAAAAGGCCCGTTTTAGTGGATCGATGAGACTAACAAGAGGTTTACTGAAATCAACCATCGATTGTCCACAACATCGGTCTTAGTTCTTCCCAGTTTCGACAAACTATTTAAAGTTGAGCGTGACGCCTCAAATGTCAGGATTGGAAGAGTCTTATCACAGGAAGGCAAGCTTGTGGCATTCTATAACGAGAAACTCAGCGAAGCCTGAAAGAAGTGGTCGGCATATAAGCTTGAGCTGTACGCGATGGTTCAAGTATCATGACATTAGTGGCATTATCTGATTCAGAGAGAGTTTGTTCTCTACATTGATCATCAAGCCTTAAAGTTTATTAATAATCAGGCTAATGTGAATCGCTGCATGCTAGAGGGCCACATTTTTATAGGAATTCACATTCCTTCTAAAACATAAGTTAAGATAGCAAAACAAGATGGCTTATGCACTTAACCGACATGCATCACTACTTATTACAATGAACAATGAGGTGGTCGACTTTGACTGTCTCAATGAACCATATGACAAGGACGAGGACTTCAAGGATGCATTGATGGGATGTCAAGAGTATTATCTCAATGACCTTCATATGTAAGACGGTTTCATATTTAAAGGGAATCAACTGTGTATCCCCCAAAGTTCTCTGAGAGAGCAGATTATCTAAGAGTTGCATGGGGGTAGCCTTGGTGGACACCTTGGGTGAGACAAGACGCGGGCTCTTGTTGAGGAATAATATTACTGGCCACAATTGGTACGTACATAACGTGGGTAAAACAGTGCAGCGTTGTTATGTTTGTCAGACCTCTAAGGTGCAATCTTAAAATACGACCCTATATACTCCGTTACCTGTGCCTGATGACCCTTGGGAGGACTTATATATAGATTTTATGCTTGGTCTCCCATAAACACAGCATGACATGGATTCGGTGTTCGTGGTGGTACATTATTTCTCAAAGATGGTGTATTTCATCCCATCTAAGAAGACACTCGATACAACACAAGTGACAAATCTATTTTTCGTAGAGGTCGTGCGGCTACACGAGGTTACTAAGACCATTACTTCTGACCATGACAAGAAGTTCATTAGCCACTTCTAAAGGACTTTGTGGAATCGATTCGGTACGCAACTTTAGTTCAGTAATGCTTACCACCCATAGATCGATGGGCAGACTAAAGTTGTGAATCTTACGTTGGAAAACCTCCTCCAGTGTATTTCGAGTGAAAAATCGAAGTAGTGAGATTTAATCTTGTCTTAAGCAAAGTTTGCATTCAACGACGTGGTGAACCGCTCAACAGGTAGGTACCCCTACCAGATTATTTATGGTCGAGTGCCCCGCCACATAATTGACTTGGTCCCTTTGCCCAAGCTCTCGGGCATGAATATTGCAACAAAACATATAGTGGACCGAATTGTAAGAATTCATGCAAATGTGCAAGCCAAATTGCATACCTCGAATGATAAGTACAATGAGCAAGCCGGCAAGCATCGACGATAAAAAGTGTTCGAGGTAGGCAAACATGTTATGGTCCATCTCCGCGGGGAAAGATTTCCGACAGGGACTTACAACAAGTTGAAGAATGTGAAGATTGGACTGGTAACAATTCTCCGAAAGATCAATGACAATACTTACGTTGTTGATCTTCTCGATGACATGGAGATCTCGTGTACTTTCAACGTTGTAGACCTGGTTAAGTATCATAAACCGAAGCTAGACAAAACTCAAGGTTGAGTTCTTTTGAAGTAGAGGGGACCGATGTAGAGCGGGTCGCGGACACTTTCATGGAAAAGATGAACCAGAGAAGGCCCGATCAAAGGCGAAAGTGATCAAGACCATTAGAACCTTAAAATAATCGTATCTCTCAAACCAGAATGAGTTTTTCGATGTATCATATATGATTTTGGGGTAGGAGAAGCTACTTTTGCTAGCCAACCAACTACACCGAGTTGCCCACGCCAGATTTGCAAGATTCCATCAGATCGAAGGTCAAAAGTCCATTTTATTTTCATTTTTACTATAAATCAAAAGTTTTAATTCAATTATAACTTTTGATCCTTTGAGTTTTACGAGTCGTGACCAACATGAAAAGGGCTTAGAAAAATTAGGAGAACAACCTGGTTAGGACAAATTGGACACTTATTATTTTTGGCCGAAAACCATAAAGTCTAGTAGGAATGGTGATTGTCTATAAATAGTATGTTTACTGTTTATAATAAGTCACATTTTCAGGGAGTTTGTGCCTAAAAGTTTGTCCTATGTTTGAACTTGTTATTCAAAGGATTGTTATTTATTTTTATCATTAATCAATTTATTTTTAAATTTATCAAAAGTTATTTCTATTTTATTCTTCATGCATTTGAGGAAACTCTGCAAGGAGTCTATGTTATATTTTGTTTTAAAATAATATTAAATTTTGAATTTTCAAATTTTCGGTGATTTCCCTCCACATTTGAAAAGTTTTGGTACTTTTGTATTGTGGGTTTTGTCCCACATCGAATTTGACAAAGTAAACTATCTTGTATATAAGATAGTCTTTTTGCCTAGGGCTTGTGCCCCTTTCAGGGGGCATGTGAATTTGGTCCTGTGGGGGGCTATGTCAATAGCTCTAATTTATGTCATTGACCACACGCGCGCGCGTGCCGAGCCGAGCCGAGCCGAGCCGAGTCCGTGCACGACGCGGCGGGACGGGACGGGACGGGACGGGACGGGACGGGACGGGATAGGCTGGGCTGGGCGCGAGTGCGGGTGCGGGTGCGGTGTAACCGGTCGCATCTGTTGGGTTTAAATCCTAATGGACCTAACCTTTTGTAAAGGGTGCTTATGCACCACTTCAGAGTCTATATAAAGACTTCCGATTTCAGTTTCAAAAATGAAAAATACTCTCTCTTATAAAACTCTCTCTAATACGGTTTTAAGCATTTTTATTACTGAGTTCATCGCTGAGTCAACTCAGCACTTTCGGATTAAACTACAAGTGGTTTGAGCCCGTGTATAGTGAGTGCACCGCTGGGATCGAGTCATAGTCGTTGTATCCTGGAGGTCGATTGCTCTGGAAACTTGTCGCACTTGGGACGCTATCCAAGGGGGAGAAAAATTTGATTTCAAGCCGAGTGACTCAGTCACGCCTCGACTCAATTCTATAAGTTCTTCTTTTTCAAAATTTTATTTTCTTTTTTTGGTTCTCAATTTTAATAGTTTATTTAATTCAACCAAATATTCCAACAGTCTAGAGAGCTCCGTGTATTTGGAATAGTTAACCCATAAGAAAGATGGTGATCGACGTCATCACATCCCTCTTGCGCCAAGTTTCAATCCAACCACATTGCTCTTTCCATTCCTCTTTTTTCAAAACTGTTTTTCACGGATAATTATATTACCTAGGTAGAGTTTCCTGTTCTCTACGAACACGGAACTTCACTGCTAGGTACATAATCCATAAACGTGGGGCCCATGGTTAGGTCATCCAATCCCTTAATCCAATGGTGTCCCATCATTGATGAAACACGCCCAAAAGATATAACTTTTTCCATTGCCGTTGGCAGATAAATACATGCATAAGAAGACACGCACCAGCCATCCACATTGGCAAATAAATACATGGATAAGAAGACACGCACCGGCAGTCCACATTCCATGGAGAAAAGACAAGATTTGATTTTAGAATCTTCTAAATGAAGAGATTTTATTTTTTATGCATGGTTCATCCATGATGGGTCATCAGATCAATGGATTGAATTAATCAACCATAAAGTCCCACATTTACAGATTAGGTACCCCAAGGGAAGTTCCATGTTCAATACAAAGCAAGAAACTCGTCCCCTAATTAATATATTAACACACTGTAAGAATTGCTACGAAAATCAACTCTTGCTAATAAAAGGGTTTAAACCATCCCACAGGCTCTATTGCCAACGGCCAGTAGATCCGTTTATTACCGTTTTATAACCATCCATTTTTGTAAGCACATGGCCCACCTAATAAATTGGTTAGCCACATGGGTTCATGTGGAGAGCTCTGTATTTGCATGTGCAGCTGCAAGCATTTCTCTAATTTTGGAAATTTCTCATGGCACATCTCATGCTCCCAAGAGCAGGAGTGTTGGTGTGCACATTGTTTTCATTAAAACACTAGTAGTGGGAATCTATAAGCATTTCAAAATTTGAAATTTCAAAAGTCCATTTTAAAATTTGTGATAGGATACATAGATTCTTGGTAGACACTGAAATCACGTGGTTTATTATTATTATTATTATTATTTTCAAATAGAGAAAATCAAGATAGGAGGGATATAGGTTGGGTACTGTGCCTTAGCACAATGACCTCCTTTCTAATATGATTCAATGAGATTTGATTGAACTAGAGTGTGACACTCATAAAATATGTATTTGACCGAACAACTTTCAACCATGATTTGTGTAGGCCTCATTTACGTTAGTAGCTTGCCACCCAATTAACCATACTATATTAGGAGTGAGGTCGGTGCTGACATGGACAGAACGAAAAGTCAAGCGTCAGAAAATACATCTCACCAATACATTGACATTTGGAAGAAGTGATTAAGGTTAGGTTGAAAGAGTCAACTGCCTACGGCACAAAAATGTAATTGAAAAAAGCCAATGGCATATGGCCACTTTTAGATTAGTTGGAGCATGCAATTAAGTTTAATTAATTTAAAGAGTAATATTATATATTAAATATATTTAATTATTGTAGCAACGGAAACCGTTTACACAATGCATATATCACAGTGGCTTACCCATGTGCGATCTGGTTCATCCATTCAAGTACGCCCAGTCATGAAAATGTCCTTATTTGATGCGGACCTGTACAGGACCCGACTCGAAACGAAGTGCCAGAGACTCAATGAGCACCTTAAGGAAACTAGAACGGTATTGATTCTAGGCCTGGGTCCTCAAAAATAAGATCCAAACCAAAATCGGAGACGGATCTAGCAAGACCTGAACTCGATTAGCCCTAATCTGAGAAATGTAGGATCTGACACCAAAAATGAGATAGATGTGGGACTCCTGTTAAGTGAGCCACACGTTATCATTGGTTTTGATATGTTCGTTGGATTATTTAAATTGAGAATACGGTAGACGCAAATACCTCGTGGTGGACGCAAAACTCCCCGGTTCGGGACAGGCTACGACTCTAAGGGCCATTTTAGGTTATTGGCTAAAAAATGAGGTAGATCGAAGATGTAAGTGGGCCACACCACAGGAAGCAATGGTGCTAATGACGACTACTGTTGAAACCTTCCTAAGGCCCAACGTGATGTTTATTTGCCATCCAACCCATTCATAAGGTTATAGAGACCTAGATGAAGGGAAAACACAAATATCAGCTTGATATAAAACTTCTGTAGCACCTATGAAGTTTTCAACTGTAAGAGTTTAATCCCCATCTCGTGGTCCACTTAAGCGTTGGATCTGCCTCATTTTTAGCCTGTTTCCTAAAATTACATGAAAAAATGCATAGATGGTGTGGATAAAATCTATACATCACGGTGGCCCTCAGAGCCGTAGCCTGTCCATAGCTCGGGACGGGCTGGGAAGTACCCAATCCACACCCAGGTCAGTGGCCAAGGTGCAATGTTGCCAGGTAAGGCCACACATATAGACAGATAACATTTATTGTACATGCTGCAGTGACGTGTTTGGCTAGCGTAGGCCATCAAGAGGTGGGCCACGAACTATCTGAAGCATGCGTGTACGTATCATTGAAAGATAAGAAGCGATCGTTACCTTATTTCCGAGAAACCATATGACTTAAAGACATCAGCATGGCTATCTTTATCATATTGGAATAAATGAGAATCATTGAAAATGGCGGTGAACTAACGCAGGCTCTTGTTTTAGAATTATCGATTTAGGCCCTTTTTGTATAAAGAAAAAAATAATAATAATAATTACAATTTAGCAAAGTCATTGTGGAGGAATTTTTCAAATTGGGGTTTTATCATTTTTAATTTCCCATGAAGATGAAACCACGACTCCGATGGTAATAGAGGGGTGTGGCAGGTGTGATGCACGTGGAGCACGGAAAAGTGAGAGAGCAACCCAGGAAAAAGAGAGAGATAGAGAGAGTAGAGCTACGTGGAGGTGCGTATACCGGTGGAGAGAGAAGAAGAGAAGGGTAGTTACATGCGGGTGTGAACAAGAGAGAAGAAGAGGAGGGTCCCGTAGTCTACGTTCAATTGAATTGTTCCCACTTTGTGTATCAGTTGAGTGTATTGTTTTGGCCTGATTTTTTCGTGGATGTATGCCTACCCATGAACCTATAATGAATAAGGAAGACGTAGACAATGAGGGCATTGGTAATCACTGTGGATCTTTTAATGCCTAAGTTAAGTTGGTAGACTTAGATCAAAGGCTAGAGTTTGGATCCTTCGTTTAGGGTGGCTGCATTTATAAGGTCATTGGGCGATTTTGAAACCGTCGTGTCTTAATGGGAGATGCATGCTGGAGAATCCCTGTTTAGATGGGAAACTACTCCTTAAAATGTTGTTGATCCCACCTCGATCAGCGCAATCTCTGACCAGGATCAAGTAGAGCCCTCCTTTTCCGGATTTGGGGCATAATTCCCCCTGGATTACTCGTACCGCCTTGGCGGTGGTCGGTTGGGTCCGATCGGAATGCGGGAGAGCTCGGATCTCGAGCTTCTTTCCTTACAAGTCATTTTCCTGTGTTGTAGATACTCATGGTAAAATAAACCTTCCCCCACCGAGTTCTGTCCTCGAAAAACTTAGCTTTGAGGCTCAACTTGGCATCGAAGAAACTGCTCGTTCTATCTTTAAGCCATGTTCTCTGATGGTTTGGCTTGGAGACTCATCAATGGTCCATCTATCTGAACATTTGATTATCTCAATTCAGAGGCACTTATCTCGTAGTTAGGTGGTCATTCTTCCTATGTGAGGGACTAGTTCGATTTTTCCCACAACATGAATAATTCAATCTCCAGCCATTTTAGACTAACAACCTAACTTGAGCAATGAAAACGTGGCTATTAACATAGTCATTACGGTGGCCGCCATAGAACTTCTTTCACATGGGCTCCCTAATAAGGTGGCGCTACACACCAAAAGGAAGCAAAAAATGAGGCAGTTTTAAGGCCAGGTGGATTGCACAATGGCACATGCCCTTAAAAGCCTTTTAGAGGTCACGGAAGTTTCAGATGAAGTAGTTGATATTTTTTTTTTCGTTTCATCCATGTCTATGTGATCTTATGAATAAGTTGGACACCAATTAACCATCATGGTGGGCCCAAGGAAGGTTTCAACAATGGGTTTCGTTATAACTTACGCTTCATGTGGTGTGGTTCACTTGAGTCTTGGATTTGCCTCATTTTTGGGCTTGTACCCTAAAATGATATGGAAAAATGGATGAACGACCCATACATCATGATAACCCCTATCCATTCCTAGCTAGGACAGACGGGCTAAGAGTTCAATATTTTGCCTCGGTTGCTAAAGAACTAAGGGTAAAAGTCCACTATTTCTCCTCGGTTGTTAAGGAACAGAGGCTAAAAGTTTACCTCTTCTCTTCAGTTGTTAAGGAATCGAGGCTAAAAGTCTGCTATTTTGCTTCGATTAGTAAGGATCTGATGCAAAAAAGTTTATCTTTTTGCCTCAATTGCCAAGGAACCGAGGCTAAAAGTCTACTATTTTGACTTGGTTGCTAAGGAACCGTGATTTAAAGTTTACCTTTTCACCTCAGTTGCTGAGGAACCGAGGCTGGAAGGAATCAAGTCTAAAGTCAATTTTCACCCCGATTGCAAAGGAATCAAGGCTAAAAGTTTGCACCTTCGCCTAAGTTATTAAGGAACTGAGGCCAAAAGTTCACCTTTTCACATTGGTTGCTAAAAAACTAAGGCCTTAGTTGTTTATGAACTATATTGAAAAGTTAGTTTTTAACCTAGCCCAAAAGTGAGCCTTTAGCTTCAGTTTTCTGATGAACTCAGGTTAAAAAACAGCTTTTAGCCAAATTTGTTAAGGAATTTAGACTTTTTAGCCACTTTAACCAGAACCACTGTTTGTTTCTTCTAGTGTGGTCCACTCGAGATTTGGATCTATTTCATTTTTGGGTCATGCCATAAAATTATCTCATAAATTAATGGATGAAAGATATACACCATCGTGGGACCCACAGGGCCCGCACATTAACGCCTCTTCAATCCCCGACGTTGAAATGGACCAGTTTGCACCTCTCCTCTCCCCTCCTCCTATTTTATACCCTACCCTACTCTCATCTCCTTCTCCTCTGCATCGCAACAGATCCCTTCCTCCACATAGACTATCATCAGTCCTCCCAGAGATTGCTATCCTAACATCAAAACTAGAGTACGCACCTCCGTACAACATCCGATCAGTGAGTAAGGTAGGCCTTACCATTCAGATGGCTCGGCACAAGAATCAGGTCTGTTTACTCATCAGTCAGGCCACCCTACACAAAACAATAGATTTTTCAACATAACATGTCCAATGAGTGGACCAGACTAATGTTTTCGCTTGGTCATCGGCATGATTGAACCCTCCATATGCACGGCTTAGATGTACTACATGTGGGGCTGTCAAACCACCATCTTCTTTTCATTTCTAACAGAACCCGTTGTACGTGTTAATCTACTGGAGGTTTGGTATGTTAGGGGGACCACAGAAGCACACAAAGATGAATCTAGGATAACAATCCAATAGCACCAAGCAAGCACAAAGTGAACATAGCGATTTAACGCAGAAAAACCCTTTCTGGAAAAAACCACGGCACAAAGTGACAGATGATCACTATGAAAGCAGAATTACAAAGTACAGAGCTTACCCGATTCGAATAACCTCGACTCTCACCCTTATTAGACCCTTTAAAACCCTTGGTAGATTTGGAAACCCTAGAACACTTCAATACACTCCTAATTCCAATTGCACTCCAATATATAGCCTTTGGAGGAAGCACAATCGAAATAGGAAACAAAATCTCGCAAATACACAACTCTGCATAAATCTGCACAAAACAATTCGATGGCATTGAACACACTTCAATGTCATCAAAACTTATCCTTCAATGGCGTCGAAGTCGAGTCAATGACATCGAAATAACACCCAAACTATCCAGCAACATAACATGAAATTTCGATTTTCTCCGATTGCATCGAGCCATGTTTGATAGCATCGAACAAATCTTTGATGACATCGAACAACTATCGATGGCATCGAAAAGACGCCCAGTTAATCCAGTGACCAACTGGAGAAATTCAAAAAATCTCGATGAGATCGAGCACTGTTCAATGTCATCGAAGGTGACATCGATAGACCCAGTAACAAACTCGATTTAAGACATCTATTACAACCATCTACACCATGTCTTCAATCATCAAACGTGTAACTTCTTACCCTCTTCTCTTATCTCTGCCTTATATCATAGCTCCATCAACGCTTCTCATGCACATTTTGTCTTCCTTTTACACCATCGCCAAGCTAAAAGAAATCGCACAAAACTTGAACTTCTCTGGAGGAACCACCTTGGTGAGCATGTCCGTCGGATTCACGCTCATGTGAATCTTCTCCAAAGTCACACCTCTTTCTTCAAGCACTTGTCGGATAAAGTGATGACGAACATCAATGTGTTTAGTACGTGAGTGATAAACAGAATTCTTAGCCAAATTGATAGCGCTCTCACTATAACAATTAACTGGCACAGCCTCCTACTAAAGCCCTAACTGATTTATCATGTCTCTCAACCAAACATCTTCCTTAAACGCTTATGTCACTGTCATATACTCTTCTTCGATTGTGGAAAAAGCCACCACAAACTGAAACTTTGACACCAACTAATTGCTCCACCCACTAGTACAAACGAGTAACCTAAAGTTGACTTTCTAGAATCCACATTGCCTGTGTAGTCTGAATCCGCATACCCAACTAATTTTGTTCCTGTTTTCTCAAAAGTTAAGACGTAGTCTTTTGTACTTCGAATGTATCAAAGTAATCATTTCACCACTTCCCAATGTTGCTTGCCGGGGTTTGACATGTATCTACTCATAACACCAACTATCCATGAAATATCCGATCTCGTATAGACTATGATATACATTAAACTGCAACCTCATTCGAATAAGGTACATGAGACATATCCTGCTTTGTCTCATTAGATTTAGGGCATTGCTCTGTGGAAAGCTTGAAGTGACTCACGTGGGGATTGCTCACCGGCTTTGCCTGGTCCATTCGATACTTGGTCAACACCTTCTCAAGGTATTCTGTCTGAGATAACCAAAGTCTGTTCCTCTTCCTGTCTCTATGAATATCTATGCCAAGAACCCTTTTTGCAGCCTCCAGATCTTTCATCTCGAATGTCTCTAATAACTGAGTCTTCAGTATATTGATTTCAGACATATCATGATTGGCGATCAACATATCATCAATATACAATACTAGGATGATGAATTTGGCATCACTCAATGTCTTGTAATAGACACAGTAATCGTATTCACTCCTGTTAAATTTCTAACTCAACATGAAAGAATCAAATTTTTTACCACTGCTTCGGCTACTGTTTCAAACCGTATAACGACCTCATAAACCTGCAAACCTTGTTCTCTGCCCCTTTAACTTCGTAGCCCTCTGGTTGCTTCATGTAGACCTGATCTTCCAACTCTCCATGTAGGAATGCAGTTTTGACATTCATCTGTTCCAGCTCGAGATCGTATTGGGCAACCAGTGTCAACATGAATCTGATAGACACCTTCTTAACTACCAGCAAAAATATCTCTGTGAAGTCGATTCCTTCTCTTTGATCATAACCCTTCGCTACCAGCCTCGCTTTGTATCTATCTTGTTTTCTTTTGAACAACCACTTGTATCTGATCGCTTTTTGCCTACTAGAAGCTCCACCAGCTCCATGTGTTGTTTTTGTGCAACGAGTCCATCTCATCGTCTATTACCGCGTTTCATTTTTTTACATCATGCTCATCAAGGACCTCCTGAATAGTAGACGGGTCCCCCTCATCTGTAATGAGGGTATATGCGATATTAGAGTCGTCCATGTATCTTTCCGGTAACCTGTGATCTCGCGGTGGGTTTCTTCTCACAGGTGGCTACTCCACCTACTCATGTATCTCCATCAGTGCATCTGTCTCAGCCTTTATACCCTGCTCACTCAAGTGGCCCAGACGAGCATGCCACATATGAGCAGCAGTGGAACCCACTACAACCATTGCAGCTCCATCTGTTGAAGTACTCTCGATCAACCTGTAAAGGTTTCCGAGCTCTACGCTTTCATGATTACAAGTGTCTCTTTAGATACTTTAAGGGCATTATTAAATCCGATGAACTTGCATCCTATTGCCTCAAGTGCATTAAGAGAAATCAGACTCTTCTTCATGTCGGGAACATGCCTCACTTTAGTCAGGGTACGCTTTATCCCATCAAACATCTTGATGTGCACAGTACCAACAACCACAACGTTACAGGCAATGTCATTGCCTATAAACACATGTCCACCATCGCACTCTATATAGCTGGTGAATCAACTCTGATGAGGAGTTATGTGATAAGATGCCCCTATGTCAAGAATCCACTCATCTCTACGATCATCGTATAAGTGTCTGATCATTGACACAAACAAGACATCACCTTCACATCCACTAGTACATTCATCAGATATAACAGCGTTGGCCTCCCTGGAAGAAGCCTCAAAGTCTTCTCTCTTCGATTTAGGATTTGTACAATCCTTCTTCATGTGTCCAGTCATCCGACATTTCCATCACTTTAGCTTACCTTTGCCCTTGCCCTTGGATTTGGATCTAGACCTTGAAGTTCCTGTATCTTGCTCAGTATTCCTACCTCTCGTGAGGAGTGCATCAAAAGAGGTCTCTATGCTACCATTTATCTTTCTCATAGCCTTCCTCTAAAAGGGATGAGATTATGGTGTCCACACTCAGGAACTTATTACCGGTGCACAATGAGTCCCTTAATGACTCACACGATGCCGGAAGAGAATTCCGCAAAATACATGCTTGATCTTCATCTTTAACCACTTTCTCCATATCTAGCAACTTGCAAATCAACTTATTAAAATTACTGATGTGGGCTTCCACATCTCCACTTTCTACCATTCAAAAGTTGAATAACTGCAACTTTAAGTGTAGACGATTTTCAATAGACTTTTTACCATAAACGTCTTTTAACTTCGCCCACATATTCGTTGTTATTTTCTCCCTGATAACATTGTAAAGAACCTCATCCATTAAACACAATTGGATAGAGGATTTGGTCTTCTTATTAAGGGTCTTCTAATCTTCATCACTCATAGACGGTCATCGCTCCTCAAGAGCCTCATTTTCGCCTTGCTTAGTTAATAGGCAAATCATTTTAACCTTCCATAACTAAAAATTATTCTTGCCTGAGTACTTCTCAATATCATGCTTAGTGTTTCTCATCGAAACTAATCATTCAGATTCAATTCCATGCCCCAACATTAGCTCTGATACCACTTGTTGGGGGGACCACACAAGCACACAGAGATGAATCTAAGAAAGCAATCCAATAACACCAAGAAATCACAAAGATAACACAATGATTTAACATGGAAAAATTCTTTCAGGAAAAAACCACGACACAAAGCGACAGATGATCATTGTGAAAGTATAATTATAAAGTATAGAGCTTACCCGATTCGAACAACCTCGAATCTCATCTTTGCTACACCCTTTGAAACCTTAGGACGATTTGGAAACCCTAGAACACTTTAATCCACTCCCAATTCTGATTGCACTCTAAATATATAGTCTTTGGAGGTAGCACAACCAAAATAGGAAACAAAATCCTGTAAATACACAACTCTGCGTAAATCTGGGCAGAACAATTCGATGTCATCGAAACTTATCCTTCGATGGCATCGAACTAACACCCAAACTATCCGGCAACATAACATGAAATTCCATTTTTTTTTCTCCGATTGCATTGAGCCATGTTCGATGGCATTGAAAAGATGTTCAATTAGTCTAGTGACCAACTAGAGAAATTCGAAAAATCTTGATGGGATCGAGCACCGTTTGATGCCATCGAAGGTGACATCGAACAAACTGTTGATGGTATCGACAAACCTAGTAACAGACTCGATTTAAGACATCTATTATAACATGGTATCACCAAACACCTCTACACATAGCCACATGTGCTATCCTAGAACATTTATAGCACAACAGAGCCATGTATTAGGTGTTACCTACTGTTGAGATGCTTTGGCCAAAAAATAAAAATGATCAACTAGTAGGTAGACCAGACTTTTGGCGCATGGAGGGACGTGATGAGGTCGATCACCGTCTTCTTAAGGGATAACTACTCCGAATCCATGGAGCTCTTGGACTCCCCAAGAGCTTTCTTGAATCCACGAGAGATAAAAGCAGGAATAATTCTTAATAAATTTGAATTAACTTAATTGATGATTTAAAAAAATTATAACTTTTTAAATAAGGAATTCAAACTTAGAAAATAGTTTTAGACTTAGATTCCAACTCAAACACCCTAAAAAAAAACTTATTATTTATAGACGACCTCTTTTCCTACTAAACTTCATGGTTTTCTACCAAAATTGGTAAGTATCCAATTTGGCCCAAGCACATTATTCTCCCAACTTTTCGAAGCCCTTTTCATATTGGGCACGACTTCTACAACTCGAAGGATCAAAAGTTATATTTAAATTAAAACTTACTATTTATAGTAAAACAAAACTAAATGTTACTTTGACCATCAATCTAATGAAATCTTGCAAATTCGACATGAGCAACTCAGCATAGCCGGGTTGGTTGTCTTACGTATGTTCTCCTACCCCAAAATCATATATAATATGTACAAAAACTCATCCTAGTTATGAGATATAACTGATTTATGATTCCGACGGTTGAGATTGTTTCCGCCTCCGATCGGGCCTTCTCTGGTCCATCTTTGCCATGAAACTATATGCCACCCGCTCTACATCAAGTCTATAGATAGGGTCCGTGGGCACCATGGTTTGGACTCGCCTTCAGGCTCCCTTTTTCTACCTATTTGTACATTATAAAGCTTTGAAAAAAGACACTTCTCCACTCCTGTACCTTAAGCTACTGCTTTATTCTTTTCCACTTTATTGAATTGAATTGTTGTAATTCAGTTCAAACAGCATCAGAGCACACATAGTTTCTGAAAATTTCATTTGCTGAAGCTTGAAATTATATCCATAAGCAAGAGGTGCAAGAAAACCCATCTAACCTTGTGTTGTCACATTTCAATGTTTATGCCTGAATCAGTGTTTGGTACCTATCAAAAACTTGATGGTGATTGGATTTGCTTTTATTTTTATTTATTTTTCTCTTCAATTTCTGAAATATTCATTTTCCAATAAATTTTCCATGTGAAATTAGAGCTAGTATAAGGAGATAGCAACATGCTCCCATCTAATACTCAAAACTTGGCATGTCATCTTATGCCTGGATGAGCATTTTGTCATAAAGAATTTTATAAAATCTATCACATTTTTTTAAGGTCATAAGAGAGTTATTTGACCATCTTACTTGCCGGGATGTTCAGTTGCCCTTATCTACTTTCACCTACGATTTTGATTTTAATTTGGTTGTTTATAGTCCTAGATCAATAGTTAAAAGAACTACAATTGACGTAGATCTTTGTTGGGTTGAGTTTGGTCATTTTTAGTTATTGAGACATAACTTATCTCATCAATAACAGATTTGCTAAGTCCACGCCCACCTAGATGCAGCCAGTGTATGGGACATCCAAGCCACGCATCAAGAACTAAATGTTATGCGTTGTAAACAACGGTTTAAGTACAAGCTAAAGGAAGTGAATAAAAATTCATGGCACAAGTTGGGAGAACAAGGTTGAAAATCTGTGAGAGCTTGTAGAAGATGGTAAGGCGAGCATCACCACCATGCCGAAGGGTTATCCTCGTGATTGGTATTGAGAGGTATTCTCAGCCAATGTCATAAATGTGACACTGGATCTTGGTTTTTCAAGTGTGTTGTAATAATTTGATGTAGTAGGGTGCATCGGTAGTTTGTTTTGAAAACTTTAAATAGACTGTTAACTTTTTTATTGGTATTGTGCTTTTATAAATTGATTAAATTAATGAATGAATTATTATACTGGTTAAATAGGTGAAACATGCACAACTTTATTTAAACAAATATTTAAAAATGATTAAACATTTTTAGCCACTGTGTGTACATGAGGCTAAAACATATCGCTAGCCTTGGTTGATATGAATCAAAGGCAAAGATGGATTTATTCTCTATTGGTATCAAAAGAGTCTAAATCTATACTAATTAACTGCATTTTTACTTCAATTATCCAAACCAAGGCTGCAACTCTTGTTATTAAAGGCTTTAACCTCGATGAAGTATGTTGGGGATTTGTGCCGCGGAATCACACAGATCTAGATCGAGGATAGCAATTCAATGGCACCAAGCAATCACAGAAGAACAGAAAGATTTAATGTGGAAAACCCTTGCGAGAAAAAACCATGGCACAAAGTGACAGAAATCCACTATGAAAAGAAATTACAAGAGAGAGGACTTACCCAATTCGAACAATCTCGAATTTCACCCTTGCTACACCCTTTGATAACCCTAGAACCTTTAGGAACCTTTGAAAAACTTTTATAAAGCTTTAAAATCCCTTAGAATAGCCCTAAGGACCCCTATTTATAGTTTAAGAAACTTCTCTTTCGCACCCTTGTGAAAACCGACTTAAATTTCTGCAGTCCGCACAAGATCCGGACTCGAATCTGCGTAACCTCGACTGGTCGAAGGAGGGCCTCGACCAGTCGTGCCATCTCTTAGACCGGACAAGCATCCCGGACACTCAAAACATGAGCTCGTTGGACTTTGAGTCGAGCAGCTCCCTCAATCGGTCGAGCAAGGGTCACGACCGTTCGAGCAACCCAAAAAACTGATGATTGAAGGCTTTCTAGCAATAATCTCCACCAAGTCTTCAATCTTCAGACGTGTAGCTCCTTGACCTCTTCTCTTATCTCTTCATCGCATCATAACTTCTCGTGCACACTCCGTCCTTCTTTTTCGCCATTTCCAAGCCTAGAGAAGTTACACAGAACTTGAACTTTTCTGTAGGAACGATCTAGAGATGAGTTGTGAAAAGGCCTAGCTATATGTCCTAGAGGGGGGTGAATAGGACAATGTCAAATAAAACTTATAACAGCGAATTAAAAAGAATATGATAGCCAAAGTAAATCACAATGCAGGAAAGTAAAACAACCCAAAAATTAGATCTTGAGAGGTTGATACAAATGTTGTTCTAAGGACAACCTTACACACAAAAACCAGAGTTTATGGTAGGACAACCTTATTTCTAGAAAGATCTTTGTATCAAATCTCAAACCAAAGAGGAATACAGAAATAAATACAAACTGAATTGAAATAAATTGTAATCACAAATGTATTGTTCTAGGGACAGCCATACACCATAAAAATGGCAGGGCAACCTTGCTGGAACAACTTTTAAAGGAAATTGAATATCAAGCTGATAAAGGAATAGCAGAAAATAAATTCTAAACTATTACAAAATTCCCACAATGCTTGAATTAAATGATTACAACATTCACCACCATACATACATCCCACAAATGAATAATTAAAGATTAGAAGTATAAATCATTCAACCACAACACAAGGGATTATAGTGGTTCGCCTGTGTGTTCACCAACTGTTAAACAACAGCCACACAGAATGCTACTCCACTCCTAATATCCTCACACAGGGGATATTAGCGTTCACTAACAAAATAGGTTTTCACAGGTTCACCCAAAACCTTTACAATTGTGTCTTTGTCTGTGGGCTTACACAATTAAAAAAACCCCACTTCTGAGTTTTCCTGGCTCTCCTCAGATAACCAATACAACAAGATTTTTCTGGCAAATCTTGAAAGAAACCAAAACAGAAAGGAATTTACAATTAAATGTAAAATACCTGATTATCTCCTTCGTTGTAGCAGCCCGGTAGAACCAAGTCAGAGTAGATGATTGAATGTCCAAGTTCAATGTCCAGTACTCAATTACAATGGTTCTAATTCTAATAGATTTTAAATTAAACCAAATAGGGCTTGCCTTAATTGATTTTGATTCCAAAGAAAGGGAATAACAATTCCTCTTATCAAATTAGATTGGAATAGCAGAAACAAAATCAATTAAATAAAGCTAAGGAAAGAGAATATTAAATAAGCACACTTAGCTTAGATGGAGCACAAAATTATCTCTCAGAAGTTCGACGAAGATTGGCTTGAATGGATTAATTAATTCGATGATTTCTTCTGAGATTCGTGCTCTATTTATAGGTGAGCAGATCGCGTCTTCGACTGGTCTAGGGAGCTCTTCGACTAGTCGAAGCAATAACAGATATTTGAAAAATCAGGCGCGATAAGCTTTGACCGTTCTACGACTGGTCGAAGGTCTCCTTCGACTGGTCGAAGAACTTAAAATTCATCGCTGGACTTTGAGTCGAAGACTTTCGACTGGTCGAAGATGCAGTCGACACTGTTCCTTCGACTGGTCGAACAGATTCCTGGACTAGTCGAAGCCTAACAGAAATTATCCGAATTTTGTAACAAACTCACGACTGATCGAGGAATTTCTTAGACTGGTCGAAGCAAAGCTAGGACTAGTCGAAGAAGGCCTAGGACTAGTCGAAGAACAGACCAAACTCATGTAAAATAAACATCCGACTTATGTATCCAAAGTGACCTACTTCTAAGGTCAACCTAAGGTCAGTCAAACCTCAACCATGAAGTAAGGACATTGAAACATTAGGAATAAGTGACCTTGAAGTTTAAGCTTTGAAGTCTTGATGTAGTTCAATCTTGAAATCTTGATGTAGCTCAATCTTGAAAGTGTCTTGAGTTCTTTACGAACTGCCTTGTACTCTTCTTGAAGTCTTGCATTCTTGAGTCATGTCTTGTGAGCAGTTCTTGCAGTCAAGGTTGATCTTTGTACTTGTGAGCTTTGCTTGTTCATGAATGTTGATCTTTGAGAGAGCTTCACTTATGCAAGTTATATAACAGTGATTTTGGCACCACAAATTTGACAACAAACAGGGATATAAACTATAGCACTTACAATCTCCCCCTTTGTCAAATTAGTGACAAAACACATAACCAAGATAAACATAAAGTAAAACAACTGGTTAAAGATCATGAACCAGTTAATATCAACTGGCTTACCTGCAAATCAATATTCAATATTCAACATTCAACCAGTTCATTCAACTAGTTCAAACATACTCCCCCTGAGTAACATAACCAATGCTACTCCTCTCACAATCACATCGTTAAGAACAAACCATTCTCCCCTTTTTGTCAAAGGAAACAACAATAAAGGAGAACTAAATAAAGGGATATATGAGAGTAAAATGAGGAGTTATGAGATTATAGCAAAACAGAGATAGAGATACTCAGCATAGCTTCACATAGAATAAATATCCAGCATAAAACAATAGATAGTATCCAACTCAAAATCAGTCAACCAAGTGCTAAGTTATAAAGTTATTACAGACCAGAAATCTCATATAAACTAATCAGAACCAGAACCAGATGACGGAGCAGGAATAGAGGGATCAAGTTGGTGCATGCCTTTGTTCAATCGCCTAAGATATTTGCGCATGTACTTGAATTGTAAATCATGAGCAACAGACATGTTTTCCATCTTTACATTTATATTCTCAACTTTATCCTCTAATGCACTCAGACGAGCATCAACATCAGATGGTTCAAAATCTAGATCATTTGTTGAGTCAGAATCCAGTTCCTCAAAAATGTCATCCATATTAATGTCATCACCAGATTCTTCATGACCACCACCACCACCTTGTTCAGGAAGTAGATCCAGCTTCATCTTATTGATATTAGTATTGTTGAAAATCAGATGATGGATTGGTGCCTCATCAACCGGCATATCGACTAACATATGTGTAGCCAATACAGTCATTAAATAGGCAAAAGGAATGTCACTATGACCAGGATGGAGTCTAAACTGAAGAATGAAATGACAGATTAAGGATGGTAAACAAATCTGAGTACCACTGGAAATAGCATGGATAACACGAACCATAAACGAGGTCAAGTCAGTTTTATTACCCGAACGAGGATACAGATTAGACACAAAGATTTTGTGGAGAATTCTGTACTTGGGTAACAAATACCTTGCGGGAAGCGCATTCCCTTTTCGTGTCCATTGAACATCCATGTTGCACAAATCTCTAGTGAGCATGCGTTTTTCAGACATTGAGGGTTTATCAGTTAGGTTATGGATAGGAATACCCTCATCATTCACAGGAATGTCCATAAGGGCTGAAATTAAATGACGATCAATGTCAAAAGGCCCTTCTCTAGTAGATATTTTAAAAGTTAAATTATCCTGTGAGAAAGCACTAATACATGCAAACATGGATTGGGCAATGGACCGGTATGCTGGCCCACCCCAATGTAATAAGTTAACCCAACCTACAGCTTCAAGCATAGGAAGGATGTCAAAAGGTGCAATATGATTAACATCAACAGGATGTTCAACAATAACATTACGTAATCTAATGTCCCTAACATAAGATGGATCATCATTGGGAACAAGAAGATGACGCTTAGAGATAATGGTCGATCTGGAGAAGAAGAAGGACCACGGGAAGTAGTTTTTCTACCTCTAGAAGCCATTTGCAACAAAGATATCAAGGAAATAAGAAGTTGCAAAGGATTGAGAAGTGGGTTTACTCAAAACAGATTTTTCAAAATCCAAACCCCAAATCTCAATGAAATCCAAAATACAAAGCTTAAAGCTTGAAAAGTAAACAATCTAGACACAAATCTGCAAGAAAAACGTAATTGGAACACTAACCTTGAAGAACATGAACAATGGGTTCGACAAGTCGAAGCTCGGCTCCTTAGAGAGGAAAAACGGAATGAGGAAGAAAGCAAAATCCCCAAATTTTAAGTGATTCCCGAGATCTACGACTGGTCGTGGATATCTACGACCGGTCGAAGGTCGACTGGTCGAGTATACTCACGACTGGTCGAAGAATGATCAAAAAATTCATATTTCTTGCAAATTATTCAAAAATTGGAATTCAACCTAGCAAATATATACACTATGATACAAGTAGGCATAATTAATCATTTCAAAATGCACATGCCAAGATCAAATTTCATCTTTTTGAACCTGCTTTTATCGAGAGGTTTTGTGAAAATGTCAGCTCGTTGATCTTCGGTAGGAATATATTCTAGAGATATAACTTTTTCTTCTACTAATTCCCGAATATAATGAAATCTAATGTCAATGTGCTTAGTACGAGAATGCTGAATAGGATTTTTTGAAATATTTATCGCACTGGAATTATCACAATGTAATAACATAGAATCCTGTTTAATTCCATAATCACTTAGCATTCGTTGCATCCAAACAAGCTGTGTACATGCATTACCAGCTGCGATATACTCAGCTTCAGCTGTTGAAAGTGATATAGAATTTTGTTTCTTACTAAACCAGGAAACTAGACAATTTCCAATGTAAAAACAACCACCACTGGTTGATTTTCTATCATCTAGATTACCAGCCCAGTCAGCATCCGAGTACCCAGCTAATTGGACACTAGTCTCATGAGGATACCAGAGACCGAGATTTACAGTACTTGCGACATATCTAATAATCCGCTTGACAGCAATCAAGTGAGATTCTTTTGGATCAGATTGATATCTTGCGCAAATACCAACACTTAGAGAAATATCAGGTCTACTAGCAGTTAAATATAACAAACTACCAATCATACTCCGATAAAGTTTTGAGTCAACATTTTTACCATTAGAGTCTTTTGAGAGTTTCAGGGTAGTACTCATAGGAGTATCGAAATTCTTGCCATTCTCAAATCCAAATCTCTTGATTAGATTCAAAGCATACTTAGATTGAGAAATGAATATTCCTTCAGGTTGTTGCTTTACTTGCAATCCAAGGAAATAAGTCAATTCCCCAACCATGCTCATTTCGAACTGTGATTTCATCAAATCTGCAAACTCAGTAGTCAAGTCAGTACAAGTTGATCCATAAATGATATCATCAACATAAATCTGTACCATTAAGATATGATCATTATGTTTTTTAACAAACAGAGTTTTATCAACAGATCCCATTTGAAAATTATGACTTAAAAAATTTTGTTAGTTTCTCATACCATGCCCTAGGTGCTTGTTTTAATCCATAAAGTGCCTTTTTAAGCCGATACACATGATCAGTATTTTTGGGATCTTCAAAACCCATTGGCTGTTCAACATAGACTTCTTCATGTAAATCGCCATTTAGAAAAGCACTTTTCACATCCATTTGATAGATCTTTATCTTTCTAAAACATGCAATGGATATAAATAGTCTGATAGATTCAAGACGTGCTACTGGTGCAAAAGTTTCATCAAAATCAATTCCTTCAATTTGAGTATAACCTTGTACCACTAGTCTAGCCTTGTTTCTAATTATATTTCCACACTCGTCAGACTTATTTTTGAAAATCCATTTTGTTCCAATGATGTGTTTATCTTTAGGTCTTGGTACGAGATACCAAACATCATTTCTTACGAATTGGTTGAGTTCTTCTTGCATCGCAACAATCCAGTTCTCATCAGCAAGAGCTTCTTTTACGTTAGATGGTTCTATTTGGGATGTAAAACATACATAATTACATATATCCTCAAGTTGTCTACGGGTGCGAACACCGGTGAGAGGGTTTCCAAGAATTTGTGTGGTGGATGATCTTTAACAGTCCTCAACTCAGAATCAGTCTGATTCGATGAAGTATCGGGTTTATCAATGATTAGAACTTCATCATTATCTGAATTAGGGATTGGCGTGTTTAAGTGATCATCAATGACAACATTAATGGACTCTTGAATCACACCAGTTCTTTTGTTCAGAACCCTATAAGCTCGACTGTTTAAGGAATATCCTAGAAAAATCCCTTCATCACTCTTCGTATCGAATTTTTCCAAATTTTCACGATCTCGTAAAATATAGCACTTGCTGCCAAAAACTCGAAAGTATTTGACAGTAGGCTTTTTATTGAACCACAATTCGTAAGCCGTTTTATTATTATCTTTGCTAGTGTAGACTCGGTTAATAATATAGCAAGCTGTGTTGACTGCTTCAGCCCAAAGATTTTTAGAGAGCTTCATGCTATTCAACATGACATTAGCCATTTCTTGAAGCACCCTATTCTTTCTTTCTACAATTCCATTTTGTTGTGGAGTTTTGGGAGCAGAGAATTCATGTAATATTCCTTGGTCGGTACAGAACTTCTCAAAATTGCTATTCTCAAATTCAGATCCATGATCACTACGAATCTTACTGATTTGAGAAGATTTTTCAGTTTGAATCCTTTTGAAAACTTTTCTTACTTCTTCAAGGGTTTCAGATTTATCCCTTAAGAAGACTACCCAAGTGAATCTGGTAAAGTCATCAACTATTACCAGGATATACTTTTTCCCACCACGACTTTCGTTCTGGTAGGTCCTATCAGATCCATGTGGAGGAGTTCGAGTGGTCTTGATGTGGTATTTGAATTCACCTTTTTGTGTGAGTTCCTTGTTTGTTTGCCTATCTGGCACTCACCACATATTTTATCTAATTTCTGAAGTTTGGGTAAACCTCTTATAAGTTCTCGTTTGCTCAATCTATATAAATTTCGATAATGTACATGTCCAAGACGTTTGTGCCATAAATCTCTCGTCTGTATGGACCATGTAACATGTTTGATTAGATGAGCTGGATTCGCTAATAATATAGCAATTTTCAGACGTTCTACGTCCAGTTAATATTACAGAACCCTTATTGTTTAGTATCTCACAGCTTTGATTAGAAAACCGAACACTATGGTTATTATCACATATTTGAGATATACTAAGCAAGTTATGTTTTAAGCCTTCAACATATAAAACGTTTTTAAACACAGGAAGATTAAAAAGTTGAACCGTACCTTGGCCTATAATCTTGCAGTTGCTGCCATCACCAAATGTGACTGATCCATCAGTCATATCTTTCAGATCCGTGAATAAAGCTTTGTCACCTGTCATATGCCTGGAGCATCCAGTGTCTAGGTACCACTTTGAATGACTTATTGCTTTGAAAGCAGTGTAAGCAACCAAGCAGGCAACTTTAGGAACCCATTTCATAACTGTTTTGGGTTTAGGAACATAGTTGGTCTTCTTTTGATTATAGTTGTAAGAATGACCTATAGAGTTAGATTTTAAGAGCACCTTGAGTAAATCAACTATCTTTTCAGCTAGTGGATTTCGTTTCTGATTAAATTTGACATGGCTGCTTCTAGGTTTTTGAATTTCTAGAAAAATCTTGATAAGTACTTTTCCCTTTTGAGTTTGAGGACTCTCCTTTAACAAACATAGGAGGAGTATACTTTTGTTTAGGAGTATATAGGAGATTGATTTTTATCATAGCCCAACCCGGATAGATCGCCACATTTTCTTGATCCGGATAAAAGTTTTTCTAACTTTGGATCACCTTGGGCATATTTCCATGTGTCCTTTAGACTCAGAAGAGAAGATACTTCAGTTTTGAGTTTCTCAATTTCAGATTTCAAATCAATAATTAGGGAGTTTTTGAATTCCAAATCGCATTTTGATTTTTCAAAACAATCTGAAATTTGTGATTTTTCTAAGATAAGTGATTCAAAACATTCTTTGAGTTTAGAAAACTTTTCTTTTTCAAGTTTAAGTTTGACAGCAATTTTACAACTTTCCTTATATAGGGCATTGTAAGCGTCTTGAAGATCATCGTCATTATCACATTCACTACTCAGATTTTCTTCACTTGTTGAGTCATTATCTGAAAATGTGAATTTGGCTAGAGTCATAAGAGCTTTAACTTCATTGCCCGACTCAGTTTCAGAATTTCTGATTCAGAAGAAGCTTCAGAATCAGATGATTCATCCCATGTAGCTAACATACCCTTCTTCTTGGGTTTGTCCTTTTTAGGACATCTATTTGCTAAGTGCCCATATTCTTGACAGTTGTAACATTGACTATCTTTCAAAGATTTTCGAGATTTGGGTCTAAACTTCTTTTTGTCATTTGATTTTTGAAAATCAACCTTTTCTTGCTTTTGAAAATCTTGTAAAATTTCTTAGCTAAAAGAGTCATATCATCTTCTGAATCAGAATTTTCTTCTGAATTACATTTAGAAGATTTTAGTGCGATAGATTTACCTTTAGGAGCTTTAAAGTTTAACTCGTAGGTTTGTAGAGAAGCAACTAGTTCTTCTACCCTCATATTATCCGTATCACGAAGTTCTTAGATCGCGGTTACTTTAGAATTGAACCATTCAGGAAGTGAGTGTAATATCTTTGCACACACTTTACTTTCTGGGATTTTATCGCCAAGACCCCACATCGAGTTTACAATGTCATTCAATCTAGTGTAAAAGTCCATAAACATTTCATTTTCCTCCATATGAATTTCTTCAAATCTGGTTGTGAGGAGTTGGACTTTAGATTTTTTGACAATTGTAGTACCCTCGTGTGTCATTTCTAATATATCCCAAGCTTGCTTTGCAATATCACAGGAAATGATTCTTTTGAACTCATCCGGTGATAGTGCACAAGTGATTGCATTTAGTGCTTTAGCATTTGCACTACTCTCACTTTTCTAAAGTGTGGTCCATTGGTAATATGGTGTGACTTTCATATATTTTGAACCGTCAACCCCAGTAACTTCCATGATAGGAGGTTTCCATTCAGTCACTGTGGCTTGCCACACATTTTCATCCATTGATTTGAGGAAGATCCTCATTCTGGTTTTCCAATATGCATAGTTGGAGCCATGAAAGGGTGGAGGCCTAGTGACTGAAAGACTATCAAAATTTGACATCTTAAATAGCTTAAATCGTTAGCTCAGGAATTAAATCCAAGAATTAAAAAGAGCTATTAGGCTTTGATACCACTTGAAAAGGCCTAACTATATGTCCTAGAGGGGGGATGAATAGGACAATGCCAAATAAAACTTATAACAGCGGAATTAAAAAGAATATGATAGCCAAAGTAAATCATAATGCAGGAAAGTAAAACAACCCCAAAAATCAGATCTTGAGAGGTTGATACAAATGTTGTTCTAAGGACAACCTTACACCAAAAACCAGAGTTTATGGTAGGACAACCTTATTTCTAGAAAGATCTTTGTATCAAATCTCAAACCAAAGAGGAATACAGAAATAAATACAAACTGAATTGAAATAAATTGTAATCACAAATGTATTGTTCTAGGGACAGCCATACACCATAAAAATAATTGAATATCAAGCTGATAAAGGAATAACAGAAAATAATACAATATCAAGCTGATAAAGGAATAACAAGCTGATAAAGGAATAACAGAAAATAATTTCTAAACTATTATAAAATTCCCACAATGCTTTAATTAAATGATTACAACATTCACCACCATACATACATCCCACAAATGAATAATTAAAGATTAGAAGTATAAATCATTCAACCACAACACAAGGGATTATAGTGGTTCGCCTGTGTGTTCACCGACTGTTAAACAACAACCCACAGAATGCTACTCCACTCCTAATATCTTCACACAGGGGATATTAGCGTTCACTAACAAAATAGGTTTTCACAAGTTCACCCAAAACCTTTACAATTGTGTCTTTGTCTGTGGGCTTACACAATTAAAAAACCCCACTTCTGAGTTTTCCTGGCTCTCCTCAGATAACCAATACAACAAGATTTTTCTGGCAAATCTTGAAAGAAACCAAAACAGAAAGGAATTTACAATTAAATGCAAAATATCTGATTATCTCCTTCGTTGTAGCAGCCCAGTAGAACCAAGTCAGAGTAGATGATTGAATGTCCAAGTTCAATGTCCAGTACTCAATTACAATGGTTCTAATTCTAATAGATTTTAAATTAAACCAAAATAGGGCTTGCCTTAATTGATTTTGATTCCAAAGAAAGGGAATAACAATTCCTCTTATCAAATTAGATTGGAATAGCAAAAACAAAATCAATTAAATAAAGCTAAGGAAAGAGAATACTAAATAAGCACACTTAGCTTAGATGGAGCATAGAATTATCTCTCAGAAGTTCGACGAAGATTTGCTTGAAAGGATTAATTAATTCGATCATTTCTTCTGAGATTCGTGCACTATTTATAGGTGAGCAGATCGCGTCTTCGACTGGTCTAGGAAGCTCTTCGACTAGTCGAAGCAATAACAGATATTTGAAAAATCAGGCGCGATAAGCTTTGATCATTCTACGACTGGTCGAAGGTCTCCTTTGACTGGTCGTAGGTCACCTTCAACTGGTCGAAGAACTTAAAATTCATCGTTGGACTTTGAGTCAAAGACTTTTGACTAGTCGAAGATGTAGTCGACACTGTTCCTTCGACTGGTCGAACAGATTCCTGGACTAGTCGAAGCCTAACAGAAATTATCCGAATTTTGTAACAAACTCACGACTGATCGAGGAATTTCTTAGACTGGTCGAAGCAAAGCTAGGACTAATCGAAGAAGGCCTAGGACTAGTCGAAGAACAGACCAAACTCATGTAAAATAAACATCCGACTTATGTATCCAAAGTGACCTACTTCTAAGGTCAACCTAAGGTCAGTCAAACCTCAACCATGAAGTAAGGACATTGAAACATTAGGAACAAGTGACCTTGAAGTTTAAGCTTTGAAATCTTGATGAGTTCAATCTTGAAATCTTGATGTAGCTCAACCTTGAAAGTGTCTTGAGTTCTTTACGAACTGCCTTGTACTCTTCTTGAAGTTTTGCATTCTTGAGTC
Source organism: Magnolia officinalis (assembly GCA_021015155.1). Classification (NCBI taxonomy): domain Eukaryota; kingdom Viridiplantae; phylum Streptophyta; class Magnoliopsida; order Magnoliales; family Magnoliaceae; genus Magnolia; species Magnolia officinalis. Next base: position 16,864,422 of record JAJHSJ010000010.1, on the reverse strand, counting down.
ATGTCTTGTGAGCAGTTCTTGCAGTCAAGGTTAATCTTTGTACTTGTGAGCTTTGCTTGTTGTGAGCTTTGCTTGTTCATGAATGTTGATCTTTGAGAGAGCTTCACTTATGCAAGTTATATAACAGTGATTTTGTCACCACAAATTTGATAACAAACAGAGATATAAATTATAGCACTTACAAGTTGATTTGCCTGAAGAGGATTGAGATCTTTCAAATGGTTGGGAGAGAAGTGTTGAAGGTGAGATTGTTGAGTGAGGTGAATTTAGAAATGAGTTTAAGAAAATAGATTTGGAGGATGGAAGTTAAGAAGTGATTAGGAATGAGTTGAAGAAATGAGGTTGAGAAAAGTTTGGAAAGGGTTTGAGACAATGAGGATTGAGCTGGGTTAGAGTGAAGAAGAAGATGGTGGGTTTGGGGATTGGGTTTTGAGATTGGGAGAGGAAGAGTTTCTCTAGGGTTTAGAAGGGATGGTGGAGGTAATTGGAGTAGTAGAGATAGGCTTTATGAACTCTAGATAGTCCTAAATAGCAAGAGAAAAGGGCCCCACTCATGTGTACATTGAAAGGGAGGAGGGGACCTATCTCGTAACGTTTCTTATACTTTTAGTAACTAGATTATTTTAAAAAAATTTTATAATGATTTACCATCAAGTTTTAAGTCATCTCACTAATTTTCATATCATTTGAAATTGTAAATAAATTATAAAAATTCTAGAAGTAGCCACCGCCTAAAATTAATGATTTTTGGATAGTTGTCAATTCACTGCAAATCTAACTATATTATAATTTTTATTTTATTTTATTTTTATTTTTATATGAAACTAGACTTATTAAGCTTCAATATGGCTTTTGGATCACATAAATCGGAGTTATATAGAGGGAGATATGAATTTTTGAATTTGAGCTAAAATCTGTAGAAAACGGGCCGCCCGGCCCGCTGGACGGCGTAGGCTACGCCGGGGAGTTGGATGGTTACACCTGCGATGACCATAACTCGCAAACCGGGATGAGTTATTCGATGTACCATATATGAATTTGGGATAGGAGAAGCTGATCTACGCAATGGGCCTAGTTATTTTATGAGATTCCTCCTGATTAATAGTCAAAAATCTATTTTGTCTATATTTTCACTATTTTTAGTGAATTTTCATTCACCTTCAAGTCTTTATCCCAGAATGGGTTAGAACTATCAAATTTGGCCTAATACTATGGTTTCGACAATCTAATCCCTTAGTTTCGGTTCTACATTTTCTTTATTTTTGATAAAATTTCATTCGGCCCTACTTAATTGTCCCCGAATGGGTTTGAACTATCATGTTCGGCCCAGTATTAGTTCTTTTGGACTTGGACGATGATTTCGACCATCAACCTTTCGATTTCCAGCCCGCTTCTAATAATGTACTAGGAAAATTAAAGAACGGAGTGATGGTAGGTGAAGATTTTAAGGAGATTAGTTGAAAAGAGGAATTTAGACTTAGGCCTGTTTGGCTAGTGGTATTAAGCTGTACTAAATGGGATTTCAATGCTAATCCCAACTCAAGATTGGGAATGACATATCTAGAATGAGTGTAGGATGGTTCCTAGCATTTCGTGTTTTCTATTACATTTCTTCTCACGTCAGCGGACGCATTAGTGAGTTCATGACCCATGAACAAATTGATTCCAAACTATTGCTTTGATACCATCTTGCAACGTCCTGAAAATTGGGGGTCATGCATACGCTCGACTTCCACGTTCCCGGGTGTCACCTATACCCAATTTTTTATAGTTTGATGATAAATCAAGTTTAAATGCGCAACTGGAAATTACTGGAAACATGAATCACAATTCACAACTAGTCTACTGAGATGAAGGAGTCTAAATATATATATAAGTCCAAATTAATATAAACGGGTTGCACAAGGCGTTGGCCAACAAAATCACAAAAGGAATATCATGCCCAAAAGAATAGGGCTGAATCCACAACTCAGCGATCCAAATCCCGTCTACTAGGCTAACGGATAACCGTCCATCAGCTGGAAATAGGACAGCTCATCCTCCTTATCCAGGCTCGCACCGAAAGACTCCTCATACTCAGCGTCACCTGCAACTACTGAAGAGTCTGGTTGGTGTTTTAAAACACCGTCACAGAGTGGGAGTGAGTGATCAACTCAGTGGGTGTTATTAGTCTTAAGTTGTAATAGGCATCAATTATATTATAAACTTAATGAAAAGCAATCATTCACAAACACCTAACTAATCTTATTAATGCATATGCATGATAGATGATATGATGCATGCCCTCTCCACAACATTCCCTCAAGCGACACCATCTCACGCTCGCATATGACAACACTCCCTTATTGCGACCTCGACTACCGAGTCGTCAATGTAACTAGTACAATGCGATGATATATAGCGTTTTCCGAGTTCTTAGTTAATTCCATTCATCCAGCAGGTTTGGTAATCTGGTATACCCCATGTATCAATGCCCTAATCTGGCTGCGAGGCCAAGGCCCCCCAACGTGTGAAGCCGAGACCCAGCGATCCTCGATCCCGTCGGGTTCCCCATCCCTGACTCCAAGCACATGTGGAGTGCAGAGAGGAAGGGATCGCTCGCGATCACTACGGGAAGGTGCATCACCCCAGCGTAGGCCGACAGCTCGGACACAGTGTCCTATTCCACCATGTCCGACTGTAACGCCCTGAAAATCGGAGGTCGAGTAGCAACTCAACACCCGAGTTCCAAAACATCACTTATGCAACACAAATGCTTATGATTGAATGTTGTCTGTGGTAGTGCAATAAACATGAGTGAGATTATACCAAAACAGTAATCCATACTCTAGATCAGTGTATAAAACACAAGTGGAAGACTGAAAAACATATATAGATGTGTATAAAATCAAAATGATCTCGATCTGTCTCCAGAGTATGATTACTTCGCTGAGTCATCATATACATGTACTGAATCAAAAACAAAATGTCAAAAAATAGTCCAACTGTTGTGATAGCCCAGTAGTCCCGTAAGTCCGGATTGCCTAAGCAAAGCCGCCGGAGAACTGCATAAAGGAAAACTCATCCTGATCTTCATAATAATCAGGCTCAGCCTCCAGAGAATCGTCGGTACCTGCGTCTAAGACAGAGTCTGGTGGGTGTTTACAACACCGTCCCGTAACTTGGGAGTGAGTAACTAACTCAGTGGAACAATAAAGCATAAGTTAACATGTTATCAATTCAATCAAGCAGTAATGACAAAGCAGTACAATTAACATTCTTAAGTACTGTAATTAATGCAAGGATGAGATGCGATTATGATGCATGCCCTCTCCAACATACTCCCTCGTGCGGCACCATCTTATGTCCGCGGCATGCTGTCACCCTCAGTGCTCCACATATTCCAGGCACATGCAATGCGATGATGAGCATGATTACCGAGTTATTATTAGTCCATTTCAAACAGCAATATTGGGAAACTAAGGTACCTTCCTTGTATCACTCCCAAACAAATATCCGTTCTAGGGTCGTCAATCCTAGATAATCTCATACGATGATACGGTTCTAGGTCACTGCAAGGGCTGTCAGGGCTGTTACACGGAATCGTTGCACCACTCCCCCATCACCTTATCAATACAGGCCTAGTTTGTACTCTTGTTGCTATGGGAAGGCTAGTCGCCTCTCTGCAGCTTCAAAGTATGCTCGAGGTCACTACAAAGGGCTCGTCACCAATCAGTGTAGGCCGACAGCTCGAATACATTGTCTCATACCACCGTATTCAGCTCACGAGTCAAGGTTGCTCACTGGTAACTACGAGGAGGCACGTGGCCCCAGCGTAGGCCGACAGCTCGACCACGGTGTCTCATACCACCATGCCCGGCTCATGAGTCTTAGCGGATCGAGGTACCAAGGTTAACGGGGTTACACTGGTAAGTTTGGTATCCTAGGTTCAAGCAGTAGCGTCCAAACATGGTGAACATACATTAGACAGATCAGGTTACTTGACGAGCCAGACTAGCACGAGCACACAACCAACTGAACGACATGAAGTGCATAAGCACTTCGCGTGGCCTAACCACTTTCGTCAACCGAAGTACGACTCGGGTTCGTCAGACACATCCTACGTGGCGAAATGAATCTCAACCACGAACTCAAGTCTGTTACCGATTACCTGGACTATAATCATAGCCTCAATCACAATCAATCCTTATTCAGAAGCATGTAGAATAAAGCAGAATAAACAAAGTAGTCCAAACATGTTAACAAGCATGTCATAAAGCATGTTATAAAACACAATATAAACATGAAATACAAACACATATATCTCATAAGTAAGCGGTTAAATTAAACAACCAACATGGAGAAAATCATATACGTCTCTAAGGCAGTTGAGAATCTCATCTCAATACCCACCTAAAGCACAATCATCCAAGCACTTACTCTTACAAGCATTTTCATAAACACTTAGAATGCAGTATTTTAACATACATAGTGTATATTAGCAAAACATGTATTAGGGCGAACCCTTTCGCCAAGTAACTATTATATACATATATAGCATGTTCATATAGTCATTTAACATGGCAAACACACTTTCAAAATTTATACGTATACGGTACTTTCTACCAATACGAGGAATACAGTATATCCAACATACTTAACGTATAACCAAAAAACGAAACGGACAACACTTTGTACACGTACAATAACGTACAGATCATGAATCTATCATTATCTGACATTGAAAGCATTGAAAACCATAACCTATACACCCAAAGTCCGCACCTTACGCCGTAGAAGTGTAATGAACTTGATAGATTCGCTAAGCTTTAGTATATGGCGATGTGGCAACCTATAACACGCTTTAGGTTAGTTATTTCATAACCTACAACTATCGAAACCCCAAAACAGATTAGGGTTAGGGTTTCTTACCTAGAAACGAAGTCGGAATCGCCGGGAAAATGATTAGAATGGTGTGGTTAAGCACGGATAGCAGCAGGGTAGAGTGGCAGGGAGATGCTCCCACAAATCTCACACTTTCTCTCTCTTTTCTCTCTTATCTCTCCTAGGGTTTTTCTCAAATTCGTATGGACTGAATGAGAGAGGATTAAAGGTTCTTATATAGCCTAAAACTACACCAAAATAGACCTAAGGTCAAGGTATACTTAGGTTATAACCAAAGTGGGTCTGTTCCGTCTCAACGGAGCACTTCTGGCGGCCCCTTTTCTGCGTGCGGTCGGACTTAAGCTCACCAACCTTGGATCTAGGTGGAATTAAGTTTTCATTCCAGTTGGATTCAGAGATCACGCGTGGCAGACCAGTTTCAGTTCAACGGTCACCTAATCTCGATCGGGGATTTCAAGTACACTGCCATGTATATGAAAATTTTCCTGATTGAGGGTGTATTTGAGTCAGATTCTGACAGTCTGATTGCTTATATTTGGCCCGCAAACACCAAGTCTCAGATTACTTAAAGTTCATTTAATTTCTAAAGAAAACTAGGTTTTCTCACACTCCTCGCTCCAGGCTCAAGCGAATAGCCGTGAGACACTGTCTGGATTTTATCTCCGAGATGGTTGTCAAGCCCAGCGAGGTGGTCCTAATTCTATAACCTCGTATCATTCGGACTTTCGATGTGCGGTCCAGATCTGATACGGAGTTTCAATGTGCTCCCGAGAGCAGTTGGGTAATGAGTTTGATCCTAGATTTTAGGGTAACCTAGCGTCAACGATTCTACAAGTTTTGGGTCTTGCAGATCGTATTTAAAGTTATTCAAGCGGATTTCATGGCTAATCTAGTTTAACACTTTGTCTAATTTCTAAAGGATTTGATCCTAAGTGATTTCTGCCTGAGGTGGTACTCGGGCCATTGTACGGAATTTTTTTGAGTCGTTACACCAACTCACGAGGCAGTGGATCAACTTTAAGTGGTTATCGGTGGGCTGCAACGGTGGTAGGGTGTTCCAGGTTCCATACATATGTGAGCAAACATGGTTAACAAACAAGGTTGGTCAGTAAATATGTTAGACCACACGAGTCAGGCAAGCACGTGACAGCCGACATCGGGTACAAGCGACCATATAGTCTAATTACCGTCGACCACACACACTCGCCCAAATCCGTGGGTTTAGCCTCAAGACAGTCCTACCAACGGGACCGCCTTAACTCTCATTGTTTTCCTAACCAACCCTAGGGTTTGGATGGTGGTCCACAACATGTCAACGGATAGGGTTATCAACTAGCATAATCATCATCATGTTCTCACACCTCAACATACAATTCATATTCTCCTAATAAGCAAGCTAACACAATTTATGAGCAAGGGTGCATGTGTGTTGTGTGTGTTGGTGAGGAAGTTGCTCACTTCCTACAACTCATGGAAACAAATTACGCAAGAATTAATGAGGCACGCATGCTATAGGGCATCATCATATGAGCAATCCAACAAGACATCAACAAGCGATTATCAATTTGCACCAAGTCATGTGAGAAGCAAGAACAACATCATGTGAGGAAATCAAATAAAACATACAATTCCATACCACTCTAAATAAACATAAATTCCTAAGTTTTCTCTATATTCTCTAAATGCATCAACCAAGCAATCAAAATCATTAAACTCATAATGAAATTGGTGCTAGGCCACCTAGGAGTAATAGTCTGCACCTATGGATCATTGGAGAGTTGGAAAACGACCTAGGAAAGAGGGCTTTTGGGGTCGGACGACCGGAATCCCTAAAACAACCATTTACATGTTAGAACTTCATGCAAAACCCTCACACACACAAGGGTTTCAAGAAAAATAGGTGAGAGATTTACCTATACAATCAACGGAAGTGAATGGGCGGTCGTGGTAGAGGATTCGTTGAGGAAGAGGTGAGGAGTTACAAGCATCGGACTCCCTTGGCCCCACTTTGATCTATGACCCACATTCACTTACCCTTCCTCTCTTCTTCCTTTCTTCTTTATCTCTTTTCTCTCTTCTCTCTTTCTCTTCTCTAGGGCAAAATTCGTATGGGGAGAGGGGTGCCCAAAAGAAACCCTTATATAGGGCCAGATTTGGTGTAAATGGCCCCAAGGGCTAGGTCTTTACTATACTAGACCTATGGGAGGGTTTTTCTAAGCTTTAGGACCCACTATGGGGTGTACACATTGATTTACATAATAGGATAGTTAGCTCTAATGATGATTTACGCATGGATATGATTGGCCCGCCATTTGGATGCGCCGATCGACAAATATGATTAGAAGTATATTCAACGGTCACCGATAGTCGATCGGGGCCGCGGCTATACGGATATGAGCAAGGAAATATCCTTACCCCACATGTGAAGTTTGGTCGCAAACCGACGGTCCGAAATCCTCAACTTTGCATGAGAGTGGATGGCTCAATTCACTTAAGTTTCAGCTTCCTCCTTTAGGGTATTTGCAATTCTCATGCACTCGTCCTATGACTCAAGTTGAGCGGTTCTGGGCACTACCCAGGTCCGACTCCCGCGATGGACGTCGAGCCCAGCAAGACGGACATTACTTTATAATTTTGGAACTAGTGGTCCACCAACGAGTGGTCCAGAGCTTGTTTGGAAAATCGGGGCATTTCTGGAATGAATTTGGTAGTGAGATTTCTCGTAGACAATGATTAAGGTTTAGATTAATTATGTTCATGGTGTGGCCTATTTATAATTAGTGAAAGTAGAGATTTGGTCAAGATTACTCTAAACTGTCAGTTTTAGGCTAAAAGAGTAACGGGGTTGATTTGGTCTATTATTCGAGATTCGGGCCTTGTCTGACTCGGCTTCGGTTGGATCTTTAATTTATTTATAATTGTATTGATTTATTAGCGATGGGTCGGTTAGATTTCGGCCCACTGTAAACTTGATGTTCAGGTGATCGGGCGGATTCGTTGGCCTCCTACGGTCGATTAATTTAACTTGTGCGGTTTTTTACTGGTTTCACTCTTGTATATACTAACATTGAGTGATAATGGTCATTAAGTGATATTATAAGTTAATTACACGAAAAAATTTTCAAGGATTTTTAGAAATCCAAAATAATGAAAAGTCAGGATGTTACACTTCTCTTTCCCACCCTCGTGAAAATTGACTTAAATTTCCGCAGTCCACACAAGATCTGGACTCGAATCTGCGTAACCTCGACTGGTCGAAGGAAGGCCTCGACTGGTCGAGGGACCCCTTCGACTGGTCGTGCCATCTCCTCGACCGGTTGAGCATCCCGAACACCCAAAACATGAGATCGCTGGACTTTGAGTCGAGCAGCTCTCTCGAAAGGTCGAGCAAGGGCCACGACCGGTCGAGCAACCCAAAAAACTGATGATTGAAGGCTTTCTGACAACAAAGTAAATCTATCTAAAGGTTTTAACCTCGGTTTAACATCAATTGTTGAGAACTAAGGTTAAAAATTATATTTAGTTTTAGTTGGAGGCAACTAATGCTAAAATTTGGATTTAGTCTTGGTTGTTTCTTTTGACTTCGGTTGAAGTCCCTTTTAGCTTTCGTTTTTAAAATCCAGGTTAAAGCCTTTAACCATGGGCTTTCAGCCTCGATTTGGATATAAGAGCTAAAATCGAGGCTAAAAAGACTTTGGATAACTGAGCTAAAATCAAGGCTAAAAAGACTTTAACTTCAATTTTTAACATTTTAACGACGGTTTGGATTGGGGCTATTTTTTTTTTATTTTTTTTTTTCTCTTAGTGAGAACTCTTAATGCAAGATCCACAAGATCTCACACAAACACTGTCATCCTAGTGAATCTGGACCCACCATTATATATCTTAAAGTATTTATGACATATGCCATGATTCTCACATCAAAATTATGAATGAATATGGCCCATCTCATATAAATGATGATAATCATTCAAAATATGGAACCTTCTATCATGACCTATCAACATCACATTCACACAATCCAAAATCATTAAATGAAATGACAATAACTTTGAAATAAAATAGATAAGAGAGAGGGAAATATAATAGGTTTTAAAAGTCTGAATTGTTGTTATTTTAACTTGTATTGAAAATTAAAACTAAGTGCTTAACTTTTTATATTTATTAAATGGTTTGAATTTTGAAAATCATTGAAAATTATTAATTTTAGTGATAAGTGTTGTAATTAAATTTTATTAAACGGTACAAAATATAATTCAAGCTGTTGTTGGCTTTTTGCTGTGAGGGGTTAGCATGTCCAAAAGCTAATTGAATTGTATATATTAGAGATTGAAATTTGTCAGCCTTTCCTTATCTCCACGAGATTTAATTATTGCAAACCAATTCAATTGAGAGTCTAAACGGGTTCCAAAGTAATTCTTGGAAAGTGATAACGTAGAACATCGTCGAAATTGGTCCACCAACTAAGCGACCTACACCGTCCAAATCAATGGACGGTTGATCGTCTGACTCAATGTGTGCTGTGGCCCACTTAATAAGTGGATTTGTGTGAACATCCAATTGCGTCATTATTCCAAACAATTGTTAGCTGATAGCGGACGTGGAATAGATACTTACAAGGTCAGTAGCCAAATTGCTACTGAAGTGACGTCACCAACCTCTGTGGACCCCACCATGATGCGTGTGTTGTATCCATACCGTCCAACAATATGTAGAGATCATTTTATGGCATTAGAAAAAGAATGAGATAGATCTAAAGTTCAAGTGGACCCACCACAGAAAACTGTGAGAGCAGTCACACTCACTGTTGAAACATTTATAGCGCCCACCATGATGTATTTTTGAGATCCAACCTATTCATAAGTTAACATAGAGATAGATGAAGTGAAAATAAGAATATCAGCTTGATCGGAAACTACCGTGGCCCTTATGAAGTTTTGAACGGTGGATGTCACTGTCCCCACTCTTTTCTATGGTGGGATCCACTTGAACTTTATATCTATCTCATTCTTTTTTTCATGCATCATGGTGGGGTCCACAGAGCTTGGTGACGTCACTTCAGTATTTAATCCGCGTCCGCTGATAGCATGGGAGAAAAAGACGCGCTGGACCGCAGGAATTCGAATCTAGATGGTTTCCTGATGGGACACACCATTAGATGGACGCTTCCTAATAGGCAATAGACGTCCCGTTATCTCTACGCATCATTCTTTGATCGAAACCGTTCATTTGATGGGATCCCCTCGGGACTGGTATCCATTGTCCACTGTGGGGACCATCAGATCAACAGCGTTGAACGACTAGAGTGGGTCATAATTCTACGGTCAGGATATACCTCATTGACCATCGTACATCTCTACACTGTAGGATGGTGTGGCGTTTACTTGGTCGCCGTAAAAATGGGTCTCCGTTGATTTCGATGCCCGTCAAGCACGCTATTTAGATCAAATGAACGGCGCTGGTGCGTTGGATTGCTGCCCTCGGTCAATGGGACCGGATTGCATCGTACACCCGCTCGTCTCTAGCCACGAACGGGCAGTTCCGTAGGCGGGCCCACCGTGATGTATCTATCTATCCATGCCGTACATCCCCTCTCTCATATAATTTTAAGATATGTGCACAAAAATGAGGTAGATCCAACGCTCAAATGAACCGCACCAAAAATGACTCTTGCATTTAATGCAACCAAGATTATTATTTGGTGTGGTCCACTTCAGCGTTGGATCTGCCTCATTTTTGTTCACATATCTTAAAATCATCTGAGAGAAGGGATGGACGGCGTGGTAAACAGATACATCATGGTGAGCCCCCCAACAGAACTGCCCGTTCGTGGCTCGAGACCGACGGTTGCTGGACGCAATCCGCGTCCCGGTCAATGAACGAATGACATTTGGGTCAACCATCTACATACCGTTGGGTATATACGACATGTAAGACCCAAAATAATGGTCGCGCAAGTAAACTTTCATAGGCCTCACGGCTCACACGTGGCAATGTGCCAGACTTGTGTGAGATCTAGTCTACTCATCAGGTGGGACCCAAAGCGGAAATTCCCTGTGATCAAAATCAGGCTAGTCTGTCCATATTTAAAAAATGGACAGTCAGGCCAGGGATAACCAACGATCCACTTTCACGAGGGGAACGCTCTTGATGGACGTCTCGGATCTGGCACTCATGTAAATGGGGTAAATTCTTTCGGGCTGAATGATTTACTGTACATTCGGGCTTTGAGTGATCCGAACCGTTGATACCGTGGGACTCTCTCATGCATCATAATTCCCCAGATTAGAAAACACTACAAACAAAATATTTTGAGGTTTGTTCAAGTTACAGACAGGTAGCGTCCGGATCTTGGGCACGTTAATCACACATGCCAATATGGTACGTGTGTGTAAGATCTTAGCTTTCCATGTGGTGGGCCACATTGCCTAGATTATCTGCCCAAAAATAATGCCGGTTCACTCCTCAGATAGGCCAGAGAGTAGGAAACAAGCGAATGGCAACGTGGCATTCTTTTCTAGCCGTCCAATTGCATGAGGAAAAAAGTAATAGCTTACGAGGGAACGATCACATGGATAATTGCCGTGAGTTCGTGCTGTGAGGCCCACCCTGATGTGATCATGCCATCTAAGCCGTCCACTAAGGCCTAGGTCTTGAAATCCAACCTCAACCATGACTGGGGTGGGAGACAGAAGAAGGGGTCCACACCATAGAAACTTCTAGATAGAATGTGGGGTCCACCACATTGTTTATATTGCATCCAACCCGATCATCATGTGAATATACAGGTTTTAGGCGTGATAGCATGTTTCTCCCTGCGGTGTGTCCCACCTGAGTGGTGGATCTGGATTATTCTTGAGACAAGAAAATCAGGAGGCCCACTGGATGCAGGGTTTATATTTCAAGTACACATTACGGGTGGGCCCCACACACCTCGAACGCATAGTATACATATCATTAGGCTAGCTTGGAGCATACTCCAATGGCCCATATTCAACCTACACGTGTGCCCGGAAGCGGATTGGCTGCTGTACCACACACCAGCTATATAGCTTGTGTATTGATGTCAACAAGTTCAGTGGGTCCCATCATGAGGTATGTGCTATATCCAAACCGTCCATCCATTTAGTGAGCTCGTATTAAGGCTTGAACCGAAAAATAAAAAAGATCTAAAGATCAATTGAACCACACTGCAAAAAGCCGTAGGGGATTGAATGTCTATCATTGAAGCCCTCTTGGGGTCACAAAAGTTTCAGAAATATGAAATTTGTTTTTACTCTTCATCCATGTAATTTTGACCTTATTAGGAGATTGTATGGAAAGTAAACATTATGGTGGGCCCTATAAATTTTTTAAGGGTGAAAATCATTATCCTCGCCGCTATTTTTGGTGTGGTCCATTTGAACTTTGGACACGATTCATTTTTTGTCTAATGCTCTTAAATTATCTCAAAAAATGGATGAACAGTTTGGATATAATAAAAACATCACAGTGGGATCAAAAACATCATTGTGGGACCATGTAACTTTCGTTTCCTTTCGACCGTGCGTACAACCAGGAGCTCGAGGAGCGGCGGCGCTTCTGGTCGCATGACAGGTACTTTCACCAGCTATACAGGAAAAAGTTATGAGTCCGTATAATGCTCTTGTTTATTCGCTGCCCAAAAACTTATCTTAGGTGACTCTGAAGGTACGGATATTAATTTTGTGACGAAAATATTAAAATAAGAGCATTTTTGTTTTTGTTTTAAGTTTATCCATATAAATAAAGGTCTACTTCACATAAGCTTACACGACATCAGCAAGTTCTACGGGTCACATCATGAGGTATATGTTATATTCAAACTGTTCATCCATTTCGCAATCCAGTCTTAAAGCTTAGACTAAAAAAAAGATAGATCTAAGGATCAAGTGAACCACACTGCAAAAAATAGTAGGGACTTGAACATCTACCATTGAAACACTTTTAGGGCCACAGATGTTACGGATCAAAATGAAATTTGTTTTTCCTCTTCATCTATGTATTTGTAGCCTTATTAATAGATTAGATGGAAAACAAGCATTATGGTGGGCTTTACAAATGTTTTAACTGTAAAAATCATTAGCTATTTCTGGTATAGTCCATTTGTGCTTTGTATATGGTTATTGTTTTTGCCAATATTCCGAATGATCTCAAAAAATGGATGAACAGAGTAGATATTATAAATAAATAGATAATTGTGGAGCCACGTAACTTTGACCTCCTTTGAACCGTTCGTACAACTCGAGCTCGAGGAGCGTCGGCGCCCATCTTCGCACGGCACGTATCTACACTTTATATAGCTGATGTGTGGTACACCAGCCAATCCGCTTCCTCCATGATGAGTGGCCAGATTCTAGAAGCTCGACATATGTCAGCCATTAGAAAATCAAAAACATCGGCGGCATTACACGCAAATCGCCGTGTAATGACCACCGTATTTATTTTATGAAAGTCAAGTGTCAGGAGCTCCATGAATTCCCTTGTACACCTCACCCTGATAAGGATTGCCAGTAGCATTCACGATTCTTTCATGTAGGGATCTGATCAGGTGGGCCCCACTTGTCGCCCCATCATGTCATATTTCTGTCCAAATGGGATACGTGGACAAGATCTGGACCATTCATGCGGTGTGTTCAGTAGTGGATAGGTTGTTCATAAATAATTGTCCTGATTGAATGATCCTAACCATCTGATCGGGCCTTATGAATGGACTCTGTTCTGTTTATCTGATTGGAACCAATTTTCGGACTGTGGGGAATCAGTTAAGCTGGACCACGTTCATATTACAATGTATGTGACGAATAAGATGGAAGCCCACGTTCTTCGCATGCAAGATGGACGGTGTGGATGCATCATACCTTTAGTCCCCCTTGGAGCACTGGCTCAGCTCTTTTAATCATATCATTTCTCCAGATAATGAATAGAGAAAACAGCTTTCTATGTGTTTAAGATAGATGGTGATAACGATCATGATGGTAGGTGACATTAATCTTTCTATAATTATTTGATACTCTGGCTGCATACGAGGCTTGATACACAGGCACTCAGAAATTGTACAGTAAGCATACATTAGCTCAAATTAAATCTAAACAATTGCCGCAAAATTAGATTGATCAGGCAATCCTAACCTCTGATTTGTGGACGCTTGTTTGTTGAACCGTCGGATGGGATGGTCAGCTAATCAAATAATTGTACATTTTGGTTCATGGTTTTGGACGGCTTAATTCGAATTGTTTCTATTCCATATATGCAAAAGTAATTTATAAGTGCCTGCGTATCATTCATTACACTTCGCCAGAGTAGCAAAGTTTTTCTCTATTCATTTTTAAAACTACCATAGACACATTTATTTAGTGGACCCCATTTCTTCAATAGTCCAAGATCATTTATGATTATGCCTGCTTTGATCGGGAAAAGATATTCAATTGATGGGCCCCATTCATCAATGACCTACGATCATTTATGATGCCAACTTTGATCGGCAACATGTATTTAATTGGTGGGCCCCATTCTTAAATCATCAGAGGTCGTGTATGATGCCTACTTTGATCGGTGCAGATACTTGCTTGGTGGGTCCCATTCTTTAATCAGTGAACCTTATTAGAGCAGGCTATTGTTTTGGTCAGATGGTGATGCGCAACTTGATCATGGCTTCGGATTTTACATGGTTTATAATTATGACAGCGACAATTGATGTGGACAATCAACGACCAAGATGCCATAGGATTAGGATTTTCGTGGCCGGCCCATTTTCAAGTCAGGATGGATGTGCATAGACGCTAGACGGCTTGACTCTGACTTGAAATGGGGGCTGTTTGTTTCACTAACCTGGTGGTCTGTGTTGGAAAATCCCTGTGGGCCTATCATATTAATATGTTTTATTCATACTGTCCATTCATTTTTACAGATCAATAAAAAAAAATGAGGTAGATCCATATCTCAGGTAGACCACACCACAGGAAAGAGTGGTGATTGAACACTCACCATTAAGAACTTCTCACGGCCTCCAAAGCTTTGAATCAAGCTGATATTTTTCTTTTCCCTTCATTTAGGTCATACGTTGGATCGCAAATAAATATTACAATGGACCCTAGATAGTTTTTAATGGTGGGCGTTCAATTACCATGGTTTTCTGTGGTGTGACCCACCTGAGATTTTGAAGGCTCATTTTTGGACTCATGTCCTAAAATGCATTGGGAAAATGGATGAATGGAGTGGATAAAACATTTACATCATGGTGGGGCACACATCACCAATCAATACTATCATGATCAGATCCCTTTATTCGGTCTTCGGTTTGGCCGTGGTAAAATCGTAACGTTGACATTTAATTTATACTGGGTAATTGGCTAAATAAACAGGCCATAAAAATTATTTTATTAGATTGGCTCAAGGGATGGAGGTGGCGCACCCTAGACCCTGCTACTTTGCGCATGTGGTTAGGCCAGCTTCTGGGCCGAATCTCATAACTCGTGCATGAGCCTGGCCCACAGTTTCATGGTCCAAATTAGGATGGGCTTTTGACGGGCTGGACCACTCCAATTAGGCGCCATATCTCAATTTGCTAAGATTGAGTTCTCTAGTCCTCCAAACATCCATGTGGAATGTTGCACTCTCAGTTTTTGAGATGATTCTTATCGTGGCCGTTTCTTCATTATGTTTGGTACGGAATGGGCCATAGACTAAAAAATATACGGACCAGATGATCTGATCTAGAGGCACGCAAATGGACACGTTTCCAATTGTCTGATCAGTGGTTTTGGATCAGTTGATCTGAACCTCGTTGATGTATGCCACGTGTAAAATAAGCATAGGGTTATTGAATTACCTCCTTTAATCATAGCTCCAAACATGGGACGCGGATTTCCTGCGAAAGCCTTTAAGAGGAAGTTCCTGCGCAAGGATGCTGGGTGGGGCCCACAGAGATGTTGTTGAGAAATCCAGCCCGTTCATCATCTTTGAGAGCTCATTTTAGGAGAGTAGACTAAAAAATTATGTGTATCCAAAACTTAAGTGAGTCACACGAGAGTAAAAAGTGGGGATTCGGTCTGAATAGTTGAAACATTCTCAGGGCCATAAAATTTTTATGTCAGGCAATTTTTTGGTATTTTTACTTCATCCCAGTGGTAATAACCTTATAAACGGTTTGGATGGCATATAAACATCAAGGAGGAGCCCAGGAAGGTTTCAACGGTAGGAATTTCTTTCCCCAATTTTCCCCCTCGTGTGACCCACTTGTGTTTTGGATCCACCTAAAATTTCTTAAAATAAGCTCTCAAAATAGATGGACGGGTGGATTTCTCACAAACATCTCTGTGGGCCCCACCCAGCATCCCTGCGCAGTAACTTCCTGCGAAAGGCTTTCGCGGGAAATCCGCGTCCCCAAACATCGGCAGATACTTCGCAGGAAATCCTCGTCCCCTCGGTAAATACATTTGCTTTTTATGTGTTTAAGAGAAAGATGAAGATGATGATGAAGATAACAGAAGGTAGCATGAATCCTTTTACTAGCTATAATCAACACATCTAAATAGGTGGGGCCCAGTTCTTCAATCACCTTAGATCATTTTATGATTTCTGATTTTACCGGCACAGATAATCGATCGGTGGCCTCTGTTCTTCAATCAGTGGACCCCATTGATAGTACCCACTTTGATAATGACTAAGAATGTCACACTGTCATTTCCACAATCGACGGCTGCCAAGGGATGGGCACTAAAGAGAACCAACGGCCAGGATGGTCACATGGGACAGTATACCAATGACTTGGGCAGGGAATGGTCTCGCTAAATACATGAATTAGTCTTGGATCCTTAGCTTGATGGTGGGCCCCTACCAGCCCTACCTAGGCCTGACCCAGCCCAAGGCTGCAACAGCCAAAATGAAAAAAAAAAAAAAAAAAAAGCTCGAGCCAGCCTATAACATTTATACACGGCCAAGATTAGTCTGGCTAATAAACACAACCTATGCCCAGCTCAAATAATAGATAGTCTTAAAATCCGGTCCCGGCCAGTTCTTAAGAGGTCCAAGCCCAATAGCCGGCAGATGAACCAACCTGGCCAGTCGACAGCTCTGCCCAAACTACCTTAAGGCTTTCTAGGCCGAACTACGAAGCCATGATGAAGCCCAGACCCATGTAGTAAACAGGTACGACGCTAGACTTCGTTTATTAACTCAGGTTGAGTGGACGGGCGCTTGGAAGATAAGGACTTGTGCTCGGCCGAGCCTGGCCAACAAGTAAACTTAGCATTGCCCAAGAGGAGAACGGGCTTAAACTTAGGTCAGGCTAGATGGTCCAATTGCAACCCTATAATCTTCTTTTGCTTTGCCAAACATCAATATTCCTATGTTGCATTTGCCATGGACCATCACCTTCACACGGTAGCGATTATACCAATTAGTGACCACAGTAGCTGCAACTTTAGCTACTTGTGATGATGGCTGTTTTGATGGTGCAACCAATTTTGGTATGAAAAAAAATAGTTTGGAACTTTCATTAGTTTCTCGGGAAGATACTGTTGTCATTGATTCACACTTCTAGTGTCAACCATGTAAGTTCTGGGGATTATTTTTTGGATATTTATAATGTTAATAATCTATCTAACAATGTCTATTAAGCACTAATTGAAAATAAAGGAATTTTATATAGGAATTCGCAATTGATGCTGCCACCTTAAGCTTGTTGGAGAGATTGATTGCTAGTGAAAGCAGTTAAGAGTGAATTTATCGACTATTGACTTATAGGCCCAGTTTTTTTTTTTTTCCTCCATGTACTCACCTTATTTATTATTATTTTTTTTGTTAGCTTGTTAGTACACACCCACAGTCAGTACACACTCCATTGTTAGCCACCCCCACTAGGGAATCGATACCATGACCTCAACATTGAAACGAGGAATTTTCACTCAGTCTACCACTTGAGCTATGGATCAGGGTGTTATAGGCCCAGTTAACTTCTCATAGAACAATATTAAGATTTGATTGATCCAATTGAATTGTAATTAATGACATGGTCAATCCTTGAATTGAATGGAATCAAATGAAATGAGAATCATTCTATCAATTTTTTTATTTTTTACTTTTCCGTTGATGCTTCCACTCCTCACCGTTGGTACGATGGGTTTATTAAAACTTGGTGAGGATAGAAGGGACCAAGGTTATTTTTATAGGGTTAGATTGGTGGTGGAGGAATCCTATCCATAGCTGGATTCTTTCTTATTGCCTATGTGTCACGCCCCAGACTCAGTAACCGGACTCACAAGGATTTGGATGACCGGTTCTGAACGCAACAACCTCCATAGTACCCCATTCTCGGCTCTTGGGGCAGGTTCCGATCCTGGGATCCTACAAGGAGGATTTTCGTAACAGTATAATCATTCCAATACGAGCATACCTAAGATCACAGCAAGAACATCTGAGAATAACAAAGGCACACATCGCAAAATCCACTATAAATTTAAACTTTTACAATCATCCATAAGGTTCAAAAGGACATACATGAGATAAAAGGAAAAGAGAGAAAGGTCAGCAACACTGGAGTCCTCAAATGCTCAGCTCTACTCCATGCTCTATTACTATGTCGCCTGCCTAGAGTATCCTGCACGCATCAATCGTGCATAAGCTTATAAAAGCTTAGAGGGTGGTGTAGGTGTGTGATAATGGTGCACAGAAGAATAGTAGGAGATACAAGGAGAGAAGCATGGTCAATGAGGATATCACTAGCCTTACCCAGGCTTAACATGAATAAGATGCAATGAGTACTGGGTACCATGCCAAGGCAATGCATGAAGGGGCTTGTACAACCAATGCTAATGCATTGCAAGTAATGTCAGTGATCATATCCAAACCACAAGTCATGTACATTTTCGATCATAAGGAAATCACCGGGGTCCATTACACTGCTGAATGATTACGCTCTACAGACCCCGCACAGTCAAACAAGCGTAAGAGACCTCACTACCCGCCTGCGGACAGCCAATCACCAACAAGGCCTGAAGTAACGCCCCGAAAAATTGGGGGTCGTGCATACGCTCGACTCCCGAGTCCCCGAGTGTCACTTATCATCAATTTTATGGTTTTATGATTTATCAAGTTTAAATGCACAGCATGGAATTAATTGAAACATGAGGCACATCCACAACTAGTCAACTGAACTGAAAGAAATCAATATATATATAGGTTCATAAGAATATAAATGGGCCACACAAGGCGATGCCCAACAAAATCGCAAAGAAAAACATATGCCCAAAAGAATGGTGCGCTAAACCCATGACTCAACGCTCTAGAATCTAGTCTCCTAAGCCGATGGAGAACCGTCCATCAACTGGAAGTATGACAACTCCTCCTCCTCGTCGAGAGTAGCATCGCCACGCTCCATTTGCTCTGCATCCCCTGCATCTATGAGAGAGTCTGGTTGGTGTTTTAAAATACTGTCCCAGAGTGGGAGTGAGTGATCAACTCAGTGTAAACTATTGGTCTCAATTTTTAACAGGCATCAATTATAATATGAATTTAATAAAAATCAGACAATCATCAACACCTAGCGACTCTTATTTAAATGCATGCATGCGGGATGATATGATGCATGCCCTCACCACAACGCTCCCTCAAGCGACTCCATCTAACGATCGCATATGACAACACTCCCTCAGAGCGACCTCGACTGCCGAGTCGCCACCCTAACTAATGTGATGCAATGCGATCGTGTTAGTCGAGTTATTAGTTAAGTCCATTCATCCAACAAGTTGGGGATTCTGATTCACCCTACGTATCACTGCCCTAAACTGGTTACGAGGCTAAGACCCAACAATGTGTGAGGCCGAGGCCCCGTGGTCCGTGATCCTGTCGGGTTCCTCATCCCTGACACCAAGCACATGAGGAGTGCCGAAAGGAAGGGACTGCTCGCGATCACGACGGAGAGGCGCGGTACCCCAGCGTAGGCCGACAGCTCGGACACAATGTCCCATTCCACCATGCCTGACTCACGAGGCTGTGGACTAATTTCAAGTGGATTATTGTTGGGCTACAATGGTTGCAGGGTGGTTCAGGTTCCATACATATGTGAGCACCTAGGGTTAACAAACAGGGTTGGTCAGGCCGTAGGCTAGACCGCACAAATCAGGCGAGCGTGAGACGAGTGACTTCGGGTACAAGAGACCCGTGTAGTCGAACTACAGCCACTCGAACACACCCGCCCAAATTCACGGGTCTAGCCCTAGCATAGCCCTACCGATGGGACTACCGTCTCTTGTCATGTTCCAGACCTACCCAAAGGTGTGAGGGTGATCCTAACGAGCTATCAACTAGTATATCAACATCGTATCTCATGCATCTGAGTCAAATGAATCAAATATTCCTAGCAAGCATTCATGAATTAAGGTGCATGTGTATTGTGTGTGTGTGTAAGGAAGTTAAGCACTTTCTCTATCCTAACAGGCCATATGCACAAGAGAAATGAAATCATACACACCATGAATCAATAATATATGGAAGAAATGACGAGACAGAAGCATGTTATCATCCATACACGAAATCATGTGAGCAACAAATAGCATCATGAAGAACCATCATGCATATCCATACAATTTCAAGAACCTACAATTCATAGGGGTTCTTTAGACTTTCAAATATACCAACCAAGCATTCAAAATCATGAAGCTAGTACTACAATTGGTGTTAGGCCACCTAAGAACAATGGTCCGCACCTTAGGATTCGTTGGAGATTTGAAAATGACCTAAGAACGTCGATTTGGGGACCGGTTGGTCGGAATCCCTAAAGCAACCTCATACATGAGAGAAATCCATGCAAAAACCCCCCTTCCTCACAAGGGTTCTAAGGCAAAGGGAGGAGGAACCTTACCTAAACGGTTGACGGATGATTTTGGTGGTTGTGGTGTAGGGTTTTGTAACATCATGATTTTTCACTGTTTTAGATTTCCAAAAAAAATCCTTAAATTTTTTTTAATTAACTTATAAAATCACTTAATGACCATTAGCACTCAATGTTAGTTTATACTGGGGTAGACCAGTCTAGTTATAATGGGTCCAAATGCGGGCCGCCAAGCCAGATGGCCTATTTACACTTAACAACAGCCCGTGTTGGCCGCCCAGCGACCGAGGAAGGTCAGAAAAATCTAAAAATTTAGGAAATCATATATCTCACTGGGCTTGTGGTCCATCGTGGACTGCGGACCCAGTGGACACCCAGAACTGGGATTTGGTACTAGCCGAATACACCCCACCAATGCCAGAATTGAAATCTGACACTTACAAATAAAACCGAGATACCAGGCCTTCCGACCGTCGGATTCCTTCCAAATTTACGAAGAATGTTTAATGTATTTTTCTACACCGCCCAAAAAATCTGGGTCCCGATCGTGGCACGGTGACCGTTGATCTCAAATCGAGCCCGTACGATCAAACCCCATATCCGATCGTTCTCAAATTTTGTATGGCCCTTTATCGGGCCATGAAACACCTACTTATAAATTTCAAGGCCAGGGGGCCACCAGAGATTCTCCAATCACCGGAATGGACCCCATAGGGCCATTTAATAATCAGAACCGTTTGATCAAACCCCATAATCGTTCATCCATTTGTTCCCAAACTTTGTATGACCCTTCATCAGACCATGAAGCCCCTATCCTATAAATTTTGTGACCAGACCCATCAGAGCAACCCCGATACTCTTTTAGCCTAAAACCGACGGTTTAGAGTAAGCACGACCAAATCTCCACCTTCACTAGTTATAAATAGGCCACACTATGAACATAGTTAATCTAAACATTAATCATTGCCCACGAGAAATCTCACTGCCAAATTCATTCCAGAAATGCCCCAATTTTCCAAACAAGCTCTAGACAGCTCGTTGGTGGGCCACTAGTCCCAAAATTATAGAGTAATGTCCGTCTTGTTGGGCTCGACGTCCATCGCGGGAGTCAGACCTGGGTAGTGCCCAGTGCCACTCAACTTGAAGCAAAGGACGAGTGCATGAGAAGTGCAAATACCCCAAGGAAAGGATCTGGAACTTAAGTGAATTAGGTCGTCCACTCTTATACCAAGTTGAGAATTTCGGACCGTCGATTTACGATCAAACTTTACCCGTGGATTAAGAATATTTTTCTGCTCATATCCGTGTAGCCGCGGCCCCGATCAACTATCAGTGACCATTAAACAGACTTATAATCATATCCGTTGATTGACACATCCAAATGGCGGGTCGATCATATCCATACGTAGATCATCATTAGGGCTAACTATCCTACGGTGTAAATCAATGTGTACACCCCATAGTGGGCCCTAGAGCTTAGAAAGACCCTTCCATAGGTCTAGTATAGTAAAAACTCAACACTTGGGGTCATTTTCACCAAATCTAGTATTATAAAAGGGCCTCATTTGGGCACCCCTTCTCCCCATACGATTTTACCCTAGAGAAGGAAAGAGAGAAGAGAGAAAAAGGGATAAGAGAAAGAGGAGAAAGGAGAAGAAAGAGAGAGGGAAGGTGAGCAAGGTGGACCCTAAATCAAGGTGGGGCCCAAGGAAATCAACCCCTTCGACTCCCCAACTCATCTCCAAGAGGAGACCCTACACCACAACCACCAAAATCATCCGTCAATCGTCTAGGTAAGGTTCCTCCTCCCTTTGCCTTAGAACCCTTATGAGGAAGGGGGTTTTTGCATGTATTTCTCACATGTATGAGCTCGATTTAGGGATTCTGACCAACCGGCCCCCAAATCGACATTCCTAGGTCATTTTCAAGTCTTCAACGAATCCTAAGGTGCGGACTATTATTCTTAGGTGGCCTAGCACCAATTCTAGTATGTGTTTAATGATTTTAGTTGCTTGAATGTTATGTTTGGAGAATCTAGAGAAACCCTAGGACTTTCATGTTTGTTAAAATTGTATGTTTGGCTCCCACATGATGTTACTCTTGCCTTTCACATGATTTTGTGTATGGACGATTATATGCCCACGCCTTGTTTGATATTCTCATATGATGTGCCTCATAATATGTATGATTCCTTGATGTTAGTGTATTTTGGTTCTAGGGGAGGTAGGAAGTGCTTAACTTCCTCACCAACTCACACCACGCACACACTTCTTGTTCATAATATTAATAGCTTTACATGTTGGTAGAAATTTAGCATTGTTTGTTGAGAAGCATGAGAACATGATGTCGTTTATGTTAGATGATGCATTGATACTTGGCATGTTATGGATTCCCTTCACCCTTTTTGGGTTGGTCAGGAACATGATGAGAGACGGTAGTCCCGTCGGTAGGACTACGCTAGGGTTAGACCCGTGGATTTGGGGGGGTGTGTTCGGGTGGCTGTAGTTCGACTACATGGGTCCCTTGTGCCCAAAGTCATTCATCTCACGCTCGCTTGACTCGTGAGGTCTAGCCTATTACCTGACTAACCCTGTTTGTTAACCCTGTGTGCTCACCTATATATGGAACCTGAACCACCCTACAACCGTTGTAGCCCATCAATAACCAACTTGAAACTGGTCCACAGCCTCGTGGGCCGGGCATGGTGGAATGGGACACTGTGGCCGAGCTGTCGGCCTACGCTGGGGTACCACGCCTCCCTGTAGTGACCGCGAGCGATCCCTTCTTTTCGACACTCCTCATGTGCTTGGAGTTGGTGATGAGGAACCCGACGGGATCACAGACCGCGGGGCCTCAGCCTTACGCATTGGGGGGTCTTGGCCTCGCAACCAGCTTAGGGCAGTAATACGTAGGGTGAATCAGAATCCCCAACCTGCTGGATGAATGGACTTAACTAATAACTCGGCTAACACGATCACATTGCATCGCATTAGTTAGGGTGGCGACTCGGCAGTCGAGGTTGCTCTGAGGGAGTGTTGTCATATGCGATCGTTAGATGGAGTCGCTTAAGGGAGTGTTGTGGCGAGGGCATGCATCATATCATCCCGCATGCATGCATTTTAATAAGAGTTGTTAGGTGTTGATGATTGACTGTTTTTCATTAAGTTCATATTACAATTGATGTCTGTTATAACTTAAGACTAATAGTACACACTGAGTTGATTACTCACTCCCACTCTGGGATGGTGTTTTAAAACACCAACCAGACTCTCTCATAGATGCAGGGGATGCAGAGCAGATGGAGCGTGGTGATGCTACTCTCGACGAGGAGGAGGAGCTGTCATACTTTCAGCTGATGGACGGCTCTCAGTCAGTTAGAGAGGCGGGATCGGATCGCTGAGCGTGGGCTCGGCTCTATTCTTTTAGATTCACTATTCTCTTGTGATTTTGTTGGGCGATGCCTTGGGCGGCCCGTATACATTCTTTTGGACCTGTTCATATATACATATATATCTTCTTCTTTTCAGTAGACTTGTGTGATTGTGTTTCATGCTCCAGGATATTCCAAATTGTGCATTTAAGCTTGATTAACCATAAAACCATAAAATGTATGATAAGTGACACTCAGGAACTCGGGAGTCGAGTCTATGCACGACCCCCGATTTTTCGGGGCATTACAGGTTTCCTCTTGGAGATGAGGTAGGGAGTTAGAAGGGATGATCTCCTTGGGCCCCACCACGATCTAAGGTCCACCTTGCTCTTCTTCCCTCTCTCATTCTTTTCTTTTCTCCTCTTTCTCTTCTCCCTTTTCTCTCTTCTCTCCTTCCTTCTATAGGGCAAAATCGTATAGGGAGAAGGGGTGCCCAAATGAGGCCCTTTTATAATGCCAGATTTGGTGGAAATGGCCCCAAGTGTTGAGTTTTTAATATACTAGACCTATGGGAGGGTCTTTCTAAGCTCTAGGGCCCACTATGGGGTGTACACATTGATTTACACAATAGGATAGTTAGCCCTAATGATGATCTACGTATGGATATGATTGACCCGCCATTTGGATGTGTCAATCAACGGATATGATTATAAGTCTGTTTAACGGTCATCGATAGTCGATCGGGGCCGCGGCTATACGGATATGAGCAGGAAAATATTCTTAATCCACAGGTAAAGTTTGGTCGTAAACCGACGGTCCGAAATCCTTAACTTGGCATAAGAGTGGACGACCCAATTCACTTAAGTTCCAGCTCCTTTCCTTGTGGTATTTGCCTTCTCATGCACTCGTCCTTTGGTTCAAGTTGAGCGGTTCTAGGCACTACCCAGGTCCGACTCCCGCGATGGACGTTGAGCCCAATAAGATGGACATTACTCTATAATTTTGGGACTAGTGGCCCACCACCGAGCGGTCTAGAGATTGTTTAGAAAATCGGGGGCATTTCTGGAATGAATTTGGTAGTGAGATTTCTCGTGGGCAATGATTAGTGTTTGGATTAACTACGTTCATAGTGTGGCCTATTATAACTAGTGAAGGTGAAGATTTGGTCGTGCTTACTCTAAACCGTCGGTTTTAGGCTAAAAGAGTAACGGGGTTGCTCTGATGAGTCTCTGGTCACGAAATTTATAGGACAGGGGCTTCACGGCCTGATAAAGGGTCATACAATGTTTGGGAACAATTGGATGAACGATTATGGGGTTTGATCAAACGGTTCTGATTATTAAATGGCCCTGTGGGGTCCATTCTGATTGATAGGGCATTTCTGGTGGCCTTCTGGCCATGAAATTTATAGGATAAGTGGTCCATGGCCTGATGAAGGGTCATGCAAAATTTAAAAATGATTGGATATGGGGTTTGATCGTACGGGCCCGATTTGCGATCAACGGTCACCGTGCCACGATCGGGACCCAGATTTTGTGGGCGGGCGTAGAAAAATACATTAAACATTCATTGTAAATTTAGAAAAAATTCGACGCCTGGAAGGCCTGGTATCTCGGTTTTATTTGCAAGTGCCAGATTCCAATTCTGGCATTGGTGAGGTGTATTCGGCTAGTGCCAGATCCTAGTTCTGGGTATCTACTGGGTCCGCAGTCTGCGATGGACCACAAGCCCAGTGAGATCTATGATTTTCTAAATTTTCAGATTTTTCTGACCTTCCTCGGTCACTGGGCGGCCCACACGGGCTATTGTTAAGTGTAATCGGGTTACCTGGCTTGACGGCTCGCACATGGTCTGATCGTGACCAGACAGGACCACTCGTGTATAAGCTAACGTTGGATGCTAATGGTCAGTTAAGTGATATTATAAGTTAATAAAAAAATTTCAAGGATTTTTGGAAATCCAAAACAGTGAAATCGAGAGGATGTTACAATCTACCCCCCTTAAAAATAATTCCATCCCCGAAATGCCTAAGGGTAATAAATAAATTATATTATCATTGTTTGCCTAAGTTTTATTGATTTTAGGTTATATGCGTGGTAGTGGTGCCATAGTAACTATACTAGCCTTGCTTATTATATTCTACCCTCCTTAAAAATTTTCACCATTGAAGTTTGAAAACAATGTCAAAATCATGATTATCGTGCTAAGTGTTTGCTGATAAAATTTACCTAAGGGTGGTGTATTATACTCTTTATGATCAAGCTAATACAGAAAAAACAACGGTTGTGGTAGGCTCAAATCCGATACGTCGATTGTCCGCTTGACCAGGGCAGACAACTCATTGTATCCCTTCTGAATCCTGATGGATCCTGGTCTTCTGCTCGGTCAAAACAGTGAGTCCGTTGGTAGTCGCTCAGGATTGAGAATTGGGTCAAGCCGCGAATACTTCGCAAGTGTATAGTCCCGTAATTTCATAGTCCGATCAATCTAAATGTTTAAGGAATATCTCATATCATTGAAAAGTTAAAAACTCCCATTCTTTTTTTTTTAGGTTGTCATTCGGGTCTTTGTCAAATGGAGTTCTCGTTTTAATTCATGTCCAAATTTGTGATTAATAAATCTTTCACTATGCCTATGGTCAAACGATTATCCCAGAAAAGTTTTTAAAGACACAAATTTGTATATGAATTACCATTTCAATCCTATGGCTAGTGAGTTAATCGCAGACTACACTTTGGTTTCATAAATTTCAAGAATGAAGGAATAGTCGAGGTTCTAAGGTATTTGAGAGGTTTGGAGTGCGAATAACGCTAGTAAGGACGCAGTAAGGCAATCATACATACGAGCATTCACAAAGTGACAAAAAAATTCCAAAACAATCCATACATTCATATTGAATTCAAAATGTCATTAGTATGGCCAATTATATCCTACAGTATGGATTTACATGTATTACTAGATACTCTAAACATAAAGAAAAAAAAGCAGGCAAATCAAGCAGGAATTCTAACTGTCTTCAATACATGGTAATAGTCCTAACTAACTCCGAACAACTACTAATTTCCGTAAAGTTAAGCTATTATTCTTCTGGGTCGGATGAGGATGGGGGTGCCTCTTCCCCTTGAGGGAAAGGATCACCGGAATGACGAAGAAAGAGGTAACAGTTGCCAAGAATGCCATATCCCTCGGCTAGGATGGATTGGGTGTGAGAAGTGTAGGTGGGTAGTTGGAGGGAAGATTTTTAGGGGTGGTTTTGAGAGTGAATGAGTGAATGGAGTGGGATTTGAGAATGAAGTGTGATGTTGGGTCTTGGGGAATATATGTTGGAAATGGGTTTGGGTTGGGTATGAGAAAAATAAAAATAAAAATGGGAGTTAGTTGGAGAGAGTAGGTTTGATGTTGGCTTTGTGAATGAGATTCTGTGGATGGATTGAGAACGGGGTTGAGAAAAAGAAAAATAGTTAAGAAAGAGTTTGGGAAGGTGGTTTGAAGGTGGGAAGAGGAGATGGGGAGTTTGTAGGAAGAGAAGATGGATTTGAAGAGATGGGTTTGAGTATGGGAGAGTGAAGATGATGGAGTGGGAGTAGAGGGAAATGAGCTCTATTCTTGTAAGGTTTCTTGGTGTTTGGTAACTAAATTATTTTTTAAAATTTTAATAATATTTTATTATTAATTTTAAAAGACATCTCACAAAATTTCATCTCATTTGGAGTTGTAAATAAATTATTAAAATTGTACGAGCAACAGCTGTCCGAAATTAAAAAAAAATTGGACAGTTGACAGAACAGCTTAGTTTTAGCTATATTAAAATTTTTATTTTATTTTTTCCTTATTTTTATATAAAACTAGACTCATTAAGCTTCAATCTAGCTTTTGAATCACCTAAATCGGAGTTGTAACGAAGGAGATATGAATTTTTAAAGTCGACCCAAATTTGTAAGAATTTTTGGCGTCGGGGCTGGGGGCTGGCAGCGCCGGGGATGGGCGCTATGGCGCCGGGGCTCTGGACAGCGGGCGCTGGCAGCGCCGGGGATGGGCAGTCTAAATAGATGAAACGAGCCTAGCAAGAGTCTATGGTGGGCCTTTAACCACCCATAGAAGCTCATGGGCATACCTTAGGGCCACCAATGTGGACATCCAACCACAATTGGTCCCCAAGAGGTAGCCCATCTCTAATTGATCACTGATCAAGGGCCAAGGCCCACACAACATTAGAAATAAGAAATGGGCAGCCATTACATGCCACATACATTCATGTTGGGCTTTAGAAAGGCGGCCCAAGGCCTATCCAAAACATGGGTCCAAGGGGAACACACATAGCCCAAACCATATATACCACTATGGGCCCATAGGGAAAGGTTAGGGCCCAACATAAAGGCCACTAATCCCATATATTGTGGTGGCCTAGTGGGTAGCCCATTGCTCAAATCACATGGGCAAATGTCATGTTCTTAGTCAAGTAAGTTGGGCCTACAACCCGGCCCAATTATAAAGTTGATTTGGTGGGAAATCAATAGCCCATATACTTGTGTAATCCGGCCCACTAATCCAACACAATAGTATGGTAAAAATGGCCCAAGAGTTCAATGGGCATATCTGGAAAGTTCCAGCCCAATTGGGCTTAAAGAGTTCAACAACTAGCTACATTCATGGACCCAATTAAATTCAACTGTGGTGGGCCTCAAAAGTACATTTATTAAGCCCAATATTTAAGGAACTAAAGGTATAAATTATACCTCTAAGATTCTTCACAATGTGTTGGACCCCACTCCTCAAAATTTCAGCCCAAAGGCCAAACATAATTATAACATGTTGTTGTCCTAAATTTGGATACTCCATTGGAGTGGGTCAAGGGCCTCTAAAACTCTAGAAATTGAGGACCAAGGTCCCTCATCATGCATACAATGAGAGGAAACCCAAAAAGGTGACCCACCATTAGAGAAAATATTTTTGAATTATGGTTTTTATCAAGGCATATTGCTGGACTGCACAACAGAAAAATTTGGCAGTCCAACCATCTTGGCCCATTCTTTTAGATACCCAAACGGGTCAGTTGGGGTTGAAATTTTTCAGAGTGACACTTCAATAGGTGGGACACACTCCAAAAAATTTCAGAATTTTTAGATATTCTAAGTATTTTAATTAATTTGAACAAAACAGTCTGTCCAAAAATCAGACAGACCTGGACGTCCCAATGGGTGGGCCAGTCCCCCTCGCCACGGTGTGCACAGGGGTCCATTGGCTCTGAAACTTGGTAGGTAGGTCCCACCATAGTGGAAAACAACTCCACAAATTTTTAGAATTTTTGGGACATTTAAAAATATTTTAATTTATTTAAAGAAATCAATCTATCCTAAAAATCGGACTGATCTGGACACCATATTGTAATGGGCCGGTCCAGCCACCACCATGGTGTGTACAGGTGTCCATTGGCCCCAAAATTTTGTATGTTGGTCCTACTATGAGTGGACCACCTCTCTGTAAATTTTTATAATTTTTAGATTCTCAAAAGTATTTTAATAAATTTCAGAATTCCAACCTGTCCAGGATGGAATGTTGCTGGAACAATGCAGAAAATTCAGACTGTCCACCTCACTTAGACCACACCTTTGGGACCCCAATGAAGGTCAGATGGGGCTGAAATTTGGTATGGTTGTAGGTGGGTCATAAGGATACAAGAATCACATATTATTTTGTTTCAGTATTCCCACTAAAGACACATAAATCAGGCCCCAAAGTGGCCCAAAAACTTGTCCAGGCAAATTTGGACAGCAACATGTAATAGAAATTATTAAAATTAAACATGGTTTTCCATGGGATTTAACCCTAGGAATTGTATGGTGGACCACCCCAGTGGATCCCACAAATGTTCAGACCTTCCCCATCATCAAATACCCCTTGCATGTGTCCCATTTAGGTGGATTTGGGGCCACATGTCTAAGGATAGACCGCTATGGGCGACCAAGCTCCATGGTTAGTCTGGATTTTT